>CM066032.1:1093756321-1094356321 GCA_033557465.1 Ichthyophis bannanicus | reverse complement strand
CTAGCAATTCTACAAATGAGCAAACACAAAGATAAAAAGCCTAATCATACTAGCACAGAAAATTGGATTGAAACCCTCCTTCAACAATCCTGTTTCATTTCTGAAATTTTATTAGCACTGTTACTGGAACAAATCACTTTATTCAACAGAAGGGGTCTTTTGTGTAAAAGCTTCTGCTGGTGAGCACTCTTAGGAATCTCTGTACTTCACACTTAGAAAATTACACTTGTTAGGGGATTTCTTGAAACGTGCGAAAACGAAGGCTAGCAATGTCAGGTCAAGCATTTTGTTCTATACATGTATTTCTTACTTTTTTAGAAAATAACTATTGCTGTAGGAATATTTTGTTGTATTTGTTGAATTTATTAATTTGTTTGTGTTCGCATTCAGCTTTCATTTCTGCTACTACTAAGTACTTTGGGAGTCATTTTTTTAAGGAGCTGTAGAAAATTATATACCATCAATGTGTGTAAATCATGTATTTTCAAAGCTTACATGTGTCAATGAACTCTTATGTACTTTAGTTGGTCGTTATTCTATGAGTACATGTGTTAGGCTGATGGCATGTATTTTCACTGTGGGTGTTCACATAGGTGAAGCTTGGGCGGAGCACGCGTTTACATGCAAACTTTATAAAATACGGACATACACATGCAAGTTACACACGGTCATTTACTTCAATCATAAAGCCCGGTTTAAGTGATCACACCTAGGTTCAGTGTGCATTTTGCCCCTATTTACCCTCCTATTTTATAAAGTGAAGTATGCACATACATGACTTTATAAAATACATGCAACTCAAGCACATAAAAATGCACATTCACCGTTAACCTCAGGACTGGCCCTCGGCATGTTTGGGTGTGTTCTTTCCACATGGCCCCTCCCTTTTGAAGCCAGTAGTTCATGGGGAGCCCGATGTTCCACCAGCAATGTGCATAGTGCTATCAGACTCTCTCCTATATGGGTGAAGAAAGCACCCAGGTAAGTGAAAGCCCTCAGGTAGGTGATACATTAAATACCTTTATGGAAATGGGTAACAGGGGTAACATATGGAAAGCAGTGTTTATAAATGCCCGTAGCATGGGAAATAAGATCCCTGATGTTGAAGCTTTGGTGGGAGTGGCTGACTTGGATTTAGTGGCAGTTACAGAAACATGGTTCACAGAAAACCATGATTGGGATGTAACTATACCTGGCTATACTTTATTCAGAAAGGACAGGGCAGGAAGAAGGGGAGGAGGAGTGGCACTATATGTAAAAACTATTATTGAAGCTTTGGAATTACAGAGCTTAAAAGGGAGAGAGGAGGCATTGTGGGCTAAACTAGAAAGAGGGAAAGAGAAATCTATTTGCATTGGTGTGATATACAGACCTCCCTCACAAGAGGAAGAGGTGGACAGAGAGTTAATTGAAGACATACGCAGCATTGCTAGGAAAGGGGAAGTGCTACTGATAGGAGATTTCAATATGCCAGATGTTGACTGGCACATTCCTGCTGCAGTATCATCTAGAAGTAAGGAGATCCTGGATTCTCTACAGGGAGAACTATTCAGGCAATTGGTAACAGACCCCACACGTGAAGGGGCCATACTGGACTTGGTGCTTACCAATGGTGAAAGTGTTTCTGATGTTGTAGTGGGAGATCATTTTGCATCCAGTGATCACCAGATGGTGTGGTTCAGTATTAGGACTAGGGCTGTTAGAATCCATTCCAAGCTGAGGATCTTAGACTTTAGGAAGACTAACTTTGCGAAGATGGGCCAATACCTCAGGGAGTCATTAGTGGGATGGGAACAGCTGGGGGATGTAGAAAAAAAGTGGGCAAAACTGAAAGGGGGTATTTTAAGGGCAACCAACCTTTTTGTTAAAATGGTAAATAAAGGCAAAAGGAAAAGGAGACCGCTATGGTTTTCAAAGGAAGTAGCTGAAAAAGTGAAGAAAAAGAGGGAGGCCTTCATGAAATACAAGAGATCACAGAGAGAGGAAGACAGGCATCTGTATTTGGAAAAACTTAGAGAAGCTAGCAAAGTAGTCAAGAAGGCAAAGATTCAAAAGGAGGAGGAAATAGCCAATGCAATAAAATGGGGGGATAAGACATTTTTCAGATATATTAGTGAGAAGAGGAAGGGCAAAAGTGGTATTGTCAGACTCAAGGGTGCAGGGGGGGGGGGAATATGTAGAAACTGATAAGGATAAAGTGGAATTGCTTAACAAATATTTTTGTTCTGTGTTCACAGATGAAGAACCAGGAGCAGGACCTCAGAAAACACCCACAAATAGGAACAGAAGCGAGGGACATCTTGAACAATTTTCAGAAGACTGTGCTCGTGAGAAACTAGCTCAACTTAAAGTAGACAAAGCGATGGGACTGGATGGGATACACCCTAGAATACTGAGGGAACTTGGGGACGTTCTAGCAACTCCACTGACTGACCTTTTCAATGCCTCGTTGGAGTCGGGAGTGGTGCCAAAGGACTGGAGAGAGGCTCATGTGGTGCCTTTACACAAAAGCGGAAGTAAGGATGTGGTTGAAAACTACAGGCCGATTAGTTTAACTTTGGTGGTGAGTAAATTATTGGAAACGCTGCTGAAAGAGAAAATAGTGAGGTTTCTGGAGTCCAGCGGATTACAGGATCCGAGGCAGCATGGATTCACCAGAGGCAGGTCTTGTCAGACAAATCTGATTGATTTCTTTGACTGGGTGACCAGGGATTTGGACCGAGGGAGAGGTCTAGATGTGGTGTATGTAGATTTCAGTAAAGCCTTTGACACTGTTCCTCACAGGCGACTTATAAACAAACTGAGCACCCTAGGAATGGACCCTAAAGGTACTGCTTGGGTT
This sequence comes from Ichthyophis bannanicus, assembly GCA_033557465.1. NCBI lineage: Eukaryota > Metazoa > Chordata > Amphibia > Gymnophiona > Ichthyophiidae > Ichthyophis > Ichthyophis bannanicus. Next base: position 1,094,353,479 of record CM066032.1, on the reverse strand, counting down.
AGAAATTGGTTGGGTGGGAGGCGACAAAGAGTACAAGTAAATGGAGCTCACTCTGAGGAGAAGGATGTTACCAGTAGTGTGCCCCAGGGATCTGTCCTTGGTCCGATTCTTTTTAACATCTTTGTTAGTGATATAGCGGAAGGGCTGTCGGGTAAGGTTTGCCTCTTTGCAGATGATACCAAAATCTGCAATAGAGTAGACACCCAGGAAGGTGTAGATAACATGAGGAGGGATCTAGCTAAGCTTGAAGAATGGTCTAGAATTTGGCAGCTGGGATTTAATGTTAAAAAATGTAAGGTCATGCATTTGGGCTGCAGCAATCCAAGGGAGCAATACAGTATAGGAGGTGAAGTACTTTTGTCCACTAAAGAAGAGCGGGACCTAGGCGTGGTTATGTCTGATGATCTTAAAGTAGCTAAACAGGTAGAAAAGGCGACGGCAAAAGCTAGAAGGATGCTTGGGTGCATACGGAGAGGAATGGCTAGCAGAAAAAAGGAGGTGATAATGCCTCTGTATAAGTCTTTGGTGCGACCTCATTTGGAGTATAGTGTGCAATTCTGGAGACTACACCTTCAAAAGGATGTGAACAGGATGGAGTCGGCGCAGAGGGTGGCTACTAAAATGATTAGTGGGCTTCATTATAAAGCATATGAGGACAGACTTAAGGATCTTAATATGTACACCTTAGAGGAAAGGCGAGATAGAGGTGATATGATTGAGATGTTTAAATACCTCCGTGGCATAAATGTTCAGGGAGAGAGCCTCTTTCAATTGAAAGCAAGTTCTGCTACGAGGGGACATGGGATGAGGGTGAAGGGAGATAGATTCAGGAGTGATATGCGGAAATATTTCTTTACGGAAAGAGTAGTGGATCCATGGAATAGTCTCCCAGTGGAGGTGGTAGAGATGAGGACAGTAACTGAATTAAAAAAAGCATGGGACCAACACAGAGGATCTCTAAAGGTAAAAAGTGGACCGTTGTAGTTGTTGATATGGAAGGACAGACTAGATAGACCATGTGGTCTTTTTCTGTCATCATGTTTCTATGTTTCTATAGCCTTCCTCCCTCCCTCCTTGCACTTACTCCAGCCAGTACTGTCACTTCTCATCCCTACAGCAATCACAATACTTAAGTTCAAGGCCTCCGATACTCACATCTGACTCCGAGGCCCTGTCGATCATGCCTCCTGTGACATGTACTTTTTATGTCACAGGGGGTGTTACCGACAGGCCCTCTGAGGCAGAAATGAGTATCGGAGGTCCTGCACTTAAGTATTATGATTACTGCCAAGGTGCTGTGGTTGTAGAGACAGAGGCCGAGGCCCCACTTAAATCACAGCTGCAAGGCTAAGAAAGGTGGTTGTGCCGGTGTCCATGTGCTGGTGGTTTATCGCTAGTCAGTCGGGGCAGGAAGGCAAGAGTTCTAAGAAAAAGTACTGCACTGGGGGAGTGTTAGGTTGGATTGGAGGGTAAGTGCTGGAGCAAATGGCAGGGAAAGGGAAGAAAAACTACTCAATCTCACCCACAGATCTCCAAATTATAACCTAAAAATATATATAATAGAGATCTTAATTCTCCCCGTTGTATAGCTGATCATTAGGGTCATGATCTTTCTTACTGGCTGAAACTGCCATTGAGACGATTGACAGAGAGCATGGGACATGAATGATATGCTGGTTGTCAATGGTGCTCTAGTGATGTGTGTGGACCTTCTTGGGAAGATCCCCTAATAGGAAAAGTATATCATGCCTACCACACTACGACTTGTATGTCAACCTATGTGATTTACATCATTATTTGTGACTGTCCTAAAATGTATGTGGGCCGTACTAAATGGCCTGTTTAAGTAAGACTGACTGAACATTTAAGTCGTCTGAACATGAAGACAATGACAGTGCCTTTGGTAGCCAGTTTTATTTCATGTGCACTTGAGAGTACTTCTTTTAAGTGGAGAGTGATTGATATGGTACCTGTCAACTGGAAGGGTAGTAATTGTGAAGCTCTTTTAAATTTAAGTAATAATGGATCTTCCATCTGAAGTCTGTTCAACTGGGGGTCTTAATCAAGAAATTGAGTGGACTATCTTAATGTAGGGTATCTGCCTCTGATCACTGTTGAACAGATTAGTCCCTTTGAGAATGTTTATAATGAAATCAGATCTGTTGGGAAATTGGCATCATTTTGGAAATGCTTTGAGCTGACTTTTGTAGTTTAAGATACTCTGGATGAAGTTTCCCCTGAAGCACGGCTATTTTTTTGGCCTGAAACATGATCATGTCGGGTTCATTGATATGAGAGCAGCTAAGTAGTATTTTATTGCTTAAACCATAAACTATATGATGGTGCTGGGGGTTGTAAATAAGGTGTTGTGGATTGCCGATTATAGTCTTTTATCTGATGGTCTCTAATTAAATTATTTAGGTTTAATAATTCTCATTTGTAATGTTTCTTAAATTTGGCCATTTATTGAGTTATTGATCTTAAGAATTGAGATATATATATTTTTAGGGGAAGAGACAGGAGCCACTGGACATGAGGAAGGGGAATAGGGAGAGGTAAGATTCTTGGCATAGGAGAGGGAGGAAGTAGGGAGATAGAGGGAACATGCTGGACCTGGACCTAGGTGGTCATAAGGAGATGGAGGGATTGTGCTGGGCACAGGGGAGGGAATAATAAGGAGAGGAAGTAGAGAGGGAGACAGAGGAAACCTGCTGACACAGTGGGTTACAGGAAGACAGAGGGAGTCAGGGAGATGTTCAGAGGAAGGGGCATAAGGAGACAAAGGGAAGATGGAGCAGAGATGATGGATAGGGGAAGAAAAAGGCATATGGATCAGAGATGGTGAACATGGGTGGAAATAGGGAGAGGTGTTGGATATTCTGGAAGGATACTGGACATGGGAAGAGATGCTGGATGGTATAGGGATTATTAATGGCAAAGCAAATAATATATATACTCGATTGGTCTAGGGCAGTGGTTCCCAATCCAGTCCTTGGGTACCCCCAGGCTAGTCAGGTTTTCAGGGTATCCACAATGAATATGCATGAGATAGATCTGCATGGACTGCTTCCATTGTATATAGATCTATCTCATGCATATTCATTGTGGATATCCTGAAAACCTGACTGGCCTGGGAGTGTGTGTGTGTGTGCGCTTGCGTGTGAGTATGTACGTATGTATATATTAGACTTTATTATGGATAGAAAAAGGAAATATATATTAGAAATTATAAATATGAGGTAGCAAGTTATAGTAGCCCTATGATTACAGTTATGTAAAAGTCATAAATCACTGATGAGCAACCAAGGTCACAGGCTTGCGCTGCACTAAAAAGTACAGAAAAGAGCTATCTGACTATTTAAACCACCCACTATGGCAGAAGAAAGACCAGCACCAGTACCTTAGCTTTTCCAGGAGGAAGCTCGACTGGGTCCGAGGCAGTCTCTGGAACACCACAAAATCCAAAGGAGGCAGCTGGCCTAGGTGACATTTCCTACAGCCATCCGGGCGAGCCTCGCGACAACATAGAGTCTTAGCTCTACGGGAGTCTTATTATTCTGTCCCGCGGTTAGCCTGTGGCCTTTCACACACACAATGTGGGTCTTTCCAGGAAGGCAGAAAGCACAAAATGGCTCAGAAGTATTCTTGTGCATAGTGTATTAATTCTTTTTGGTGAAAGCTTGTCAGACAAGGCAGAACATAAAGAGAGGCATGCAGGTAGAGCAGAAAGACAGTGGAAGACAAAATCATCTACTACTATTTATCATTTCTAAAGTACTTTGAAATGTATGTGGCATGGCACAGACGCATGTCAGAAAGACAGTCGCTGTTCCAGAGAGCTTACAATCTAGTCTGATTGAATCAGAATGCTTGGAAGGGGTATGCATGGAAATGACAAAAGAAGCAGAGGAAGAGAGATTAAATGCTTGTAAGAGATCTAGGGTCAGCAGCAGCACTACTAGTAGAAAGGAGCAGAGTGCATGGTTTCTGATTTCCTGTAGTCTACCAGCCAAACTAAAGAGAGATTTCTTTCAGAGAAGAGTACCAAAAAGTGCAGCTCCCTCCCAGTGAACATGCGAAAGAGTAGTTGTCTGTTAACATCGCTCTAGAGGAGTAAAAGAAGGTAGATGCACTGCAGGATGGGGAAGGGGCGGGGGCGGGGGGGGGGGGATTGAGGCAGGAGATCAGCAAAAGCCATTGCAAGAAGAGAACAATAGCCGGCATACTCTTTTCCCCGCTGATGGGTGTAGGCAGTGGGTCTGGGCAGATACAGAATCTGATGAATCATGACATGAGGCATTGCCAGAATCATCGGATATTAAAAGTTTTGTACTTGAAGTTTCTCGATGGCTCTCAAGCGCCTTTTGACCAAGTGGAAAGAAAACATGCAGTTAGATGTTCAACAGTGTTGGAATGTGGTTTACCTGTTTCACAAATACGAGATGCTTGTTTCAAAATGCTTCACATAAAGGCAGTTAACCATCCTAATAAATAAGTAAATAATAAATAAATAATTTACAAAAAGAAAATCCAATAATATGGATTTACACAGAATCCATGGCCACAGGCTTCCCAGTAGACAAATAGATGATTACAATAGATTTCAGTTGCAAAAATCCTTACTGAGTAAATTTATTTATTTCATCAATTAATAACATAAAAGGCTGATCTAATGAAAAACAAAAGAATAAAAACACAATCTGTCAGCAAACAGGAATTCATTTCTAATATACTACTCTTTGTGACATTGTTAGAATATCCAGATCTTGACTACTCTCTTAAAACAAAGATAATCTTCCTGAAGGCGAATACCATCCGAGAGAATTCTAGAAGACTGGAGCTAGCACGGAGAAGGAGCGCTCCTGTGGATGGACCAGCCTTGCCTTGCCTGAGTTTTATCAAGACTCACAAAGAAGCCCTTTTGCTGTGGATCTCAAAGTTCTTGTTGGGATATATGTAATGAGCTTCTCTGACAAGTACCTTGGTCTCTCTGCCTTCATTTCCTTGCAGGTCAATAGAATGGTTTTAAACGCAATCCTAGCCTCTACTGGTAACTGATATAAATGCTTCATAAAATCCCAGGCCTGCTGACACCCTAATAGCAGTATTTCGCAACTTATTTAAGGTCTTCTTATGGTCTGTTGTTTATGGTTTATTTGTTTTCTCGACCTTCAAAAAGTATATTGTAACAAAGTAACATAGTAAATGATGGCAGATAAAGACCAGTATGGTCCATCTAGTCTGCTCAGTAAGATGGCCGGAGTAAGATGGAAGGAGTAGGTGCCACTCTGTGCAGGCCACCCCTCAGGCCACCGCTCCCCATGTCTTTGTTTAGGGATGAACCCACTGCTCCATGCAGGACACCCCTATTTGTTGAGAAGTTAGATGGTTCAGTTTATTTTGATTTTATTCTGTTGCGATAAATGGATCCATTGTGTCTGTCCCATGCCATTTTGAATTCTGTCACTGTATTTGCCCCCACCACCTCCATCAGGAGGGCATTCCAAGCATCCACCACCCTCTCAGTGAAAAAGTATTTCCTGAAATTGCCTTTCAGTTTTCCACCTTGCAGCTTCATGTTATGCCCTCTAGTTTTGCAGCTTCTCCGTCTTTGGAAGAGGTTTGTTTGTTCATTATTTCTCCTTAAATATTTAAAGGTCTGAATCATATCTCCCCTTTCCCTCCTCTCCTCCAAAGTGTACATATTTAGGTCTTCAAGTCTCTTCTCATAAGGCTTCTGACGCAGGCTCCAAATCATTTTGGTCGCCGCCTTCTGAACAGTTTCCATTCTTTTTACATCCTTTGCAAGATACAGTCTCCAAAATGGAAATATTGGAGCGGTTTATAATCATCTAGCCATTAAAAGGGTTTTTCCATTCAAGTAAATAGTACCTCTTCCTCAGGGGCGGCTCAAAGCAATCTGCTGCCTGAGGCTAAGAATGAGATGGCACCACCCCCCCCCCCCCCATAGAGGGGGGGCGTGGCTTTTTCAGAACTCCAATCAGGGACTGAACCAAATCAAAAAGCCGATTAGATTATATGGAGGGAATGCAAGATGTTTGCACACAGGGCCGTACCAAGCTGCAATTGCGCACTGTGCGACTTGCAGCTTGGGCGCGTGCCCCCCCTCTCCCCCATACCTCCGTCCAGCGCTGCCTGCTCTTTCCCTGCTGCTGCCACTCTCTGTTTTTTTCACGGCGGCACCGGCAGCAGGGAAAGAGCAGGCAGCGCTGGACAGAGGTATCAGGAGGAGGAGGTGGGCCATGCGCCTGATCTGAAAGGCGCCGGCACTTTAAGCAGATCTGTCCCTCCCTGCTCTGACATCGCGTTGGAGGAGGGAGGGACCAGACCTACTTAAAGTGCTGCAAAAAGGCTTGGGGGTGCATTTCAGCTGCCTGCTATTGTCCTACCAGCGGCGGCAGGGCAACAGCAGACAGCCGAAATGCGCCCCCTAAGCCTTTACGCCCTGTGTGGCTGCACTGCTTTTACACAGGGCTAGGTATGGTCCTGTTTGCACACCAAGGAACTAAAAGACAGCAAGAACCAACAGCACAGTTTATAAAACTAAATTATAACTCATTTTTATTTTGTTATTATAAATTGTGTTATGGTTCTTTCTTTTTTTTTTTTCAACATATATTTTGCATCCACACTGGGTGCAGAGCAGAACCAGAACATTCACTCACAGAACTCAATATTAAAAAAAAAAAAATTCTGATTCTGATCATCTCACTAACAACAACAACCACCACTATTCTCCAGTACCAGGCATATTGTGAACTAATACAAAACCCTACAACAAAGAGCAAACCTACCATACCATATCAGCACAAACTTCCAAAACTCACATAAGGATTCCATCCAAAAAAAGCATCACTGTAAATACTACAGGGCCCTGGAACATCCATACACCTATCTGAAGAGCTGAACAAGTTAAATTACTACAGTACAGTATAGATCTTTATGTACAAACTCCATGTTAACAGAACACTTGGCTTCAGTCACACACTCACAACATCGACCCTCACCAAGTACAGAATAAGTAACCACAATCTAAAATAAAAATATGTAGACAAAATTTAAACTGAAACCCCAAGAAGCCAGAGTCCACATGCAGTGCAATATCAGATAAATAAGAGATGCAGTTCCCCAATACTGTGTAAAATATAAAGATAGCACAAAGTCAAATCACTAAAATTAAATAAACTTATTTATTCTACCTTTGCTGTCAGACCATTTTATTCTCTGATCATGCTGGTCCTGATCTGAGGCTTCTGCTTTTCTGTCTTCTCTTAGCTCTCTTTCTGTGGTCTATGGTCCATCTGTCATTTCTTATCTCTTCTTTTGTTTTCTTTTTCTTCACTTCCTTCCATCAGCCCATTTCCACTTCCAGTAACCCTCCCCAGTATCAGCCCCCTTTCCAGTCCTCCCCTCCCAGTATCTTCCAATGTCAACCACCTTGCATTCCCACGGCTGCCACTGGTGTCCATTCCCTTCCAGTCACCCTCCTTCCCCATTGTCCAGCCCCTTCTAGTCCAAATACCATCCCAGGTATCAGCTCACATCCACTCTCAGTGCCACTCCCCCCAGTGAGCTCCCTTCCAGTCGCCCTACCCTCTGTCTATCCCCCTTCCAGTGCCATTTGCACGTCAGCTCCTTTCAAGCCTCCTCCCCATTACCCAACCACCTACCACTCCATTCCCCAAGTGTCAGCTCCCTTCCAGTCCCCTTCAGTACATCCCAGGTGTCAGCTCCTTTCCAGCCCCTTGCTTCCCAAGTGTCAGCTCCCTTCTTGCCCCCTCCTTCCGCTGGCAGACCCTCTCAGTATCCGCTCTCTTCCAGTCCTATTCTCCCATCCCCCTGCATCAGCCCATTTGTAGCCATAGCCCCTAGTTTTCTTCCATAGCCAGCAGCACTCTCTGCCCCTCCCCCATTAGCCCATTTCCAGTCCTATCCCCCTTATCAACCCACTCCAGTCCTAGCCCCCCATCAGCCCATTTCCTCTCCTAGCCCCCCAATCAGCCCATTTCCAGGCCTAACCCACCAATCAGCTCATTACCAATCCTAGCCCCCTTCCCGATCAGCCTATTTCCATTCTTAACCCCCTATTAGCCCATTTCCAGTTCTAACCCTCCCGATAGCCCATTACCAGTCCTAGCCCCCTCCCGATCAACCCATTTCCAGTTCTAACCCCCCCATCAAAACATTTCTAGTTCTAACCCCTTCATCAGCCCATTTCCAGTTCTAGTCCCCCTCCCAATCAGTCCATTTCCAGTTCTACCCCCCCCATTAGCCCATTTGCAGTCCTAGCCCCCCCATCAGCCCATTTTCAGTCCTAGCCCTCCCTCCATCAACCCATTACAGTGCTACCCTCTCCCCCCCAGGGTAGGGCAGCCCAGCCCATCACGACCTTCAAAGGGAAATTTAAGAAAAAAAAGAAAAGATCAGAGGAGCTGGAGCCGCTGCCGCTGTGGCAGTAGCAGAATGAAGTGCCCCGTGGCCACCTGCCTCCCCAGCAGAGTCCTCTTTCAGCGCTGGCTCAGCTTTTCAGAGCTGCGAAGGGAGAATTTCCCTTTCTCGCAGCTCTGTTAGTTAAGCCCGCCGGCGCTGATGGGAAAAAGGCAGGCATTTCCTGTTTCCCATCAGTGCTGGCAGGCTTAACTAACAGAGCCGCGAGAAAGGGAAACTCTCCCTTCGTGGCTCTGAAAAGCAGCCGGCGCTGAAGGAGGACTCTGCCATGGAGGCGGGGGAGCCTCCAGGAAAGTGTTTTTGTTCAACTGTTTATCTCCAGATTTCTTCTAGGGTGCTTGTATTCTGTGCAGATGGCCTAGCTGTAGAGTTTTTAGTTTCCTCCCTTGAATTGCATAAGTCTGCTTCTGTGCAGTCACTGCAGCCTTCTCTCTATCAGGCTATCTATCACCAGTACCTCACCATTTATACTCCAGAATTGTTACTGCTAATATAATTAAGGCTTAAATACAGAGAAGGCGGCGGAGTCAGCGGGGAATCAAGATGGCTGTTTAGGAGTTAGCTCCCGCAGACCTGTAAAGATTCCTGAAAAGTGACCTGTGCAGCAGTGATTCTGTCACGCTTGTTTCTACCTGCGAGTGATCCAAACATTTGAGAGAACATGGCGAGCGGTAAGCAGACTAAATTGGAGGTTTTGGTAAGCCTGAACAGCGTCTCTAAGCGCGCCAAATCAGACCCTCCTTCCCCCCATAAGATGACAACAACGCAGGACCCAGATGAGGCAATGTGTGAACTGCTAGTAGAGGTACGTGCAGTGCGAGCACTAGTGTCTGCAAATGGAGCCACATTACTTCAAGTGCAAACAGACATGCAAGAAATGAAATCACAAATAGGAGGTCTGGCTGGCCGCGTAGAAAAAAATGGATGCCACGATTGCTATGCACAAGGAAAAGATGAAGCAGCTGAACAAGGCCTTCAAAAAGATGGGAAGTCTGGAACAAAACGTAGAAGACCTTAGTAACAGACTGCGCCGGAATAACATTAGGATAGTAGGCATACCTGAAGGAGTTGAAGGCGCTGACGCAATAGCATTCCTGGAAAATCTCTTGCCAAAGATCCTTCGTCTAAATTTCAGCAGGCCACTGGAAATTGAAAGGGCCCATAGAATCCCCACGCATGCTGGAATACAGAATCAGAAACCGCGGCCCTTGATCTTTTGCTTGCTTCGACATCAACATGCTATGCAAATAATGGCCGCGGCAAGAGCATCCACATCTCTGGCTTTTGAAGGCCACAGAATATCTTTTTTCCTGGATTTCTGTAAATCAACGATGGATAGAAGAAAGCAATTCTTAGAGATGAGACCTTGTTTACAGCACCTACAGGCGCGTTACGGCCTCTTCTACCCTGCCAGACTCAAAGTCACGTTCGACAATCACACCAAGACTTTTGAGGATCCTAATATATTACTACAGTTAATTATTGAAGATCAGGAAGCCCTGCTAATGCACTGTGAAAGATCAACATAGCATGGGTACCTCAATGTTTCACACATGGCTGATGAAAGCTGGAGTAACTTCCTAACAGGAGAAGAGAAAACTAGAATCTACGTTTTGTTATAATAGAAAGGTCTATGAGGTGGGGATAAAGGTATTCCCTCTGATTAAGTGGGACACTAACAGGGCAACTATAAAAGGGGTAGGGGAAGGGGGAAAATAAGGGGAAAAATGTATATATCAGTATCATGCACAGGTCAAATGGCAATGTGTTAGGGCCGGGGGGCAGCCATGTTGATGGTACGCTGTTTCACCCAGTTGGGTTGAGCCTCGTTCTGAGGGTGGGGTTGACGCAATGTGGGCAAATGATGGATTTGTCAAGGTTGTCGGATTCTCATTCATTAGGTAAGTTGAAGGCTTGAAGCAGATTATAGAGAATGCATTAATGTCTAATGAGCCTGGTACTTATGAAACCCCTTAAACTTTTATCACTGAATATAAAGGTATAATGTATCCTGTTAAGAGGAAGATATTGGTATACTGTCAAAAACAAAAAGCAGATATAATCATGCTACAGAAAACCCACTTATCCTCTAACAAAACAAAAAAACTGGCCACGAGCCGCTACAATCTGATTGCTCACTCGCCAGCCATTGGTAAGAAGAATGGGGTGGCTATATTACTGAACACAAGGTTGGACGTCCAGATCCTCTCTGTGGGAGCTGACTGCAAAGGACGATGGGCTAAAGCCCACTTGATCCTTAGGAATAAAAATCTAACAATAATGAATGTGTACGCCCCAAACTGTGATCATCCTAAGTTCTATCACTCCCTAGCGGAAGTAATTCAGGAAGACTCTTTGATACCAATTATATTTGGTGAAGATTTTAATATGGTATTAGATCCTTTAATTGACTGCAATCCACATAGAGCAAGAAGACACGGTAGAGCGCTGATGGTACTAAAGTCACTTATGTCTGAAATTGGTCTTGTAGACACCTGGAGAATTTTACACCCCTCTGAAAAAGACTACACCTTTTTCTCTTGCCCCCACAGCTCTTATTCCCGCATAGATTTCTTCCTAATATCAAAATTGTTGGTGCATGAAGTCAGTAATGCAGATATACTCAGCACCCACTTATTGGATCATGCTGCAATTGTTCTGGAGTTAAGGTCAAGTGAGGATTATGCCAGACAACAGATATGGTTTTTCAATAGAACATTGTTGGCAGACAAAGTTTTTAGAGATCAAATAAAGCAAGTCATAAAATAATACTTTGACAAAAACTTTCAGGAAGACACATCTAATTGGTCTTGGTGGGAAGCCTGTAAGGCCTCGATATGAGCACATATAACCAGTTTTTCCATAGCGGCAGCCAGGAAGGCAAACGGAAAGCTTAAAGAATTAGATCAACAGATCAGGGCAGGAGAAAGAATCCTGCAAAATAAATTTAACTAGGTCGTATTAAATCATCTTCAAAAATTAAGATATCAATATAATATGATATTAAGCACTGAAGTTGAACAATGTATGCTGGTGCAGCAAGCCAGGTATTACACGGAGAATAACAAGGCTGGCAAACTACTCGCCACAAAACTAAAGTCTTGTCGAGCCAAAGCTCATGTAGCCTTCACAAGAGATGAACAGCGGGGATCCCTGAGCAATAGTTGTGATATTGCAGTGGCATTCCGTACCTTCTATGCTCAGCTCTACACCTCAGAAGTGAAGTTCGATGAAGGGAAATGTATGGAACTTCTGGATAAGGTGGTAAGGCCTGAAGTTGGAGAGGATCATATGGCTCCATTAAGTGAGCCCATCACATCTTTGGAATTGAAAGAGGCACTAGCTGGTATGAAAACTGGGAAGGCCGCAGGCCCAGATGGGATTCCATTAGAGTTTTACAAAATGTTTGCAAAAGAACTTCTTCCCCATTTGAAGATCTATTATCAAGCGCTCAGGGAGAGAGATGCTAACACTGGCGCGTTTTGCCAATGCAATGATTATTATATTAGAGAAGCCTGGGAAGAACTCCACACTGGTTAGCAATTACAGGCCAATTTCACTATTAAATACTGATTATAAGCTTTATTCAAGTACACTGGCTCGACACCTCAGTAAAGTTCTACATTTGTTGATACATCCCGATCAATGCGGCTTCATGACTGGGAGGTCTACGGCTGACAACGGACAGTTACTTTGCAACATACTTGAGAAGGCGGAACACCTTAACATGCCTTTGGTAGGCCTTTCATTGGACACTGAAAAGGCCTTCAATAGACTAGAGTGGTCCTTTTTATATCACGTACTTGGATGGTTTGTCCTCCCCAAAAATATTTACAGATAGGTACGGGTGCTCCATGTTAATCCTACTGCCCGGATTCTCACAAACGGCATCCTCTCGCAGCTGTTTCCTTTATGTCGTGGCACTAGACAAGGCTGTCCCATGTCTCCACTTCTGTTTAATCTGGCACTGGAGCCGTTAGCACTGCTGATTCGACAATCAGAAGACATACAAGGTATCAGAATCGCCGACCTACAAGTAAAGCTATCTGCATATGCTGATGATTTATTGTTGTTTCTTAGCCTGGGATCAGTTTCACCACTACTACAGCTAATTACTCAGTATTCATGTTTATCTGGCTATAAAGTGAACTGGTCAAAATCAGTGGCTTTTCCTATAAACAAGAGGGCGAATGCCTCGCTGATTGAGGGCTTCCCGTTTCAGTGTGAGACCACAGCAATAAAATATCTGGGAGTACAATACTGCACTCCTTTAGATGAAACGGTGAGGTTAAATGCAGGAAATCTCCAGGATATGACATGTGATTTCACCCTGAAATGGTCTCCACTACATCTCACTTGGTGGGGCCAACTAGAAGCCATTAAGATGATGTTAGTACCAAAAATAAACCACATTTTGGGTATGATTCCGGTTTTATTTCCACTGCATGTGTACAGGAAGTTAGAGCGTATACTCTGCTTTCCTGTGGGAAGGGAAAACACCCAGGATAGCCTTGAAAAAGTTAAAGGCCAGCAAAGCTAAGGGGGGAGTTCACGTTCCAGATTTCTACTGGTATCATTCAGCTTCCCTTCTAAAAGAAGGAGCGGTTTGGTCCACAGGCAGCACTCTTGTACTAAAATCCACATGGCTGAAAGTAGAGGAGCGAGTGGTTGCGCAGTGCCCAGTCAATTTACTCATGGGGATGTTAAACTCAGATAACTCGAAAGTGGGACGTATAATTGTATCTACACAAAAGGCATTCCAATCTCTTCTCCCAATTATTAAGAAGGACAATCCGCTGTCACTCCTTACACCGTTATGGTTTAACCCTGAGTTCAAAGTCAACAAAGCATCATGTGCTTGGACAACATGGCAAAGGTGTGGCATCTGGACTCTAGGGCAGTAGATAGACAGAGACGTATGGAAACCTTTTGAGATTTTACATCAGGAATTTGGTCTCCCATCTGAATGCTATCTCCAGTGGATACAATTAAGACATTGCATAAGTAGTTTGGAAAGGAGCACTAGAGAATTTTCCCAAACATGGGGATTACAGAAACTGGTGGAAGAAATAAGCTCCAAAGTGGGTATCTTATCAAACCTTTATGCATTATATAAGGACTGGCACTCCCCGCTGAATAAAGGATTGCTAAATACCTGGAGAAATGAGACCGGAGTTAATACAGATCAACAGTCATGGAAAGTATTCTGGGAAACTACTGTTCGGGCATCTAAAGCCGCTGCTCTCACCCAGTCTATGTACTTTCTAGCTCATCGAGCATATATTACTCTGGTCAAACTGGCCAAATGGAATAAGAAAGTGAACGGTCGCTGCTGGTCTTGTTATAAGGAAATAGGTTCTAAGAACATAAGATATGCCATACTGGATCAGACCAAGGTCCATCAAGCCCAGTATTCTGTTTCCAACAGTGGCCAATCTAGGTCATATGTACCTAGCAGTTTCCCCAAGGGACACAGGTTCCACAATGCTTGTATTGGTTCAAGCATTGATATCCTGGGTCCCTTTTAATAATGGTTTATGGACCTTTCCTCCAGGAACTTGTCCAAACCTTTTTTAAACCCAGCTAAACTAACAGCCTTTACTACATCCTCCGGTAACAAATTCCAGAGTTTGATTACACGTTGAGTGAAAAAATATTTTCTTTTATTAGTCTTAAATAGTTTACCCTGTAGCTTCATTGCATGTCCCCTAGTCTTTCTATATTCTGATAAGGTAAACAATCGATCTACATTTACCCGTTCCACTCCGTTCTCTAAGACATATGATGTTGGAATGCCCTTACATTCAGGTATTCTGGAATCCGGTATGGGCTAAAATACAAGAAGTCTTAAAATTCACTGCTACTTTGACCTGGCGTATAGTAGTGTTAAGGAACACGGCATAGATTCCATTGATAGATAAAAGGAATCTTTTTCTATTAAACTTTATGATAATGGTTGCTTTAAAATTAATACTTGCACACTGGAAGAATCCTACCAAACCAAGTTGGATGGAATGGTGGAATCTCGTATGTCTATATGCCAAATATGAAAAGGCCCATGATAAAGTCTCAAGTATTAAGGGTACAGTATCAAAATTCTCTAAATGGTCTGCTTTGGATCAGTTCACAGCCCTAACTTTAAATTCCGTGAATAATATGCCTGTTTATGGGTAATATGCAAATACCAATCCCTAATTTAGTGATACTATATGAAATTGTCAAAAATAATCACCAAAAGAACCCCCGTGGAAAATTTTGTATAAACCAATTATCTTTTTGTCGGATGTTCCAGGAAAGGGACATGTACAGGTACTATGTCCTCCACTCAGTTACATCCCTTTTATTAATTTTGTTACTAAAAAAACCCCGTCTACTTAACTGAATAAGACGGTTATCAGCAATCTTTGTCAAGCACAAGCACGACGTGCACGTTTCGGGTCTGTAGCCCTGTCTCAAGTGCTGCCAATACTGCGGTTTCAACTGCCATGAAACGCCAACACTGGCTACTTCCTCAAAAGGGTGCTGGTCTCCAAAGAATGGCTGTATTCCGTCATCAATCACTCATGACAACCAATGAGGTATCCTTGGAGTTCTCATTGGTTGTCATGAGTGATTGATGACGGAATACAGCCATTCTTTGGAGACCAGCACCCTTTTGAGGAAGTAGCCAGTGTTGGCGTTTCATGGCAGTTGAAACCGCAGTATTGGCAGCACTTGAGACAGGGCTACAGACCCGAAACGTGCACGTCGTGCTTGTGCTTGACAAAGATTGCTGATAACCGTCTTATTCAGTTAAGTAGACGGGGTTTTTTTAGTAACAAAATTAATAAAAGGGATGTAACTGAGTGGAGGACATAGTACCTGTACATGTCCCTTTCCTGGAACATCCGACAAAAAGATAATTGGTTTATACAAAATTTTCCACGGGGGTTCTTTTGGTGATTATTTTTGACAATTTCATGTTTATGGGTAATAGCAAGAAGCCCACGTTGCGTTGGGTAGAAGGGGGGGGGGATAGATCGCTAGTTATTGTCTTATAATGTATTTGGGGGGAGAGTGGACTATAATTGTGTTTTCAAGTTGTTCAACATATTATGTTTATGTTACATAATGTAAAATTGCAATAAAAATAAATTTAAAAAAAGGCTTAAATACAGAGTAACACAATGCACCCCTGCTGACAGTAATAGAGAGGGTAATTTTATAGCAAGATGCCTAAGCTGTGAAGGCACAAAAGCACATATGTTGCACCTATTTTATTAAGGCAACCTATGCACCTACACACTGCCAAGAAAACCCAGGAGCTTCTGGGTCGCCAGGAGTCAGGACTGACTCCAAAGCACACATTGCATTGCATGCACCTACATGCCTCAATCAAACTGCCTAGCTGCAGGCTCCTGCACAAAATTACCACTGCTCCAAGCCCGGAATAACCCTTACACCTGAGTTTGCATGGATATGCATGTATTTTCTAAACATAAGCAAATTTCTTGCTCTCCACTTCAGCTCCACCCATCCTCCATCCCTGGGAACCCCTATAAGTGTATCACATGAAAGCATGTGCAGCACATACTTTTATGCAGGTATAACCTCAGGCAATTTTATAAATGCATATTACAGCTCATAAAAAGGGGGTAATTCCACAGTCATTTTAGCGTGTATGTGGCAATATATGTCCATAAAATGGCTCTTATAAAATTGCTGCTGTAATAAAGTCCCACAACCAGAAGGACCAATAATACTATAAAAACAGTCAAAAGCCGATACTAAAGATCTCTTGCTCATTCAGCTCAGTACTTCGGTCATCAGCCCAATATGTATTAGTGTCCATTTTTTTTGTGGGGTTTTTTTAGAAGTTTTTATGCACGTTGAAAACATCATCAATATGTGGTCCCACTAAATTTATATTTCATAATGCACCTCGGTCTGTAGCTCAACAATACCATCCAACAGCGTTTCCCAAACTGAAGCTATTTATTTTTTATTTGACTAGGTTTATATACTGCTTTTCACGCAGGTCAAAGCATTTACATCGAACAAGAGATAATACAAGAAACGTTTACATTGGAACATATTAACTTTATACAATGAACAAGGGTAGGGCAGTTGCAGGGGTTAACCATGTACAAGATTAAGTAATGTACAGGGAACTACGTTGACTGTGCATTCATGTGGTGCTTGATAAGTTTATTATCTGCATGTTTATGTTTTGAGGCAGATTATGGCAGGTGTTTAATTGTTAAGCTGTTGGGCAGGGGGGTGGTGATGGTGAAGTGCAGGGTGAACAGGCAAGTTTTGAATAGTTTGCAGAAGGTTAGGAGGTCTGTGGTGTTTCTTATGTTGTCAGGAAGGGTCTTTCAGGCAGAAGGGGCATAATATTCAAAGGCTTTGGCTGAGGCTTGTTGGGTACTCTTTGTTATGGATTGGGGGGTAGATAGTGTGTTTATGATGGAGGCTCTCCGGGATCTGTGTGATTGTTGGGGGGTTATGAGAGTGCTGAAGTAGGTGGAGGAGGGCTTTGTGTGTCACTAGCATTATCTTGTAGAGTATTCTACTTTGCAGCGGGAGCCAGTGGAGGTGTTTGAGGATGGAGGTAATGTGCTCATATTTATGTGAGTTGGTAATGGTTCTTGCGACAGTGTGTAATGCCATTTGAAGAGGGTGGAGTGATGATTTGGGGAGTCCGTGATATATTGAGTTGCAGTAGTCGATGTGGATTGTTGTGAGGGCTTGTAAGACTGATCGGAAGTCAGAGGGGGCAAGGAGAAGGCAGAGGTGTTGTAATGTGTGGGTTTTGTGACAGATTGCTTTTGTTGTCTTTGCTATTTGAGATTTTAGAGTGAGGTGGTGGTCGAGGGTGATCCCCAGATATTTAACTTCTGGTTTAATTAAAATTTGAGTGATGGAGTCAGGGGGCATGAAGGAGTCGTTCATGGTGAAGAATAGAGCTTCCGTTTTTCTTCAGGTTTATGGATAGGTGGTTTTTGGATAACCACTGAGAGACGTCTGAGAAGCATTGTTGGAGCTTGAGGTATGAAGGGCTATTGAGACTGAGTGGTATGTAGAGCAAAATATCGTCTGCGTAACCATGGTAGTTGACGTTGAGTTTGAATGATGTTAGAAAGAAATTGTAGGTAGATGTTGAAGAGGAGGGCAGAGAGGGTGGAACCTTGCGGGATGCCTTGAGCTTGGGTGTAGGGGGATGAGGATAGTGACCAAGCTAGCCAACAGTGATAGTGCAGTGGTTATAAAACAGATGGTGTTTTCATCATAAGTGCCAGGGAATCTTGAGGGGATGCTGCAGGGACCTTTACTAACAATTGGCCACTTCAGGGAATGGGGAGGGAGGTGAAGGAAGGGTTGGGCTTCCACAGTGGTGGGGTATCTGATCAGAGGGATGCTCATGGGGGTTGATTGGCAGGGGAGGATTGCAGCAGGCTACATCAGGGAGAGGAGCAGAGGGGAGCATCTATTAGGGGATCGGAGGCATGGTCTACTGAGGGGGGAAATGGTTTGGAAGGTGGGAAACTTGAAGGCTGTCAGTGGTGCTTGTTGCTGGTGCTAGTGTTTGTCCTGCAGGAGTGAGACAGCATCAGGACCCCTGTTACAAGCAGCTGCAGATAGCACATCTGCTGCTGCATGTAATGTGGGGCCCGTATGGTATTTACCCTGTGCACTAAATGCTGGGCAGATGATGGACACACCCCCTGCATTTACTTTGCACATACTTTGTCAGTTAAGGTGCGTTAAGTGCAGACACTGATCACAGTTTAGTAAAAGGGCCCATCCATATTTGTTCACATTATTTACATGTAAAATGATTTTCCCTTACTTGGTTTGCAACTTGTCATGCTGTGAGGGCTTGTGTGCATCAGTGATGCTGAGAGCTAAGCTATCAGTAACTTAGCTACTGCAGGGTCTCCCATGATAGGAACAAGGAAAACACCCCACCTGCAGTCAAACAGCACACAGAAGAAGCATTGATTGGTCAGCCCAACATGTGTTTCGGCCACTGAGGCCTTCATCAGGGGACTATGATCACAACGGATGAATAAACAATCAGCATCTAGACAGTAGTTGTTATAGGCACTAGATAACAACTCTGAAAATGGCACCAAAATCAAAAGGGAGGATCATATTTCTGTGACAAATTCAACAATGGAATTAACTGCACGCAAGAAAGACCTGGCAAATCTACTTCTGTATCTTGTCATGAAAACCCAATGGATAGTTATAAAACAAACTGCACTACAGTGGTGGAAGATGAGACCCCCAGATTGGAAGGTACTCAAATGGCTACTGAGGATGAGCTAAAGACTTCTCAGAGTAAAACCAGCATTTATGAAGTGGTTGGATCTACTGATGTAGCTGCACATGAAAAGAGAGTCAGAAGCTGCAAAAATGTCTTACATATTGTTACATGGAACATACGAAGCATGAAACAAGGGAAATTGGAAGTGGTTAGGAATGAAATGGAACGTGTACAACTTGATCTGTTGGTTGTCCGTGAACTGAAATGGACTGGTTTTGGGCACTTTGCTTCTGATGATCATATAGTCTACTATACTGGAAATGAAGGACAAAGAAGAAATGTTGTTGCATTTATAATTAAGAAGAAACTTGCAAGAACTGAGATGAAATGCAATGCAGTCAGTGAACGATTAATTTCTATTCGTCTATGAGGAAAGCCCATCAACACAACTATAATTCTGGTATATGCCCGAACAACAGCTGCAGAAGAGGAAGACATTGATGAGTTCTATGAATAAGTACAAACTGAAATTGACAGAACATACAAACAGGATATCCTGATAGTCATGGGTGACTGGAACACAAAAGTTGGCAAAGAGTTTGGAAAATATGGACTTGGCAACAGAAATGAAGCTGGAGAAATACATAGAATTCTGCAAGACCAATGATCTATTCATCTCAAATACCTTCTTCCAGCAAACAAGCGCCGACTGTACATGTGGACTTCACCCAATGGACTGTACAGAAATCAAATTGACTACATCTGTGGAAGACATTGATGCAAACTCAAGCTAAAGTTGAAAAAGAGCAAGCCACTCATGAATGTAGTAAAATATGACCTTGAGAATATACCACTGGAATTTAAAGACTGCCTGAAAAATTGATTTGCTGCTTTAGATACAAATGACAGAGTTCCAGAAGAGTTATGGGATGACATCAAGAAGGTTGTGTTGGAAGAAAGCAATAAGTCTCTACATAAGGTGAAAAAGCAAAAATGGTCAAAATGGATGACTGTAGAAACAGAAAATTGTCTAGAAACGCAGAGAAGCTAAAGTCAGAGGAGAAAGGGAGGCAATTGCAGAACTCAAAGATTTCCAACGTACAGCAAGACAAGACAATGAGAAGTACTACAATGACACATGTAAGAAAATAGAATCAGAAGCTATTAGAGGAAGAACAATACTGGCTTTTCTAAAGCTATGAGAGTTAGAGAAAAAATTCCAGCCTCAAATTGGAATGCTACAAAATGCTCAAGGATCCATGTTGAATGATGCTGAGAAGATCAAGAAAAGATGAAAAGAATATACAGAGTCATTATTTTTTATTTTATTTATTTATTAACATTTCTTATATACCGCACTATTTGCCATCAGCGCAGTTTACATAGAACATAAACATCCGACAATATACATATGTCTGGTCATTACATTTAACAGGAAATGGAACTTGGAGAACAAGGTAAACTATATACATAAGAAGTTGAATGAGAACGGATACTGTTTTGTGTTTATTATACCATAAAGATCAAGTGGACTAACAGATGTTTCAACCTGTACCTTATGAACAGGAACCATTGGTGCTGACAAAAGAAGTCGAAGCAGTATTGAAAGCCTTATCAAAGAACAAAGCACCAGGCATTGATGGCATTCCCATTGAAGTACTACAGCAATTGGATGAAGCTGTTACCGTACTTACAAGGCTCTGCCAGGAAATTTGGAAGACAAATTCATGGCCAACTGACTGGAAAAGATCTGTGTTTATAACACAACTGAAGAAAGGTGATCCGACTGACTCTGGAAATTATTGCACAATTGCTCTGATCCCACATGCCATCAAGATTCTACTCAAGAAAGTGTTGGGGGGCAAGATGGTGGCAGGTTGCTGTCATCGTTGAGACGCTTGACGCTTACCGCTCAGCTCCGGAGAGTTTGGCTGCTTTAGAATGGGGCGCCGAAAGAGGAAACATGCTCCCCTTCCCTCGGGGATGGCTTCTTCCAATATCTCCGGGCAGAAAACGTTGGTGTCTTGCGGGTTCTTGGCGGCGACGGGAGGAGCAGTGTCTTTAGCAGAGACTTTGGTGCTTGAATCATCGGCTCTGGGTGCATCCGGGGTTTGGCTGTCTCCTGAGCAGTGCACCCCCCTGCCTCAACCTGAGAGGGCTGTCCCGGTATTCGGAGTGCCTCCCACCGGTTTGCCGATGTGCTCGCCGGTTAAAGGAGGTGAAGAGGGCTCCAGCGGGACTTTGAAAACTTTCTCACCCCTGGTAGAAGTCGCAGTGGAGGGAGTTGGAGCAGGAGGGATCAGCTCCCCGGTTGGGGAACCTGTAGCTGCGGACGGGAGGTTTGAAGGAATCCCAGGTCTGAGTGGCTTGATAAAACCATCGGTTATAACTTTAGAAGCACTGTGGGACGCAGTGGCTACCATGAATACTTCCTTATTGGCTGTTGTGGGTGCAGTGAAAATGGATTCCCTTTCGTTGAGAAGTGACTTTGCCCAGGTGAAAAGTTTGCAAGAGGATCAGGCTCGGCGCTTGACCGGTGTGGAGAAGGAGTTGGAACATCTTCGGGGACTCTGTGCCGCTCAAGTTAAGGATAAAATCTTGCTGTCTAAAAAGGCTGAATATTTGGAGAACTATGTGCGTAGAAATAACTTGAGGTTATTGAATTTTCCTAAGTCTCCCATTATGTCGCCTTTGGAGATGGCCCGCAAATATCTTCGGGAAGTGCTTAAACTTCCTGTTGAAAATTTGCCTCCTATAGTTCGGGCACAGTATCTATCCATAGGTTCTGTGTCTAAGGGTCCCACCTCGGAGAATCTGTTTCAAGGAGCCGGAGATCTTACGGCTTTCTTGGAAGATTCTTTGGAAGTGGTGACTGGTCGAACTACCTTTCTTTTGACCCTAGCCTTGGATCCTGATAAATCATTGATTCTTCAAGCATACTTTAGAAATTTCAATGTTTCTTTCTTAGGCTCTAAAGTATATATGCTTCCTGACCTGGCTCGTGTCACCCAGATGAGGAGGAAGGAATTTCTTGGTCTTCGACTCCCTCGGGGGTAGTTTTATGTTAAGATTTCCCTCTCGATGTATAATTACCTTTGATGATAAGTCTTTTCTTTTTTTTGAGCCTAGTCAGTTATTGGAATTTCTTGTAGCTAGGGAAGGTATTGTGGTACATACTGCTTCTAACATAGCTGATACGTAAGTCTCCATCCTGCTTTGATGATTAATGTTTCTATGTGTTTGTTTTTCCTGTAGCCTCCCTGAAATTGCCTAAAGATTGTGGGCTAATATAAGGATGTAACATTTAATCTTTTCTTTTCTTTTTCTTTAATGCTTTATTGGTATTGTATGGAATGATTCATCCTGTCTCTTTCATTCTTGTCCTGCTAGAATGTTTTTGTTGGAAATTTATAAAAATTAAATAAAAATAAAATTCTACTCAAGATCATTCAGCAGAGACTACAACCATACCTGGAACGAGAACTGCCTAAATGCAAGCAGGGTTCAGGAAAGGGCGAGGAATGAGAGACATTATCACGGATGTGAGATGGATCCTTGAAAAGACTAAAGAATACCAAAAGGATATCCATATGTGTTTTATTGACTACAGCAAAACGTTTCACTGTGTAAACCATGAGAAACTCTGGGCCACATTAAGAAGCATAAGTATACCAGAACACCTGATCACTCTCTTGTACAACCTTTACATTGATCAAGAAGCACAAGTTCAAACAGAATTAGGAGAAACAGAATGGTTTAAAATCAGCAAAGGTGTATGACAAGGCTGCATACTTTCCCCCTACCTGTTTAATTTATATGCAGAACAAATTATCAGAAGCAGGACTGTATGAAGACAACCGAGGTGTGAAGATTGGTGGAAGACTCATCAACAACTTTCGCTATGCTGATGATACCACATTACTGACTAGTGAAGACAATTTTAAACATTT
Organism: Ichthyophis bannanicus; assembly: GCA_033557465.1. Classification (NCBI taxonomy): domain Eukaryota; kingdom Metazoa; phylum Chordata; class Amphibia; order Gymnophiona; family Ichthyophiidae; genus Ichthyophis; species Ichthyophis bannanicus. Next base: position 1,094,330,808 of record CM066032.1, on the reverse strand, counting down.
CCTTCTTAAGATCAAGGAATATAGTCTTAAAATGGGTCTGCACCTTAATGTTACGACAACTGGCAAAATCAATAAGTTCATCATTAATGGAGAAGAAATTGAAATAGTTGACAGTTTTAACTTACTTGGATCAACAATCAATAAAGAAAGGACTAGCAATCAAGAAATCTGACAATGTATTGCTTTTGGTAGAATGGCTATGAAGGACCTAGCCAAGATTCTTAAGAGCAGATATGTCTCTCCCCATACAAAGATTCGACTTGTCCAGGCCATGGTATTTTCCATAACAACATATGGATGGAAAGTTGGACAGTGAAAAAGATAGACAGGAAGAAAATTGATGCCTTTAAATTATGGTGCTGGCGATGAATACTGTATATATCATGGACTGCCGGAAGAACAAACCAATCACTTCTAGAGGAGATCAAACCTAAGCTTTCCTTAGAAGCTCAGATGACAAGACTTTGACATTCATATTTTGGACACATCATGCGAAGAGAGATATCATTGGAGAAAGACATAATGCTTAGCGATGTAGAAGGTCACCATAAAAGATGAAGGCCGGCAATGAGATGGATCAATACAATAACAGCAGCTGTGGATACCACTCTGTCAACAATGAGCCACTTGGCTGAAGACCATCAAAGTTTAGGTCAACTATCCAGAGGGTTGCCATGAGTCAACACTGATTCGACGGCACTTAACAACAACAAAAAATGATTTTACATCTTAAACTCTTGGGAGGTCCTCTAAACAAAATAAAGGATAGGTATTTCCACTAGTATGCAAATATATCTCATTGTAGTACACTGTGAGTTGGTGGGACACAAACCCTCACAGAGGCAGGCAGAGGGTTAAAGGAAAATGCTTTATTTACAGGGAGTTCACAGCAGTAGCAGAGAAACAGTTCTCCCCTCTTCCAAAGTTCTTCACTCTGGGTTCCAAAACAGTAGCAGAGAAACAGTTCTCCCTCTCCCCCCACCTCAAGTTCCTGCACTCTGGGTTTCACAGCATTACTACCACAAACCTACTGACCAACATGGAAACACACCAGCTCCTATCTTCCTGTAGTGTCTCCTTAAAGGTAGGTGGTCAATCCATACTCTGGAACACCTCTGGCTCTCCTCTCCCGCTCTCTTTCTCTTCCCTCACAGTTAAAAGGGTCATCCCTAGCCACACCCTTCCCAGGCATATTCTATGCGGGTTCCTTAAAGGGGCCCGGCTTCTGGTGCTTAAAGGGGCATGTCCTTAGTCTAGCTGGAGGTATAACAAACAGTACGGGGATGGGGAGCTTCTCATATACCCCATCACACTCATACATACTAATTGCAAATATCCTGAAAACTAGAGCTATCTGAGGCATTAGAGGCCTGGAGATGCTGACCCCTAATATAAAGGGATAGGAAATCATGTGAGCCCAGACAGTTCTTAGCCAAAGAAGAGTGGTTTCAAATGCTGGTTGACAGGTAAGGCCAAAACATCCCTTCTAAGGTATTTGGATTCGTGGTACATTCTGGTACTTTCCATTGGAGTGGCCTGACGATTTGCAATGATGTTCTCATTCATGAGTTGCTGTTGAGAGAGTGTAGGAAATGTTGCCGTTTCTTGAAAAAATGGCTCCAAAGTGCAAACACGAATCTGTGATACAACTGATCAACCATATATGAGCCCAGTATGCCAAGCTGAACTTTTGTGAGACTGCTGCTGCAGTATGCTGTCTCCTTTAAATAGTTCATGAAGTAAAAATTTCAGGTGGGTTCATATGAAATCCTTGCATTCCCATTCCCCCTACATAGGGTCCAGTTTGAATAAACAGTAAGGGATGCCACAGACCACTGGAATTCTATTTAAACATCTGCACACAGCTCCATTCAGGCTTGATGTTTCCCCTTCGATTCTCTGCTTGCTTAATTCAAAAGGCAAACTTTTTTTTTAAAGCCCTCTCCTTGCTTTACCTCCCACTCCTTTGGCCCCCCACCCTGAAGACCTTCTTCAAAAGGGAGGCCTGCACAGTCCTGTTTACTTAGGAGAGCAAACTTACTCAAGCCAGCCATGTCAGATTAAAGGAAGAAAGGAGAGAGGCATCAAGGACTCCAAACTGCACATAAAAGGCAATCGCTAGCGACCGATCTGTTCCACTTCCAACCATTTGCACTTTATGAATAAAGGTCAATCTGAAACTGGCACCCAAATGTTAATGTTCTTATGAGGGTTTAAGCTGCTTTTACAGCTGAATAAGTGAGACTGAGCCACAGGGACCAACCTAATCATCCAGTAAGACCAGGGAAATCGCTACCTCCCCGAAGGGAACAGGCTGTGCAAGCAGCAACACAATAGCATATCATTTACAAAACTGAGAAAAAAACCCCCTCATCAGGATAAAGACTTCCTTTTTCTTTTTGCACCTTATCGTTTTTTTTTTTCTGATTCCAGACAATAGATTTACAGTTTACACATGTTTGGTACTTTTTAATGCTATGGAGCAAAATTTGCTTTTGCCGATTTTCTTTTCATAAGTTTAAGACAGCCCTCATCGAAACAACATGCATTTTTTTTCAGACCCAGTGCTCACAGTGTGACCAGAAGAATTATTAGAAAATGTTCATCCTTTGCTCACATGAGACATACTCTTTGGTCTTATGTTCTACAGTATGTTTATGATCACAGCAAGGCAAATCGTCCAAGTAAAGCATTGTGCATGCAGTAGAAGTAGAAACAGAATGCTTTTATGCACTGTTTCCTAATTTTACATAATATTAAATGACTACATAAAGAATAAAAGATTTGACATGGCAATCCTAAATGTACTGCTTGAAAAATTGTACTTATTGGATTATGCATGGGGAAATGTGCAAACGAAGCCACAATGCTGGAAAATCTACTTTTTCTCCATTTTAGCCTACTTTTCAAAGGAAGACAAGGAGGCTTTTCAGACTGCCGTGTGTGTGTGTATGTTCCTAATAGCTTTCCTGTTGAGTGTCTGATCCAAACCAAAGTTTCAGTCCTTAGCAGAGGGTACAGGTCTATCCTGGGGGGAAGGGGACTCATGTATATTTATTTATTTAATTACATTTATAAACCTCTCTATCAAACAAACCGCTCTGTGCAATTTACAAAATAGTATACATAAAAATACAAAATGCCACCAACAAATACCCCAATTCTCTACCCAACCCCCATTTAACCCAACCCCCACAGATGCGGGCAAGCTTCCCAACTGTCATCCACTAATCCACCCCACCCCTTCCCCAACAGCCTTCAAAAACAAAAGACCCCCCCCCCCCAAAAGGTCTTCAGTGCTATTCAGAATGGATGGAAATCATCCAAGAGATGCAAGTTACATGACAAGACATTCCACAAAACCAGTGCCTGAACTGAAAAAGCTCTATCCCGGTGAGCCACGCACTGCCACTGTTTATATGAAGGAACCACTAAAAGTCCTTCCGTATGGGATCTCAAAGACCAATGAGGAACATATGTAATCACTTTATTGACAAAAACACAGGTGCCATCCCATGCAAGACCTTAAATACCAAAGCCAAGGACTTAAATACCACCCAAAAGTTTATAGGGAGTCAATGAAGCTTCTTGGGCACAGGAGAGACATGGTCGAAATTATGCAGCCCCTTTATCAACTTCACTGCATCATTCTGCATCAGTTGAAGACGAATTAAATCCTTCTGGGCCATTCCTCAAAAAAGGGTATTACAATAATCCAACTGTGACAAAACTAAAGCCCAAGTCACCGCCACCAAATGAGCCTCCGACAAATACAGACAGAGCTGATGAATCTGCCACAACAAGAACAGTTTCTGAACTACAGAAGAGCCATGCACTGCCATCCCTAATCCAGAATCCAGCATTAACCCTATATCATGACATACTGAACGTGTCTCTCCCACACCTCCAGAATCCAAACAGACCTGCATCCCTTCCACATCCCTCTCTGCAAAAAGCACCAACTCTGTTTTAGCCACATTCACTTTCAGTCCAAGGAACCAAAACCAACCCAGCAACAAAGATAAATGTTCCCCTACCACACCATCCAAGCCTCCCACTTTATCTGGCACAGGAATCAAAACTTGCCTGTCATCCGCATAAATATACAATAACATCCATGACACTCATGGCTATACACAACGGGACAAGGAAGATATTAAACAAATACGGGGAAAGGACTGACCCCTGAGGGTCCTCTATCTCTAATGAAAAAATGTCTGACACCTCATCGCCCACTTGCACAGCCTGAAACCATGAAGTAGGAATTAAACCAAGACAACACCTGCCCTTCAATCCAGAAATGGGATAAGCAGTCCAACAATAAAAAATGCTGCATGGTATCAAAAGCAACACATCTAATAGTAGTATAAGCGCCAACTGGCCTCTGTCCAACAAAGAATGTACATTACCACCATAGACACTAACAAGGTCTCTGTGCTACTGTAACGACAAAACCCTGCCTGATGGGAGGTCAAAACTTGGGACTCATCCAAAAAATATCAATAGCTGACTGACAACCACTTTTAAAGGCAGATTTGAGACTGGCCTATAATTAGCTAATACTTCCTTATCCAAGGACGGACATCTCAACACATAATAAAAGCCTTCTTCAAATCCCCTGGAAAGACACCCTCCTGTAAAGAAGCATTAATGATTTGACACAGATGCCCTTCAACATCCGTACCCCCCCAACAATAGAAGGGGTACTGGACATGAATCGGTCCTACACTGCCTAGGTTTTAATGAAACTAACCAGTAATGGACTTCAGAAGAGAATACCTGGGAAAACTCAGAGCAAGACCAAGACCAAGACCAAGAACAAGAACCGGGTTATGCTGAATCATCCAATCTACCCCAAAACTCCTAGAAACATAGAAATGTGATGGCAGAAGAAAACACATGACCTATCTAGTCTGTCCTTCCACATCAACTACAACAGTCCCCTTTTTACCTTTAGAGGTCCTCTGTGTTTGTCCCATTCTTTTTTGAATTTAGATACTGTCCTCGTTTCACCACCTCCACTGAGAGACTATTCCATTCATCTATCACTCTTTCAATAAAGAAATATTTCCACATATTACTCCTGAGTTTATCCCCTTTCACCCTCATCCTATGTCCCTTCGTAGCAGAACTTGCTTTCAATTGAAAGAAACTCTACTCCTGTGCATTTATGCCATGGAGGTATTTAAACACCTCTATCATATCTCCTCCATCCTGCCTTTCTTCTAAAGTATATATTAAGATCTTTAAGTCTGCCCTCATATGCTTTATAACGAAGACCATTAACCATTTTAGTAGCCTCCCTCTGTACCGACTCCAACCTGTTTATATCCTTTTGAAGGTGTGGCTTCCAGAATTGCACACAATACTCCAAATGAGGTCACACCAGAGACTTAGTACAGAACACGTGGTTGAGGTAGGAAGGATTCTTTTATTGGGCTATTTGGGCTATTAACAATCAATAAAAGAATCCTTCCTACCTCAACTACGTGTTCTGTACTGGGTGTCTTATAGTGACGTGGTGTCGTGCTCCTTTGGTGGACACCAGAGACTTATACAGAGGCACTATCACCTCCTTTTTTCTACTGGCCATTCCTCTCCCTTGCACCTAAACATTCTTCTGGCTTTTGACGGCGCCTTTCCTACCTATTTAGTTACTTTAAGATCATCCAACTCATGTAGAGGCTTTGCATGTGAGGTGGCATTTTAGAAGGACATCCAGGAAAAATCTGGGATGTTCGGATCAGAACATCTATAAACCAGAAGAGTGTCAGCCATGCCTTCTGAAATTGCTCCAGTAGCCAGTTCTGGAGATGGGCCCCATGTATATGACAAAGCCGGGTATGTATATGGGTATAGGCCATTTTATAAACGTGGACATCCAGGAAGTGCCTGCCCACAGAACCGGGTACTAAGACGCTTCGACCTGTCAGAAGGAGTATCTATTGTATGTTATGAGACTAGCACGTCCAGCCCTGATATTTCAGACTTTCAGACATGCGGTGGCAGGCCAGTAATATGTTTGGAGTATGTATTTACGGGCAGGTTTCTTTGGCAAGGAAATATTAATCACAGTGATGTACAGTAAGTGCATTTTGCTGTTCCCATTGGAAGTGATGTGGCCATGAAATGAGCACCTTTTTGCACCTTATTCATGGTCAGGAGCTGTTACAGTATAGCATGGATGCCTCAACAACTAGGGCCTGACATGCTTGTGCCATTTTGAAATCGCACTGCAACTGGCTTTAGTAAAAATGGCCCCTAAATATCACTAGTGGGAATATTTCCAAATGGGTTAGTTTTGCACATACCCTAACAGTCATGAACCCCACTCTTAAGCCTGGGTATGTGGCATATGATCTAAATTTCTCAAATTTACTGCTAACACTCGCTGTAATAGTTGCATTGGGCCAAAATCCTTCTGCAGTTCATAAGATGTAACAAGTATAGGCAACCTGTCAAGGTACAATTGGAAATTCCTCTTAAACAGGCCTGTGGGAAATATTTCTTTATCTTTCTGCCACATATTTTTGGTCTCTGCCTGCATTTCTTGGTATTTCAGGATCTTTTCCCTCTCCACACAATTCACATAATTGCCTGGAACTGACACCTCTATTAATGCTGTTCTGGTGTTTTTCTTCTTTACCACTATGTCAGATTTTCTCGCATAAAGCTTCTTATCTGTAGGAATGGGAATGTCTCAAGTTATCACAGCTTCTTCATTCTCTTAGGCTCATGATCCCAGTGCTTTCCCAACAGAGCACATTACCCCCATTTTATACAAGCTCCATTGGCTGCCAATTTATAGCAGGATCAAATATAAATACTAATGACTACATTCACACTAATAAGGACCTGTCACCATCATACCTAATGGGCCTCATAAAGAACCCTTCCATTGTTAGAATAAGAAGGGAATGTAATAAACCCACTCTATTCGTACCATCAACTTACTGAAAACTCATCTTGGCAATGACCAATATAGCTTTACTTCACCAATGATATGCAACTCCCTCCGAGATAAACTTAGATCCATTACTGACCTAACAACATTCAAGGAAGAGTTTAAGACACATCTGTTTATAGAACATTTTGGCACAGATGAACCAATACAAGACCTCTTCCCCACGTAACACCAACTTACCTATCCATCACGTACATGATACTGGTTCCTTCCCCTTCCTCTATACTCCCCCCTCTCCTCCCTCCTGTCTTACGGACTACAGACATGGTAAGAATTCTATTCTAAAATCAACTCTTGCATACTAAAAATCTACACATTACATGTACATATGTTCATCCTTGTAAATAGGTTATATTGTTACATTGCATAGTTCAGTTGCAAACCTTCTAATGTATCCCCTTTGTTCTATGCTGTAACCTGTTAGACACTTGTTAAAATGTAATGATTTTTTACTGGTTATTTGTAAACTGCTTTGATTTTACTGAAAGGCGGTACATAAAACCCTTAAATAAATAAACAAACATAGATGCCTACGGGCCTGATTCTGGGAGCGGGTGGCTATCCGGGCCTGATTCCCCCTCCAGCTCTCCCCGTATGTCCTGAGCAGCAGGATCTGGACAGAGCGGGGGCGGGCCAGCCTGGCAGGACATACAGGGCTGATTTAGGTCACGGTCCTGTATGTCCTGCTGGGTCAAAGGGGATGTGCTGCTTATTCCACCTCAAAGGTGAAATAAGCAGCACAGACCCAGAAATCGGGTCTGGGTGTGGAGGGGTCCTCTCCGCCCAATCCAGGCCACAGCAGGCCAGCCATGGGTCGGGCAACAGAGATGAGGAGGGCCTAAGCCGTAGGAGTCAGGGGCACCTGCAGGGAGGATGTCTCCGCAGGCGGCAGGGGCATGCCAGGCTGTCCATGGGCCCAATTCTGTGCACTGCAGGAACATTTTGCTCCCGTGGTCCAGAATCAGGTCCTAACTGGCCCATCTTGCTCGGGGCTGTCTGGACGGCCCAGACATGCCCCTACGTGAATCGGACTCTATGTGTCTTTATAAAATAGACTAAAAATAGGCATCTTCCTGCTCACTTAATCTAGTGCACTGTTATAAAATGACTCTTCAAGGAGGCAATTTTATAACAGGGTGCCCAGGCTGTCAAGGCACAGAGTTACATGTTGTTGGCGTTAGGGGCCATAGAATTTATATTGACTCATGGTGACTCTATGAATAGTTGTCCTAAACTTTTGGTCTTCAGTCAGGTGGCTAATCCTTGATAGACCGGCATCCAAAGGTACATGGCTGCATATGCTGCAAAGCTTTTAAAAAAAGGCAACATATGCACCTATCTCTCACTTAGTAAGAAGCATGGGTATAGCAGTACACCTGATAGTTCTCTTGCACAACCGTTATATTGATCAAGTTTGAATGGAACAAGGAGAAAGCATAGTTGCTTTCCTGTAACGTGGGTTCCCTGTATACAGCAGGAGTGGGCAGCCACACTCTAGGTGCTATCATCGACAGTGACTGCGCCTGGCTCTCTCCGTTTCCCACCTTGCCACCTGCTCTGAGGGAATTCACTCATTTTCAAAGCAGTCGAGTGCAGCAATACAGCACTTAGAGCAGTGACCAAACAAAGACAGTCTGTAAAGTCCATGGAAACAAAGCAGCTGGATGTCCATAGATATGATAGGTTTTGTGACATGGGAAGGAGGATGCAGATTGGCTGGTTGTAAGAAAATTCTGCAGATAACAGTTGAGAATAGCAGTCTTTCAGAGGGAACAGCAGACAGGCGAGTGTGGCTGCATACCCCTGCTGTATATGGAGAACTGCCATTACACGTAAGCAACTATGCATTCTCTGGATACAAGCAGGGGGTATACAGGCACACTCTAGGTGAGTCTAGAGCTGAGGGTCACTTGAAAGTTTAGTAGATTATACAGCCCGGGTGAAAAAGTGGGTGGTGGAGACTTAGGCAAAGAGGTTTTGCAGGACAGCTTGGACAAAAGCAAAGTTCATGGCTGATGAGCAGTCCAAGCTGTAGTGATTTGCAAAAGTATGAACAGATGACCATGTGGTAGCTTTGTATATCTCTTGAGAAGGAATTTCAGCCAGATTAGCAATGGTGGCTGCTGTTGCATGAAGGCAGTGAGAGCCTATCCGCTGGGAGAGGAGGGGGCGAGGCCCATTTGAAGGTAACAGAAAGAGATACAGTCTGCGATCCAGGAGGCAATGGTTTGCTTAGATGCAGGCTTCCCTGGATTGTTCGGGTTGAAGGTAACAAAAAGTAGAGAGGACTGATGAAGTTGCTTGGTAGCATGTAGGTAGTAAAGCAAAGCTCAACGGCAGTCGAGAGAATGAAGTGTTTGCTCTGATGAATCTGGAAAAAAGGCAGGGAGCACAATGGATTGGTAGAGGTGAAAACTGGAGACCACTTTTGTAAGAAACGTAGGGCACGCAGAAGTACGCTGTCATGAAGGAATTGTGTATATGGAGCATAATGCACCAGACCTTGGAATTTGCTGACACATCTGGAGCAGATGATGGCGATCAGAAAAATGGTTTTCCAAGTAAGATGTTTTAAGGAAGCAGACCCCAGGGGCTCAAAAGGGGCTTTCCTGAGAGAACAACATTTAGATCCCATGCTGAAGCAGGAGGCTTCAAAGGAGGCTTAGTGTTCATTAGGCCCTTCATGAAATGAGATACCAGAGGATGGATGGAGATTAGCTTGCCATCCAAATGATGGTGGGTCACAGCAATGGCCTAGAAATGGTAAAAACTGACAAAGTCTGCAGTCCAGAGTCAGATAGGTGAAGGAGATAAGTAAGAACATGGCTGATGGGGCATTTGACAGAATCTATAGCCTGTGAAGAATCCCAGTGAGAGAAACAAGTCCATTTAAAATGATAGGAACATTGTGTGGAGGGGCACTGAGATGCCTGGAGGATAGTTTGCACTTCCTCTGACATGGACTGGAGAGGTTTGTCTAGCCCGCCAACTTCCATGCAGCCATTGCAAGCGACTGCAGACTGGGATGTAGGAGACGACCTTCCTGTTGCGTTAGGAGGAAGGACTGAAGTGTAAGAGGCCAGGGACCTTGTTGAGACATGGCAAGGATGTGCAGGTACCAGATCTGTCTGGGCCATCGGGGGGCGATGAGGATGAATGTCGCTCTGTCCACACAAACTTTGAGACATGTCTGAGGAATGAGAGGGAATGGCAAAAAAGCATAGAAAAGGCGATCCGCCCAAGAGATGAGGACGGCAACTGCTGCCCATCTGTACAAGCTGGGACGGAGGGAGCAGTAGAGTGAACACTTGGCATTATCATCTGATGCAAAAAGATCCACTTCAAGCATCCTCCAGGCCTGAAAAATGGGGGCTAGAACTGTGGGGTCAAGAGACTACTCATTGGGATCGAGGCATCAACTGAGAGAGTCCGCTAACTGGTTCTGGACTCCAGGAAGGTAAGTGGTGGTGAGAAAGACTCCTAGATATGTTGCATAGAGCCATAAGTGGATGGCTTCATGGCAGAGTCAGAGGGACCCGGAGCCATCCTGCTTGTTGATGTACAACATCATGACTTGATTGTCAGCATAAGGAACGATTTGTTGCGGACCCAAATTGGAATGTCTGAAGGGCATAGTGGACCGTGCACAACCCCAGGAGGTTGATGTGTAGTAAAGACTTTCTGCTGGACCAAAAACCCTGAGTGGTGAGGTGCAGTAGATGAACTTCCCAGCCCATGTGGAGAGGCATCTGTTGTGAGCAAAAGCTGATGCAGGGGCTGCAGGAAGAGACACCCACTCATGAGACTGGATGGGATTACCCACCATCTAAGGGAGTGATGTAATCGACAGATGGGTCCGGAGAGAGGAACCTGGTATCAAATGGGTTGAGTATACAGATTCCAATTGAGTTTGAGGTGCCACTGAAGGGGGCGCATGTATAAGCGTACTCCCCCTTCAGTGGCACAGAGGCTGCCATGTTTCCCAACAGGTGCAGGATAGTGTTTACTGAAGTCTGTGGAGAAGCCAGCAGTTGGGTGGTAAACTGCTAAATGATGGTTATCCTGCTGGGAGGAAGAAAAGCTCTCGCTTTGGTTGTGTCCAAGCGGACTACTATGAAAATTGATTATAAACCCAAGCTGTTGCAGAAGGGAGGCTGTTGAGTGAATGGATATCTGAGTGGAGGCCTTGTCCTGACTGGAAATTGGCCAGTCGTCCAGATAGGGGTAAACACAATGGCCTTGTTTATGCAGGTGTGCTGCGGCAACAACCAAGCACTTTGTGAAGACTCTTGGAGCTGATGAGAGGTTGAAAGGAAGAATTCTGTACTGGTAGTGTTCCATCTTGAATCGGAAGTGGAGATATTTCCAGTGATGTGGATGGATGGGAATATGAGTATGCATCTTTGAGATCTAGAGAGGCGAGCTAGTCGGCCTGTCAGAGGAGAGGAATGATCGTAGCTAAGGATGCCATCTTGAACTTTTCTTTCTCGATATACGAGTTGAGGTCTTGGAGATCTAGGATTGGGTGAAGTCCTCTAGACTTCTTTGGGATGAGAAAGAACCTGAAGTAAAACCCTTGGTTGTGTTTCAATTGTGGTTTATGTTCTATTGTATGGATTTGCAACAAGGCCGATATCTCCTTTGCCAGGTTGGGCAGGTGAAGTGGAGGAATCTTACTTGACAGAGGTAATCTGTGAGGGGGGGGGGGTAGGCATGAAATTTAGCTTATAACCTGATGTGATGATACTGAGAACCCATCGATCTGTGGTAATAGTGTGCCAGGCATTCTGGAAGTGCTGGACTCATCCTGCTTCAGGTAGATAGTCAAAAACTGGGAGTCATCTTGGTGGGTTGTGCTAAGGCAACAGCAGATTGCTTCCTGTCTCTCTGCCTGGGACATGGAGCATTAGCAGGAGCAGGTTAATGCTGTGGCAGAGGTCAAGCATAGGGATGAAAACATCATTGAGGGTAATATTGTTGGAAGAGCTGGTAAGGATATGGTCTCCTGTACTGCGGATATTGAGGACACCGGGACTGTTAAGATTGTTCTGGCAGGTGGGCTAATAGTTCCTGCATTGTGGAGGAATGCTCTTTTACCTCTGTAACAGCCTCTTGCACTTTGTCCCCAAAAAGGCTATCTCCTTGACAGGGGGCGTATGCAGAGTGGTCTTGGAGACTGTCCCTGAGACCAGAGACATGGAGCCAAGCTGGACATCTGGCAAAAATAGATGTAGCTGTAGTCTGAGTCACTGAATCAAAGGCATCGTAAGTGGCCTGGATAATATGATAAAGGGACTACTGCAGACTGTGTTGAAGGCTGTGATCTTCTGAAATAGGAGCCGAATCCTGCTGCTGTGAAAGAACATTATGGTGGTACTGAAGCATATGAAGCTGATATGCTAAAATTTTCATCATAAGCATAGCACTCTGAAACGTTTTCCGATTGACTGAGTCTAAGGTCCACTGATCCTTCCCTGGCAGAGTTTTATATGAGTTTTGGAGGACTTGGCCTTTTTGAGGACCGCTTCAGAGATTACAGACTGATGTGGGAATTGCTGATGCTGGAATCCTGATGCAGGTAGTACCTTATATCTGAGGTCAAGTTGGTGTGACGTGGCATGTCCTGATGCTGATGTGGCCCAAATTGTCACCAGGAAATCCTGCAGGATCTGAGGGAATGGCAGAAGTAGGACTTCTTTGGATGTACTAGAAGTCCTCAAGATAGACTGAAAATCCTTGCTATCAGTGGAGGCATGAGAGTCACTAAGAGCTAAAGCCTTGGAAAGCTTTAGGAGAAATTTAGAGTAAGAAAAATCCTCAGGAGATTCATGCTTCATTGATGAAGATGGGGGCCCCTCCATGTATCTCAAAAGGGATGGCGTGTATTGCACTGATGGGAGTACAGGGGAGTAAGCCTGTTGACTGAAGGTCTTGGGATCTCGGCAGTCAAGAAAAGATGGGGGACTTCCAGGGGAGGCCAGAAGTGGAGGTTAGTAAGAGAGGACCTCTAAGGATGGTAGTTAATCTGTCAGAGGGCCGGCTCTCAGGATGGTAATGGTGTCCTGGAGAAGGAGGCGCAATGTCTGTAGCAAGGGGTCCCTCGAGAAGGATGCATGATCCGGTGTAGGGACTGCAGGAGACAGAATGGGAACTGGGTCCGAGTATCTGGGTTTCTTGGATGTGAGGGAGGAGGTCTCCGGTGACTCTCCCTTTGACTTACGCTTATGGCTTCGCAACCATTTGAAGCTGTGGTCACTTTTTTGGACATGCTTTAAGTTATATTTTTGTTTCTGACGTACCAGCGTATCTGGCCTCAGAAAATGAGCAGTGGAGGCCGGGTAGGAAGAGATGGCGTTTCACCTCTGGTCTGGCTTTTAGGGCTCTTTGTTTTCTGCTTTGACAGTGGCACCTGTAGGGAGTCTGCCTCCCAATGCGCAGTGGCCCCTTCCTGTTCCTCTCATGCCTTAGCTGGGCCCAACGGGGCTGGGAAGATTGCAGATGTAGTCATGCTTGCTAGCACAGAGGAGATCCTCTTATTGATTTGAATGGTTCTTCAGTGGGGTATGTGAGGAGCTGTCCTGAGTGTTATAGAAGTTGCCCTCACTCTCCTCTGTGGCTGTTCCCCCTTTTTTTATTTCCTCTTTTTTTTTTTTGAGTGGGGAAGCTGAGAGAAAAATATGGCACAGGAGGACACATGGTGGGAGAGCCACTCCAATGCGCTCTGCTTCTGTTTTTTTTTTTTAAAGAAAAGAAAATGCCCTGAAGACAGTATCCGCGAATGAAATACTAAAGAAAATGAAAGGAATCTAAGTCAAAATAAAGTAAAAATGGTGAATCCGATGAAGGAAGGGCAAGCTGAAATTGCACAGCGCTGGCAGAAAAGGAAGACTGAAACCCCTCAGAGTGGGCAGAGCCCATGCTCAGAGAAGTCCAAAGGACTTCTGAGCTCGGGAAGAGCCAGGCACGGGCACTGTTGGTGAAAGCACCTAATGTGTGCCTGCATACCCCCTGCTTGTATCTGGATAAAAAGAATGGTTTAAAATCAGCAAAGGCATACTTTCCCCCTATCTGTTTAATTTATATGCAGAACAAATCATCAAAGAAGCAGGATTCTATGAAGACAACCAAAGTGTGATGACTGGTTGAACACTATTCAGAAAATCTTTGCTATGATGCTGATACCACATTACTGGCTGAAAGTGAAGACGATCTGAAACATTTGCTTCTTAAGATCAAGGACCATAGTCTTAAAATGGGCCTGCACTTTAATGTAAATAAGACAAAGATCCTGACAACTGGCAAAAATCAATAAATTCATCATTAATGGAGAAGAAATTGAAATAGTTGACAACTTTAACCTATTTAGATCAACTATCAAAGAAACAACATCAAGAAATCCGACGACACATTGCTCTTGGTAAAATGGCTATGAAGGACCTAGACAAGATTCTCAAAAACAGAGATGTCTCTCTCCATACAAAGATTCGACTTGTTCAAGCCATGGTATTTAATAATGTCATATGGATGTGAAACTTGAACAGTGAAAAAGACAGACAGGAAGAAAATCGATCATTTTGAATTATGGTGCTGGTGAAAAACCTGTGTATAACATGGAATGCTCAAAAAACAAACCAATCAGCAAAAATATCCCCAGTTCAGTGATACATATACAATCTAAATAACAAAATCACCAAACAAACCCCAGAATTTATCTTAACCAAAACCTCAAAAATTTTTGTCGGATATCACCGCAGCAAAGTATAGATTTTTGAGCAATACTTCCAAGCGGTTCAATCCATTTTATTAACAAGAAAAAATGATTTTTTTTAAAAAGACTTAGCTCAGTCCAATCATGCTTTAGAAATCCTTGCACGACGTGCACGTTTCGGGAGTGCTTCCCTGTATCAAGTGCTCTCTTCACATAATTTAATAACCGTCATGAAACCCGGGCCCTAACCCAGCTGATTCTTAAAGGGTAAATATGCCTTATTCATTGGCTCTCAAGCCTTTCAATCAAAACCAAACCCACCAATAGAGACAGCAAAGGCCGCCCCACTTATCAGGGGAAGCCCTCCGTCACAAAGGTGAGGATCACATTACACTGTGCCATTCAACCTCCTTATTCAGGCCAATAGGCATCACAGTCCGGAGTTTAAAAATCTACCTCTGCTCACATCTTTGAAGTTTCGTGGTGCGATCACCCACCCCTGGGATCCGGGGGATATGATCAATCACCGACCACTGTAAACATTCAAAAGAGTGTTCCAGTGCAAGGCAGTGCTCCACAATAGGGGCCGAAGTAACTCTTTGGCGGAGCCGAGAGGCATGTTCTGCCAATCGGATTTTTATCGATCGAAATGTTCTGGCAACATAAATTAAAGGACAAGGGCATACAATAATAAAAACAACAAAAGTTGAAGTGCAATCAGTCTGCCAGCGTCATACCACTGGTTGCCCAGTTGTAGGAGAAGCCCAAATCCGACCTGTAATTGATGAGCCACAATAAATGCATGCACCACAAGCAGAATGTCCATCATGTGGGAGGAGTGGCCTAGTGGTTAGGACAAGGTACTTCAGGCCGGAGGGCCAGGGGTTCAAGTCCCACCTGGGGACAGCAATCTCAGGCCGGAAGGACTGGGATTTCTAGTCCTATAGGCACTCCTTGTGGTCTTGGGCAAGTCACTTAACCCTCCATTGCCCATGTTCCCTGTAAGTATTAGCGTATGTGTGTCATATCCCCTCGTGTTAAATGTATCTCCCAATTGACCGCTTTGACCCGGTGAAAAGTGGGATATAAATACAGCTAAATAAATAAATAAATAAATGTTGTAGAGGCGGTGTAAGAGATCTATCCGCTGGAGGTGTTGACCGCACTAGAAAATCACGTAGGTTTGCCCCACTGGAGAAAGCAATCATCAACGGCTTTAGAAAACAATCATGCAATGCCAAAATTGGCCAGTGTTTTTTCAAAATTCAAACGATATCAGCACTCAACGTAGTATATGGAAGAATTCCAACAAAGGAGTCATGTGATGCACCAGCTGTATTATTTCCGGGCGAATCATTCAACAGCCATTCACGTTGTACATATAAAGCCCGTTTGTATGCCAATTGTATGATTTTAGATGGATAACCCCTATATAGGAGCCGATATTTGAGATCAGCAGCTTGATGTTTAAAATCCCATAGGGATGAACAAATGCGTCTGAGCCTTAAAAATTGGCCGAAGGGCAAGCCCTTGCACTGGGGTTTAGGGTGAAACTGTGATAGTTTAACTATTCCGTTGGACTGCCTTTCGATATAAAGTAGTTCGAAAATGATCACACTCCTTGTTTTCAAAAGCCGTTGATGATTGCTTTGTCCCGTGGGGCAAACCTACGTGATCTTCTTGTGCGGTCAACACCTCCAGCAGATAGATCTCTTACACCGCCTCTACAACATGATGGACATTCTGCTTGTGGTGCATGCATTTATTGTGGCTCATCAATTACAGGTCGGATTTGGACTTCTCCTACAACTGGGCAACCAGTGGTATGACGCTGGCAGACTGCACTTCAACTTTTGTTGTTTATATTATTGTATGCCCTTGTCCTTTAATTTATGTTGGCTGAACAATTAGATCGATAAAAACCCGATTGGCGGAACATGCCTCTCGGCTCCGCCAAAGAGTTACTTCGGCCCCTATTGTGGAGCACTGCCTTGCACTGGAACACTCTTTTGAATGTTTACAGTGGTCGGTGAATGATCATATCCCCCCGGATCCCAGGGGGGTGATCGCTCCGTGAAACTTCAAAGATGTGAGCAGAGGTGGATTTTTAAACTCCGGACTGTGATGCCTATTGGCTTGAATAAGGAGGTTGAATGGCACAGTGTAATGTGATCCTCACCTTTGTGACGGAGGGCTTCCCCTGATAAGTGGGGCGGCCTTTTCTGTCTCTATTGGTGGGTTTGGTTTTGATTGAAAGGCTTGAGAGCCAATGAATGAGGAATATTTACCCTTTAAGAATCAGCTGGATTAGGTCCCGGCATTTCATGACGGTTATTAAATTATGTGAAGAGAGCACTTGATACAGGGAAGTACTCCTGAAACGTGCACGTCGTGCAAGGATTTCTAAAGCATGATTGAACTGAGCTAAGTCTTTTTAAAAAAATAATTTTTTCTTGTTAATAAAATGGATTGAACCGCTTGGAAGTATTGCTCAAAAATCTATACTTTGCTGCGATGATATCCGACAAAAATCTTTGAGGTTTTGGTTAAGATAAATTCAGGGGTTTGTTGGGTGATTTTGTTATTTAGAACAAAAAACAAACCAGGCAGTATTAGAGGAGTTAGCTTTCTTTAGAAGCTCATATAACAAGACTTCAACTTTCATACTTCAGACACATAATGCAAAGAGATAGATCATTAGAGAAAGACATTATGCTTGGCAAGGTAGAAGGTCAATGCAAAAGAGGAAAGCCAGCAATGAGATGGTTTGATACAATAACAGCAGCTATGGGTGCCACCCTATCAAGAATAAGCCGCCTGACTGAAGACTGAACACAGTTTAGGACAACTATCCAGAGGGTCTCCATGAGTCGACACCAACTCGATGGCACTTAACAACAACAACAACATGCACCTATGCACCTTAATAAAATTGCCTCCCTGATTGCTGCCACACAATGTTGCATCTGCTCTGCAGCAGGAGTAAATTTGTGTGTGCATGTGGCAATAAGAATTGGTGCTTGTGTATATATGCCAATGCTACCTCTGTTTTACCCCTTATGTACCCCTTGGAGTGCCTACATGTATACTGAATAAAAGCAGATGCTGTGTTTTCCTAGTACCTAATGTTATACTCGTACATGTACGTGCCAAGGCAATTTTATACCAACTTGAGCATGTCCAATGTTGTTCTATATACTCAAGTCATTTATAAAATGAACCGTTTATTAATACAGATGACTAATTTGAGTTGGTTTGGTATTCATTTTGTGAATATTTGAGAGTGAGGCAGTTATGGGGGGATATTTTCGGTAGGTGGGGCAGTTTACAAGATAGTGGGGCAGATGCAAGAGCATTTGGTGAGGTGGTCAGCTAGTTGCAGGGGGCAGTTTTTGGGGATGGGGCATTTTGTAGGTGGTAGACCAGTTGTGAGGAAGATGCACAAACATACAGACTGACATGTTGTTGTTGTTGTTGTTAAGAGCCGTTGAGTCGGAGTCGACTCATGGTGACCCTCTGGATAGCTATCCTAAATTGTGTTCGGTCTACAGTCAGGCGGCTCATTGTTGACAGACTGGTACCTGTAGCTGCTGTTATTGTATCGATCCATCTCATTGCTGGCCTTCCTCTTTTGCGTTGACCTTCTATCTTGCCAAGCATGATGTCTTTCTCTAATGATCTCCCTCTCCGCATGATGTATCCAAAGTATGAAAGTCGAAGTCTTGTCATCTGAGCTTCTAAAGAAAGCTTAGGTTTGATCTCCTCTAGTACAGACTGATTTGTTCTTCGGGCAGTCCATGGTATACACAATATTCGCCGCCAGCACCATAATTCAAAGGCATCAGTTTTCTTCCTGTCTATCTTTTTCACTGTCCAGCTTTCACATCCATATGATGTTATTGAAAATATCATGGCTTGAACAAGTCGAATCTTTGTATGGAGAGAGACATCTCTGCTCTTGAGAATCTTATCTAGGTCTTTCATAGCCATTCTGCCAAGAGCAATGCGTCGTCTGATTTCTTGACTGCTTGTTGCTTCTTTATTGATAGTTGATCCAAGTAGGTTAAAGTTATTCACTATTTCAATTTCTTCTCCTTCGACGATGAACCTGTTGATTATGCCAGTTGTCATGATCTTTGTCTTCTTTACATTAAGGTGCAGGCCCATTTTGAGACTATGTTCTTTGATTGTGAGAAGCAAATGTTTCAGATCATCTTCACTTTCCGCTAGTAATGTGGTATCATCAGCATAGCGAAGGTTGTTGATGAGTCTTCCACCAATCTTCACACCTCTGTTGTCTTCATACAATCCTGCTTCTCTGATGATTTGTTCTGAATAACGGTTAAGTTAGAGTTGAGCTATTAGAAGAAAAGACGCTCTAAACAAGAACCATGCATCAGCTACAGCTAATTCTTGGTTAAACTTTTGGCTGCTTTGTCATTAAT
This sequence comes from Ichthyophis bannanicus, assembly GCA_033557465.1. Lineage (NCBI taxonomy): Eukaryota > Metazoa > Chordata > Amphibia > Gymnophiona > Ichthyophiidae > Ichthyophis > Ichthyophis bannanicus. The sequence continues at coordinate 1,094,311,691 of CM066032.1, read as the reverse complement.
CCCCTGAAGAACCTCAATTGTTTGAGAGAAACGCAGTTCAACGTTGGGAGTGAGGCGTTGGGAATTAGAGAAACATCTTGAAAAAGAAAAACTGAATGATTGACATCAGTATTACGATTCTCTCATTACTATTGGAAGCTAAGTACAAACTTTAAATAAGTCAAATAAGTCTATATAAAACACTACGGAGAGAGGGAGGTGTGCTATTTGAAAAAGAAAAAAGACACAAGTCAGAAACTTGGCCATTGATGCAAGCGGGCATAGATAGACACTATGTTAAAAGTGTCTTTCATTAAGTAGCCCATCGGTCTGAGGCCTTTCATAGTTTCTGAGAAATCATGCAATTTTGAAGCTCCCTCTCTAGGCATTTTGTTAAACATTGGAGTAATAAATATTTATAGAAGAGTGATATGCTATAGTTACTCTGTGAAACAGAAACCCCCTTTTTTCCATATTTCTTGGCAGAGCCTTGTAAGTACGGTAACAGCTGCATCAGATTGCTGTAATACTTCTATGGGAATGCAATCAATGCCTGGTGCTTTGTTCTTTGATAAGGCTTTCAATGCTGCTTCAACTTCTTCTTTCATCACCAATGGTTCCAGATCATAAGGTACAGGTTGAAACGGCTGTTGGTCCACTTGATCTTTATCATATAAAAACTCTGTATATTCCTTCCATCTTTTCTTGATCTTCTCAGCATCATTCAACATAGAACCTTGAGCATCTTGTAACATTCCAATTCGAGGCTGGAACTTTTTCTTTAACTCTCGTAGCTTTAGGAAAGCTGATCTTATTCTTCCTCTAATAGTTTCTGCTTCTATTTCATTGCATGCGTCATTGTAGTACTTTTCCTTGTCCTGTCTTGCTGCACGTTGGAAATCTCTGTTGAGTTCTGTGATTGTCTTTCTTTCTCCTCTGGCTTTAGCTTCTCTGCGTTTCTGGGCAATTTTCAGAGTTTCTTCCGTCATCCATTTTGGCCGTTTTTTCTTTTTTACCTTTTGTAGAAACTTCTCGCTTTCTTCCAACACAACCTTCTTGAAGTCATTCCATAACTCTTCTGGAACTCTATCATTTGTTTCTAAAGCAGTAAATCGATTTTGCAGGCAGTCTTTAAATTCCAGTGGTATATTCTCAAGGTCATATTTTGCTGCATTAATGAGTGGTTTGCTCTTTTTCAGCTTTAGCTGGAGTTTGCATACTAGTAGTTGATGATCTGTACCACAGTCAGCTCCAGGTTTTGTCTTTGTTGATGTTATAGAGCTTTTCCATCGTTGACTTCCACAGATGTAGTCAATTTGATTTTTATACAATCCATTGGGTGAAGTCCATGTGTACAGTCGCCGCTTGTGTTGCTGGAAGAAGGTGTTTGAGATGAATAGATCATTGGTCTTGCAGAATTCTATCAGTCTTTCTCCAGCTTCATTTCTGTTGCCAAGTCCATATTTTCCAACTACTTTTTCTTCTTCTTTGTTGCCAACTTTGCGTTCCAATCACCCATGACTATCAGGATATCCTGTTTGCATGTTCTGTCAATTTCAGCTTGTACTTGTTCATAGAACTCTTCAATTTCATTCTCTTCTGCAGCTGTTGTTGGGGCATATACTTGAATTATAGTTGTGTTGATAGGCATTCCTCGTAGACGAACAGAGATTAAGTGTTCGCTGACTGCATTGTATTTCATTACAGATCTTGCAAGTTTCTTCTTTATTATAAATGCAACACCATTTCTTCTTTGTCTTTCATTTCCAGCATAGTAGACCATGTGATCATCTGATGCAAAGTGCCCGATGCCAGTCCATTTCAGTTCGCTGACACCCAACAGATCAAGTTGTACACGTTCCATTTCATTCTTGACCACCTCCAATTTCCCTTGGTTCATGCTTCGTACATTCCATGTTCCAATGTGTAAGACATCTTTACAGCTTCTGACTCTCATTTCATGTGCAGCTACATCAGCAGTCAGACGTCCCGAGGGCTTTGATCCAACCACATCATAAATGCTGGCTTTACTCTGAAAAGTCTTCAGCTCTTCCCCAGTAGCTAGTTGAGTGCCTTCCAACCTGGGGGTCTCATCTTCCAGCACTATAGCACAATTTGTTTTGTTGTAACTATCCACTGGGTTTTCATGGCAAGATACAGAAGTAGATTGCCGGGCCTTTCTTCCGCGCAGTTTAAGTTTGGTGTTATTGCCGTTGTCACAGAAATGTGATCCTCCGCCGTCAACACTATCCCATTCTGCTGCTGCCCAGATGGGTGGTTTGTCTTGGTCTGGCATCTCAGCTGAGACCTGTCCATCTTGGGAGACCCTGCCAGTAGTTAAACTACCGATAGTTTAGCTCTCAGCATCACTGATGCACACAAGTCCTCACAGCACGACAAGCTGCAAACCAGTGACATGAAGGGGTTAATATTTAAAATGACTTATCTGGTTAGAAAGAGCCTACTATCTAGTTATGTCCTGGTGAAGGGGGTATTCAGCCACACTAGGCCTGGCAATCAACTTCCGGTTGCACATTGCTAGGAAATCCGGTCACCAGGACTCAGCATGGACTCAATGGCACACAACAAGAACATGCAGATAGAACAGAGAAAATATTCATCAGTATTAAGTGCTATACAATTTGCCTTTCTGGATAACAGCTGAATATCTCAGCTATCCAGATAGTGCCAAAGCTCACTGCAGGATCCCGATATTCAGTGCCAGTCATTATCTAAATACTGCTGCTGAATATCTATGCACCAATATTCAAAGCCCTTAGCCAGCTAACCAATGGAAGATTGGCTGGCTAAGGGGGCAGAATGATAAATTTAACAGCCCCTAGATACTAGGTAACTGTAATGGCACTACTGAAAAAAAAATCACTAGCCAAATTTTTTCATTCTCCCTAAAGATTTTCCACTCTAAATTCACTGCTTCTGAAAGCAAGGGGCAAGTTTGGCACCCTTGCTTTTAGGAAGTTCAAGTATGAAAAATTTTATTTTTTCTAAAATTTAAGGGTTGTCTTACAAAGCTGGCCACATTGGGGATTCCTATTCACTGAGATATTGGGGGGAAAAAGCTTCACACGCTGATCTTTATCTAGCAGAAGTGAGACTTATCTGGCCAAATTATTATATAAAATATTACTTAGGCCATGATTCTTTATTATAATGCTGGATTGTAAATACTTTAGGATTTGTGCTGCAGCCCTAGCACTGTACTGAATAGCTCTGTGTTTTGCAAATGAGCCCCATTATTGGATGCAATTCTATAATAATGGGATGCCTATGTGGAAAGTCCTGAAGTTCTTTAAGTCTATTTTATAGGTGCCTACATACCTTTATAGACTGGACTCCCAGAACCATCCTCTGTAGCATGCAAATATTGATACACAAACTTGCACCTGCTCTGGAGAAGGTGTAAACCTGCTCATATACTTTACAAATGCAGACACGTATTTAATACAATGTTTACATACATCACAACGCGGCCTCCTGTCTGTCCAAACTAGCTTCCTTAGAACACCTATGTGCAGATCCCAGACAAGTGGGCGCACTTTCCACACACCGTTTCATGCACGTATGTGGCCACAATTTTATAGAAACCCTTTTCTGCATGATAAACAGGCTTTAGACGTGGAAAAAAACTTTACCCAACGTGCTGTCCAGTAGAAGATTTTTGCATAGTAAGACAAAAAAAAATCTCACAACTTTTTTTTTCCACTTATGAAACCTATCAACCCCAGGCATGCAACAGGAAATTCAGAGATATTTTGTTTGAACTTGTATGCACTATTTGTATTGTCTATAGTGGGGCATAATACTTGCATATTAAGCCTACTGATTTACATTTTCTTTTAAAACATTTGTAGCATCAGATTGTGTTACTAAACCACATGAAGCTGTATTAGTCAGAGAAAGAGGAGGGCAGCATAACATATTTAAACCCCTGAAATGCACTCACGCACACACCCTCCATTTCAAAGATCTCCAAGTTTGTGCAACCCTTGTGAAACTTCTTTTCCAAGACATGCAAATGTAGTCAATCCTATTTTCTGTTAAAAGGGCAACCGTCTTCCCAGTTCAATGTATTCTTATCCTGTATCTCGACTAGCTAAGAGCCTCTAAATCCCTACCATTTACCAAATTAAACTAATTGAAAGCACATCCAAAAGTCACATCTGTAGGCTGACGTTTGTCCCTGCCTTTCACTGTGGGCTGGAAAGCTGTTCTCCATGCCATTGATCCCTGAATAGTCATGCCTGTCAGGAAGCCCTATCAACCATTATCATTCTAATTTTACTGCCTTTCTTGGTCCCTAATCTACTTTGCAATGATGCTTAAGCATTTTGCAAGGCCACAGCACTTTCTTCAGAATTTCAACAAGAGCATTACACCCCCCAATTTACATTAATGAAGTGCACTTTTAATTAGGGGAGAGGGTAAATGGAGGGTTCTTCACTTGACATTTGAAGAACTAGGAAGACAAACCTGGCAAGAAACTGTGTGCACGCATTCATGATTTTTATTTAATTTCCTTTATTTTATGTTTTCTGAAATCTTGGAATTTATATATCTTCATTTTCAGCCCAACATGAAATCACTGTCATGAGAGTCACATATGCTATTAATTTGACTTATTGTTATAGCTATCTCTCAATCACACACTGACTATAACAGCATCACCCTGAACACATGGTACCTTAACCATATTACTACCTTCTAGATAAAGGTACTATCCACACCGCATAACCAGACACACTGCTGCTTTTTTACTGCTGTTTTATAACAACTGTTTTAACCATGCTGCCTGCTAATGTGTAACAACTGTATCAACCAAGCTGCCACATTTTACCCTATGCTAACCACCTGACCGTCAGAACAACAAACTAGAAACTCACTTCCCTACCTCAACCAGAACCAGCTCACTGACAAGCATGTTGTACACTCACAAATGGCTCGCACTCATTTGCCTCACCACCCTAGTCATAGACAGTCTAATGGTCCACTCGACCCTCCCGACCCTCCCCTGCCCTATCCCAATTATCTACTCACCAAGGCCCATCACATTCTCTCCAAGGTTCACACAAACTACGCAACATCACAGAAGGCCCATGCATCTCCTCAAAATTCTCACAGGCCCTACCACCAGGTTATCAACCCCCCACAGTACCCACTCAGACCACATCATCAAATGCAGCCTGATCAATCAACGCTCCGCTGCAAAAAAATCCAGACTCTAGCTGACCACATCATAGACGACAAAATAGACCTCTTATGTATCACTGAGACTTGGTTCATGGACTCTGACAATACCCTGCTCAACCAACTAAACACTGACACCCATAACTGCCCACGCAGCAACAGTAGAGGAAGCCGAGTCTGCATCCTTTCAAAGAAGCACCTGCACTTTACCACTGCAAGTGCAATATCCTCTAAAGGCCTAGATACCCTCATAATATCCAAAAATTAATTCATCATCTGCCTTGAATACAGAACGTTGCATCACAATTCAGATCAGCTAGACACCCTGCTTGAGACAGTCTGCTCTCATTCTTCACACCAACACCTCATTCTCCTCGGCGACCTCAACTTCCCCTCTGCAAGCACCACCCAAAGTAATGCCTTCCTTCAAGCTATGATCGACCTACAATATATGCAGCTCATCTCCAATCCAACACACTCAAAAGGAGAAGCCCTTGACCTGCTCTTCCTCCCTGCTGACCTACTCACCGCATCTCACCGCATTTCTCCCATTTCCACCCCAGCTCCCTGGTCAGACTACCACCTAATTTCCTTCACACTACTTCACCTCCGACTCAACTACCCTCTTCATGCTGAAGGTTCCACAGCAAGAAGATTCCTGGTCTTCAATGAGTCTTCCTTCATCGAAAAGACCCTCCCTGTCCTAGCAGGCACACCACAAAACACAGACCTCGACTCTATGGTAGACAACTGGAACTCCATCATCTCTAATGCCTCCAAGGCTCCACCACGAGCTCCTCCCAAAAGATGTCAACCCTGCGCACCCTGGTTTTCTACCGGCCTCAGAGAACAGAAACGTGCACTCCGAAAACTGGAATGCAGATGGAGAAAATCCAAGGACCCTCAGCTATAGATCATCTACCTGGACCTATGCATAGCCTATTGCAACAACACCCTCAACACAAAATGTGAACACCCCAACAACATCCTCTGCCATGCCCAACAAACCAAGGGAAATATTCAGTCAAGTCAGAACCCTCACACGAGACCCTACCCAGACTCATCAGAACCACACCCTTGACCCCCAAGAGATGGCCAACTTCCTCAAAGCCATGCACAACCAGCATACCACCACTGTCCTCATTTTACTGACACCCTCCAGTGCATCCTCTACCATCCAACCCTGGACCACTTTCAGAAATATCTTTCCTGATGAACTCCTGGATATTATCTCACACATCAACACCACCACCTCTCCACTAGACCCCTGCCCAGTATCCTGGATAAAATCAACAAAAATACAACTTTTACTATTCATTTCCACTCTCCTCCAATCCTCCCTCTCACAAGCCTATCTCCTACCCTCTCTCATATAAGGTTTTGTAAGACCTCTCCTAAAGAAACCCAACCTTGACCCAAACTCACTCTCTTCTTACAGGCCCATAGCCAGTGTTCCATTCCTTGCCAAAAATCACAGAAAAATCAGTTCAACTTCAACTCCAGGAGCACATTGACAGACATACACCTCTAGACAATAATCAACATGGGTTCTGTCCCTTCCACAGTGCCAAAAACGCTACTCACTTCGCTCATATCAACAGAAATTTCCAGAATAGAAAAAGCTGCTACTGGTTATGTGCTGCTCTTCCTAGACATCTCAGCAGCATTTGATACAGTGTCCCACCAGATTCTGGTGGGACACTGTATCAAACTCAACAACTCAACAACATTGGGGTTCAAGGCAAGTTACTCAAGTGGATTCATTATTACCTCTCCCAACATACTCAACAGATAAAAATTGGAAATCTCTCCTCAATACCTTACACCCTTCCCCAAGGAGTTCCCCAGGGTCCCGTGCTCTCTTCCCTACTTTTCAATATCTACATCAGACTTCCCTGCCACACAATACAGAAGTTCGATGTTGGATACCAGCTATACGCAGATGACATAATGATCTTTACTTTCACATTAAATGCCTCTGACTACACCAATCTAGCCGCCTGCTTCAAAGAACATAAGATATGCCATAATGGGTCAGACCAAGGTCCATCAAGCCCAGTATCCTGTTTCCAACAGTGGCCAATCTAGGTCATAAGCACCTAGCAGTTTCCCCAAAAGACACAGGTTCTACAATCTTGTATTGGGACAAGCAGTGATATCCCAGGTTCCTTTTAGTTATGGTTTATGGACCTTTCCTCCAGGAACTTGTCCAAACTTTTTTTAAACCCAGCTATGCTAACAGCTTTTACTACATCCTCTGGTAACAAATTCCTGAGTTTGATTACATGTTGAGTGAAAAAATATTTTCTCTTATTAGTCTTAAATAGGTTACCCTGTAGTTTCATTGCATGTCCCCTAGTCTTTCTATGTTCTGATGACATAAAGAGATCATCTTCTGGCTGAAACTCCACAAACTAGCAGTCAACTTCAGTAAGACTGAGATCCTCCATGTCAACAAAGACCCCAACTTCACACCACCTCCCATCATCAAAATTGAGGGCACCGAACTGCAGGTCAAGTCACAGGTCAAGTACCTAGGTGTCATCCTGGATCACCAACTCAACTTCCAACCGCATATAATTACCAAGAACATTTACTTCAAGCTATGAACCCTCTGCAACCTACGCCCCCTTCTCTCCCCTGAGAGTTTCTGTGCAGTCTGCCAGGCTTCCATTATACCTATACTCATCTACTGCAACTCTGTCCTTCAAGGACTTCCCAAAACTATCATCGCCCCTCTACAGCTAGCCCAAAACACAGCAACATGTACCATTGTCAGAGCCTCCAGACACGCCCATATCACTCCTATATTGAAATCCCTCCATTGGCTTCCCATCGCATCAAGGATCAAAAACAAAGCCCTCACCATTATCCATAAGGCACTACCACCTCAACTACACATCTACAAACACTCATCAGACACCCAAACTCCAACAGACCACACCGACAGAACTCAGTCAACCTTCTTCTCCCCCCCCCACCTCAGATATGTAAGAGCTCACAACGCGCCAATATAAGAGTCTTCAAACTCTACGCTCCCACTCTCTGGAACTCCTTACCTCCGACACTACGAAGCATTCAATCCCATTCTTCAAAAAACACCTCAAACTACACCTTTTCAAAGAGCACTATGGAATATCTCCTACAACTGATTCCCCGCCCCCCCCCCCCATAATCAGTTGACTGATATGTACATCACCTGTACAAAATTCATGTTTTAATACTCCCAGTTCCCCTTCCCTTTGCATGCTATAAAGTTGTCCAGTTTAAATAGTTGAAATTGTTAGCTGTAACTATTGCAAGTTCTCTGTAAAATTGAAGTTATAATGTAAACCGCCTTGATTACAAGATAAGGTGGTATAAAAAAACCTGTTAAATAAATAAATCTAGCCCCACACTAGCTAAAATAACCTCTTTCCTCGCTGTATCATAAGCTCATTGTAGCATAAGTTCTATAGTTATAACAATCCTGCATGCTTCCCCCATCCCTTGTTACCTACTGTTTTACGTTAATAAGCTGATGTAACCTTGCTTGCTGCATTGTTCAATGTGAACCATTTCAAACCGTTTTGACTGTTTAATGTAAACCGTTTTGACTGGTAGAAAAATGGTATATTAAAATCAGTCAAATAAATAAATAAGATCAAACTGAATAGTTCTGCCAACAGGAGAGTGATGCATTCTATCCTGCTTTCGATTAATGTGAAAAACCTCCTTCTGCATTTCAATAATTGATTTAAAAGAAACTGTTGGCTTAGTACTTTTGCTTTAATGGCAGGATATTTGGATATTGTTCTGAGAGAGGATACTTCATTTGCTTGCCTCAGTAGGAGTGTCTTGAAGAATGCTAATAATATGAACTATTCCCACCCAATATTCAAGAGAGCTGACATTTAAAGATGTGGAGGGCGATTCAGGTCTCCGCACGTCTGCTTGCAGGGCCCGGCCAAAACCTGGACGTACTGGAGATATACCCAATTCTGCCACTGTGGAGTCTGCATGCATCTGTGATGGCAGAATCAGGGACACAGATGTCCGGGCACTCCCCGTATGCTGAGGAGATTGATGTATGAGGAGCTGCCTATCCCAGTGCCAGAAGGCCACTGCTGTGGCGAGGGTGCAGTGGTGTTCCAGCATCGTGGCAATGAGCCACCCATACGGAGGCTCGGAATACCATTGCACACAGCCACCTCCGGCTGGCACCAGAGGCCACTATGTCCCAGATCGTGGTTGCAGAGTCACAGCAAGGCCAGGGCTCTGCAGCCACGATCAAGGCAAGGCCAGGGCCCTGATTATCTGGATAGTGGTGATTTCTTATTGGTAGCTCAGGTGATTTTTAGTTGCTATCCGGATAACATGTCCAGATTGCCTTTTTGGCCTTAACTATCCAGATAAATTATCTAGATAGCAGCTGACAGTTGCCACCATTATTTGGATAGTGGTCGCACCATCCTAACTCCATCCATGGGCCCAATTCTAACAAATTAGAGATCTGAAAAAAGTGCTATGAGCATACATGGCAGCTGTATTGAACTAAGACATTTGCATAATATCTTCGCTCATGCTCTGGAACAAGGATTTTCAACCCAATCCCTGAAATACATCCAGCCAGTCTGATTTTCAGAATGTCCACAATGAATATGCATAAGAAGGATTTGCATAGAATAGAGGTAGTGCATGCAAACCTTTCTCATGCATATTTATTGTGGATATCCTGAAAACCTGGCTGGCTCGCAGTGTTTTGAGGACTGGGTTGAGAATCCCTGCTCTGAAACATCCTCTTTTTCATAGAACTGAGGTTGCTGCCAGCCACTGTCCTTGGCTATGGGTTATATTAACAGTCTATTTTCACTCTCTTCTGCCCTCATCATTCTCTCCAGGTGACAGCAGGCACAACTGGAGCAGGCAAACACATTGTGCACCTCCAAATGGCTGGTGTCACCATAATATATCAGCATGAAGCCAGAAAGGACTGCCCAAATGACAGAGAAATTCAAGGATGTGTAACAGTTTTGAAGAAATTAGCTTTTATGTTTAATCCCTCTCCCCCCCAAAAAATCTTTCTTGAAAAAAGAAAAATGCTCAGAGTGACAAACACTCATTTACACCTTGCCTTCATCATTTTTAAAGTAACATTTAAATAAAGAAAATTTTAAATAGGCCCCATAAGACTGCTTCTGATCCAGCTGCACTATTTCTAGGCACCATGTAATACGTTATCCAAACTCACAGCATATTCTTTACTGTGCCCCATCATTTTCACGTTACCATGCATGGAAGTGTTCTCTGCAAGGCTCACACAATTCATTACATCGACATTGCTTCTCCTTTTCCCCTGCTAGGGCTTGAGACAAACAGGCAAGCCTACAGTGTAAGAGTAGAAAGCAATCAACCTGGCTAAGAAAGTTTTCAGTCTCCTAGTTTATCTTTGCCAAATACTTAAGGATAAGAATACACTGAAAAAACTTTATTTAGGACATGGACTAAAGGGGCAGCTCTTCACACTCCCTTGGAACAATGTCTTCAAAGAGCACAGCTCTGAGGTATGGCTACTTTGCATTTCATCGGTACATGAATGGATGCCCTACATTTCATTGATGGTATCAGACTTCCGAGAAGGCTTTGGTAACCTGCACGAAGTGGCCATAGTTAGAACCCTAATATCACTGAGTCCAGGGAAGTTGGATGTTCAGACAACAGCTCCCCTAGTTTTGGTAGATGTTGGTATTTTAACAATGTTTGGTAATAGGACATGAGAGGGTAGGGAAATGAGTTGGTCACCACAGGGTCAGTCCAACCGTCAGGCAAGACTAGGTAGTTGCCTAGGGCAGCAGCTTCTAATGGGCAGCAAAGACCAGCAGCAAACAAAGCAAAACAATAGACCCCGACAGCCCCTCAAACTCAAAGAGCCATCGCACATTCTTTTACCTGCAGGGAAAGCAGGCAGACACATACATACAAAGCTAAGCTTAATATTTAAAAGTATGGGGCCCAATATTCGAAAGGCATTTAAATGGTTTATAGCCCAGTAAACCATGTAAATGCCTTAAATGGGGATATTCAATGGCACTTACATGGTTAGTGCTATTGACTATCCCCTCTTAACTCCCCTACGTGCCCCGATGCTATCCGGTTAGCATCAGGGCATAGCAGAGGCAGCGACATGTGCTAACCGGTCAGCAGCGATATTGCATGCTGCCCAGTTAGCGATCTGCGCTTTAAAGATAGGTAAGGAAAACCATTGCCTATCTTTAAGGCACAGGAGCTAGCTGGGCAGCATGCAATATCGCTGCTGACCGGTTAGCTACTGCAGCTTCTGACTTTTGTAGCGATCCCCGGATATTCAATGGCAGGGCCACAAATGTCCCCGGCATTGAATATCTGGCCTTAAGTGTTGGTGGGCAGCGCTATGCACAGTAGGGGCGCATAGCCTGCCTAAATCAATATCAGGCCCATGATGTCCAGTTATGCATTTTTATAGGATTGTTCTGGGAGGGTGGGTTCTTATGTAGCTGAGCATGGTGTTTGAGTGGGGGCTCTAAATGTAAGTGATACATGAATGATATGGGTGTGTATGTTCATTTTCTTTAGATTTATTTTCTCTTTCTTCCCCCTCCCCCCTTCGTGAGGTAGACTTGTTGCATATTATGAACATGGATGAATTCCACTGGAGATGAGACAGTGAACGAGGCGGGATCAGCTGTTTCACAGAAGAAAGCGGTGGTTCTGATACGATGAGCTGTGTAGGGCTAGTTGTTGTAAGGTCCAGGTGAGGGATGCATGTGGACACATTGGCCAGGCATGCAGCAGTGAGATTTAGGCAAGAGCAATTGGGAGTGCAGCTAGTATCCCAATGTGATCAGTTCCAGGTCTTGGGGTATAAAAATGTTTCAGTGGGGTAAGTGTGTCCTGGGAAGACTAAGATTTTCTGGTTAAGGACAGCCACCTCTGAGGACTCATGGGGGAAGGGAACTTGACTTGTATAAGTTCTATGAAGTGTATGTGTTCTGAAGAGTAGCTTGGGGTCATCTTAAAAGCAATATTGAGATATATCAAAACAGATTTTTGGCAGCAACTCTGCACCAGTTAAGAACATAAGAATTGCCATACTGGGTCAGACCAATGGTCCATCTAACCCAGTATCTTGTTTCCAGCAGTGGCCAATCCAGGTCACAAGTACCTGGTATGAGAATAAGTACAAGTGTAATGTTGGCTTATCAAGGCATGAATGGATGGACCTAATCCTACGTAAAGAATAGAAACAAGCTTTTGAAACATCTGCTACGTATCTGGGCCTTAAAAATCAATTGAGGGTCTAGCTTACAGTCCAGGATTTTCAGGCAGGAAACCAGTTGGATCGATTACCCACAAATAAGGAGAGCAAGCAATGTGGGTTGATCTTGGTCAGGGTCTTGATGAGATTCATCTTCAGCGAATTTTGGGTGAGCCAGTCTGATACTGATGCAAGACAAGTATTTAAAACTGTTAAATCTGGCTTTGAAGGCTTTGTTGAAAGCAAATTGGATGTCGTATGCAAAGAAAAAACAGTTGACACCCAAAGATTGTATTAGGATTACTAGTGAGTGGATGTATTTATCGAACAATATGGGGGAGAGAATGGAGCTTTGTGCTACCCCATATGTAAGGGGATATTCAAAACTTAGAAGTACGAAAGGAAACTGAAGGTATGGACCTGCAGAAATGACTGGAACTAAGACAGGAGAGTGCCTGTGATTCCTATATCTGCTAGATGCTGTAATAGGATCTGGTAATCAACCAAATCAAAGGTGATATAGTTTGACCGTAAGCTAATAGTTCTTTAAGTTCACTAATCATCACTACCATGCAGGCTTCTGTGCTATGGTACTGGCAGAAACCCGACTGGCAAGTATGGAAAACATTTCTATTTTCTATATCATGTGACAGTTGAGAGAAGACTGCCTTCTCTATGACTTTCGCTACAAAAAGTATATTTGATAACGGATGAAAGTTATCGGGGAGAGATGGATCAAGGTTGGTCCACTTTAATAGTGGACGGATCGGAGCATGTTTGCACATTGTACTAAAATGACCCCAGATATCTCACAAATTCTCTCATACAAATTTACAGCTGCTTGGAAGAAGGTGCAGATGTGTGCATGTACTCCGTCTAGCTCTGCCCAAACTATGAATGCTTACGTGTAAAGTATGTAAAAGGGTGTTTGCATGCAGATTGTGGTGCACATGTTTTTTGTGTGGAATCTCCTGCTCACATTTATAAACTATTTTCTATGCATAAAATATGCTATACATATGGAAAATGTTTTATAAAATTGCCACCACCAGAGCACCTAAGTTAATAGGGCAGGAAAGCACCTGTTTTAGTCTATTTTAGCACAATTCCCACGTAACTGCACCTAGACTGAAGGCTGGACATTATGTCTGCTCTCGAGCTGGCATAAATGCTACCACATAAGGTATGTGTGGGCACACCCACTGTACAAATCATCACTGGTTTACACCACATGTACTTTCAGGTAGTGCCTTATTGTATTAGAGGCCGTTATACCATGTGAAACAGCATTTTACTCGGGACAAAGGTTTATAAAATTACCCTCTGTGCGGGTAGGCAAAATCTGGAAGATGAGTGCACAGCCAGATAACAGATGTTTAATTGTTTCCAAGGAATGAGGTAGCATAGTACACGATACTGAATCCAGGAGAAAGTCCATAAGGAATCACTGTAGAAACAAATTCCAGATTCTAGAACTGGATCGTACAATGAGCACGAGAGCTCACCTCCTTGTGCAACATTTCACCCATAATTTTGGTCAGAATTAAATATTTATACCAGGGCTTAATTTCTAGGAGAACAGCCTGGAATTCAGTTCCACCGCTTCTTTTCAGTCTAAAGAGTGGCAGGGGTGTTCTGCTCCAGCCCCTCCAATCCAGGCAATCTTCAGGGAAGAGGAGGGGAGGGGGGAGCCGGAGCAAAACTCTCTAATCCAGCCCTTCTTCCCATGCCCTACCTGCCCTTTTCCCCAGCTCCGCTGTCCCATTTTCTTTTTGTCTATAAATTAAGCCTGGATTTAAACCTAAATTTATAAATACTGCACATCCTAATATGGTTGCAGAATTAAAATACTGGTTATAAGTAGTTCACAAAAGTTAAAAGTAAGCCATTGTATTAACTATTAACAGATATGACTAGTGACCATAAATTTCAAAACTAACAGATATTTTACTTGGTTTGAAAGTGTGCCCTTATTCTCTCAGAACTATATGAAAAGGAAAAATAGATATTAAGAAAAGAAACATTGGCCTGGGATTAAAAATAAAGTTTGTATAAGTACAATAATTTACAAAAAACTTACCTCACTAAGAAAATCCAAATTGCAGAATATGTACTTAATGAATCCCTAGAAATAAAAATTAAAAAGGTTAGAGAGAGAGAGAGTGGCCTAAAAGAAACTTAACCGGGGGCCCGATATTCAGTGGGGCTGCTGCAGGTAGCATTTCTGCTAACCAACTAAGCCCTCTTGAACATGATATTCAGTGACAATTCAGATAGTCATAGAAACATGATGGCAGAAAAAGACTACATTGCCTATATAGTCTGCCCTTCCATATCAAATACTAAAGTCCCTTTTTTTCCTTTAGTTTGTCCCATGTTTTTTTGAATTCAGATACTGTCCTTGTCTCTACTACCTCCACTGGGAGGCTATTCCACATATCTACCACTCTTTCCGTAAAGAAATATTTTCACATGTTACTCCCGAGTATATCCCTTTTCACCCTCATCCTATGTTCCCCTGTAGCAGAGCTTGCTTACAATCAAAAGAGACTCTCGTTCTGTGCATTTATGCATGGAGGTGTTTAAACTTCTCTATCATATCTCCTCTATTCCGCCTTTCCTAATGTATACATATTAAGATCTTTAATCTGTCCCCATATGCTTTATAACAAAGACCACTAACCATTTTAGTAGCCATCCTCTGCACCAATTCCATCCTATTTATGACCTTTTGAAGATGTGGTCTCCAGAATTGCACATGATACTCCAAACAAAGTCACACCAAATGCTTATACAGAGGTACTATCACTTCCTTTTTTCTGCTGGCCATTCGTCTCCCTAGACACCCAAGCATCCTTCTAGCTTTCATCGTTGCTTTTTCTACCTGCTTAGCTACTTTAAAATCGCCAGACACAATCATGCCCAGGTCCTGCTCTTTTTTTGTGGACAGAGGTACTTTATCCCCTACACTGTACCGCTCCCTTGGATTTTTCCACCCAAAATGCATGACCCTGCATTTTTTAGCATTAAATCTCAGCTGCCAAATTCTCGACCATTCTTCAAGCTTAGCAAGATCCCTCCTCATTTTATCTTCTCCTTCCTAGGTGTTTACTCTATTGCAGATTTTGGTATCATCTGCAAACAGGCAAATCATACCCAACAGCCCTTCCGCAATATCACTAATAAAGATGCTAAAAAGAATCAGTCCGAGGATAGTTCCCTGTGGCACACCACTGGTAAACGCATTCTCCTCAGAGTGAGCTCCATTTACCTATACACTTTGTCGTCTCCCATTCAAACAATTTCTAATCCAATCAGTAACTTTAGGGTCCTTCTCTACGGTGCTCAGTTTGTTTATAAGTGTGGAACAGTATCAAAGACTTTACTGAAAGCCAAGTATACCACATCTAGGGTTCTCCCTCAGTCCAACTCCCTGGTCACCCAGTCAAAGAAATCAATCAGATTTGTCTGACAAGACCTGCCTCTGGTGAATCCATGCTGCCTTCGATCCTGTAATCCACTAGACTCCAGAAACCTCACTATTTTCTCTTTCAGCAGCGTTTCCAATAATTTACTCACCACAGAGGTTAGACTAACCCGTCTGTAGTTTTCAACCACATCCTTACATCTGCTTTTGTGTAAAGGCACCACATGTGCCTCTCTCCACTCCTGACTCCAAAAAGTCATTGAAAAGGTCAGTCAGTGGAGCTGCTAGAATGTCCTCAAGTTCCTTCAGTATTCTCGGATGTATCCCATCTAGTTCCATCGCTTTGTCTATTTTTAGTTTAGCTAGTTCCTCACGAACACAGTCTTCTGAAAATTGTTCAAGATCCCCATCATTTCTGTTCCTATTTGTGGGTGTTTTCTGAAGTCCTGCTCCTGGCCCTTCATCTGTGAACACAGAACAGAAATATTTGTTAAGCAATTCCACTTTATCGTCATCAGCTTCTACATATTCCTCACCTTCACCCTTGAGTCTGACAATGCCAGTTTTGCCCTTCCTCTTCTCACTAACATATCTGAAAAATGTCTTATCCCCACATTTTATTGCATTGTATCTTTTTGTATCTTTGCTTTCCTGATTATTTTGCTAGCTTCTCTAAGTTTTTCCAAATATAGATGCCTGTCTTCTTCTCTCTGTGATCTCTTTTATTTTATGAAGGCCTCCCTCTTTTTGTTCACCTTCTCAGCTACTTTTTTGAGAACCATAGCAGCCTCCTTTTCCTTTTACCTTTAATTATCTTTCTAACAAAAATGTTTGTTTTCCCTAAAATATCCCATTTCAGTCGTTCCCACTGTTTTTCTACATCCCCCAGCTTCTCCCATCCTACTTATGACTCCTTGAGGTATTGGCCCATCTTGGCAAAGTTAGTTTTCCTAAAGTCTAAGACCCTTGCTTTTGGATTGATTTTATCAGCCCTAGTCCTAATACTGAACCACACCATATGGTGACCACTGGATCTCCCACTATAACATCAGAAACACTTTCACCATTTGTAAGCACCAAGTCCATAATGGCCCCTTCACAAGTGGGTTCTGTTACCAGTTGTCTGAATGGTTCTCTCTGTAGAGAATCCAGGATCTCCTTACTTTGAGATGATACCGCAGCAAGAATGTGCCAATCAAATTCTGGTATATTGAAATCACTTATCAGTAACACTTCCCCTTTCCTGGCAATGCTGCGTATGTCTTCAATTAAATCTCTGTCCACTTCTCCCTGTGAGGGGGGCCTGTATATCACGCCAATGCAAATGGGCTTTTCTTTCCCTATTTCTAGTTTAATTCACAGTGCCTCCTCTTTCTCTTTTAAGCCCTGTAATTCTATAGTTTTAATATTATTTTTTACATACAGTGCCACTCCTCCTCCCCTTCTTCCTACCCTGTCCATTCTGAATAAAGTATAGCCTGGTATAATTACACCCCAGTCATGGTTTTCCGTGAACCATGTCTCCGTAACTGCCACTAAATCCAAGTTTGCCTCTTTCATTTCCATTAAAACCTCAATATCTGGGCTCTTATTTTCCATGCTATGGGCATTTATACACACCACTTTCCAGATGGTGCCCTTTTTACCCATTGCTATAGAAGTATTTAATGTTTCACTTACCTGGGGGCTTTCACATACCTGGGGGCTTTTATCACCAAAGCCATTGAATATCACCACAAACCATTTCGGCACTATCCAGATTATGCTGGAACAATTTAGGAGTGGAGTTGAAGCAGAGCAGGAATTTATCTGGATAGCGGTGATTTTCAGTGCTGCAATCTGGATAACTATCTGCTGAACTCAGGACAGCAAAAAGCTGTCCTAAGTGCTATGGAGATGATTATCTGGTTAGTAGATATCTGGTGGCCGGATTTTATTTTGTTTAAAGATGACTTATGTATTAATTGAGATGTGTGCTTTGTAACTACAGTAGCTGGTATAGTATGCTTATAAGCAAACTCTGTCCCCTATCCCCACAACCCTAAAGAAAACACAGGACCAGTAACATCTGTGTAACAATAGGCTGCATCCTTATTGTCCAAACATTCGGCATTGAGAGTGTACAATCTCCACTTGATACCCTAGCAGTAGGTATATACACTGTTGGAGCACTAAGGAGAAACCATATTGTCTGCCTCTAGCAGGTGGCAAGGTGTGTGGACTGGTACAGCAGTGCAGATACGTAGGCCTGACTCTCCTGGCCCACACTACGGTGTAGTAGCATGCTCTTTTGGTGGGGCTAGGAGAAGGGCAACCCAAGGGTGCTGCGAGGTCATGTGTGGAGACTAATTGTGGGGTCTCATTTGCATAAGTATTTGCATATCCACTGAACCTCATTTGTATAAAGCTAATTTATTTTATTTTAAAATGGATATGCTGCCCATCTAAAATTTTAAGCGGCTTTCAACGGAGTCCTTCACAAACCTCTTTTTGTCTTAACAATGACTTAGGTGCATGTTTCCTAAACATTAATGTGTGTTAAGTACCACTGTACTGCACTTAGCACACATTCAAATTTGTAAACGCACTTTAACCTTTAGTAAACATGCCTCTTAATGACTGTCTGAAAACCATTTGCATGTAGATTGAGGATAAAGAAAGGCTACCATATTTCTGCATTACTATCCTCCAGTGCCAACTACCAGGTGCATTACTACAAAACCCTGCTCATTTAGAACCCATAGCAAACCTTCCATATCACAACAGCACTACCAGGACTCACAGAGCACCTAACCCTATTTATCAAAAGGTAGCACTACAAATATTACACCAATACATCTCTTACTGGGAAAAGAGAACAAGTGGGTCTACTATACAGAAACTAGACAAACAGAATTGCATAGTTCTGTCATACATGCAAAACAGACCGTCCGTCACCAAAGACAGAACAAGGGATCACGATGTAGAAATATGAAGACAATAATTGAACTGGGAACCTGAAAAGCTAAACTCTGTATGCATCACAACACTGGAAAAATTAAACTATGAAATTAATTTTCTTTTATAGTGAACAAAGCACAAAGATAGTGCACATTTCCCAGACTGACATAGTCCAGTTAATAAATTCAGAATAAAATATTTTATTTTTCAATCGCAGTTGCCTCAGTCTCTCTCTCTTCTGCGTCCTTCATGTCTTCTGCTAACTCTTCATTGTCTGCTGTACATTTGTCCTTTCTTCTCTCTTCTCCTATTTTTTACCATTTTCTGTCTACATCCAACTCTGACATACTGATCTTTTGCTTTTTGCTCTTTTCTCCATTTCTTTTTTTACTCATTCTTCCACTCAATTTCAACTCTCCATCCTCAATCCTCTTGACTTTTCACTACTCTTCTAACCTCCAGCCCAGCTCCCCCATTTCTCATCTCACTCCTTCACTAGTCTCTTATTCCCCCTCGGTCTTTCACCCACTCTCCATTACCACATTTCAACCCCTGTAATCATCCTTTTCCTCTCACCCATCTCTTTGCCAGCTTTCCATTGCCTCTCTCACATAGTTCCATCATGCCCGCCATTTGCCCCCCCTCTCTCTCAGCACCCCTATTCAGCATCTCCTAATCCCCTCGCCCTTCTGCTTTATCCCCAAAGTCCAGCATCTCATGCTTTCTCTTCCACCTCCCCAGCCCTTTCCCCCTACCATAGACCACCCCTCCCCATAGACCATCAGCTTTCTATCCCCTTCCCCTTCTCCATCTTCTCCCCCTGCAGTGTTCTGGCATTTCTCCTATCTCCCTTCCCAGCCCAGCATTTTCTCTCCCCCTGTTCCTCTCCATTCCAGAACAATGTAGCCCTTCTCTCTCATAACTTAAAATTCACCTCTCTCTTTATCTTTTGCTATATATATATATATATATAGTATATATACACACATACACACACACATATCCATCCACCCATCCAGCATATCCCATCTCTCTTTATCTCCCTCTGTCCTCCCCCCCTGGGAAAAATATCATGCAAAATCATCCCTGGCATCTTCGTTCTTTTTCTGAGTCAGCAGCAGAAAGCTCTCACTGCATCATCCCCAGCTTTATTTTTCTTTCTCCGAGTCAGCACGCAGCAGCCAGTGCTGCCTGCAGCATTCACTTCCGGTAAATGGCCCTGCACACTAGAAGTGAACGCTACAGGCGGCATTGGCTGCTGTTGCTAACTCAGAGAAAGAAAGATGAAGCTACACAATGATGGAGCTGCATGCACAGTGAGTCGTGCAAGCTCCTGGGCCCACCATCTGAGTCCCTACTTACTCTCCCATTACCCAGCCAATCGTAGATCCTTTTCTCCCACCCAATTTTAAAGTCTCCATCTAAGTCCCAGTCCCTGTTCTCCCCCATCTCCTTGTCCCCAATACTGCCTCCTATACCCTTTCCACACACGCACCTAGTTACTTCCTTCTCCGATATTCATTAACTCTCCTTTTCCTCCTTCTTACCCCAGCATACATTCTTATGCCCATCTCTTTCAACTCTTCCCTCTGTATAACCTTTTTTCTTCTCTCCCACAGAAAATATGTTCCCCTCTCCACCCTCACTCTCCCAGCTTCTTTTTTTCTCACCCTTGCCCCAGCCCCCACTCCCTTCTAGTCCTCCCCCATCATCAGCTCCTTTCTACATAAGAACATAAGATATGCCATACTGGGACAGACCAAGGTCCATCAAGCCCAGTATCCTGTTTCCAGCAGTGGCCAATCTAGATCATAAGTACCTAGCAGTTTCCCCAAAAAACACAGGTTCCACAATGCTTGTACTGGGTCAAGCATTGATATCCTGGGTCCCTTCTTAATAATGGTTTATGGACCTTTCCTCCAGGAACTTGTCCAAACCTTTCTTAAACCTAGCTATGCTAAAAGCTTTTACTACAACCTCCGGTAGCAAATTCCAGAGTTTGATTACACGTTGCGTGAAAAAATATTTTCTCTTATTAGTCTTAAATAGGTTACCCTGTAGCTTCATTGCATGCTCCCTAGTCTTCTATATTTTGATGGCGTAAACACAATCTACATTTACCCATTCCACTCCATTCATTAATTTGTAGATCTCTATCATATCTCCCCTCAGCTGTCTCTTTTCCAGGTTGAAGAGCCCTAACCTTTTTAGCCTCTCTTCATAGGGGTATCCTTCCATCCCCTTTACCATTTTGGTGCTTCTTCTCTGTACCTTTTCTAGTAACACTATATCCTTTTTAAGATACAGTGAACAGAACTGCACACAATATTCAAGGTGCGGTCGCACCATGGAACGATAAAGAGGCATTATAATATCCTTTGTTTTATTCTCCATTCCTTTCCTTATGATTCCTAGCATTATATATATTTATTATATTATATTATTAAAGACTTATAAAGCACCGCAACATATGAAGCGCTGTACAAACATAGAAGAGAGACAGTTCCTGCTCATCAGAGCTCACAATCTAATACGACAGAAAACAAAATAAGTTATATAATACAAATAACAAAACTTTACAGGACAGAGTAAGCAAATGTTGATAGAGAGATCAAAATAGGGTAAGACAGGAAAGGAAAGCAATAGTGAAGAGGTGGGATTTTAGTCTGGACTTGAAAATGGCCAGGGAAGACGACTGGCGCACAGAGATAGGAAGACTATTCCAAACAAAGGGTGCTGCCATTTGGAAGGAGTGAAGTTTGGAATTGGCAGTATGAGTAAAGGGCACAGATAAACGAAGACTGTTATAAGAGCGAAGCAACCGAGAGGGGGTGTAAGGAGAGATGACAGATGAAAGGTACTGGGAGGCAGAAAAGTGAATACATTTATAGGGGCAGAAGAGTGAATACATTTATAGGTCAGGAGGAGAAGTTTAAATTGGATACGGAGATGGATGGGAAGCCAATGAAGCGACATGAGGAGAGGAGTGATGTGAGAAAAACGAGACTGGCGGAAAATGAGTCGAGCAGCAGAGTGTTGAATTGACTGAAGAGGAAAGAGGTGGCTTGCAGGGAGGCCGGCAAGGAGAACGTTACCATAATCAAGACAGGAGGTGATTATTTGCATTCTATTTGCTCTCTTGGCCGCCGCTGCACACTGGGTGGAGGGTTTTAACATGTTATTCATGATGATGCCTAAATCTTTTTCCTGGGTGGTGATTCCTAATATTGAACCTTGCATCGTGTAATCATAGTTTGGGTTTTTCTTTCCTAGGTGCATAACTTTGCACTTGTCCACATTAAGTTTCATCTGCCATTTGGATGCCCAGTCTTCCAATTTATCAAGATCCTCTTGCAATTTTACACAACCCTCATGGTTTTTAACAACTTTGAATAGTTTTGCATTATCTGCAAATATGATAACCTCACTCATTATTCCCATTTCCAGGTCGTTTATGAATATGTTAAAAAGCAGTGGACCCAGCACAGATCCCTGGGGTACTCCACTATTCACCTTTCTCCATTGGGAAAACTGGTCATTTAGCCCTACCCTCTGCCTTCTATCTTTTAATCAGTTCCTAATACAAAATAGTACACTTCCTCCTATCCCATGACTTTTTAATTTTGCCAAACGTCTCTCATGAGGGACCTTCTCAAAGGCTTTCTGAAAGTCCAGATACACTATATCAACTGACTCACCTTTGTCCACCTGTTTATTCACACCTTCAAAAAAAACATAACAGATTAGCCAAGGAAAATCTTGTTTTACTAAAGCCATGTTGGCTGTCTCCCATTAAGCCATGGCTATCTAAATGTTCAGTAATTTTGTTCTTTATTATGGTTTGTACCATTTTTCCAGGTACTGATGTCAGGCTCGCCAGTCTGTAGTTTCCCGGATCACCCCTGGAACCCTTTTTAAAAATTGACGTTACATTGGCCATCCTCCAATCTTCAGGTATTACAGATGATTTTAATGATAGCTCACAGATTACTAATAACAGGTCTTCAATCTCATGTTTCAGTTCTTTCAACATCCTTGGATGTATGTCATCCGGTCCAGGTGATTTGCTATTCTTCAGTTTATAAAATAGTTGTAATAAATCTTCCCGGTGTATCAATATTTTTTTCAATTCTTCCGTAGCATCACATTTCAGTCATGGGTAACATCCCTACATCTTCCTCAGTAAAGACCGAAGCAAAGAATTCATTCAGTCTCTCCTCTATGGCCTTGTCCCCTCTTAGTGCCCCTTTTACCTCACTATCATCTAATGGTCTAACTGACACAGGATTTTTGCTATGAATGCACTTGAAAAAGTCTTTATTATGCGTTTTGCTTCCATAGCAAGCTTCTTCTCAAATTCTCTCTTTACCTGCCTTATCAATGCTTTGCATCTAACTTGCCAGTGCTTGTGTTTCCAGTTTTCGTCATTTGGCTCCTTTTTCCATTTCCTGAAAGATGCTTTTTTGGCAACAACAGCCTCTCTGAGCTCACCTTTAAACCATGCTGGCAGTTTTTTGGACTTCGTTCCACTTTTCTTAAAGCGTGGCTTTCAGGTCTGGGCTTTCAAGATAGTATTTTTAAACAACACCCAAGCTTGATGTAAGTCTTTAACTTTTGAAACTGCTTCTTTTAGTTTTTTTCTGAACTGTTTTCCTCATTTTATCATAGTCTCCCTTTTGAAAGTTAAAAGGTAGTACTGTGGATTTCTTTACCCTCCCTCCTCCATTTATTAAATCAAACATGATCATGCTATGATCACTATTGCCAAGTGGCCCCAACACCCTTATCTCTTGCACCAGATCTTGTGTTCCACTAAGGACTAGGTCTAAAATGTTTTCCCCTCTGGTCAGTTCATGAACCAGCTGCTCCAAGAAGAAGTCATTTATTTCATCTAGAAACTAGCTCCCTATCATGTCCTGCCATGACACTGATCCATTCGATATTGAGGTAATTGAAATCACCCATCATTATTACTGTGCTGTAACTTTTGTTAGCTTCCCTGATTTCTTTGAGCATTTCATCATCCATTTGTTCATTCTGGCCAGGCGGTTGATAGTGCAGCCTCACTGCCATCGCCTTCCGCTTCCCCTTTTTACATGGAATTTCAATCTATAGAGCAGGGGTTTTCAACCCGGTCCTCGGGGAACCCTAGGCCAGTCAGGTTTTCAGAATTCCCACAATGAATATGCATAAGATAGATTTGCCTACAATGAAGGCAGAACATGCAAATCTTCTCATGCATATTCATTCTGGGAATCCTGAAAACCTGACTGGCCTAGGATTCCCCGAGGACTGTGTTGAAAACTCCTGCCATAGAGATTCTACAGTGAATTTTGTTTCCTGCAAAACTTTAATCCTGTGTGACTCAATGCCCTCTCTAACATAGAGCGCAACCCCTCCACCAAGTTGATCTGCTCTCTCATTACGATATAGTTTGTACCCAGGTATCACAGTGTCCCACTGGTTGTCCTGTTTCCACTATGTTTCTGAGATACCAATCATAGCTAATCTCTCATTTAGTGCTATATATTCTAACTCTCCCATCTTATTTTTTAGACTTCTAGCATTTGCATACAAGCATTTTAGAGGATGTATTTTATTCATATTAATCTGGCTATCAGTAGGCAGGGGTAATTTGGAATCTTTAAGCTCTGTCTGCTCTGTACTCAAGGGGATTTGGGCTACTTTTGTCTTTATTGGAACCTCTCTGCTGATATGCCCTACCTTCAGTCTTTTGCTAGTATCCTTCAAGGATACATTGTTCTGAAACTTGCATTCTTGGGTGACTATCCCTCCTAGCATCATCTCCCTTCCAATTCCAGGCTCCCAAGCATCAGACTATTTCCATTCCTAGCCTCCCAGTATCAATATTTCTCCAGTTCCAGTTCCTCCCAGCATAAGCTCCCTTCCAGTGCCTCCATCCTCTAGCATCAGCCCTTTTCCAGTCCTTGCCCTACCCCAGTATCAGCCCCCCCTCCAATCCCAGTCCATGTCAGCATTGTTTTCCTTTCAATTGCAGTCTCACCATCCCTCAACATTAACCCATTTCCTATTCTAGCCCCAGTAGCAGTCCTCTTCCAGTGCTAATGGCTCCTTCCCCCTCACACACACACATATGGTCCCACATCACGAGGGGCCCTGCGCGCATCTGACTGCCTTAAGAGGGAGCCAGTGAGGTCCAAAGCCCAGCAACCTGGCTTAACTCTGCACAACCATGGGAGGAAACAGGCACAGAAGGATTTTCCTTTTTCTTTTATCTTTCCCTGAACCCCCTGTTTCCTCCTCTCCTTCCACTTAGGCTCTTTTTCTCTTTAGTCCTGTATGTGTGTGCACTTTCCTATCTGGCATTGTCGTTCCTTTTCTGTTTCTGGCTTTTCTTATATATATATTATTGTTATTGTAAACCGCCCAGATGGCTCCCAATGGGCGGTCTATCAAATGTTTTAATAAAGATAAAGAAAAAGATAAAGGCCTTGATCGGCAACTGGGCTCCTTTTGGTGCCATTTTTTGTGGATTTTTTCTTTATACTGCCATGGTTTTCAGCTATGCATCCTGATGCAGCCTGTAGGCCCTAGTGTTTATTTTTTTACCACGGCTGCTGTTTTTTTGCCCCCATTTGTGGCTACGATGTCTGGGGCACCTTTTTGCCTGCATTCAGGGACTTCCTGCAGGAGCCAGGGCCTGATGCTGTGCCTATGGCCCCTGCTGCTCCTTTTTTCCTTTTCCACTGATTATTGGTCCCTATAATTTTCAGCAATCTTATTTAGACAGGTAAAAAATTATTTTGCCTGCGGAAACTGGTTATCAAAAGTTACTTCCATATTTAACAAATTATGTTTCATTCCTTTCTCTCAACTGAGAACCAAAGCTATCTTTTAGGATTGTGAAGAGTCATTCTTGAGCTTCTCTTATGCTCACCCAGACTGGTCCTTCTGCCTTGTTGTGCCATTTGACTGAAGCAGATGACTTCCTGAGTCAGTAAGTCAGGCTCAGAATCTGGTTCTAATCAAAGCCAGGCTAAAAACTCACTTTTTTAAAACTGATTTTGGATTTTGACTCTCTTGTGTCAATCATTCCCTTAAATGAAATCCCTATCCCATTGTTTGTTCTGTTTGTCTGTCTTGGAGCAGGGACTGTCTCGTACAGTATGTGTTACGTGCACAGGCAGCATTGTGTACACTTAGTAGCACTATACAAATGATAAATAGTGGTAATAGCAATCTTTGCTATGGTTTGGTACACACAGTGTGCTGTGACCTTTCCATTTCCTACTGACAAAAGACACGTGCATGGAGTTGTGAAAACAGTTGTGGTGAGTCAAAAATATTCAAGCATGAAGTCTGTGTTATCAAGAAAACATGCCTGAGGTCTTTCAAGCACAATATATTATAATGGTGAATTTCATTCTAAATTAAATGAAGCAGGCGGTGCTAGGGGCACACGCCTGTTGAAAAGATGAAAAAAATGACTTATTACATAAATTAGGTGTACATGCATTAATCACCTGTGCCATTCATTAGATCTGCGCAAAGTGTCTGTGGGCTGAGCTTATGCAGTTAATTGCAATGAATCGGACTGATGTGATTTAGCATGACTAATTGTAATTTAATGCCTCTGGTGTCTGCTCTGCCTGGTGCTGTCTGCTGCTGGGACTCTTCTGTGAACGCACAGTCACCCGATTAGCTGAGTATTCTTCCCATTTGCTCCATAATGGCTTGTTATGAACAACCTGCCTATTCAAGCCACTGAAAGGGAAAACTGTAATTCAGGTCAGATGTTATACCATATTTGTGCCACATTTATTTTACTTGCAGGGATGAAACCAGGATTACTGCCTGAGATACCCCATTGCATGACAATATTGAATACACTGGTCTACTTCAAGGGAACAACTTTAAATTTATGTAATTCCCATGCAGTTTCACCAGATAGTATGTGATAACTTGTTGGTCGACAGCATAGTTCATGTATGACAAACAGTACTTTATATATTCAGCTATATGCTTGAGTAAATAAATGGGGCGACAAGGATTTCCCCTGTATGATTAGAATGGTTATTCAGCTCCAGCTTACATGGTATTATATTGCGTAGATCAGAGGCCTATACATTCTTGTACACGTAGAAGAAAGACCATAAAATTGTGATAACCTACGAGATGTTTAAACCATTCAACTGTCAAGACTCAACAGGGCTCGAACCTCCAACTACATGGGGAAACGGTCAGGAGCTCTCACTAAAAGAGGGGTTCAAGGATGAAAATGCTCGTAACTCATTTACCAGGTGATAGTCAAGGAGGTGACACACCTAGGAGGCTGAGAGATCTTGATTGGTATGAGCACTCAAGGACAGTCTAGGGAATCATTCTCACTTGACACTAGGGCTGGCCCCAAAGTGGTTCAAGGTGTTGGCATGCTAGACAGATCTTAAACTTTACACCCCCTTAGTTGTCCAAATCTATTGCTAGCTTTGAATGCCCTGTTCTTTACCAATCCCCACCCCCTCAGAAGTTGCCACCCTAGGTTATTGCCTAGTTTGTCTATTTATTTATTTAGCTGTATTTATATCCCGCTTTTCACCGGGTCAAAGCGGTCAATTGCGGGATACATTTAACACGAGGGGATATGAGAGACATACGCTAATACTTACAGGGAACATGGGCAATGGAGGGTTAAGTGGTTTGCCCAAGACCACAAGGAGTGCCTATAGGACTAGAAATCCCAGTCCCTCCGGCCTGAGATTGCTGTTCCCAGGTGGGACTTGAACCCCCAGCCCTCCGGCCTGATGTACCTTGTCCTAACCACTAGACCACTCCTCCTAATGGTCGGGCCGGCCCTGCTTGGCACAATATTGTTCTGAGATGCCAGCCTTGCTCCTAATGCATTCCTGTCTTCCTGATTTACTCCCCTACGGTTCCCGCTTTTGTGGATTGACCTAGTAGCTTTGTGACTATGGCACAAACTGGCATTATGATATACACCACATCTTCTCTGGAGCTCTGCAAAGGACTCAGGACATAATGCAAGCCTCATTAAATTATGCTTCTTGTTTACTCACTCTGTCCGCTGCCTATGACGCCAACTCTCTCACCTGTACCTTCCCATAAACTGAAGTCTCTGTGGGACTCTGGAAACAGTTATATTCTCTCATTTTCTCTCACACACATGTAAATAAATTTCAGATTGGAACTCTTCATAGATGCTCAGGAAAAATTCATTATACTTCTTGAAACATCTATTACATTTTCTTGATATGTATCTTATTAATATTGGCTCAGGGGCAGCAGAATGCCTATTTGTTAGGGGGAGGCCCCAAGCTCCATCCCAAACTCTACTCTAACTCCTCCCCTATCTCCCCCATGACTAGAAAACCTGCTTTGAGGCTGCCATAATGGCTTTTCCCTCCTGATCTGCCTGTGGGGATCCAATCTCCCACGGCTGCATTCTTCTGTTCGCGGAAGATAGGATCCCTACAGGCAGACAATTTGCTTCTCGGCAGGAAAAGGTTTTGTAGGGTCAAGGCCTGTGTGGCCCATGCTTTTCCAATACTTATGTATTGGCTGATAAATGAATGGGGTTAAGGTTAGCTGGGTAACTTATCTGGACAACTTTAATTAGAATAGTCAAAAGGATAATTGGTGGATATCTTTAGATCTTGACCAAACTTAACCAATTATAACCATGCCTCCACCATTTCTTTTCCTTCCTTCCTAAGAATTTGGATTACATTTTTGTTGGATAATGAGTTTTCCAAATAACATTTACCCAGTGAAAGGAGAGCGAGATTTTAAACTGAAAAGTTGTCTGATTTAACTTTAGAAGTTAACTGGAAAAAATTGTTTTGAATATCGGTCACATCATTGCTGGCACAGAGATTCTCTGCAGCCACAAAGGATGATATTGTGTCCTCAAGCAAACTCTACTTGGCCAGACTTCACCAAGGTATTATTGTGTGCTTGAATACTATGGATGGTAAAAGAGGTTAAACAGTATTCAGCCAATTCATTCATCCCGTCAAAGGGACAGAAAGGATCACTAGAAAATGTCAGCGAAAGCCAGAAAAAAGCCCTGCATTTCTTTTCTTCCACATCCACTGATAAATACAGTGGATTTTGCTTTTGAGGACACCATTGGAGACAAAAATGGAGTAAAAACAAATTTGTGCAAAATGTTTTCATTACGGGAATGAGGGACAAATGAACAATTTGTTTTTAAACTGAATTGTGGAATCCATTTTCAATTTGTGGGGTATGGAACTTGGCGAGGAAGTTCAGATATGCACATATTTGGGAGGTTACCTATCCTATGGCCACTCACATTTTGCAGGTAACTTATCTGTGATATAGTTTTGTGTTTAACAGTTTAAATAAAGTTTTGAGAACAGAATGATACAAATACTTTAACATATTGCTGTCTTCCTCTTTCTAGACTGTTTTTGAGGAGCAGCTTTGGACAAACTGTGGTGATTCTGAGTGGGTAGAAGGAATACATACCATCATGTCTATAAAATTTTTATTGTGTTATTGAAAAGGCGACCCCCTTCTCACTCAGGATGTGCAATGCTGTTAGGTCAATGGATGTATTTGTGAATAATCCAAAACCAATCTCGTTCCTAAACACTTTTCATCTGCAAATATTGAAGAAAAATTGAATATCTGCAAGGAGTGGAAGTAGCTGACTTCTATATTCTGGAAGAATTCCTTCTGGAACTTAATATAGGATACGGACAGACGTGAGAGGATGAATATGTCTACTAGTGCGCCAGTTACATTGCCCTATTTGGTGTGAAGATTGGATGGGGAAAAGATTAGAAGTAATCTAATTCTATAAGCAAAACAGTTTAGCAGGAATGAGTTTTAGAATTGTTTTTAATATTCTAAAATATATGGTTATGTATAAATAAATTTTGCATATGCCTAGGTTTGGGGTAATTCCTTATAACAAATGGGCTACAGGCAAGTATTATGGTTGTATAGAGGAATAGTATGATTTGACTTTTAAATCAAATACTGTATCAGATTCACTTATTACAAATAAATTGTGTTATAAAGAGGACACTGAAGCAAAATTTAACTTCTACAACGGAAAATGGTCTTGAGGGTAATTTTATAACAGGGCATCTATGTCTGAAGGCCAAGTAGGCACCTATTTTATCAGATAACATAGGTGCCTATGGGGCCCTTTTACTAAAGGATGCTAAGTGGTTAGCAGGGGTAAGAGCAAGGGCTAACTGCATGCTAAGAACCATGGTAACTATTAGCGCGGCCCAAGTTCAAAGCTAACTGTGCTGTGCACATTGGGGTGGTGGTATGTGGATGGGTTAAGAATGGAGTGTGGGCGGGGTGAGCGCCATGCAGGAAGGGGTGCAAGCAGCATGGGTGCACTTACTATAACCTTCATAGGTGGATGTAAGGGCACTCGTGCTAATTTTAGGCCATGTTATGGCAGAGTGCATCATGTTAAATGTCAGGAACATGCTTTTCACACCCCCAACAATTAAGGTGGTGGTGCTGCACCTAACACACTATGGTTTTAAGTGCTATCAGCGCGTTAGGTGCAACACCATAGTGCTCTTTAGTGAAAGAGCCCCTATGTGTTTTTATAAAATACTAGGGCAAAATTGGCATAAATTGTGCCTAGATAGCAGCCACAGGCATTCACAGGGGTGTGGTATAAATGGTTGCCATTTTTTTAAATAAATAACTCATTCAAATCATGCACTGCCCTGTTCCACCTAAACTCCACCCCCTCCTTTTTGAATGTCCATGGGTCCAATGGTGTGGCGATTGGCAGTGTTTCTACTCTGTAATTTATAATAACGGCTGTTAATTGTCTTACCTTTTCTTATAAGAGTATCTTTTTATATTAGTTCTTATTATTCTTGGATCCCATATATGTGGGCTAGGGAGGGATTACCGTTTTGTTTTATTAGCTTCTGCTAA
This sequence comes from Ichthyophis bannanicus, assembly GCA_033557465.1. Classification (NCBI taxonomy): domain Eukaryota; kingdom Metazoa; phylum Chordata; class Amphibia; order Gymnophiona; family Ichthyophiidae; genus Ichthyophis; species Ichthyophis bannanicus. Next base: position 1,094,280,927 of record CM066032.1, on the reverse strand, counting down.
TGATATATGCTCCTTTGTTATACTATTATTTGTGGCATACTCTATTGCTTGTGTAAGTGTATCCTTGTGTTATTGTTTGAAATTGCATAAATAAAATTTTAAAAAAATAAGAATAAATCTCACCCCTGAATACGCCAACACATAGGTCACATAAAAGTACTCACCTTCGTGGCACTATGCATACTTTTACATGCACAACCCTTGAGGCAATTTTATTAAATCTCTTTTGGGGATCATTTTATTAAGCCATTTTGCTGCATTTGTGGCATTACACACAATGGCATCCATGTGCAAACCTTTACTGTAGGCATTGCTGTAGGCATGGTTTCAGTGAAGCATAGACGGAGTCACAAAGTATGTGTACAGATTATAAAAAAACTTAATTTACAGGCATACTTCAATAATCTATATGAGGACACGGTCTCTGTGAGTTTTACACTAATATTTTATAAAGACCAATAGGCGCATAATGGTGCCTTCCTGCCCACTTAACCTAGGCACCCTGTTATATGAGACCTATTGTATAAAGTGGAGTATGTGTCTATTTTACTTTATAAAATAGGGGTGTAAGTGGTGTAAAAATCTAGGTGTGGGCCCTTATGCCTGCTCTAGGGCAGGTGTAAGTGCCTGCGCCTAGTTTTTAAAAAAATGTTTTAAACATGTTTACATAATAGAATTTTATGACTTAGGCACATAAATTTCTGCTCTGCCCCTGTGCATGCTCTCATTGAAAGTACGCACATATCCTTTAGGCAGCTTCTTATAAAATCAGTCCCCTCATGACATACTTTTCCCCCTATACTGTACTGCAAAAGTCCTTTCGAAAATTACCCCCATAACCTATACTTGTTTCTTATAAAGGGGTTTAATTATGGAAAGAGGCTGATGATGATAATGAATGTAGCTTTTCTTGGGGGTGAGAAAAGGACTGCATGGTGGACATGGAAAGAAGTGTAGCAAATAACGTCTCCCCATTTCCACTTGAGCAGTTGCAAGAACAATTCTAGAGATTCGTTCTCCCTTCTCTTGTCCAAGCTTTCATTTCTGTCCGACAACTGCAGTTCGACTATAATCACGTTTCTGGATGCAGTCGGTATCCTTGGATGATAAAATGGAAGGCCTGTCAGTTTGGGTGGCATTAAAGAAAAGAAAATGTATTCAGCCAAAGTGCAGTGAGAATGGTGGTCCGAAAATTCAGGCCTGAAGCAAGAGCCTCCATCGAAACAATGGGCGAGGCATATATAAAAAGAAAGTTATAAATTCATCTGTTTGCTCTTCTCTGACCCTTGCTTTTACTCCTCTTCACAGCAACTACCCTGGGAAAGGCACTATGCTTTCTCCTGTCACAATATTGAGAAAAATTGAAACGGGAAAGAAAGACCACCAGATGCTTTATTGTCTTAGACGTTTCCACATAATTAGCTGGGAATAAAGGTCCTCTGCATGGTTCCATTACATTGAATGAACTTGGATATTGCAACACAGTAGTGTGTTTTATGATTCATGCTCTGTTATCCAGTGGCTTTTTGAAACCTGCCAGCTACTTTATCACTGCCGGCAAAGCCCTCAACAACTGAAAATGCAGCAATGCAAAGTTAACTGTGCATGACAGATGTCCATGAAATTGTTTAACACATACACACACACAGACACACAGATACACCCCCTCCCCCAGCACTGTCTCGTTTAGCCCAATCTAGGCCTCTTGCTGACTTACTGCCCTCATTAAAAGTAAATAAGAACTTTATCAGAAGAACACAACCTAATTGTGTGTTATATATAGCATTTATTAATGGCATTTAAAATTCAACCATTCCCTCATACTCACCCAGGGCTAGTACAATGGTATTAGCTGCCCTAAGCGAACCTTCACCTTTGTGCACTCCTCCCTCCTCAATTAACTTTCAGGACCCTAAGGTCACCTCCTGAGAATCTCAATATTAAATTCTATAATCACCTCTCCTAGAACAATCCTGTAAAAACACATTATGGGACATCATACTTTTAAATATTAATCTTTCTATCCTCTTTTTATATATAATGAGGACAATTCACAAAACTATCTACCTGGATGAATAAGTTGTTTTAAAAATGCCCATCCTTCCCACAGGTAAAAGTCCATGCAGATGCTTCCTTGAGTTGGTAGAACTATCATGATCTATCCATTTATTTCTTTATTTTTCAGATTTTTTTAAAATATATCGCCTTATCCAGGAAACAAAGTGGTTTACATGGAACAAAACATGTGGCGGCACATTCAGACATGTGTGTCCCTGGGCTGTCTGGACATCTAGACATTCGGACGGCCCAGGGACGTACCCAATTTTGCTCCCGCAGGGACTAGACATCCCCGTTGAAACAGAATTGCAGCACAGTGGCTGGGCGTTTGGGAGGTGCCCCGATTCAGGCATCCTGGATGTCCAGCCATTTCCCCAGCTAACTCAGCCAGGATCCTCCATGGATTGGCAGTGGCATGGTGTTCCTTTGCCAAGACGCCGCTGCACCAAGATGGAGCCATGATCATCAGTCACCCCCCACAACATTCTTTCCCCGCAGCCCCACTCCCGATTGGGCCTCCCATGGTCGAGGTCAAGCTGCAAGGAACCTCCTGCACCCCTTCACCTCCTCGGTCCAACCCAGCTCCGCCGTCCCCCAATGTCGCCCAAACTTCTTTTAAGTCCAGCTACATTAACAGCTTTTACCACATCCTCTGGTAATGAATTCCAGAGTTTATGCGTTGAGTGAAAAAATATTTTCTCAAATTTCTCTTAAATGTGCTACGTTGTAGCTTCATTGTGTGTCCCATGGTCTTTCTACTTTATAGACCTCTATCATATCTCCCCTCAGCCATCTCTTTTCCAAAGTTGAAGAGCCCTAACTTTTTAAGCCTTTCCTCATAGGCGTATACTTCCATCCCCTTTACCATTTTAGTGGCTCTTCTCTGTACCTTTTCTAATTCTGCTATATCCTTTTTAAGATATGGTGACCAGTATTGCACACAATATTCAAGGTGTGGTTGCAGCATGGAGGTATATAAATGCAGCCAAATAAATAAATTATAATATATCTTTAGTTTTATTTTCCTTTCCTTTCTTTATGATTCCTAGCATTCGATTTGCTTTCTTGGCCGCGGCTGCACACTGCGCAGATTTCAATGTATTATCCATGATGATGCCCAGATCCTTTTCCTGAGTGGTAATCCCTAATGTGGAAACCTTGCAGCATGTAACCATAGTTTAGGCTGTTCTTCTCTAAGGGGTCAGTCCAGAACATGAATAAGGGGTTTGTACGTGCGGTGGGGATGTTTATGTGCCGAATATTTCCCCAACCATATTCCAAAATACTGTTATCATACACGTACATGGCGCTAGCACAGGGATCTCAGAATGTGACCAAAAGGGGAGCCACAAAGACATATAAAGCATAATCAGGAGAGGCCTGTGTATGTTTAAGTGCGTCTCAGAAATGTTCACATTATTCCTGCTGAAATATGGAATAAGGCTAGGACTTAGAAAATATTCTGCTGTGCTCATCAATTTGTCCCATATAAAAAAATGGTTGACACAAGTATGTGCTGAAATAGTGTGACTGCAGTCTGGAAAAATGCAAGATGCAATTACAAAGAACAGAAAGAAGAGGTGAGGGAATGTTGTACGGTAAAGAAACATTTATAAATACCCCTACAGAAATGTTAAAAAGAGCAATAGTGTTTATTCAGGCTATGCTGAAATGTTCCATTTGTGCTAAAACAGCTGATCCAGGGGACCCTAAAAAATCCTGTATTCTGAAAACTGGGACCGCTGATGTAAGAATAGTATGTGAGTAAGTCTGGAAACAAATCATGTTGCAGTGAGAAAGGGAGATCATATGTGTAGTCCTGGGACATCATGCCATTATGGCATAATAGCTGTTAGTCATAGGTTTGGTTTGGCAGAATGATGACCTTTGTAACTGCAAGTGAGAGTGTGTGGTGTGGGGGTACCATGGAAGGATCTGGTGTGCTGAGTGGAAGAAAATAAACGGAGTTCAGACCATTGACTGGTCAGCTCAATTACCCGATCTCAACCCGATTGAGAATCTTTGGTACAAGGTATCAGTTGAGATCACCAAGAAGCAGCAGAGGACCATGCAAGAGCTGATTGAGTCACTGTGAGAACACCTCATCCAACTGGTCCATTCCATGCCAGACAGATGTCGTCTGGTGAGAAAGAGCAAGGGCTGGCCCATCAAGTACTAATGGCCACCAACAACATAAAACAGCCCTTTTCAGGGCTACCTAATGAAATTAATTAGAAAACATGCACACTGCCAATATACACAGAACCGAAAACACAATAACGTCTTGGACACAATAACGTCTTGTACACAGGTTCACATCCAAATGAACATGGGTAGTAAACAATCAAAAAAGAATGCTCAAGTCATGGCACAACTTCCCAGCGATTCACTTTTTCTCATCTTCTTACCCTGGTATATAACTGCTTAGCTCCACTAACAGCAACCCATTTAAAATGACACGTACAAACATTATGCTAATGAAACTATCTTATATGGGTTTAGTCTTAGCAATACTAATCATTGACCTAACACTAAGCCTAAACAACAAAAATCATAAAACAATTCCCATAATTCACACACACACTCGAAACAACCACCATATGGGACACATTTATCCAAACAACCCTCCTAGACTAAATCTCCATAGACTAATTCACATAAAGCAAACAAACCCACATCAAACAACCAAGGGAACATGCACCAATAACTCAACATCCCTCTCATGCATCCTTATCAACGCACGATCGATGAAAAACAAGCTTCCCATATTTAATGACTTAATATCTGACTTAAAACCAGGCATATTATGTGTTACAGAAACCTGGCTCTCCGATACCGATACAGTCTACATAAATCAACTTAATAATGAAGACTATGACACTTTCTATAAACATAGAACTAATAGAAAAGGCGGAGGTGTATTAATGATGACGAAAAAGGTACTAAGTGTCAAAACAATCCAATCAAACATCTCTAACAACATAGATACATTATTAATAAAAATTGGCCTCATGAAACTCTGCTTAGTATATAGACCCCCAGACCAAAAAACAGATTGCCTTGACTCTTTTATTGAACTCCTCAGCTCATCCACTGAGCAACACCCTATAATTATGCTAGGAGACTTTAACCTCCCCTCGCTACCAACATTGGACTCTAAACTATTCCTTGATACTATATCAGATATGGACTATCATCAGATAATAAACACATCTACACACATTAAAGGTGGAACTCTTGATCTTGTCCTTCTCCCTAATACACTCTTCAAACTAATCAAGCCAAATTCAGTTGAATGTACACAGATACCCTGGTCTGATCACTACATTATCAAATTAAATCTTACATATCCCTCCACTAGCACTAACAATCACACCAGAAATGTCCCAACTACAAGATTTAAAAAGTTTAACAACGCAGAATTTATTGACTTAACAATCCCCCACCTCTTATCACCTGCAACAAATTTAGATGACACTGTCAAAAACTGGCATGAAACCATCCACAATGCAGCCAAAATTAACCACACATACAAAAAGAACACCTACTCTGAGACTAATACCAAACCATGGTTCAACACTACACTAAAACAAATGAAAAGGAATCTTAGAAAACTAGAACACAACTGGCGCAAATCTAAATTGACGATACATAAAGAAATATACAATAATCATCTCACTAAATACAAAGACACCTTGGACAGCACAAAAAAAGAATATTATGCTAAAATACTATCAAAATCTTATAACAGGCCAAGAGAGTTATTCTCCATTGTCAGAAATCTAACCAACCCCCAAACTTCTGACAGCGAAATTACTGACATCTCAGTTCAAACCTTAGCCCACCATTATCAAAACAAAGCAAAAATGCCGTCAATGTCTATAGACATTATCAACTTATCACACCAGCCTTCAGATGAATGGTCAGAGTTTCATCCCATAACTAAAGAGACACTAAAAAATATCATCACCAGTCTCAACACCACAACTTCTTATCTAGATCCATGTCCAGTAACATGGATAAAAAACACACTACCAATTTTATTACCCTACATTCTCTCAATAGTGAACCTCTCACTAACCCAAGGCTACGTCCCACCATCACTCAAACACGCACAAATACGACCAATCCTTAAGAACAGCAAACTAGATAAAACTTTGCCTGCATCATATAGACCCATCTCAAGCATACCATTCCTGGCTAAAATAATTGAAAAAGTGGTTCAATTACAGACACAGGATTTTCTAGACTCATCTTACCCTCTTGATGAGCAACAATATGGCTTTCGGCCCCGCCATGGAGTTGAAACACTCCTCACAGTTTTAATAGATGCGCTCCTAAGAGGGATTGACAATTATAAGCAGGCCTTCATTCTACTTTTCATTGATATATCAGCTGCGTTTGATAGCGTACACCATACAATAATGCTAAATAACTTGAGACAAATAGGCTTAAACTCCACAGTACATAAATGGTTCTCATCCTACCTATAATAGAACACAAAATGTAAGAATCGGGAATCAAAACTCAACCACATATAAACAAGAAATTGGATTACCACAAGGTTCAGCGCTGTCACCCCTACTTTTCAATATTTACATAAAACCAGTCTGCAACATTTTCAAAAAATTTGGAGTAAAATATCATCTATATGCAGATTATATTATGATGTATATTCCATTCACGATACCCAACCTACCGCTTCAACTCCTATCGGACTGCTATAATGAAATCACAACTTGGCTATAAGCACAAAACCTCCACATAAATCACACTAAAACTGAAGTTCTAATTGTGACCAAGAACAAATTCTATATCCCCCCAACACACATAAGACTTCAAAACCAAGAAATTAAAATAAAAAAGGAAATAAGATATCTAGGAGTTATACTAGACACACACCTTACGATGGATACACACATTAGCAATACCATAAAGAAAATTTATTTCAAACTCAAAACCCTCAAACAACTTCGTCCGCTAGTATTTACACAAGACTTTATCAACATAATTCAGGCCACTATAACCCCACATTTTGACTTTGCCAATCTAATTCTAATAGGCATATCAAAACAAAACATCAAACGATTGCAATTAGCACAAAACGCAGCGGCCAGAATCATATTGAAAATTAACTCACTCCAACACATATCACCAATACTAGCCTCACTCCATTGGCTACCAATTCAAAGCAGAATAATCTACAAAACAATAATAACTTCATTCAAAGCCTTATATGATATGGCCCCAACTATGCTATGTAACTTAATACACAAAGAACCATCTAAGCCTACACACAGAAAAGGACAATTGAACAGATTAAAGATCCCGAAAGATTATACAAGAGCCCATAAAACAACAAACAACAGAGCCTTTTCTCACATAGCCCCAACTATCTGGAATTCCCTCCCAGAGGAGCTATGAACACTAACGGAGATCATAGAACTCCGCAAAAAATTGAAAACTTACCTGTTCACCAAACACTATAACATAGACAACTCATCACCTGCTTTAGACAAAGGCTAAACAGGTAACTGTGATTCAAGCAAAAACCCTTTAACCCACACAGATAGTACACACTCATGATGATCTCACAGCTTATGTCCTTTCACTCCTATGTATATATATACATATATAAAATTGTATATAGTTTATTTTGTTCTGTATTATCTCACATTGTTTAGACTGTATACTCTACACATAATATGATGTTCCTTGTAAATATGTTCTGTTATAATATGACGTTCCCTGTAAAACAAACTTGCTTTGTTAATTGTTGTTCACTGTGAACCGCAACTGAACTTTGGAAGATGCGGTATATAAGTGTGTATAAAATAAAAAAAATAAATAAAAAAATGGCAAATTTGTCAGATTTCTACAAAAGACAAAAGGGAGGAAAATGGCATGCAGAAGGGGTTGTAAATTGTAGTGCATTTTGTCCCTGTGATCCAAACAACTAAAAACTGCCAATTCGGCACTACTATGCAAGACTTTTTCACACTACTGTATATCATATGGCCTGTGCCTGCACCCATGTGTGAGCTGCATGCATGCATGGGCCAGCTGACAGCACTTTGCCCGTGCCACGATGAGCACGTCTACCTCTCTGATTCTGGACCCGCAGGCATGTCTAGACCCGCGGATGTGGAATTAGCTTAAAATGTAGCAGTTTTTTAATTTAGATGTGTCCACAGCTAGATGTGCATGATATGAAACTGGCCTCCACATGTATGACTTTGACTTGTCTTCATTAAATTTCGTCTGCCATTTGGATGCCCAGTCTCCCAATTTTTCAAGATCCTCTTGTAATTTTTCACAATCTTGTATTTTAGCAACTTTAACAACTCTATCAGACCCTCAGGAGTCTGAGTGGTAAAACCAAGTCGATCGGCGAGAATATCAAGAAAGTGGATGGCACCTTTGTGTGTTCTCCTCGTGAACACCTGCAACGGTGGAAAGAATTCTTCCAACAGCTATACAACCACAATCTGCCCCAGGGACCACCACCAGAGCCACTACCCATTGACCTGCTGGAGAATCCATTCCTCGATGGTGAGCCAACAGTCAATGAAGTAAAGAGTGCGATAAGATCATTGAAGAATGAAAAGGCACCCAGAGTGGATCAAGCCACTGCCGGAATAATCAAAGCTGGGGGAGACATCCTACTGCAACAGCATCACATCCTCCTAACACTGATCTGGTGCATGGAATGAGTTCCATCTGCATGGAAGAAAGCCATCATCGTGCCAATCCTGAAGAAAAGCAATAGCAAGAACTACCATGGCATCAGCCTCCTTTCAATCGTTGTCAAGGTGTTCATGAAGATTATACAATCAAGGCTGCAGAAACATTGTGAACAGACCAGCCAAGAAGAGCAAGCAGGATTTAGGCCACATCGGGGCTTTACCAAACAAATATTCACCATTCGTCAACTGGCAAAGGAAAGGAACAGGTATGGAAAGCGAACCATCATCATCTTCATTGACTTCAGATCTGCATTCGACTGTGTTCACTGGCCTGCCCTGTGGAGGGCATTAGAGAATGAGCACATGCCACTGAAGATTATCCAACTTCTCTAAGCATCATACAATGGCTCAACCAGCAATGTGTGGATCCGAAATGAACTATCCAAGGAATTTCCTATACAAATTGGAGTCTACCATGGAGATGTCGCCTCACCCCTGTTTTTCAATATCGTGATCGATGCCATTATGAGGAAAACATTTGAGGACAGATGTAAGGTCCAGTACGACATAAACAACTTCCTGACTGACTTGATGTTTGCAGACAACTGTGCCATATTTGCTGACATGGATGCAGAGGCCACTGACATCCTTTACCATATCGTCCACATCACCCAATCTTATTGCTTAAGAATCAATGCAGACAAGACCAAAGTTATGACCACGGATGGATCAGAAGCCAATGTACACCTCAATGGAATCCAAATATAGCAGTCCCAGAATTCAAATACCTGGGATCGCTGGTGCAGAAGGTGGAATCCACCACTGATGTCTACAGCAGGAGTGGCCAGGCAACAGTAGCGTTCGCCTCGCTCAAATGGTGCCTTTGGAAGCAGGCCAACATCTCCATCAAGACCAAAATTCGCCTCTTACGAACACCAATCCTGCCAATTCTCTTGTACGGATTGGAGCTGTACCAATCAAATATTCACCATTCGTCAATCTGACATGAACAAGCTCGAGGTCTATCAAATGTGATGCCCAAGACAGATTTTGGGTGTCTCTCTTCATGATCGCCATTGAAATGAGACAATTCAGACAAGGTGCAACCATCAGCTTTCAGTCGACGAACATATCCAAAAAATGCAGACTGCGATGGTTTGGCCATGTTTGCAGAATGAACACCAGTCGGCTGCTATACAAACTCTTCTGGCGAGAGCAACCTGTTCACTGGAGGGTTCAATGAGCAGCACCAAAGAAAACGTGGCTCAAACACATGAGGAAAACCTAAGGAACCAGCAACTGACCATCGACAAGGCCAGATATATTGCCACTGATCACCAAGGTTGGAAGCATATTATGAAAAACACACAGAATCCAGTGGCACCTACAGCAGCATATTGGTTAAGAGGATGACCTGCTCCCCATATGCCAGGTAAGGATTTGAAGAAGAAGAAGAATACACAACGGTACACTGCTTCCTATCCCATGACTTTTTAATTTCCCCAAGACTCTCTCATGAGGGACATTGTCAAAGGCTTTCTGAAAATCCAGATACACTACAGTATATCAACCAGCTAAACTTTATCTACCTGTTTATTTACACCTTCAAAAAATATGCGAGATTAGTGATACAAGACTTTCCTTAGGTAAATCCATTTTGGCTTTCTGCCATTAAATCATGACTATGTAAATTTTCACTAATTTTGTTCTTTATAATGGTTTCTACCATTTTGCCTGGTACTGACGTCGGGCTCCCTGGTTTGTAATTTCCCACATCACCCCTGGAAACCTATTTGAAAATTGGCATTACATCAGTCCCTAAAGATTGGAGCATGGCCAAAGATGATTTTAATGATAGCTCACAGATTATTAAAAATTGGTCCTCAAACTCATATTTCAGTTCTTTCAGTACCCTGGGATGTATGCCATCTGGTCCAGGTGATTTGCTACTCTTTGGTTTCTCAAATAGCTGTATTACATCTTCCAAATTTATCAAAAATTGTTTCAATTCCTCTGATCCATCACCTTTAAATATAATTTTTGGCATGGGTAAGTTCCCTACATCTTCAGTAAAAACTGAAGCAAAGAAGGATTTACCTTTGTACACAAGGCTATTCATTTCACTTCCCCTCAGTATATCTCTGACCTAGTCCATCTTCACACCTCTCACCGCTCACTACGACACATCCACGCAAACTGCATGTCTCTCCCCTCCCCCTCCCTGGCTCACCTTGAACCAACTCACAGCTCTGCATTTTTCTTTCCTGGTCCCAAGCTCTGGAATTCTCTCCCCCCTGACCTCTGCCTCGAGCCTTCTTTCACCAAGTTTAAGGTTCTGTTAAAAACCCATCTTTTCTGCGCCACCTTTAATCTTCCTCCGCCCTCTGTCTCTCTAGCTGAGATTTCCCTTGTCTCTCTCCTCTCTCACTGCCTGGTTCCTCTCTCTGTCTCTAGTTTCTCCCTTTTTCTTTGTTTTTCTCTGTCCTATCAAAACTATGGCGTTCTTTTCCTTTTCCTGCCAGTGTGCCTTTTGCTCTTTTGTAAACCACTCAGTTGTATTTTTGAAGGGCAGTATATCAAGAAATGGAATAAAGATAAAGATAAAGTCTCTCCACTATGGCCTTGTCCTCTCTTAGTGCCCCTTTTACCTTTCTATCATCTAAGGGTCCAACTGACTCTCTCTGCCTACATTATTAATGCCTTTTATTTAACTTGCCAGTACTTGTGTTGTTTCCTGTTTTTGTCACTTGGCTCTTTTTATCATTTTCTGAAAGATTCTCTCTTAGCTATAACAGGCCCTCTGACCTCTCTGACTAGGGGACACGCAATGAAGCTACTATATAGAACATTTAAGACTAATCGGAGAAAATATTTTTTCACTCATTGCATAATCAAACTACAGAATTCATTAATGAAGGATGTAGTAAAAGCTGTTAGTGTAGCTGGGTTCAAAAGAGGTTTGGACAAGTTCCTGGAGGAAAAGTCCATAAACCATTATTAAAGAGGACTAGGGAAATCCACTGCTTACCCCTGGGATAAGCAGCATGGGAACCTGACAGATACTAGTGACCTGGATTGGCCACTGTTGGAAACAGGATACTGGGCTTGAAGGACCCTTGGTCTGACCAGTATGGCATATCTTATGTTCTTAAGGTCACTGAATATTGTCATATATTGTAGTAGAAAATCACAAGATAAAGATGACAGCGCATTTGACTAAGCTGTAAATAGTGACTTCATTTATGGTCCGCCCATGAACATGCCTACATGTGAGTTGTGTAAAATAAATACCTTCTTGGGAGCACATGTACCTTTATATGCGTAATTCCGGGATAATGTTATATAAGCCTGTATACCTTGTGGCTTTGGGCAAGTCACTCGGAAGAAAGGTCTGGCAATCTACTTCTTGTCACACCTTGCCAAGAAAACCCTGGGGCTGCTGGTTAGCCAGGAGTCAGTACCTATACATAACAACACACACACACACACACACACACACACACACACACACACACATTTAAAAAGGGCTTTAAAGGTTAAAGATGCTTTATAAAATTACCCCCTTCCAGTTTATATCACTGCAAATTGGGAAATCACACGACAAAGATAACAGCTCATAAAGAAGGATTAAGAGTAACAACCCTGGACACCCTACATGAGTTTGCTATAAGAAAACAAGACTTTTTGGAATACAGTCATAAGAGTGAGCAAAGATGATTGAACAGATATTATACCTTCCAGATGTCTATATTACTCAGTAAAGAGAAGGAAAAGAACCCAATAAAATTAACACAATAGAGAATGTTTGTATCAAATTTTAAAAATCTCACACGTTTACTGTTCAGTTGTTGCTTTAATATTTGCAGATTCTTTTGAAGGGATGAATTCTAGTAAACCATAGTTGCTGATCTGGTCTCATTTTGACACTCACTTAACTGATGAGCTCCATGTGAGATGCACATTATTTATGGCATATCGGCAAAATATTCTGACTACCAGTGCATGGGAAAAATTCCCCAAAACGTTCATTTCTTGGGGAATTGGGTAGGCGAGAGAATGATATGAGCAGGGTTCCCTTTAGACTGCATGATTATCTTATTTATAAATGCACTGATTTTCAAAATAATGCTTGTAGGAAGGACAGAAAGTGTAATTTTTTTTAGAACTGTCTTTTTACCAATGGCATACAGAATTCCTTACAATACCTAATAAAGGCGATAGCAACCATGACATCATCTGGTATCTGTGGAATTCTGCAAACATTCATGAATGATTCTCCATTCCTTATCACAATTCCATACAGCACCAGGCTTTTTGTGTGTAAGAAACAAAACCAGTGGCACTTGTGTGTGTGGGTGTGTGGGTGGGTGTGGGGGGGGGGGGGTGGTAGAGGAATTTTATAACAGTGTCTCTACAAATTCTCAAAATGTTGCTATTTTATAAAATAACAGACGCCTATGCACATTCATAAAATTGACACCTACAATAATCCCCAAGAGCACAACACAAATGTTCTTGCACAAATTTACACTAGTATTGAGGCAGGTATAAACTTGTGTGTGTGCTCTGTGTATATGTGCCTACATCACAACTTCACTCAAACTGAGCTCCGGACTACCTATGCGCAGATCATGTAAAAGCACGCATGCTGTTGTGGAACATATACTTGTGCACACATATATATACCCCTGCGATTTTTTAGGAAACATTTTCTGTGTGTAAAGCATGCTTAACAAGGAGAAAATGCTTTCTCAAATTATCCCTATATTGGCTATTTGCATGCTCATATTTTGCTGGGTGTGCAGTTTTGTTAGAATACAAACCTCCTTCGGTTTAGAAATTGTTCACCCATAAAGTTAAGCATGCAAAAGAATGACACAAGTCTTTCGCTCAGCCAATCGCTTTGTTTTCCCTTTCTTCCATACATGCACCAAAAACATACACCTTCTAGTAGATATTTCTTAAAGAACATAGCTACCTCCAAGGGGATTTCAGCAATACAGGGACACAATAGAGAGACTGGCAGACAGGCAGGCTTGAATCCATGAAATTAGGAACAGCAGAAAAGTTCTCTGCTTCTGAATCTTTATTAGGCAAAAAAGCTGCAGGGGTGCCTTGTTAAAGGGTTGACTCCTCCACAGATGCATAAAACAACCCAGTGGGGTGCTAATTAAATCCTGCAGTGCGTGCCTGTGTGTGTGCATGCGTGTGTAAATCTATGTGTGCATGTGTGTGGGGGGCTGTGGGTGGCCTTCTCAACATTTTGGTGGATGTTTCATTCCCACCCCTTTTACTACGACCCTGGTCAGGCTACCTTTATGCCTGTGACAGCTTCATGAAGCACAAAACACGGAGCGATACATGGCATGAAATTGGCAACAAAGCCAAGCAAGCGAGGGAACAATTCTCTGGCAGGATGTGATCACAATATGGCTGACTGGATCTGGAAGCAGATGCCAGCAGAGGGTTTTGTCCCAGTGACTGAAAAGACATGACCCCCGAGATACAGAAGACAAGGAAGCCCTCCTTATGAACCAAAGGGGGAGGGGAGAAGAGGTGAAACCAATGAATAAATCAGGCGCTGAAAACCAGGGAGAAAAGAAAATGCTAACGAGGACGTTTTTTTAAGGGAGGAGAAGAGGCAGTTTTATTCGGCAACAGTCCTATCTCCCCAGCTAACTGAACACTTTCTCAGACTATAGCTTTTTTAACAGATGGGAGTCTTAGAAAGAGGCCAAGTTTTGCTGCGGGCAAGAGTCCCTTGTTTGTTTAGTCTGCTCAGGCAGGTGTCTGCAGAAAAGCAATGCAGCAGGTTAAGTGTCCCACGGGCAGCTTAGTGCTGACCATCCAGCGCATCCCTGGTGACCGATCCTGTGGCAGCAGTAGATCATATTACAATACTCTGGGGAGGGGCACCGATATTGCTTTCTGATGCTGTTGTCCTAAATGGGTCGGTCTTGCTTTGTAGGAACAGTCAAGCATCCCTAGAAAGTGATCTCTGCTGCAGAAAAGGACAAAGAGGGCACACAAAGGACTTCTTTGGTAGCTTTTTACTTTCTGACAGATGCAGATTGATTTTTTTTAAAAACAGAATTAAAATCCCAACAGAAAACTATACATAGGATGAAAGTTATCCTGGGAGAGAGAGAATTTTTACGGGTGAGTGGGGATTTTCTTTTGCTTCATTTACATATCAGTTTGTTGGCTGAGTTGGCTGCTACCTCTCCCTGCCCCACAGCTCCAGACCCTTTCTCCATAGCATCTTACTCCATGTGTAGTTTGGAAAGGGAGCAGGAGCGGCTGGCTCAGTATGGCAACTTCATGCTGCCCGTGGATCAGCTGATGCCATTTTGCCCTACGGAACCAGTGAGGGGCTGGGACATAAATTTTCCAGTTTTGAGAAAGGAAGGATTACATGACCAAAGCTATAAGAAATACTTACTTTACAGTATAATTCTGTCATTTGACAACAGGTGAAGCTGAAAAACAAGCACAAAAGAACAGAAATGATCACAAAGGAGCAGAGCTTTATCGCTATTACTAAATTATAAAATTCAAAGATTCAGACTTATCTGATAGTTATTCAGAAGTTCAGATGAAATGTCAGCTGTGGCGCTCCAAAAGGAAAAGATACAAGAATGGTTTATTTGTTGGCAGATAACACCGGCAAGAAATAAGTAACACAGCTTGGAAAAGAAGTAAGGACATAAACTTTGAAGGAACAGTCAGCTATCCCTAGAAAGCGATCTCTGCTGCAGAAGAGAACAAAGAGGGCACACAAAGGGCTTCTTTTGTAGCTTTTGACTTTCTTTTTACTTTTGGGCAGATGCAGATTGATTTTTAAAAACAATTAAAACCCCAAAAACAACTATACACAGGATGAAAGAGCTCTGTAAGATGTGGTATAATGCCCTCCTTGGGAACAGAGATTTGAACTGAAACTGGCTGTAAGAAAACTGATGGACCAATACCGTACCTGCATTTTTTTAAAACTGGCCGCCAGAAGTAACATGAAACTAGATATTCAGCAGAAGTATCCAAATAGCAGCTTCTGTTGAATATCTGGTTTCAGGGGTGACCACCACAGCTTTACAGGTAGCAGTGATATTCAGCACTATCCGCATAGCCAACTGCATAAAGTTAGACCTTCCATTTTGGTGGCCTATCTTTATATGGTTTGTTATCTGGTTGCTGATTGTAGTTAAGTGTATCAAATCAATGTGGACTCAGGGCGACCCTCTGGATAGCTGTCCTAAACTGTGATCAGTCTTCAGTCAGGCAGCTCATTGTTGAGATAGTTGCACCCATAGCTGCTGTTATTATATCAATCCATCTCATTGCTGGCCTTCCTCTTTTGCATTAACCTTCCACCTTGCTAAGCATGATGTCTTTTTCTAATGATCTCTCTCTTCACATGATGTGTCCAAAGTATGAAAGTCGAAGTCTTGTCATCCGAACTTCTAAGGAAAGCTAAGGTTTGATCTCCTCTAGTAATAACTGGTTTATTCTTTGGACAGTCCATGATATACACAGTATTCTTCACCAGTACCATAATTCAAAGGCATCAATTTTCTTCCTCTCTATCTTTTCACTGTCCAACTTTCGCGTCCATAAGATGTTATTGAAAATACCATGGCTTGAATGAGTCAAATCTTTGTATGGAGAGAGACATCTCTGCTCTTGAGAATCTTGTCTCGTTCCTTTTTAGCCATTCTGCCAAGAGCAATGCGTTGTCAGATTTCTTGACTGCTTGTCGTTTCTTTTTTGATTATTGATCCAAGCAGATCAAAGTTGTCCACTATTTCAATTTCTTCTCCATCAAGGATGAACTTATTGATTTTGCTATCTGGTCAGTGGACTGCAAATCACTGCTAACTGGATAATGCCTGGGACCAGAACTGTACCAAGCCAGAATTGCACATCTGGTGCGCGCCCCCCCCCCCCCAATCACCCCATCTTACCCATGCCTCCATGTTCAGCCGGCTGCCTGCTTTTGCCCTGCCACCGCCAATTTTGTTTTCTTGGCAGCGGCGCCAGCAGCAGCAGAGCAGACCCGATTTCAAATTAAAAAGAAAAAAAACAAAACATGCAGGTCTTTCAACTCTGCGCTTGGATGTAGATCTGCTCCCTCCCTGCTCTGACATAGGTTTGCATCAGAGGAGGGAAGGACCAGACCAGCCATCCAAATGCGGGTCTTTGCAACTCCGCGCTTGAATGGCTGGTCTGGTCCCTCCCTCCTCTGCCGCGACCTACGTCAGAGAAGGGAGGGAGAGAGCAGACTTGAGAAAAAGCGTGGAGTCTGAAAGGCCTGCGTGTTTTGTTTTGTTTTTTATTTGAAGACAGGTCTGCTCTGCGACTGCTGGTGCCGCCACCACTGAGAAAACAAAAAGTGGCGATGGCAGGGCAACAGCAGTGTGGGGAGAAACAAAGGCCGGCAACCCGAAATGTGCCCCTAATCATTTGTGCTCTGTGCGGCTGCACCGCTTGCACAAGTATAGGTACAGCGCTGCCTGGGACCGCCCTCCCCCTGCCCATGGACATCCCAGAACTCTCTGGAAAGTGCCATGCTGAATATCTCACTCAGAGTTTTTCCAGGTAGCAGGTACCAGGATTGGATTGAAATCTTCCTCTTGGAACTGGGTAACTTGGCGGTTCTAATACTTCTTGGGTGTCAAACTTTTCAGGAAAAGGCTCAGAAGGTTCCTGAAAGGTTACTAGATGTTTCCAGGCACAGGAGATAACTGCAGCTTTTCTTTCTTTGAGGTGATTTCGCAATATTTCTGAACTGGATCATTAATTGGACAACCAGAATTTGGAGTAAGCTTGGTAAATGTCTCTGATACTATAATAGTAACGACGAATTTCACACAAGGATTCAGGATTGTAAGTCCAAGAATTCAATAAGGAAATTGTTTAACGAATGTTTCAGAATACTTACCCAGAACTTACAGAGCTAGGAACATGGCACAGGAAAAGTAATTGGAGTAAGTCTCTAGTGCATGACTCAATAAATTCACAAAGAAATAAATCCAGGAAGGGTTTTCCACAAAGCTCAGGACCCGACAAAGAAACTTTGGTATGAATACTGCATGCACTCTGATCAGTAGTCAGTTCCAGGGGTAAGGTGTTAAAGCCTGCTGTTAGCTGTTCAGAGGGAGAGGGAAGAGAAAAAAATTCCAGGGAAATTGAGCATGTAGGTTTATTTCCCTCATAAGCTGCAGTGGACACTCAAATTTAAATAAAAATTCCTATCAAATTTTTTATTTAGGTGACCAATTCAATCTCTAAGCACTATTACTTTGGCAAAGCTGCCAAGTTATGTAGTTTCAAGAGGGAGATTTTAGGGCAGACCTGGATTTCAGGAAACCCTACTTTGCTGCATTATGGGATCCGCAGCACTGATTTCACTGGATAGAATCAAGGACTAAAAATATCACAATGCATTCAGGATGTAAGTTTAAAACAAGGACTGGCCAAAATATCTCCCTCCTGGAATAGGGTAGCTTGGAAGCTCTGCTTTGGCTGGTTCCTGGGCCATGGGCATCTACAAGAACACAATGAGAACAGTGCACAGCACACCTACCGTGTGAAACAATGGCGCTTTTCCCCTTTCCTCCGTTTGCAGACTTGGGCATGTCTGTAAGCGGGACTTGGTTGAGATAGAGTGATAGAGGATGTGTAGCTGGGTGACCATCTGGACTGATGGCTCATCAGGGGTGTGTGTGTGTGTGTGTGTGTGTGTGTGAAGCAATGGTATGATGCGCATATCTATTTCCACAGGTAGAGTTTAGCTGTTTATGGAGATGTGAGCTGGTATATCAGAGAGTGGGGGGACGTATGTGCTTTAGATGTGTTTGTGGTTATGCCTGTGTGCTAATGGGATGGAGGTGTGTATGTGTTGGAGAAGTGGAGATGTATGTGTGCTTTGGGATGGGTATGTTGGAGAGGGTAGAGGGTTGTGTGAGTCTGTGGCACATAGGCTTCTCTCTCCCTTATAGTTTCCCCTTTCCTCCTGCTTCCACCTCCATTCAAAACAGGAAGTTTGCATCAGAGGGGGTGGAAACAGCAGGTCTCACAGAGTAGGAAGGGTAACAGAGTTCAAGAGTTTGGGTAAGAACTGATTTCCCTTTAAATGGCATTTCTGCCTCTACAGGTCCTGGAGAGATGGTAGTGGGAACAATGGGTGCCCTGGGAACACTGGTGCTCTAGGAAACTGCCTAGTTCACCTATTGGGTCGTGCTGGCCTTGGGGGTGTGGGTGGTGTGGGGATGAGAGGCAGGAGAGTGCTAGTATCAGGGGTGGTGCTAAGGGGGTGCGGGGCCATGTGTGGAGATTAATTGTGGGGCCTCATTTGCATAGGGAGCTTCATTGCATAATGTTAACATGCATTTTTAGTAAACATGCCTCTTAATGAGTTTTTGGATAAAGAAAGACTAACAGATTTCTACGTTACTATATTCCAGTGCCAACCGCCAGGCCTTTCAGGAAGTACTATAAACACTTTAAGAACTCATAACAAATCCACCATATCATAACAGCTCTGCCAGGACTCACAAAGCACCAAACCCTACCTATCAAAAGGCAACACTGCAGATATTAGAAACATAGAAACATAGAAATATGACGACAGAAAAAGACCACATGGCCTATCTAGTCTGTCCTTCCATAACAACTACAACAGTCCCCTTTTTACCTTTAGAGATCCTCTGTGTTTGTCCCAAGCTTTTTTGAATTCAGTTACTGTCCTCATCTCTACCATGTCCCCTCGTAGCAGAACTTGCTTTCAATTGAAAGAGGCTCTCTCTCTGAACATTTATGCCACGGAGGTATTTAAACATCTCAATCATATCACCTCTATCCCGCCTTTCCTCTAAGGTGTACATATTAAGATCCTTCAGTCTGTCTTCATATGCTTTATAATGAAGACCACTAATCATTTTAGTAGCCACCCTCTGCACCAACTCCATCCTGTTCACATCCTTTTGAAGGTGCGGTCTCCAGAATTGCACACTATACGCCAAATGAGGTCGCACCAAAGACTTATACAGAGGCATTATCACCTCCTTTTTTCTGCTAGTCATTCCTCTCCGTATGCACCCAAGCATCCTTCTAGCTTTTGCCGTCGCCTTTTCTACCTGTTTAGCTACTTTAAGATCATCAGACACAACCACGCCTAGGTCCCGCTCTTCTTTAGTGGACAAAAGTACTTCACCCCTATACTATATTGCTCCCTTGGATTGCTGCAGCCCAAATGCATGACCTTACATTTGTTAACATTAAATCCCAGCTGCCAAATTCTAGACCATTCTTCAAGCTTAGCTAGATCCCTCCTCATGTTATCTACCTCTTCCTGGGTGTCTACTCTATTGCAGATTTTGGTATCATCCGCAAAGAGGCAAACCCTACCTGAAAGCCCTTCTGCTATATCACTAACAAAGATGTTAAAAAGAATATTATGCCAGTACATCTCAGAAAATACCAATACATCTCCTACTGGGTAAAGATAACAAGTGATACGGTCAAATAGAAACTACATGAACAGAATACCTCAGCTCGGTTACACATGCAGAACATAAACTGTCACCAAAGAGCAAGGGATCACAATTTAGAAATAGGAAGAGAATAATTAAACTGGGAACCCCAAAAGCCAAACTTGGGATGTACAACACTGGAGAAATAAAACTATAAATTAATTTCCTCTTGTACTAAACAAAACACAAAAGACGTTAATGATGCACATTTCCCAGAGCTGATATATTCCAGTTAATAAATTCAAAATAAAAAAGTATTTTTCTATCTTTTGTTGTTTGTGCATTTTATTTTTCAGTTGCAATTGCTCCAGTCACTTTCTTCTGGTTTCTTTGTGTCTTCTGCGAACTATCCATTTGTCCTTTCTTCTCTTTTAGATTTTTTCCATTTTCTTTCTCTATATCTTCTTTAACATACTGATCTTTCCTCTTTTGCTCTTTCCCCCATTTCTTTCCTTATTCCTTTATCATCCACTCAAATTTCACCCTTCCATTCTCAAGCCCCACTTACTCTCCCAATACCCAGCCCATCGTAGACTTTCCTTCCCTCCCACTCAAAATATCTTTTCCCCTCTCCATTCTCATTCCCCATCCCTTTCTAGTCCTCCCCCAAAATCAACTCCCTTATAGGTCTAGACCCACCTAGCATCTACCCCCTTTTAGTCCCATTCTCCCAAGCCTCCTCATCAGCCCATTTCCAGTCCTAGCCCCCCATATGCTCTTTTCCACTTCCACTCCAAGCTCCCCCATCAGCCAATTTCCAATCCTAGCCCCCTTATCAGCCCATTTTCAGCCCTATTCCAGCTCCCATTAGCCCATTTCCAGTCCTAATCAAGCTCTTCATCAGCCCATTTCCAATTTTAGCCTTCCCATCACAGCCCATTTCCAGTCCTAGCCCCCCCACCATCATAGCCCATTTCCAGTCCAGGTTTCCCCCCCCCCACCATCACAGCCCATTTGCAGTCCTAGCCCCCCCCCACCATCACAGCCCACTTCCAGTCCGTTTCTCCTCCCATCACAGCCCATTTCCATTCTGTTTCCCCCCCATCACAGCCAATTTCCAGGCCGTTCCCCCCTCACCATCACAGCCCATTTGCAATTTGTTTCCCCACCCCCACCATCACAGCCCATTTCCAGTCCAAGTTCCCTCCTGATCACAGCCCATCCAGTCCTAGCCCCCCTCCTCGAAGAGCCCCGCAGCCATCTAAGGAGCTGAAGAGGGAGCCGGGAAAGCCCTGCGAGGCCCCGGCTCCCTCTGCACAGCTGCCACTGTGAAGAGCCTTTTCCTTCACACTGGCGGCTGTTTCAGTGAAGCTGCGAATGCTGGGAGAGGTTTGTCTTTAACCTTTCCTGGCATTCGCGGCTTCATTGAAACAGCCGCCAGCATGAAGGAAAAGGCTCTTCACGCTGGCGGCTGTGCAGAGGGAGCCGGGGCCTTGTGCAGGCTTCCTCGGCTCCCTCTGCAGCCATCCATTGTGCGGTAATGGAGTTCACGCGTGGCCCTGTGCAAACAACATTGTCGCTCAATGGACGGGCCGGCCCTAGCTAGTATGTGCGCGTGGTGTGAGGATGAGAGGCAGGAGGGTGATAGTATGTGCACGTGGTGTGAGGATGAGAGGCAGGAGGGTGCTAGTATGTGCGCGTGGTGTGAGGATGAGAGGCAGGAGGGTGCTAGTATGTGCACCTGGTATGGGGGTGCATCTTGGCCTATAGACATTCTGAGTAGGATGGCAGCACTCTGTTCAAGATCTTGGATTTTTTTTAATTAACTCCTTGAAATCATCCCGATATGGAGGCAATTCTCTTCTACTGCTGTTGCTGGGAGAAAAGTGCTCCATTTTCCAACTCAGCTCTCTACAACTACATGGCCTGAGCTAGGTCATTGTTTTTTATACCCCTATAAATGTACTATGTGTTGGATATGTGGGATAATATATCCATATTCATTATGCACACACACACATTATATATATATATATAGGCATCAGAGCATAAACTGTAGATAGTTACCCTAGTTATATCCAAGTTCTAGTCCCTGTTTCACTGTAAATACTATGCGGTCCGACTGCATGGTATAAGGTTATGTTGAATGTACACCGCACTGATAAGAATAGCATAGTATAGAAGAGAAGTTAAATAAATAAATAAATAAATAATTAAATATTTTATATATATACATACATACATACAGTTGTGGTCAATATTATTGGCACCCTTGCAGTTCAATCCCTTAATGTCCGATATCTGCTAAAAAAGAAGTGGCCAATGAAATGGCTTTAGACTATATATGCATACATATTTGACATATAAAAGAATCAAATAAAACACCAATTAAAAAAGGAAATAGTAGGAAATACTATAAAAACTGGAACAATGCCAGGACATGACTATTCCCCAAAAACAAAATGTAGACCAAATTGTGTCCAGCGTGTGAAAACTATTTGTTTGTTGGAATATTTGTAATGAGGAACAATACCTCTTGTAACAAATTTTCCTTTTTAATCATTGAAAGTGTATTCAAACATAAAAATGTGTAAAACACCCCAGAATTTAGTAATCACTTTAAAATCCGTTTTAATACCGAATTCCGTCCTTTAAACCTCAATATAGGAAAAGGAATACATATCTTTGTTGACTTCATATGATATCTTAAGCAGTCAGTTCTCCAATAAACTTTTGATGCTATCCAAATTTGTCATTTTCCAACAAGCTTTCCTGTAATATGCAGAGTTGTGAGACCGTCCAAAAAGCCATTATCACCAAACTTCAAAGGGGTACAAGGCCATTTCCAAAGACCTTGGAATTCCTGTGTCTACAGTTTGCAAAGTTATTAAGAAGTTTTCTGCTCATGGAACTGTCAATAACCTCCCAGGACATGGTGGGAAGAAGAAAATTAATCCAAGAAGTCTTCAAAGGTTAGTGCGAACTCTTGGAGAATCACCAGGTACAATGTTTAAAGAGATTAAGGCTGACCTGGATCAATTTGAAGTAATGGTTTCAACCTGCACCTTATGCCGTGCACTAAACAAAGAAGGACTTCATGGACAAAGGCCAAGGAGGATCCCACTGCTCAAAGTCAGACATAAAGGCATGCCTGATCTTTGCGCAGACCCAGCCTGAGAAATCACAATCCTTCAGGGATATGTTCTGTGAAGAGATGAAACCAAACTTGAACCCTTTGGCAGGACCGTACCGAGCCCTGTGCGAGCGGTGCGGCTGCACAGGGTGCAAAGACTTAAGGGGCGCATTTCAGCTCTCTGCCGTTGCCTGCCACCGCCACTTTAGCGATGTCAGGCAGCAGCAGAGAGCCGAAATGCACCCCTTAAGTCTTCTTGCCAGCACACTAAGCAGACCTGCTTAGTGTGCCGGCAAGTTGCACATCAGGTGCGCGCCTCTTCTCTCCTGCCCCTATAAAGTGGCTAGATGGAGATGCGGGAGAGGGGGTGCGCGCCCGATCTGCAACTCGCACAGGTGTGCTTTTCACTGTCGGTACGGCCCTGCTCTTTGGCAATGCAGACCAGCAATATATTTGCAGGCAAAGAAATGAAGCTTATTAGGAAAAAAAACACCCTACCTACAGTTAAATATGGTGGAGGTTCCATAATGTTGTGAGGCTGTTTTGCTGCCTGTGGAACTGGAGGCCTGGAATGTATCAAAGGAATCATGAAGTCAGAAGATTATCAAGGTATTTTGGAGCGAAATGTGTTACCTAGTGTCAGAAAGCTAGATCTGGGTTCAAGGTCATGGGTTCTCCAGCAGGACTATGACCCAAAACATACAACCAAAAGTATAGAAGAATGGTTAAAAAGGAACAAATGGACCGTTTTAAACTGACCAGCAGTGAGCCCTGATCTCAATCCAATCAAGAACTTTTTGAAAGAGCTGCAATCTGCCATTGGTAAAAGGAATCCTGGAAACATTCATGAGCTGGAACAAATCGCAGTTGAAGAGTGGGAGAAACTACCAGCAGACGGATGTATGAAAGTTATAGATGGCTACAAGAAACGCTTGGGGGCTGTCATCACTGCCAAGGGTTGTGCAACTAAATATTAGTGAAGGGTGCCATTAATCCTGTCCAGGTCCTATTTTGTTTTTTTCTCAGAAATTACTATTGCACAGCCTTTTTTTTGGTTATATACCTTTGAACACATTATTAAAATATTATGATGACATGCAGTTGCAATATTTCCAATTATTTGTCAAGATACTGTACACAACATACCTAAAATGCAAGGGTGCCAATAATATTGACCACAACTGTAGATACAGAGATATAGATATATCTATATATCTATATATATCTATATCTATTGCCACCCACCCACTCCCTGGACCTTGAGGGTTAAGGGAGGGGCTGGCCTTGAATGCCCTTGAGGGTTAATGTTGTAGTTGTGTTGGTGCTCAAGTGATAAGGCAAGGCAAAGAATATTTCTTTTGTTGTGAGGTTTATTTCCCGCTTACGCAGTTCAAAGGCAGCAGACGTAAATGAAATAATGTGGTACAAAACAAGATTGAGAAACTGAACTTAAACAAGGCTTTTTTCACTGCTTGACTGAATGTCCATTACTGATCACATTCACCTGTCATGTGATCTCCTTTTCATTAAGTTAACAGAAACTCTGATATACCAGTACTGCTCCTGAATTGCACAGAATATGCTTCCACTTATTCCCTTCACATAAGCCCTTTTATCACAGCAAACAGTGAGGTAACTTTGCTATTTTCTTACATACAACACTGGCAATCAAATCACTTAAATGTTCTTTGGAATCATACAAGTAGAGCAATCCATCGGGACTTCCTGTTCTGTAGATGGCAAAGAAATTAAAGGCATTTCTTCTTCCCAGCTGATCAATGGCTTTGCTACGTTCTGAGTAGAAACTGCTCTGCTCTTAAGGAACTCTTTGAATTCAGTGAGAAGTAATTCAGCCTGTGTATTTTCTGAGCTAGGCTGAGCAAATCCTCCTTCAGGTAAATGCTTGTTTATGTTTCTTATCTCTAGGCAATTATCAGTGCTTTTACTTGGACAACATTTCAGCGTGTAAGCATTTCCCTTTCCCCACCTATCTCCACATGGCAGTGCAGGGTAAAATGCTTCAACTGTGTTTAGAGAATCTCTCAGAGTGTTAAAAGGAAAACAGTCAGGCTTTTCTTGGCTTAACCAGTTAGTATCAAACTTTCTGCCTTTATCCTGTCTTTCACAATTAAAATTCACTTTCTGGCTTTCCACTGTTAAGCTTGCTAGCCGTGCCACACCCACCAGATACCTTGTGCTTGGGTTTCTTCCAGGGTAATTCCTTATCCCTTTGCCTCCTATTCCAAGGTTCTTCTGGGTCCTTTGAACTCCTGAGCTGCAGCCTTGGGTCTCTCAGTGCCTTAGAATTCTTCTGCTTCCAGAAATCTTTCTCTGCCCCTGAGTCTCCCAGCTCCTGTCTGCTCCTTCTCGGATCACAGCTGCTTAGTGGTTCTCTCTCCCACGGTTCCTGTTCCTGGTCATCTGACCTGTCCTCGTCCAGGTGCTTGTGTCCTTCTTCCCAATCCTGGTGTTTCTGGGTTTTTATCAAGCTGGCTGAGTACTGCACTGCCTGCCTCCTGCTTGGGCGTGCCCAATCAGGGACTTGGCTTCTCACCTGCCTTGAAGTGAGGAGTGGTTCCTGATTAGCTCTGCATTCTTTTTTTCCTCTCATCAGAGAAAATCCTGCATTCCCCTGCAGTACCGGCTCTCTCCACCGGATCACTATTAGTTTCTCTTGCTTCATAAGAGCCTGCTACATTACACTATATATATCTATATATATAGATATACACATACACACACACAGATAGATTAGATCTATCTACTCTCCTGTACATGTATCGATTTGGTTTTTTTTGTTGTTGTTTTTTTATATATACTTTCTTTCTTGATTGGTTGATTTTGGTCAGGCAGAGCCCCACAGACCTTTTTTTACAGCTTGTCTCTCATAGCTGACCTCTCACTAAGGGGATGAGAGTAGCCCCGGAAGTGCTACACAAAAGAAAAATTGGTTAAATCACCTGCCACTTGAAGTGGGGAGAACAGGGAAACAGCTAATAGGGCACCTAAAAGATAAGCAGAAGGTCCTGAACAATAGGGGGAGATTTAGTTCAGGGCCTAAACTGGAATAGAATTAAGAAGGCAAGAATCAAGGTAAAAAAAGAACTGGGTCAAAATTCAAATGGCACGATTCAGGTAACAGCAGTGTTTGAATGTCAGCCCTTTTGAATATCAGGCAAATTATATTTATCATTACATAGAAAATCAGGTTTGCAATATTGAGAGGTTTGAACAAAATATCTCCATCACAGAATGATTATAATTTGTTAATAATCGTTTACAGAGTTTCCATAGCAAGCTGAAAAATTATATAGCTATAAACAAATGTTTAGAAAACATTCAATTCTATTTTTAAGAATTAAGGTTAGCTTTAAAAAAAGAAAGATTAAGTAGCATGTTTACTAATGCACAGTATTTATTTATTTAACAGTTTTTATATACCGTCTGTCTGCGAATGTGGTGCCAGAATGTGCAATATTTTGCTACTGCGGCCTCATCCCCCTGCACTTACCTCAGCCGCTCCACCCCTGCTGCGGTAGAAACTCTTGCTGTGTGTTACATCCTGTGCTACTTGCAGCACTTTACTGTTGTCTGATTGACTCTTGGCCCTGATCTGCCAAGAGTCACTCAGACAACCAGAGAAAACTGATCAGATTTCCCTTATCACCTTAAATGCAATCTCTCTTCTATGTTCATTGCCTCCTGCTTTTCAGTGGTACGTCACTGCTCAAAAGATTTAATTCAATACATTTTTAGTGCAATTGTAATTCCATTGATGTGGGTGCTTGCTTATTGTAGTTTATTAGGCAGAAGGCATATGTGCATGTATGTCTGTGTGGGAAGGTGTGCAGGGGAAGGCTGTTGGAGGAGGGAGGTGGCAGGGGAGAAGAGAGCAGAGGAAGTGAATCAGCCTGAAGCATTAAATTGCCCTCAGATCTGCAAAGTTTAATCTGTGCTGTGCTCCTCAGTTAAACAAAAAGGCACTGGTGCCTGGAAGCTTAAAAAAGATGCATCTAATATTTCTGCTCCATCATATTCGCTTCAAACCAAAACTTCAAAGCACTGCTGAATGATACTTCTAGTAACTTGACTACTGACGGTAATATAAAGTTTGTCCTACTTTTAGTAAATATCTAATTTATTCAGAAAAGGCACCAAGTAGACCACTAGAAACTTTGCTCCTCCTTCAAACTTTCAGCATTGTCAGAAATATCTTTTTGGGGGTGGGAAGAGAGCAAGGTTAAAATAGGTGGACACTAGGCATACAGCTCCATGCCATACCAGTTATACACTTTGGGGTATGTTTACTAAACTGCGTTAGTGTGATTCGCGTTAGGATCCGCGTTAGAGGCAGAAACCACAAATAAGGACATGGGCGGTACATCGTTACCAATAACGCGCGTTATAAGGCGCCGTGCAGCAACGATCATTACAGGGCGCGTTACTGTGCGTTAAGCTTAAGAAGGCGCGCAGACACCCAAATACAGAAACAGAGCTGTAGCACAATAGTTACTACACAGACTGATGGTACAAGGGTCATGGGTTTGATTCCCCAGTGTGCCTAATGAATAAGGCTGGCTGAGGCGTCATGTGTAACCCTTTGAAGGCCTACTATAATATTTTAATCTACAGCCGGGTTAATGTTTGCATATTTCAGGAAAATTGTACCCGTCTTATTCAATATGTTCCAATAGTGACGTTCCCTCTGCCATGGTTATGTATTATATACCATTTGATAGGAATATTTCGGCAGAAGTTTGGATCCCGAAAGTTTTAGGCTTGGCCTGGAAAGGGTTAAGTATTGGGCTGTGAGGAAGTTTAGTTGTACTTTAATAGTGCTGCCAGCAAACACACCCTCACAGTGGCGTAACCTAAGGTGCCACATAAGGCACCCTAGAAGGCACTCCATAGGGCACATTATAAAGTGCGCTGTCTGCCAAGGCACCCTATAATGTCCCCTATAGGAAACCATATAAGCCATATACTGTCACCTTAGGGTGCCTTATGAGGCACCCTAAGGTGACAGTACTCTGAGGGTGTTTCTGCTGGCAGCACTAATATACAATAAAAACAGACAATGCCTAAGACAGCCCTACCGATGAACCCCACTGTGGGTTTTGAACCCATGACCTCTGGCTCCACGGGCAGTGAAGTAACCAGTGGGCTAGAGCTGCTAACAAACACCTGGCAGGCTACAGGAGGACTGCATGGCACCACACCCACATTCTGCTGTGGTTACCAGGATAGGGTCAACCCATCCGTACCCAGGATGCACAGCACATGTAAATCAGCAGTCTACAGATGATCACAAGATGGGGTATGCACCCCACAGCACCTCAGCCTGGTAGGGGGTGCCGACAGTGTGTGTTAGTGGCACAGAGTAGCTACAGACCGTCACAGTGTGCGGGTCCTGTGCTCACCCTGAGGGAGAGGTATGGTGCCCAGCACCATTCTCACAGCACCTGGCTTTGCTGAGATAAGCTATGCTGCAGGTCCCCATCAGTGCCAATGTGTGATAGGTAGTCCTTGCAAACACCCCTAGGATATGCCTGTGTTCATTTGTATGTCACATCTAGCCCTTGTGGACTATGATGCACACAGAAAAGTGCATACCCTGTGTGGGTGCCATGGTCACATGATGTAAGTGAAGGGGGGTGTTGGGACCCACAGGGAGATTACATACCACCACCCAACGCACCCTCTGGGGCTCAGGGTGGGGGACAGGATCTCCCGCCAACAGATCCACTTTCTCTCCCCCCTGCAATGGTGGCAGTAGAGGGGACCATCACCCCAGTCCTGCTAGGGATCAAACACCCTACAGGGCAGGCAATGCAGAGCTGTACACATCCATAAAGCAATAGCAGACAGAAGGCCTGGAAATGCACAGCTGTCCCCCCCCCCCCCATCTGACATTCTCCAGCAGCAAGCCTCCAGCCGCTGCACCCTGCAAGGTGTTCCAGCAACACACATACTAGCTACAAACAGTCTGCTAGCTAGTCCATAATGCATGGTCCTGGAGGAAATGCGTGTACCGAAAACTGGGAGGTCAGCATACACACCAAGCAGATAAGTCAGTGATCGGGCCCCAAAAAAGAACCCATAAATATCACATGAGAGAAATACTATACAGCACTATGGGGGACCTAGCCATGCCATGGTCACTGCTCAGTCAGGGTGAGAGTGACCTCCCAGCAGGACATGCTGTGGCCACTCTGTCCGTGCAGGTGGTGGCCGGCCACTACAATGTCCGAGCCATTGCCCTATGCTATGTACAGATGGACCCAGGCCAGGCCATCCTATCCAGGCTGTTCCCACGGTACCTTGCTCCTCATTATGCACATTGGCAGGCCACTACTGGAAACAGTGCTTGCAGTGTGGGCTGTGGAGGGTGTTTGCAGCCACCACACACTGGATAGACAGACACACACTCCCCACACCTGTGCCAGCATTGTGCAGCTATAGAGGTGTTTGGCAGCCCTGGCCACCACACCAGTCCTGGGCAGAGTGCAGGCATGGCTATGGTAAGCAATACTGTTGGGGTCACTCCCCAGGGTGGTAAACACTGTCAGACACAAGACCTGTAGCACACTCCACAGACATCAGATAGGTTGCTATGCTGCAGCTCAATCAGCAAATTGTGCTTAACTTAGGGATTGCTATCTGCCAGTAATCATAGCAAACTTGTGATAGCTGTGTACCGTATTCCCAGGTTTAGGGTGGCATTGCTAAGGTATGCAAGTGCTAGTATTGGGAGATGCACGCAGGGCCCAGTGTCCTGCCTCTCCAGGAGGCATTGGATAATGGAGCCTGTGGGTGCGGGTGTGTCTGCCCCTGTTGGCTGCTGTTTTACGGCAGAGGTTCCCAACTCCAGTCCTGGTGTGCCAAACACTGTTCGGGTTTTCATGCTGTCCCTCATGAATATGCATGAGATACAACTGCATACAATGGGGGCAGTGCATAGCAAGACAGCACAGACACATTTATTAGAGGCAGCATGGAACCTGAATGGTGTTTGGCCTTCCAGGACTGCATTTGGGAGACTCTGCTCTAGGTAATGCACATGGGTATGGTGTCTGTGCTCTGTAGGGTAAGATGTAGGTGTTTTGGGCATGTTTATGTCATCTGCAATAAAGGTTCTGTCTGTATTAGCACGTTATAGTAGTGGGTAAAATATGAGGACTGGGTTGGCGGAAACCACAGCTGGGACTTAAACCTGTGACCTTCTGCTTCTGAATACACTGGTTTTGTGCACTGCACCACCATGTTCTCACAGAGATGGTGAATTCCCTGGTGATACCATGACTGTTGGTTAGACAGGGCCTGTCTGTTGCAGTGCATGGCACCCACCTACACAGGGCTAGGCCACGGTCTGCTCTGGGCAGCTGCCACTGCCCCCTCCACCACCAGTAACCCTCTGCCACCATGCTGACATTCCCTTCTGCAGGTGGTGCTGGTGGAGCGCAGTCTCAGGCCATCCAGTGTGTGGGTAGGCAGCTGCCTATGGTGCGAGTTCTGGGGTAGAGGTGCCTTCATAGGTGTCCACGCTTCCCCCCAGCACCACCTGCCAATGTTCCATGCCCTTGGGGGAGCTGCTGGGTACTATCCCCTGTGACACTGTGGGACACACAGTCGTGCCCATGTTGGGCCTTCAGCAGTTGCTGTCTGGCTGCTCTGCTGTTTCGGCATTCGTATGGGCCACCTAGACATCACCCTAGTCCGAACTGTGGCCCAGCTGCACCACAGCATGTGCCGCCTGCGGCCCTCTGTATCCCCTTTTCTGGCATCTGTCCAGTTGCCGTTCCGACATGCCCGCCCTGCTGTTGCCACACATGTGCACGCCATAGGACATCTGTCCAATGGAGAGGAAAACCCTGCACAGCGCAATTTCACTGTGGGCTCATTCACTTTGTATGGGGACGGAGCATAGACCCTTCCACGATTAATATTGTTTTTTTAGAGCTTTCCCGAGGGGGGGGGGGTTGATGGTACCCATTAATATCACTATTGGCCAGCTTGGTTATGATTTTTTTCCAGTTTGTTGAGGTCATTTTCAATGTTTATGTGCCCTTTTGCTCTGTGGACATGTATCACACTTATCACTTTTTTTAGGTTTCCCTGCCTATGCTGTTCATTGCTGACACTTAAATGGTTTCTCTCCCCTGAACTGTGCATTTAACGGCAGGTTTTCAATCGCATTAGGAATCAGCTCTTCAGATCAGCGCGTTAGTGTGCAGGGAGCCTCTCCCCGCCCACACTCCGCCCATTGACCCCTTCTCTCCGCCCTCTCTCCACCTTCTGCGGTGTTTTACCGCGCCACGGAGCTTTACGATCGTTAACGCATCATAACGCGCGTTATGTAACGTTAACGCAGTTTAGTAAACATACCCCTTTATTGACTAAAACTTTGGAATGCACTTGACCACAGATTTGGAAGTAATCTGCAACAGCTGACATATCATGGGTAACACTTTAAATATTTTAAACATAATTATCTCAAGCACATACCAATGCTAACCTATATACACACTTCAAGAAACAGTATAATTATATTAAAAGATGTTCAAGAGGCAGTATCCAGTACCTTAATTTAAACTTGAGCAGACAAGTCTGCCACAAAGACAAACATCTCAACACGTGCATCTTACAAAGTATTCTGACTGATTAATTACACAGGTACACTAAAAAAAAATTTTTTTAAACTGCCTCTAATGTTTCAATTGATTTTTACGTTTTTTGGTGCGCTGAATCCAAATCTGGTAACCAATTTGCTCCATCACGTACAGAGTTTTTGCTACATTGGGTTAGCAGTTTGAGGTGAACGTTTCAGATTGAGTGCGATCGAGATAAAAGTTTCTTGGATGAATTCTTTATACTAATTGTTTAGTAGTTATTCAAATAAGAATAAAGAAAATTGTAACAAGGCAGCACATAAGAATAGAGTAATGTCAACAAAACACATTGTGATGGTAGCAAAATTGTCTGCACTTAAAACAGCCACATACATGTGCACAAACACTGAGCATATAAGAGCGAGGTTAGACACAAAGCAAAGCAAAGAAATGTGCAAAAAATGTTGTACAGGTATGTATGTAAGAATAGAAAACGCAAACCGCACCATTGCAATACATGAAGACAAACACCCGATGGTGTGAAAATAAAATTCTAATAAATGAGATCCGACACTGTGGTAATAACTAGCAAATTTTTATTTCAAAGTTTAGTAAAAACACGATATTTGTCAACACAGTTTAGATTTTAAAGTCATTCTTGGGTCAATCAATCTCCTGGTGGGCCCGTTTCTTCTTCCCCCGAATGCTTCTCTTGGTGCGCTGCTTGGCGTATTTTTCATCTGGGGTTTCCCGCAGCAGCAACCAGTAGAAATCAGCCATCATAGTGGTGTTCCATCTTCCTTGGTACCTTCTCTCTGCGTCCTTGATGTCCTGGTGAAACCTTTCACCTTGTTCTTCACTGTACGCCCCCAAGTTTTCGGGAAAGTAGTTCACATGGGAGTGCAAGAAATGGACTTTCAGGCTCATGTTACAGCCTTGTTCTTTGAAGGCATTGAGCATCCTGGCAACAATATCCTTATAGTTCTCATCCCGCCTGTTCCCCAAGAATTTGAGAACAACATCCTTGAAGGAATCCCAGGCTTCTTTTTCCTTCTCAGACATCGTTTCAGCGAATGCTCCATCTGAAATGAGTTTCCTTATATCAGGGCCAACAAACACTCCTTCCTTTAGCTTTGCTTCAGAAAGTCGGGGGAACTTTGAGCAAAGGTACCGAAAGCACTCACCATCTTTTGGAAGGGACTTGATGAATTGCTTAATGAGACCCAACTTAATGTGGAGAGGTGGTAATAGAATTTTATCACGAGGTATCAAGCTCTCATGAAGAACATTTTTCTCACCGGGTCTCAAATACTCCCGAATTGACCAGTCTTTTTTCCCCCAGTGTAGGTCGCGGGCCCGGCTATCCCACAAGCAAAGGAAGCAGGGATATTTGGTGAAACCGGATTGCTGCCCTAATAGCATGGATAGAATTTTAAAGTCTCCACAAATCATCCACTTATGCTCATCATAACGAATCTTCTGAAGAATCAGGGCCAAATTCTCGTATTTTTCTTGGAGAATAACAGAGTGAGCAATAGGAACTGAAGCGAATGTGTTGCCATTATGAAGAAGAACACCTTTTATGCTGTCTTTTGACGAATCAATGAACAGCCGCCATTCAGCAGGATCATACTTGAGTTTAAACTTTTCCATCACTCCGTATATATCGTTGCAAAATACCAAATCTTCCTCTTTGCTGAAATACTTCAAAAATTGTGTCTCGCGGTTGCGGTACCAATAAAAAGTTGTTCCTGGTGACAATAGATTTTTCTGTTTAAGCCGAGAACCTAGCAGTTGGGCAGCATCTTTTGGGAGTCCTAAATCCCGGACTAAATCATTCAATTCAGCTTGAGAGAAAAGTTCAGGTTTCGGATCTGGTTCAGTTTCAAACTCGGAAGTACTGGACTCATCGGGAAAAGCCATCTGATGAGTCTCATCATGATCAGAACCGTCCACACAAATATGATCCAAAGATTTTGGTGGTTCAGGCACAGGTACTTCGTTGCTATGAGGCATAGTCCTAATTGCTGAGGGAAGGTTGGGGTAACTTATTACGTTCTTATTTTTTAAGTTGTATCCCTTCACAATGCAAGAGCAAAAATAGCAGTCACTGCTGTGGTCTCTTTGTTCACGCCACATCATAGGTATTCCGAAACGAAATGCTTGTTTTTTACCTTTCATCCATAAGCGTAGATCTTCCTCACATGTCTTGCACACTTTGTGAGGAGCCCACGGTTTGTCTTGATCGCCTAACTTCAAACCGAAATAGGTGAAATATACTTTTTTAATAAATGCAGAAATGTTCCTCTGCCGCTTTTTCACGGTATATTCCCCACAAATAAAACAAAACCTGTCCGGAGAGTTGACGCAACCTCTGGCTCTGTGAGCCATCACAAATACACAGCACTGCAAACTACAACTGTAGTGAACCACTTCGAAATAAAGCTGGATTACGACTGAGCAAACAAAAGGTAATAATGAACTTGCAAGAAACTGAAATTTGACAGGAACGTTCATGTCGCAACCACCGTGTTTGAGCGAGCGAACGAGGCGAGGCGAACAGGAAAGAACATGCGCCAGCGCGAGTACTGGATTTAGCCCCCCGCCTCCCAATTGTCCTGTTAATGTATAAAATGAATACAAAACACTCTAAAATATCATGAGGGAGTGTTTCTAGTTAGTTAACCATTACAACCTCTATTTTGGGCCAAGAAAATAAACTGCAGTCGGCTAAAAAGAAATTATGTGAACATTCCTTATATGGGTAAGAAATCTAATTTTGCAAGAAAACGTGACGTGATGGAACATTTTGGCTATTTTTCCTGGATTCAGCACCCCAAAATCTATAGGAATCAGTTGCAAAACTGGAGGCAGTTTTTTGGTAGTGTACCTGTGTAATCAATAAGGGTCTCCATTGCAAGCGAGGTAATACTGTGTGGCTTTTAAATACAAAACCTCTGCCTGAGAGCTCTTGAAGGGGATTAGGTTTTCAGTTTAAATAGCTAATTCTTTTTATGGTGCTGTACTGCAAAGGCGTATTTTTTTGTGTTCTTGGGTAAAACTCTGCTGTTAAGAGTTCATTGTTCTTTTTCTAGCCTTCCATTCAAAGCAAATTCTTTGAAGCCACTGACCTCATCAGCAGTTAGTGGTCTTAATTAGCTTGCATAGGAGTTAGGCAGCTGAGTTCTGTATAAAGGTCTACATCAGGGGTTCTCAACCCTGTCCTCAGGACCCACCTAGCCAGTCGGATTTTCAGGATAACCACAATGAATATGCATGGGAGAGATTTGCATATAATGGAGGCAGTGTATGCAAATCTCTCTCATACATATTCATTGTGGTTATCCTGAAAACCTGACTGCTAGGTGGGTCCCGAGGACAGGGTTGAGAACCCCTGGTCTACATGGTCTTGCAAGTACTGCCATTCCTAAAAGGGTCTCCATTACAAGCAAGGTAATACCGTTTGTCTTGATCGCCTAACTTCAAACCGAAATAGGCGAAATATACTTTTTTAATAAATGCAGAAATGTTCCTCTGCCACTTTTTCAAAAACTGTCCGGAGAGTTGACGCAACCTCTGGCTCTGTGAGCCATCACAAATACACAGCACTGCAAACTACAACTGTAGTGAACCACTTCGGAATAAAGCTGGATTACGACTGAGCAAACAAAAGGTAATAATGAACTTGCAAGAAACTGAAATTTGACAGGAACGTTCATGTCGCAACCACCGTGTTTGAGCGAGCGAACGAGGCGAGGCGAACAGGAAAGAACATGCGCCAGCGCGAGTACTGGATTTAGCCCCCCGCCTCCCAATTGTCCTGTTAATGTATAAAATGAATACAAAACACTCTAAAATATCATGAGGGAGTGTTTCTAGTTAGTTAACCATTACAACCTCTATTTTGGGCCAAGAAAATAAACTGCAGTTGGCTAAAGAAATTATGTGAACATTCCTTATATGGGTAAGAAATCTAATTTTGCAAGAAAACCTGACGTGATGGAACATTTTGGCTATTTTTCCTGGATTCAGCACCCCAAAATCTATAGGAATCAGTTGCAAAACTGGAGGCAGTTTTTTGGTAGTGTACCTGTGTTAGTTGCCATAATTTAGCACTATCAATCAACTGTGTTTTATAAATAGCTTATTAATCTGGATTAATAACACAGGTAAATGCCTCTGAAAACCTTTTTTTCTTTTTATCTCTATTGCAGTTTTACCTTAACACAAGAAACAGCAAACAGAGAACACATTATAGAAACATCATAACCAATCACGTAATAACGCAAATGAATTATTTTGTATCTGCCTTTTCTGGAATGCTAAAGGCAGGGAACAGAATAACTATAATAAGTTAGTAATAATCATGATAATGATAAGAATATCGGAAGAGCCATCGATGCAGAGCAGAACTAAGATGATTCACTTTAGAACTCATCATCCAAAAAAATGATATTCAAGTTCTGGTGTCACCTTAGTAACAGCAACTCAAGCTCTGTCCACTGTAAACACTCAGAAGTAACACAAATCCCCGCATAGGGAAAAAATACTTAGAATTTTACTACACCATATCAGCACTAACTCCCAGTACTTAAACAACAAAAAGCGTGCATAGACAAAGGCAGCTCTATAAAAATACGCCGGGCCCTAGAATACCAATACCTCCTGTTGAAAAAAAGAAAAGCTGGACTGCTGCTACAGATTCTTACCCAGAAGCTATATGCTAGCAGAATACCTAACACACAGAACATAGATAGAAATTCATCCAATACAAACTAAGGGCAGGGCCAGTGTAAGGAGATGAGGCACCACAAGCAAATCTCATCCCTTGTACCCCTCTTCCCCCATGTGGCACCCATTGTGAGGGGTGAAACCAAACAGCCCCGTAGCACTGAAGCTTGGAGCTAAGCACCACAGGGCTGTTTGCAGCTATTTTTGTCTCTGTCTGTCCCAGAGAGGGGTGACAGCGGTGGCAATGGGTGCGCTCAAAGGGCCAGCACTCTAGGCGACTGCCTAGTTTGCCTGATAGTAGTGCCGGCCCTGACTAAGGAAATACAAATTAGAAAGAGAAGCACATATATAAAAACTGAAATGAAAACTCAAGAGACTTTCAGAAGTGGAACATTGAAGAAAGAGAAAAGGAAATGTATTCCGCAAAATGCAGAGAGACAAGAAATGAACATGCCCAAAGCTGCAATATTACACTCAATAAAAATATGAAATGAAATGCTTTTTTGTACATTTGCTGTTTAATCCTTTTATTCTTCTAATAGGCCTGCTCTCTTTTTCCATTTTCTCCTGGTTTCCTAAGCCCTTTTCCAGGGTCTCTTTTCCATTTTTTGTTTCTTTTCCCTGTCTTCTTTCCTTCTTCTCCACTATTTCCCTCTGTCAATGATCCTTCATGTTTTTTGTTTCATTTCTCTAGTCTACATCTATTTACCCATAGCTCGATTTTGTTTCTCCTTCCCCCATTCTCTTTATATTCCAGTATTCAGTTTTTCTCCTTTTACTTCTCATCTATGTAGCAGTTTTCGATTTCCCACTGTGTTCCCCCATTCCCCTTTCTGGTGTTTCACTTTTTCCCCAGTCTTCAATTCACCATCTTTTATTCACTCTTGAGTGTCCAATTTCTACTCGTACTCACCCCTTCATTAGCTCTCACCTTTCTTCCTCTGCCTCATCTTCTCGTCAGTCCTGCTCCTTCTTTATCACTCCTCCCACCTCTGCTTATGGTCTATTTCTTGTCTCTTAACCCCTACCCAGCCTGCCATTCTCTTTCACCTCCTCCATTTCCACCTCTCACCCCTTCAAAGGCCTTTCTCTTTGTTTCTCACTCCCTTCACAACCTCCCAGTGGCATTCTAAGGATATTGGGCACCTGGAGCTGATGCCTCCCTATACCGGATGATGCTCCACTGCGATGATGCTCACCCTCCCCCTTGCTGGGCCCTCATGGAGGAGGCAAGCATACCTTTGCTGGCTTGCTGTGTTGCCTCCTCTACCTGGAGGCAACACAGCAAGCCAGCAAAGGTCCCTCCTGGGCCGAAGTCTTGCGATAACAGCAAGCACTGCGAGATCTTGGCCTGGGAGGAAGCCAGACCTGGAACAGAGGCAGCACAGTAAGCCAGCAAAGAAGTTAAAGTATGTTTTCCACATGCATTGCTACCACATGGGCCCAGAATTTCAATAACCCTTTCCTGGCCGGCATCAAGGGTGGACCATACCCTTGGCTACTGGTGTCAGCTAAGTGCTTGCTTGGACCTGGGGGTGATTGAGAGAGCAATACTGCTGACCTCTGGCACTGAAAACCACATCAAAATAGCAAAACAGAATAAAATTCATCAGTTACATATATAAGGGCTGAAACCTATGTGCATGGGTTGCAAAATTTCCACTTACACATTCAAAACCTTGAGCGATGCCACTTCTATTTTGAATGTGTTTCTTTGTAAAATAGCTATTCCCACTGGACATCTTACAAACTACATAGGTTTTTCCACTCTGCTCGTAGATATTTTACAAAAGGGCAGAGTGGAAAGAGTGGTCTAGTGGTTAGGACAAGGTACTTCAGGCCAGAGGGCCAGGGGTTCAAATCCCACCTGGGGACAGCAATCTCAGGCTGGAGGGACTGGGATTTCTAGTCCTATAGGCACTCCTTGTGGTCTTGGGCAAGCCACTTAACCCTCCATTGCCCATGTTCCCTGTAAGTATTAGCATATGTGTCTCATATCCCCTTGTGTTAAATGTATCCCCCAATTGACTGCTTTGACCCAGTGAAAAGCAGGATATAAATACAGCTAAATAAATAAAAGGTTCCTTGTTCAGCGAGCCATTTGTAAAATCCTTATTCTAGCTAGACAACCTATGCAAAATCTAGCTCTATGCTGGTCTGCTTGAGACAGCTGTAAGCCTTAAGTAGCTGCCTGTAATATTTTATTTTTTTGAGGGACTTCCTTAAAGGACAAGCTATTGAATTTTTTAAGAAAACAGTTTTTCCCTCTGAGAGTTGGTTGCAGATGAACTGTTAGAAAGACATTTTCACTGCTAAGCCATTTAACTTTGTACAAAAAAGGGACTAGTGATCTTTTTTGAAAATTATGTGATTACATGTACTAATTGGCAGTTTAATATATTTTAACATTTTTGTTGCACTTGATTTGTTGACAGTATTTAAAAATGTATTTAATGCTGGGTTTGCAATTTTGCAATTTTGGGTATAGCATTTTTTGACACACTATTTACCTGATGTGAGCTACATGTCTAATAATCCTGACAACAAAGGAATCACCTTGATCTGTTACATTCTTGTTAGGGAGTCCCACTGAGAAATCCCTATGAGGATAGTTACAATCATTTTGAATGAAATACTCTAAAGAGAAATTGTTTCTGTGAACCGAGTGACACAGTCCACTAAGATATGGCATTCTCTTCTAAACTTGTCTAGGGTCCTCAATCCGTTGTTACCTACTCAAGGGATATTCCTTTAATAGGAACTGGGAAAAGAGCTTTGGACTGTCAGCTTACCCATCAAGAAAGAATTACAAAAGTCTTTTCTTTGGCAATA
Source organism: Ichthyophis bannanicus (assembly GCA_033557465.1). Taxonomy (NCBI): domain Eukaryota; kingdom Metazoa; phylum Chordata; class Amphibia; order Gymnophiona; family Ichthyophiidae; genus Ichthyophis; species Ichthyophis bannanicus. The sequence goes on along the minus strand of CM066032.1, from coordinate 1,094,241,407 downwards.
TATCTCAGGTCAGTAACATACAGTATCAGGATCCTTTCCCTAGATTTTGACATCCCTAGCTAGTCTCCCAGTAGATGACTATTGTCCAAATCTACCTGGAGAGTTTCTTTTTGAAAATTAGCTAAAGCACATGAGGGCAAAGGGCACTCACACTTTGCACATGCTATGGGGATAATTTTCAACACATTAATGCTCATACACCACTGCTTTATGCGCAGAAAAGCTGTCTGGAGTTTATGCAGGCAGAACTAGGTGCGTAATAATGCTTCTCACATACTTGTCCCTACAGTGAGTAAAGGTGTTTCCTCAGTGTGTAAAGACAGTATTCATAAAGATAATATAGGCATATAGAAGAACTCACTGGATCTCTAGTAGAGCAATGGGTCCCTGGTAGACATGATATATTGTGGTTGGAAAAAATGGGTAGTAAATTTCGCTATTGTCTGGAGATAATCACCTATGGGAGGTTCATTCTAGCACTAGAATATAATGACTTTGAGAGTTTTCCAGGACACTGAGAGGAAAGGGTTGCAAGAAGAAAAGGTAGTCTTACCTTTCTTCTCTAAGTAGCTTGCAGGAGCATTTCTACAGTTTGGACCAGTGAATTTTCCCTAAACAAACAGGCTAATGCCCTAAAGGAAGAGGAACAGGGAGATGATGTCTCGGTTCTTTGTTTTTCTGACTGCTGTCCTGGTAAGAAAGGCATTATACCTTTCCATCCTATGAAATGACGAGTCAATATTCAGCAGCAGCAGCAGTGATCAGGTTTCTTTAAATGCTGGCTGCAGTATTTAAAAAAGTACATGTGAAGTGGCATTTCAGAAGGGGCATCTAAGAAAAATCCAAGACATCTAGAGCAAAATGTCCAAAAACTTGGGGAGAGGCAGCCATGTCTTCTGAAATCTCTCCGTCTCCAACCCAAAAAATGAACGACTCAGTAACCAGATCTGGAGATGGGCCCCATGTGGATAGCTAGGCTGGGTACGTGCATGGGTGTAGTCCATTTTACAAATGTGGGCATCCCAAAGTGCACGGCTGCAGAACTGGGTACTTGGATGCCCCGGCCTGGGTAGGTCAGAAGTGGGGTGTCGATGTTATGAGCCTAGCACATCCTGTCCTAGCATTTCAGATACTCAAATGTGCAGCAGTGGGCCAGTAATAGGTCTGGCGTATGTATTTCCGGGCAGGTCACTTTGGCTAGGAAAAATTAAATGCTGTGATGTGAGTGCATTTGGCTTTTCCCCCTGGAAGCTCTGCAGCCACAAACGAGCCCTTTTTTAACCTTATTCATGGTCAGGAGCAGGCATAAGCATGGACGCCTCAACTACCAGGGCCTGATACGCTTGTGTCATTCTGAAATCACACCATCTCTCTTGCACTGCCCAGGACATGCCTCCACCACGCCACCACACTACTTAGACATTCTTGCACTGCGGACATCGATATACCTGGCTGTATGAAATGGCTCTGGAGACGTCTCCATGATTTGGATGTCTACGTTCCCGTTTTCAGAAGGAGGGGCAGCCCAAGGGGCGTGCGGGGCTATGTGCGGAAGGGTCATGTGAGGACTCATTGTGGGACCTCATTTGTATAAGGGACTTTGTATAAATATTTGCATAATGTTAATGTGCACTAACTTTTAGTAAACATGCCTCTTAATGAGTGTCTGGATAAAGAAAGACTACCATATTTCTACATTACTATACCCCAGTGCCAACTGACAGGCACATTAGGAAGTACTATAAACACTGACCATTTAGAACCCATAGCAAACCCGCCGTATGATAACAGCACTACCAGGACTCACAAAGCACCAAACCCACCTACCTATCAAAAGTCAACACTGCAAATATTAAACCAATACACCTCAGAGAACAACAATACATCGCCTACTGGGGAAAGAGAACAAGTGGCAATGTCAAATAGAAACTACTCAGTTTAGTTACACGTGCAGAACATAGACCGTCAAACAAAGAAAAAGGGATCACAATTTAGTAATAGGAAGACAATCATTAAACTGGGAACCCCAAAAGTCAAACTTGGAATGTACAACACTGGAGAAATAAAACTATAAATTAATTTCCTCTTGTAGTAAACAAAATGCAGAGACGTTAATGATGCACATTTCCCAGAGCTGACATATTCCAGATAATAAATTCAAAATAGAAAAGTATTTTTCTACCTTTTATTGTTTGTGCATTTTATTTTTCAGTTGCAATTGCTCCAGTCACTTTCTTCTGGTTTCTTCTTGTCTTCTGCTAAATCTCCATTGTCTGCTGTCCATTTGTCCTATCTTCACTCTTCTAGTTTTTTTCCATTCTCTCTCTACATCGGCTTTAACATACTGATCTTTCCCCTTTAGCTCTTTCCTTTATTTCTTTCTTTATTCCTTTTTCATCCACTCAAATTTCACCCCTCCATCCTCAATCACCACTTACTCTCCCAATACCCGGCCAATCGTAGATTTTTCTTCCCTCTTACACAAAATATCTTTTCCCCTCTCCATCTTCACTCCCCCCCCTTCCCATCCCCTTCTAGTCTTCCCCCAATATCAGCTCCCTTCTAGTTCCAGCCCCACCCAGCATCCACTCCCTTCTAGTCCCATTCTCCCATCCCCCAGATCAGCCCATTTCCAATCCTAGGCCCCTATCAACCAGTTCTAGTCCTATCTTAGCCCCCATCAGCCCATTTCCAGTCCAAGCCCCCACGCATCAGCCCATTTCCAGTCCTATTTCCAATCCTAGGCCCATCAGCCCATTTCCAGTCCAAGCCCCCCCCCCCACTCAGCCCATTTCCAGCCCTAGCCCCTCCCCAAAAAGCCCCATGGCTGTCCGACTGGCTTTAGAAAGCTCCCAAATTGGTTTGGTTTTTCTGTTTTCTCTCACATGTGGTTTGTGTTTAGTTTTTTTCTTTTGTTTTTCTTAATTTATTTTATTTATTTATATTCTCTTATATACCGCGCTATTCTGCATCAGTGCGGTTTACATTGAACAAGCTGAAATTACACATTGAACAGGGCATTATAACTTGGAGATAACCCTCCATAGCCCATGTTCCCTGTAAAAATAGTTAAGTGGCTTGCCCAAGACCACAAGGAGCACCTGTGGGACTAGAAACCCCAGTCCTTCCAGCCCAAGGTTGCTGTCCTCTAGTGGGATTTGAACCCCTGACCTTCCAGCCTGAAGTACCTTGCCCCAACCACTAGGCCACTCCTCCACACTAATAATGTTGTGTCTAGCTTGGGGTTTTTGTAATTTTTGTTTATGGTTTTTAGAAGGCTCCCAGCAGGACCAGGCTCACTTCTGAAGCCGCCGATGTGAAGTGCGCCATTTTTCTTCACTTCGGCAGGTGTGTTCTAGCATAGGCCACTGGCCGCTGAGTGCCACGAAACAGGAAATTACCTTTGACCTCTGGCGCACCAGCGGCCTATACTAGAACATAGCTGCCGAAGTGAAGAAAAACGGCGCTCTTCACTTCGACGGCTGTCAGAGGTGAGCCGGGGCCTGCCGGGAGCCCTCTAAAGCCGACTTTGCCGTTGCTGAATATATGAGATGTTGACGTGGGACCCTGTGCGAACAACATTCTCACACAATGCACAGGCTGGCCCTGGACAGAGGATTTACATGTTTAGTAGCAGCAGCTAAACGTATAAGCGCTTGAATATTGACTCATGAGAGACAGTGATCCTAAGACCTGGGACTTAGTTAAGGAATAAAAGTTTCCCTGTTTTTGGAGAAAGCCTTTATCCTTAGGGGTTTATTTTTCTGCTTGCAAAAAATAGTCCTATTTGGAATTTTGGAGATTTTTATGCTGTTAGAGGTTTGCTATTGAGGGAACGTAAGGTTTGCAGTGTCCCCTAGGATTCACTCATCCAGTTAAAATCATGGCTGCCCAAGGGGAGGCCCATTAGCAGTGGCGGGTGGTGACATTTACAGTAGGGGATTCACTAAATGTGCTTTTAGCGCAATGTGCAACTTTAACCAAAGTTAATGTACTCCCCTGTTTTGGGCTAATCTGATTTTACAGCTTCCTGAAAGAACCATGAACATGTCCTTACCACTTGAAACAAAACTAGTTAACAATGTCACAACATTTGATGAAATTATGTAGTTATATTATAACAAGAGGGGCTTGGCATCCACAGTCTAACAGTTCTCACCCCTTAAAAAACCCCCACCTGTATATCGTCTTTCCTCCTGCCCACTGTACCTAACAACTTCCTCCTATTTCTGCCACCCTTTATGCTTTTTTACATGCCTGTCTCCCATCCCTTCACCCCATATGCCTTTCTCTTTCTCCTGCTGTCCTCTTACTGCCTCCACTCTCAGCCTCTATTCATTCTATACCTCTTCTTTTCCTAGTATGATTCCACCACATTCCTTTACTCTGTTCCATCCCTTTTCTTTCCTCCTTGTGTTCTGAATTCCCCTCACTCTGCTTTCTATCCCTTCCTCCCTCTTTTACTCTCCTTTTAACCCACCAACTCCCCTTTCTCTTCTCATCCTGTCCCACCCCTTCTCTCTTCCCCTCTTTCAACCTCAATCTCTCCCTCTTTTTTTCTTCCTTTTGCCCCTCCAATCCTCCTCTTATCATTCCAAGACCCAACCCCACCCAAAACTCTGTACTCCACTGCCTCATTACTTCTCTCTTTCTCTTCTTGCTGCTTAAAAATTCCCCTCTCTCTGCCTCCCACTAGTGACCAAGTAAAAAAAAAGGTCACTGGATTTAACAGGCCCAGATGTTCTTCAGTACAGAGACGAAAGATTCCAAATTACACCAATCAACTGATAACCAGATTGTTAATATGGATAAAATACAACATCTAAAATGCCTGTATGCAAATGCTAGAAGTCTAAAAAATAAGATGGGAAAGCTGGAATATATAGCACTAAGTGAAAGGTTATATACGACTGGCATCTCAGAAACCAAGTGGAAGGAGGTCAACCAATGGGACACTGTGATACCTAGGTACAAATGATATTGCAATGATAGAGTAGATCAAATTGATGGAGGGGTTTCACTCTGTGTTTGAGAGGGCATTGTGTCAGATAGGATTAAAGTTTTGCAGGAAACAAAATACACTGGAGAACCTCTATGGATAGAAGTCCCATGTAAAAAAGCAGAAGGTGATGGCAGTGGGGATGTACTACCATCCCCTGACCAGAATGAACAGATGGATGATGAAATGCTAAAAGAAAAATCATGTAAGCTAACAAAAGTTACAACACAGTAATAATGGGTGATTTCAATTACCCCAGTATAGGCTGGGTCAATGTCACAGCAGGACATGCTAGAGAGAAAGTTTCTAGATTAAATAAATGACTGCTTCTTGGAGCAGCTGGTTCATGAACAGACAAGAGGGGAAGCCATTTTGGACCTAATCCTTAGTGGACCACAGAGTCTGGTGCAAAAGATAAAAATGTTGAGGCCATTTGGCAATAGTGATCATAGTAACATAGTAACATAGTAAATGACGGCAGATAAAGACCAGCATGGTCCATCCAGTCTGCCCAGCAATACGGCAAGAGTAGGTGCACCTGATGCTCTGTGCAGGTCACCCCTCCCCATGTCTTTGTTTAGGGGTGGACCCACCACTCCATGTAGGACACCCCTATTTGTTGAGAAGATAGATAGTTCAGTTTATTTTGTTTTTATCTTATTGCTGTAAAGGGATCCGCTGTGCTTGTCCCATGCTTTTTTGAATTCCGTCACCATGTTTGCCCCCACCACTTCCATCGGGAGAGCATTCCAAGCATCCACCACCCTTTCAGTGAAAAAATATTTCCTGACATTGCCTTTAAATTTTCCAACTTGCAGCTTCATGTTATGCCCTCTAGTTTTGCAGCTTCCCTGTTTTTGGAAGAGGTTTGTTTGTTCATTGTTCCTCTAAGTATTTAAAGGTCTGAATCATATCTCCCCTATCCCTCCTCTCCTCCAACGTGTACATATTTAGGTCTTCAAGTCTCTTCTCATAAGGTTTCTTACGCAGGCTCCAAATCATTTTGGTCGCCTTCCTCTGATCACTTTCCAGTCTTTTTACATCTTTTACAAGATATGGTCTCCAAAACTGAACACAGTATTCCAGGTGAGGCCTCACCAGCGACCTGTACAGTGGCATAAGTACCTCTTCCTTTCTGCTGGTAATCCCTCTTTGTATGCAGCCTAACATCCTCCTGGCTTTTGCCACTGCCTTGTTGCACTGTTTTGCCACCTTGAGATCATCAGAGATAATCACACCAAGGTCTTTTTCCTGAACCATTGTCCCCCGCAGCCCCCTCTAGTGGCGGCGTAGTGGTTCCACAGGGGCTGGGGAGCGCATAAGAATTAAAAGGTTCAGGGTTGATCTGTTGTGAGGGTCAATGGGATAGCAGGTCACATTGTCAGCCTCAGAGTCAACAACCTAAAAAGTAACTCTTGCCAAGTGTAGGGTTCAAAAAGGCTTTTATTTCCCCTTTTCACATGAAGAAGTTCAAAATATGAGGTAATGAGTAACAGAACATAAATTCAGTTGCATCAAAACGTGAGTCAGCAAAACACTCAAAATAACATGGTTCCTTCACCAACTTAAAGCATAAACTTTCCAGTACAGTTTTCACACATTAGATTTGTTTGCCTTTTGCTCAAAGATATCTTCTTGTGCAAAAGTCACATTCCATTGATTCTATATCTTCAGTGCTCTCAGATTCCCCTGGCAGCCATTCCATGTCTATGGGATCTGACACTGAGGTCTCTGAGATCTCTTGGATATTAAAACCTGGTTTCCTAAAAGCATGCCATACTGTATCCCAGTGCTGGCTTGGTAGTTTGGGGCGTCGGCTTTTAGGTCTAGTATATCTCCCTGGGCTTGCTGTCGTTTCAGGACTAAAAGTTTGCTCCTTCCATTCTCTGGCAACATTAAACTTTTTCCTGTAAAACTTATCAGTTATATCTGGTTTAAAACAGTCCTTATTGTCCAGATAAAAACTAGCCCTTTGTTCCTCTCTAGGCTTCTTGAAAAAGGCTTGAGGCCTAGTCTGAGAGTTTTGTGCTCCAGGTATATCCTTTCTCTCAAGGCTATGAACTTTTCCTTTATCTTTCAAGTTACTTTTGTAAAAGCTTTTAAAAGTACCTTTTTTCTCTTGAAGGTTTCTTCTCCAACCGGAGGGGTAAGCACTTCCTTCCTTGGCTGCAGTCCGTGATACTGCCCCTTGAAGTTGTGTATGGCCTTTCTCTAGGCCTGCTCTCCCAGTAGCTTCCTTTCCTTTAGCTCTGCTGGGTTTGTCAGTGACCTCACCTCGGTCTCTGAGTCTGGCCTCTGGAGCTTCCCTTGGCACTGCCTCCTGTTCTCCACATGAAGGTCTCTGCCAAGCTCCTTGCCTCCTCCTGTGCTTCTCCTCTGGGTTCTTCCCTTCGGGGTTTCTCTGTTGCCTTTCTGGCTCTCTTGACTGCCTTCCTGGCACCTTTGCCTCTCTTTGCTCTCTCTCTCTTGGCTCTCTCCCTCTTGGCTCTCCCTCTTGCAGTGCTCTGTTCCTACTTAAATCCAGAGCAGCTGCTTCTGAGTCCTGCCCATAGAGGTGTGGTTCTTCCACTTTCAGGTTTGTTCTCCTGCTCCCTCTATGTGTCCCTTCTCGTAATTGCAGGCAAATCCTGTTTTTTTCAAGATTTAAAAGTTTCCTTTCTTGCATCAGAGGGCTTGCGGTATCACATATCCCCCTTCTCAAAATATTACGGGCTGGGGGAAGCTCTTCACCGCAGCACGTAATCCGAGACATGGTGTCTGCGTTACAATGTAGCTTCCCAGCTCTATGCTCAACACGAAAGTCATAAGGTTGTAAAGCCATATACCACCGGGTTAACCTGGCATTTTCGTTCCTCATTGTATGCAGCCATTTCAGGGGGGCATGGTCTGTAATGAGGACAAACTTCCTCCCGGTAAGGTAAAATTTTAATGCCTCAATGGCCCACTTAATAGCGAGGCATTCGCGTTCAATGGTGGCATATTTTCTTTCCGCTAATGAGAGCTTTCTGCTAAGGAACAGAATGGGATGTTCTGCTCCTTCTTGTACCTGGGATAAAACGGCACCCAGCCCGGTTTCCGAGGCATCAGTTTGAAGTAGGAACGTTTGCTGGAAATCTACCCCGCGTAGAACGGGGGCCTGGCACAACTTCCCTTTCAATCTTTGGAAAGCAGCTTCTGCTTCGGGCGTCCATCGTACTATATTCGGGGCATTTTTTCTAAGCATCTCTGTAAAGATGTTGCTCTCCTCGGCAAAATGCGGTATGAACCGACGATAATACCCTATGAGTCCGAGGAAGCTTCTCAGCTGCTTCTTATTCTGAGGAACCGGGAAGTTCCTGACACATTCAACTTTATCCAATAGTGGCCGTACGGTTCCTCGACCTACTAGATGACCCAGGTACTTGACCTCCTCCGCTGCGAACGTGCATTTCTTAGGATTAAGAGTGAGGCCCGCTCTCCTCATAGCCTCTAATATGGTGCCTATCTGCTGGAGGTGTTCTGTCCATGTGGCGCTGTGGATCACCACATCATCCATATATGCGGTCGCAAAATTCTGATACGGTCGAAGAATCACATCCATTAGGCGTTGGCATGTGGCGGCTGCCCCATGCAAGCCAAAAGGCATTCTCCTAAACTGGTAGAGCCCCAAGGGTGTACTAAAGGCAGTTTTCGGCTTGGCATCTCGCGTTAAAGGGACCTGCCAATATCCTTTGGTCATGTCCAATGTCGTCAGGTATTTTGCTTGCCCGAGCCGATCTAATAGCTCCTCTATACGCGGCATCGGGTACGCGTCGAAAGTTGAAATCGCGTTGACTTGCCGAAAGTCTATGCAAAAACGCATAGATCCATCTGGCTTTGGTACTAACACCACCGGGCTGCACCAGGGACTGTGTGACTCTTCTATTATCTCCATCTGTAACATTTCTTGCACCTGATTAATGACCTCCTGCTTTTTCGCCTCCGGCAGTCGGTATGGACGCTGCCGGATAATTTTACCGGGAGGAGTCTGGATCTCGTGCGCCACCAACGAGGTCTCTCCAGGCATTGGCGTTAAGACATCTTTGTATTTATTTAACAATCGGGTCAAATCTTCCTTTTGTTTTATCGAGAGTTCTTCTCCTAGCTTTGGGGTAGAGTCTTCTTTACAATCCTCCAGACGAGGGCCCAATTCTTCCTCGGGTGGATCAGCGCCTATGGCCATTAAATTTTCTACTTCTGCTCTCCCCGTCGAGCCAAAACCTCCCACTCCTCGGCTTGTGGGATTTAACATCGGGACTTCCTCCAGATCAGGAAATCCTACCCGCTCACAAATGAGCTGTGCCACTCTGTCGCCGACTTGAACCTCGTAGTCCTTCTCTGAACAATTGCATAAGAGGACCTTTAGGACACCCCTATAATCAGGGTCCACGACTCCTGCAGCTACATCAATGTTGTGTTTGGCGGCCAGTCCGGACCTCGGGGCTATTCTTCCATAACATCCAGGTGGCAGTTCAATTTGTAAGTCCGTGGTCACTAATGTTCTCCCTCGCTTCGGTATGACCATATCCACGGCGCTATGGAGGTCATAGCCTGCCGCTTGTGCTGATGCTCTTTGAGGTGTCCGCGCTCTTGCGGATGTCTTGCAGTAGCGAAGCACAAACTTTTTGAGCGGCTGTGACCGATCCTTTATAACGGTCTTTGGGGGTTTCTCCCACAGCGGGCTAGGGATCGTGATATCCGTCGCAGCAGCCAGGCTGCTCCGCTGTACTGTGGAGTTTTTAATAAAGTCGAGTGGCCTGCCAGTGGAATCTGGTTTATCTGGAGGTAAACATTCTTTCTTCAAAGTTTTTCTAAATTGAGGCCAATCTCGGCCCAGGACTAAATCCTGCGGTAATCTTGGCACCACTGCCATTGGCATCTCTTTCACAATACCCATCCCCTTTATCCACAACTTATAAATGGGGTAGCGGGTAGCTGCTCCATGTACACACTTAATCTTGACATACCCCTCGGGTGATTCTGGGACCGACAGTCCATGATCCTGGATGGTCGACCATAACCTTTTTGAAAGCATAGTCTGGTCGGCTCCAGAATCTAACAATGCTCGTACACTTATGCCATGTATTTTTACATTGACAAGAAACCCATCATGCACTATTCTTGGTGACTCTCCTACCAAGGCTGTTCTCGCATGACATTCATACTGTACATGTCCTTTTTTTCCACACGCAAAACATTTTTTTGTATTCACGTTCTCCAGGGGTTTATAACTCTGCCACCTACCAGCTGGAGGACGTGAGGGACTTCCCTTCCCTTGTGCCTCCAATCCCATGGCACTTCGTGGACTTACACTAGGCTGTGTCACCTTTTCAGCCTCTAAGTATCTTTCAGTAAGCACAATAGCTTCAGTGGTATTGCTACAATTTTGGAGCATCAGAAAATTCTGCACCCTGTTAGGTAGTGCATTCATATATTGCTCTAAAATTATCGCATCCATGAGCGTATTTATACTTCTCCTTTCAGGTTGTAGCCACTTGTAAGCAAGACTACGCAACCTGTGGCCTAATGCCTTAGGTGTTTCATCTACCTTAAGCATAGCAGCTCTGAACATTTTATTGTACGCCACCGGCGTAAGACCAACACGATCTCTAATTGCGTTTACTACATCCTGATATGAATTTGCGAGCTCTGGGGGCATGGACCTGTAGGCCGCCAGCGCTTCACCTGTAAGTGATGCCGCTAGGCGTATGGCCCACTGCTCCTCAGGCCACTTAGCCGAATTCGCAATCCTAGCGAAAGTGTCTAGAAAGTCATCAATATCGTCACTTGGACTGAGCTTCCCTATCATTAAGTCCGAACAAGACCAATGTCCAAGTTCAGGGTTTACCCGTCCGACGAGTGATGTTCCTTCTTTCCTGCTCTGAGCCAGCTCCTCTCGCTGTTGCGCCATCCATGCGCTCATTGTTTCTATGACAGGCGTCTGCTGCTCCTGCATCGCCTTTAGAGCCTGATCCTGGCTCCGTTGTGCCAGCTCAGCCTGTTTGGTGAACTGGTGTGCCATCCAGGCACACAGCTCCTTGGGCTCCATTGTACCTGTTAAAAAAACAGAAAGAGAAAAAAAAACCCAAGTGCGGCTCTTCACAAAATATATTTTTCAGACCCTCTATATTTTTTCTTTCAACTTCCCCAGGTGTCCAACACTAGGTAGGGTTATCTACGCCTTACCTTGCTTTAGTGTTGCATCAGCTTTTGGGGAATGTAGTGCGATCGTCCAGGGGTTGCTCCACCGCTCCTGGATTCGCCAGATGATCTTTCACCTTTAGGATTTTCCTCCTTTTTTTTTTTTTTCTTTTTCCACTCCGGTCCGGGTTCCTAGGACTCCACTCCTGGTTTTTAACTCCGGTCCACTTTCTAGCAACTGCTCCGGTCTCCTGGTTTTCCTCTTCCGATCCGGATTCTAATACAGGTCAGTCCGGGTTTTACTTGCAGGTTTTTTTTTTTTTTTTCAAAAAGAAAAGAGCTTCTATTTCTCTTTTGAGTAGTTGCCCACGTTGCTCTGTACGCTCAAGAGTACCCCAAAAATCCGTGAAACTACGCCACTTATGTCCCCCGCAGCCCCCTCTAGTGGCGGCGTAGTGGTTCCACAGGGGCTGGGGAGCGCATAAGAATTAAAAGGTTCAGGGTTGATCTGTTGTGAGGGTCAATGGGATAGCAGGTCACATTGTCAGCCTCAGAGTCAACAACCTAAAAAGTAACTCTTGCCAAGTGTAGGGTTCAAAAAGGCTTTTATTTCCCCTTTTCGCATGAAGAAGTTCAAAATATGAGGTAATGAGTAACAGAACATAAATTCAGTTGCATCAAAACGTGAGTCAGCAAAACACTCAAAATAACATGGTTCCTTCACCAACTTAAAGCATAAACTTTCCAGTACAGTTTTCACACATTAGATTTGTTTGCCTTTTGCTCAAAGATATCTTCTTGTGCAAAAGTCACATTCCATTGATTCTATATCTTCAGTGCTCTCAGATTCCCCTGGCAGCCATTCCATGTCTATGGGATCTGACACTGAGGTCTCTGAGATCTCTTGGATATTAAAACCTGGTTTCCTAAAAGCATGCCATACTGTATCCCAGTGCTGGCTTGGTAGTTTGGGGCGTCGGCTTTTAGGTCTAGTATATCTCCCTGGGCTTGCTGTCGTTTCAGGACTAAAAGTTTGCTCCTTCCATTCTCTGGCAACATTAAACTTTTTCCTGTAAAACTTATCAGTTATATCTGGTTTAAAACAGTCCTTATTGTCCAGATAAAAACTAGCCCTTTGTTCCTCTCTAGGCTTCTTGAAAAAGGCTTGAGGCCTAGTCTGAGAGTTTTGTGCTCCAGGTATATCCTTTCTCTCAAGGCTATGAACTTTTCCTTTATCTTTCAAGTTACTTTTGTAAAAGCTTTTAAAAGTACCTTTTTTCTCTTGAAGGTTTCTTCTCCAACCGGAGGGGTAAGCACTTCCTTCCTTGGCTGCAGTCCGTGATACTGCCCCTTGAAGTTGTGTATGGCCTTTCTCTAGGCCTGCTCTCCCAGTAGCTTCCTTTCCTTTAGCTCTGCTGGGTTTGTCAGTGACCTCACCTCGGTCTCTGAGTCTGGCCTCTGGAGCTTCCCTTGGCACTGCCTCCTGTTCTCCACATGAAGGTCTCTGCCAAGCTCCTTGCCTCCTCCTGTGCTTCTCCTCTGGGTTCTTCCCTTCGGGGTTTCTCTGTTGCCTTTCTGGCTCTCTTGACTGCCTTCCTGGCACCTTTGCCTCTCTTTGCTCTCTCTCTCTTGGCTCTCTCCCTCTTGGCTCTCCCTCTTGCAGTGCTCTGTTCCTACTTAAATCCAGAGCAGCTGCTTCTGAGTCCTGCCCATAGAGGTGTGGTTCTTCCACTTTCAGGTTTGTTCTCCTGCTCCCTCTATGTGTCCCTTCTCGTAATTGCAGGCAAATCCTGTTTTTTTCAAGATTTAAAAGTTTCCTTTCTTGCATCAGAGGGCTTGCGGTATCACACCATGCACACCAACCTCTCGCCCCCTATTGCGTACATTTCCCTTGGATTTCTGCTACCTAAGTGCATGACACTGCACTTTTTCGCATTAAATCGTAATTGCCAAGCATTAGACCAGTCTTCCAGCTTTTGTAGATCTTTCCTCATGTTATCCACTCCCTCGGGGGAGTCCACTCTGTTGCAAATTTTTGTGTCATCTGCAAAAAGACAGACTTTTCCATTCAGTCCTTCAGCAATATCACTCACAAATACATTGAACAGTGCCGGGCCCAGGGCCGAACCCTGGGGCACACCGCTAATCACCCTCCCCTCATCCGAGTGAGCTCCATGTACCATCACCCTCTGTCGTCTGTCAGTCAACCAATTTCTAATTCAGTTTACTATCTTGGTACCCATCCCCAAGCTACTGAGTTTATTGACAAGCCTCCTATGAGGAAAAGTATCAAAGGCTTTGCTGAAATCCAGGTAGATGACATCCATCGCATGCCCCTGATCTAGTTCCTTGGTCACCCAGTCAAAGAACTCAATCAGATTAGTTTGGTAAGACTGTCCTTCAGTAAAACCATGTTGCCTCGGATCTTGCAACCTGTTGGTTTTGAGAAAGTTCACTATTCGCTCTTTCAGGAGCGCCTCCATTACTTTTCCCGCCACCGAGGTAAGGCTCACGGGTCTGTAGTTTGACACTTCTTCCCTGTCACCACTTTTGTGTAGAGGTACGACATCAGCCATTTTCCAGTCCTGAGGAACCTCTCCTGTTTCCAAGGATCTGTTGAATACATCCTTTAATGGCCCTGATAGAACTTCTCTGAGCTCTTTCAGTATCCTGGGATGTATCCCATCCGGTCCCATGGCTTTGCCCACTTTCAGTTTAGCAAGCTGTTCCAACACCTCATCTTCTGTGAATGGTGTGGTATCTACTTTGTTCCCATTTTTATATTTGGGAGTCCCAGCTGGTTGATCTCCAGGATTTTCTTTAGTAAAAACAGAGCAGAAGTATTTGTTTAGCAATTTCACTTTTTCTATGTCACTTTCCACGAGTCTTTTCACAGCACTTCTGAGTCCTGCAATTCCAACTCTGATCTTCTTCCTTTCCCGAATATACCTGAAGAAAGTTTTGTCGCCACCCTTGACATCTTTAGCCATCTTTTCGTCTGGCTTTGATTTTGCTATCCTTATTTCTCTTTTTGACTCTTTGAGTTTGATCCTGTATTCATTTCTGTTTTCTTCTGTTTGCAAGCTTTTGAATTTTGCGAAAGCTGTGTTTTTTGCCTTTATTTGAGCAGCAACCTCTTTGGAAAACCAAATAGGTTTTCTTCTCTTGTTTTTGTTTACTTTTTTAACATATTTGTCCGTTGCCCCTTTTATTGCCACCTTTAGTTTATCCCATTGCAATTCCACTTCCTTTATCTCCTTCCACCCTGTCATCTCTTCCTTTAGGTACTCGGCCATTTTATTAAAGTCAGTGTTTTTGAAGTTTAGGACTTTGAGCTTGCAATGTTTGGCCTGTACCCTGGCTTTTATCTCAAACCACACCGTGTGATGGTCGCTGTTGTTCACAGGGGTACTCACGCAGACATTTGACACGCTATCACCGTTGGTGAGCACTAAATCCAGCGTTGAGCTTTCCCTGGTTGGTTCCATGACCATTTGTCTAAGTAACGCATCTTGGAGAGCATCTACAATTTTTTTGCTTCTTTCCAGATGTGCAGAAGGAGTAATCCAATCCACATCAGGTAGATTAAAGTCACCCAAAATGATTACTTCCCCCTTTGTGGCTATCTTGGCAATATCTTTAATCAAATCGTTATCTATCTCTTCAATTTGAGTCGGAGGTCTGTAGACTACAGCAGTATGGATGACAGTGCCATCTCCTCTTTCCAACGCAATCCAGAGTGCTTCTTCTTTTCCCCATGCCCCCTGAATTTCAGTAGCTTTAATATTGCTTTTGACATACAAGGCCACTCCTCCTTTTCCATTTTCTTTGTCTCTTCTGAATAGATTATAGCCAGTTATGGCTACATCCCAATCATGCGATTCATTGAACCATGTTTCTGTAATGGCCATAATGTCCAAATCCATTTCCACCATTTTTATTTATTTATTTATTTATTTATGCTTTTCTTCTATACCGCTTTTTCCCAAGATCAAATGCGGTTTACAGTTAACATTTAATGAACAGGGTTTTACATAGAACAGTGTTTTTTCTTTCAAACTATGTACAATTGACTTTTCATGAACAATGAACAATAACATGGAACATATAGTTATACAATTTTACAATTAGCATTGACTAGTAATGCTGTAACTATTTACATTAATCATTATTAAACGTAGAGTTGCATTAATCATTATTAAACGTAGAGTTGCATTATTCCTAAGTGTGTTGGGGTTTGTGGCTTTTTGATCTGTGGTTAAGGGGGTTCGTTGTGAAGGTGTAGTGTGGGGGTTGTGGGGGATTCATTAAGATTTATAAAGTGTTCTTTAAACAGATATGTTTTTAGTTCTTTCCGGAATGTCAGGAGACCTTTTATTTTGCGGAGGCTTAGTGGGAGTTTATTCCATAGGGTGGGGGCTGCATATGAGAAGGCTCTTGAGCTTGTGGTTTTATTTGTTTTTCGAATGGATTTTTTTATGTCTAGTGAGTGGGTTGCGTTTTGTCTGCGGGTTCTATGTTCTTTTGGAGCATGTATTAGAGTGGTTAGATGTGAGGGTGAGATGTCGTTGATAAGTTTAAATGTGGTTAGGAGTATTTTGTACGATATTCTACTATTTATGGGAAGCCAGTGTAGTTCGGCGAGGATGGGAGTTATGTGGTCAGTGAGGCGGGCTTTTGCTGTTACTCGAGCACAGATATTTTGAGCTCGTTGGAGTAAATTGGTATTTGTGAGAGGGAGGCCGATAAGTAGACTATTACAATAGTCGAAGTGTGGAGTGATGAGTGTGCTGATAACAGATCGGAAGTCATGCGTGTCCAGTATTGGTCGTAGGTGTTGGATGGTCTTAAGTTTATAGAATATGGTTTTCACTGTTTGTTTTATGTGAGGGAGCATACTAAGTTTGTGATCTATTATGATGCCTAGGTATTTTACTTCTTTTTTGATTGGGATTATAGTGTTGTTAATTGTTATAGTTTCAGGGAGAGTAGTATCTGGTTTTCTTGTTACGAACATTGCTTCTGTTTTCTTTAGGTTGATGCTGAGGTTATTATTTTCTAGCCAAGTATTTGCTTCACTGATGCAGTCTAGTAAGTTCTGGTAGGTGGGATTGTTTGTGTTTATTGGTAGAGTGAGCATGATATCATCTGCATATATGTAGTGGTTGACTTTATATTTTTTAAATATATTTGTGATGGGTTGGAGATATAAGTTGAAAAGGAGGGCTGATAGTGCCGAGCCCTGGGGAATACCTTGTCCTTGTGTGAAGGGCTCTGAAGTGTCTTGGCCTAATTTAACGCGTATCGATCGGTTTGTGATGTATGATATAAACCATTGTAGAATTGTTCCTCCTATTCCTAGGCTTAGGAGTCTGTTAATGAGTGTGTTGTGGTGGACATTGTCAAAGGCGCCAGCTATATCAATGAATATGAGGATGTAACCTTGGTTGTATGTGTCAGTGCCTTTGATGAGGTCATCCATGAGTGTTATTAGCAAGGTTTCGACTCCGTGTGATGGGCGGAAGCCGAATTGGTGTGAGTCAAGTGGTGCATGCGTGTCGATAAAATCTTGTAGTTGAAGCTGTATGATTTTTTCTATTACCTTGGCAATAAACGGTATGCTGGCTATAGGTCTGTATGAGTTTGGGTCTGTGGGATTGAGTTTATTATTCTTTATTATAGGGCGTAAGGATGTAAGTTTTAGGGTATCTGGCATGATGCCCTGAGATAGTGATTGGTTTACTATATTTTGTATATGTATAGCCAATTCAGTTTTGGTGTTTTTTATCCATGATACTGGGCATGGATCCAGGGGGGAGGTAGTGGTGTTGATCATTGATATGACATTGAGGAGGTGTGTTTGATCAATGTCTTGAAAGGTTATCCATTTATTGATTAGTTTTAAGTCCGTAGGTATTGTTATGATTGTGCTAGATGATTTATTTTTTAATTTGTTAGCAAAATGAGTTGCAAGAGTTTGTGCGCTTATCGTATTAGGGCTTCCAGGTCCAGAACTTTGTTGGCTAAGCTTCGAGCATTTGTGCTCATTGCTTTCCAGCATTTACCTGGCTTGTGTGTATTTTGTATTGATTTTGTTCTGCCCACATCTTCCCACTTGTTTGTGATGTGTGTTTTAAAAGTGTGGCTGTTTCTGATATTATTCTGCTTTTGCAAGGGGTGGTGTGCCGGTCTTGACCTTCCACATCCATAACCCCCTTTTCCTAGTTTAAATGCATATCCACATAGTACCTGAATTTTTCACTTAAGATTCTTTTCCATGTGACAGAGAGATGTAGTCCATCAGCAACGTCTAGTATCTTGTTGGTCCACCTGTTTCCCCAGTCACCAATAAATCTGAATCCTTCTTGTTTGCACCAGGTCTGGAGCCATGTATTAAAGCTGTTAATGCGATGCAGCCATTTTGTCCCCTTACCAAGAACAGGCAGAACGTCCGAGAATGCAACAGTGTTCACAATGGGCTTGAGTTTCTCTCCCAGAGATTGGAAGTCCTTTTGGACTGTAGAGGCACTGTTTCTAGCCAGGTCATTTGTGCCCAAGTGGATAACAACATCAAGTTTGGAGTGTTCACTTTTTGTGCTAAGTACTTCAACAATTTGGTTTGTATTCCTGCTGGCTGTCGAGCCTGGTAGGCACATGACTATCTTCTCTCCTTTGAACTGTGTTCCCAAGTTGGTGCCTCTGATGATGGAATCTCCTAGTAGTAGTAGTTTTCTGTTTGGTGAGGTTTTCTTCATATTTTGTGCTTTAGCAGGAGATTGGGCAGTGTCTGACTCATTTAAGGGCCCTTCAGTTTCATTGGATTGAGCATCCTCATTAACCAAGGAAGAGAAGGCATTATGCAGGGATATCTCTTGATGTATAGGATGTCTCAGCATTACAGGTTGCAATCTTCCAGAACCCACTGTGATCCATTTGTTCCTGGGGTGTTTGATTCTTTGTGGGAGCAGTGGTGGACTTTGTTCAGTTTGTATCCTAGAAGAGGTGCATTTCATTGCAGCTATTTCCTCCCTCAGTAGAGTCACTTCTTTATGCATGGCAGCTAGGTTTTTCCTTAGTAGAGTCAGTTCGTCATGCATGACAGCTGACCTGAGGCACATAGGACAAGCTTTTAGGCTCGAAATGATTCGTCTTGAAATGAAAGTACCGCAGTTATTGCACTGAATACACGACATGTTGGTTAAGCAGTCCCAGAAGAGGAAGAAGAAGAAGAAAGGATGAAGAAGATGTGGACTTTTAACTCAAGTAAGAAAGGGTAGATGGCACTTATGTGACTACTATAAAGGCAATGTAGCCCCTGGGGTGGGTGGGGCGAGGGGTAGGGTGGGTGGGACCCTTTGCTAAATTAAAAAGTCATGGGATAGGAGGCAGTGTACTGGAAGTGGCGGTATATAAATGTTTGCTAAATAAATAAATATTGTGGATCAGGAACTGGTTAAAAGATAGAAAGCAGAGGGTAGGGCTAAATGGCTAATTTTCCCAATGGAGAAAGGTAAATAATGGAGTATTTATTTATTTATTTAAAAGCTTTTTTTATACCGCACTCTTCAGTATCAGTGCGGTTTACAGTTAACAATTCTTGCAAGAGACAATGAGAAATGCCTAGTGCTACATTGAACAGGATCAGGAACTTGGATCTGTAACTGGGTGAAGTATTTACACACTCAGCTAACACACCTGTAGCAGAGAAACTATTTACAAGTTCGATGTTAGGCCAGACTAAATGGTTAGGGCTGGGTCTTCAGTTATTACATTCATCATTATTGTCATTCTTGGTTATTACATTAATTCGAAGTAACTGATGGGATGGTTCTGTTGTTCGGTTAGTCTTATTCGGTTTGTGAAGTGTTGGGCGCTGAATGAGTGAGTTGGGGTGTGGGATGTGGCTGGGTTGAATTTGGTTGGGAAAAGTATAGAAGGAATAGGTGGTGCTTGGGATCTGTGCTGGGTCCACTGCTTTTTAACATATTCATAAATGACCTGGGAATGGGAATAAAGAGTGAGGTTATCAGATTTGCAGATGACACAAAACTATTCAAAGTTGTTAAAACCCATGAGGATTGTGGAAAATTGCAAGAGAATTGTGATAAATGGGAAGACAGGGCATCTAAATGGCAGATGAAATTTAATGTGGACAGTGCAAAGTTATGCACCTATTTATTTTATTTATTTACTTATTTAACATTTCTTATATACCGCCTTTCATGATATCAAGGCGGTTTACATTGAACAAACTGAAATTACATTGAACAGGGCATTATAAATTGGAGATAATTATTTTACAGGGAACATGGGCAATGGAGGGTTAAGTGGCTTGCCCAAGACCACAAGGAGCACCTGTGGGACCTAGGAAAGAAAATCCCAAGCTATGGTTACACGATGCAAGGTTCCACATTAGGAACCATCACCCGGGAAAAAGATTTAGGCATCATTGTGGATAACATGTTAAAACCCTCCGCCCAGTGTCTAGCGGCGGTCAAGAGAGCAAATAGAATGCTAGGTATCATAAGGAAAGGAATGGAGAATAAAACAAAGGATATTATAATGCCTCTATATCATTCCATGGTGTGACTGCACCTTTTTATTGTATACCATTCTGTTCGCCGTATCTTAAAAAGGATATAGCGTTATTAGAAAAGGTACAGAGAAGAAGCACCAAAATGGTAAAGGGGATAGAAGGATACCTCTATGAAGAGAGGCTAAAAAGGTTAGGGCTCTTCAACTTTGAAAAGTGAGGGCAGAGGGGAGATATGACAGAGGTCTATAAATTAATGAATGTACTGGAATAGGTAAACTTAAATCGATTGTTTACGCCATCAAAATGTAGAAAGACTAGAGGACATGCAATGAAGCTACAGGGTAACCTATTTAAGACTAATAAGAGAAAATATTTTTTCACTCAACGTATAATCAAACTCTGGAATTTGCTACTGGAGGATGTAGTAAAAGCTGTTAGTGTAGCTGGGTTTAAAAAAGGTTCGGACAAGTTACTGGAGGAAAGGCCCATAAACCATTATTAAAGTGCACCCAGAATATCCACTGCTTGTCCAGTACAAGCATTGTGGAACCTGTGTCTTTTGGGGAAACTGCTAGGTACTTGTGACCTAGATTGGCCACTGTTGGAAACAGGATACTGGGCTTGATGGATCTTGGTCTGACCCAGTATGGCATATCTTATGTTCTTATATTCTTATAACATGATCACATTTGATTTAGTAAATGGAAGAGAGATGACAAGGAAATCCACAGTACTACCTTTTAACTTTCAAAAGGGAGACTATGATAAAATGAGGAAAATAGTTAAAAACTAAAAAGAGAGCTGCAAAGGTTAAAGATTTATATCAGGCATGGTCATTGTTTAAAAATATTATCTTGGGAGCCCAGACCAGATGTATTCCATGCTTTAAGAAAAGTGGAAGGAAGGCCAAAAAACTGCCAGCATTGTTTAAAGGTGAGGTCAGAGAGGCTGTTGTAGCCAAAAAAGCATCCTTCAGGAAACGGAAAAAGGAGCCTAATGATGAACACCGGAAACATAAGCATTGGTAAGTTAGATGCAAGGCATTGATAAGGCAGGCAAAGAGAGAATTTGAAAAGAAGCTTGCTGTGGAAGCAAAAACATATAATAAAACCTTTTTCAAGTACACTCAGCAAAAAACATGTGAGAGAGTCAGTTGGACCATTGGATGACAGAGGAGTAAAAGGGGCACTAAGGGAGGACAAGGCCATAGCAGAAAGACTGAATGAATTCTTTGCTTTAGTCTTTACTGAAGATGTAGGGAAGTTACTCCTCCTTGAAATGGTATATAAAGGTAATGTAGCGGAAAAAATGAAAAGAAATATTGATACACTAGGAGGATGTATTGCAACTGATAAATTGAAGAGTAGCAAATCAGCTGGACTGGATGGTATACATCCAAGGGTGTTGAAAACTGAAATATGAATTGCAGACCTGCTATTAATAATCTGTGAACTATCGTTAAAATCAACTGTAGTACCTGAGGATGTGAGAGTGACCAATGTAACTATTTAAGACTAATAAGAGAAAATATTTTTTCACTCAACGTGTAATCAAACTCTGGAATTTGTTACCGAAGGATGTAGTAAAAGTTGTTAGAGTAGCTGGGTTTAAAAAAGATTTGGACACATTCCTGGAGGAAAGATCCATAAACCAATATTAAAAGGGACCCAGGATATCACTGTTTGACCCAATACAAGCCTTGTGGAACCTGTGTCTTTTGGGGAAACTGCTAGGTACTTGTGACCTAGATTGGCCACTGTTGGAAACAGGATACTGGGCTTGATGGACCTTGGTCTGACCCAGTATGGCATATCTTATGTTCCATTTTTGAAAAGGATTCCACGGGTGATCCAGGAAAGTACAGACCGGTGAGCTTGACGTCAGAACCAGGCAAAATTGTAGAAACCATTATAAAGAATAACATTACTGAACATGTAGATAGTTATGGCTTAATGGGAGAAAACCAACATGGATTTAGCCAAGAAAAGTCGTGTCTTACTATCTATTATATTTTTTGAAGGTGTGAATAAACAGGTAGACAAAGATGAGTCAGTCAATATAGTGTATCTAGATTTTCAGAAAGCTTTGATTCTTGGTGAAATTTTAAAAAGGTCACGGGATTGGAGGCAGTGTAGTATTGTGGCATTAAGCATGGGAAAACAGATCCCTGGGTTGTCCTAAGAAATAGGGGGCGCTGGAGGATTGTGGTTGTGATTGCTGAGTTTGTTACTGAGGTTCATCACCAAGAAAATGTTAGAGATGTGCTTTCACTTTAAAATAGAAGCGATAGTAGTTCACCCTAATGATCATTAGCATACACTGTTCAGTGATAGTGAGCACTATTGAACAATAGGGCGCACTATTATGCAATAGGGAGCATTATTAGAAAAAAGACAAAAAAATAAAAATAAATAAATAAAACATAAAAAACAAAATGAAATGACATTTTATGGCCTGCGCATCCCTAGAAAATATGTAAGGTGTCAGATCATTGCCATTGAAAATGTTGACTTTTAAGTGTGATAGTCTACAATTTAAAAGTCCACAAACAGAGGATCTCTTCCCCTTAGTTCCAGGGATGTAGTAAATGTGCCATGCCTCAGCAACCCAGAAATGACAAAGGAGGAGGGCTACACACACATCTCTATCTATAGATAGATATGAAAAAAAGTATATATATACAGTATATATACACACACACACATTTGTGTAGGGGCACTGCGCTCTTACAGGTATTCCTGTACATAATATATTAAAAACATTTATTCTCTCAGTTTTACTGTCTGAAGATTTTTTTTTCTTGAAATTTGGGACACAAAGGGGCCCATTTACTAAAACGTGGCAAGGTTCTGTACTTAATGCACGTTTGGTGCAAAAATTAACAGGACAAGCCTCCATGGTAATTGTCAGGGCCATAACCAACATGTCCCGTAATGCACGCTGGACCCATGCACAATTACCACAGGTGCATTCATCTGCTACCCATTCCGCAGGGTGGTAAAGGCACTCATGGCAATTACAGCATTGACAACATGAGGCAAATGCCCATGCATTAATTGCAATGTACTCTCCATGCCCACTCTACTCCCCAACCCGCCCAGTCCCCACTCCATCGCGCGATGTGTGATGACAGTGGAAATTAGCACATGGTAACTGTCATGCCGGCATAGTTAACAATTACTGAGGACCTGTGCCAACAGTTACTGTGCACAAGAATGCACACTAACCACATAGTGCATTTTAGTAAAAGGGTCCCAAAGTTTTCTTTCCAAACTATTTTCCAAAATTTTAAAACAAATTCTGTTTAGTGGTTTTCAAAAATGGGTACATGAATATTTTTAACCTGGCTCTTGTCCACTGAGAAAATAAACACTTGGTTTGGCACACAAAGGTCAGTCTAAGGTATACCAAGTAAAACAAGAATAAAAAACTTGGAAATTAATAAAAAAATAGTTTTAGAATAGAGTTATGGCTTGTTCTTTAAGTAAGTCCTTCAAGGAAGCCAATTAGAAACAGCTGGTAGGTACTTTTCTTTTTTTTTTTTTTTTTTTTACTACAAATCCATCGAGAATCAAGTTGTGTGCAAATTTAAAAATACGTAAAGCTCTGTGAGATTTTCATCTATGAACTCACTCTGAACCCGCGGCATTAAGCTGGTCTGCCTGAAGCAGCTGTAAATCATGTGGTCTGCACTATGTGATGACCACATAAGTATATTTATAAATTTTTTGTACTTTGGTTTTACTAAAGTATTTGAAAACCCCTTTTTCAGCATTTGCAAACATTCCAAATAAATAGGTTGATATATAGTGTGATGAAGCTGACACTACTGAAGCTATGGAGTTAGGGAAAACTCCGTTTCTTTTAAAGAAACTAATTTACAGAGAATGCAGTTACCAAGAAGTGCAGCTAGAGGGAGTAGGCATGAGGGTGCAGAAGGTAGGCTGACACACCCAGATTGTAATGATGCAATAGCTAATCAAACACACCTGAGTAGAGGGCCAAAAAGCTCACTAAAGAAACTGCTTTATAAGCAGTGCTCGGTCAGGAGAATAGAGAGAGGACCACGAATAGAGAGATGACCACAGGAGCAGAGAAGACCACAATTACAGAGAGCAACAGAAACCACTGCTACTAAGGAGAGAGAAAGGGGAAAGCTCCAACTACGGAAGGAAAGGCAGTTAAGCTTGCAGTCCTTACAAGGAAGGGACAACTTCCAGGAAGGACAAGCCCATGCTGAAAAGCTTCAGAAAGAAGTCTCCAGGGAATACAGTGTAAGCAGGAGAGTGCCTGGTAGAGGGAATACCAGCAACGCACGTCTCAGAGAACAAAGGTACATTCACACCTCCTTTCCTGAATGTGTGGCAGGTCCTAGAAAGGCTTGTAAACCAGAGAGCCATAGATATGAGAAACAAAGCTGGGGAAGCTTTGGAAACCTGTGCAGAAGGTCCTAGATAAAAGCCATATTAATTGTTTGCCAGACCAGGTCCAGCCAGGCTGGAAAGTCTTGGAAAGAACTACTGAAGTACATCCAGTTTTGCCTAGGGAAAGCTCAGGCTTAGCAGACACCATATCTGAGCAAGAGGATATGCAAACAGACCTTGTAGAATCAGAATCATTGCTACCTGAATATCCTATGGACTGTACTCTCTGTGTAGCTGAGAGTATAGAATCTCTCACAGAGTCCTAGCATAAGACATGCTTTAAAAAATGTCATTGCTTTGTTGAGCTGAAAAGAAGAAGCTCTTTGTGTTTATTTAACCTGTTGATATTGAAAAATCCTGCTTGAATGGAAAAGACTGTCAAGCTCTTATAACAGTTTTGGACTTTGTAAATACTTTGGTAGAAACCCTGAATCAAGGTGAATTCTATTGTCTTCTTGGAGAACCTTAGCGCATCAAGGGAATAAAACCTTATATTTAACCCAGCACAAGGCTCACACAACTATTTTTTATAAAGAAGGGAACTACAAGGACCATAATGCACCTGTTCTAAGTTAAAGTTTCCGGCTTCAACAAACAATAAATGTCTGCCCTGACCCTTCAGCACGCTGCCACCGGGAGGGGCTGTGACAATAGATTCACTTTAGCCACATGTGTCAATATATGGGCAAAATTTATCTGTACATCTCAAGGAAGGGTCACAGACATTCTTGAGGCAGAGGCCTCAATTTATCCATTTAGCAGTGATATTCAGTTACAAGATGCTAAAAAATATATAACTACACCTCACTATGCTGTAGTTATTTTAAAGAAAATCAGCAGGTGAAGACGTTTTTGGGTGCCAGTTTTTGTGAAATTTAAAATTAATGAGCTTCTTTGCATATGTAAAGGGGTCTTTGGACACTTTTACTAAAGTCCTTGCTCTTCCCATCCAAAACTGACCCCCAGTAGTACAGTACAGACTGTTGGCCAGTGAATCTCCAGAAAATTATTTTCAGAGGGTTGGAGGTGGTGGGAGGGAGAGAGAGACTGTTCTGTTTCCTGTTTGCCATCAATGAGGAGCCTAGAGTTGAAAGGAGAGTCAACTTCCTGTTTCTCTCAAGGAAGTGGTAGTAGGGGAAGGAGGAAGCCTGCCTTCTGTGGTTTCCAAAGCCATATAGTGAATGAAGAGGTTAACACCAGGATTCCCATGCAGTGGTGCTTCTGGTACTGCACTGTTAAGTAGCTCTCCCTAAGGGGTCCATCAGTAGAGTGGGGAGTTTCTCTGTTCTGAGGACATAAGCCTCTCACTGGGTCTGTCTCTTGTGGGGAGAAAAGATCCCAATCAGAGTTCAAAGAAAGAACAAAGATCTACACAGGAGCAGTGAGAAGCAGGGGCGGCTCAAGGCAGTCTGCTGCCTGCTGCCTGAGGCGAAGAATGAGATGGCGCCCCCCCCCCCCACCACCTTAGAGGGGGGCGGGGCTTTTTCAGAAATCCAATCAGAGACTGAACCAAATCAAAAAGCTGATTAGATTATATGGAGGAAATGCAAGATGTTTGCACACAGGGCCATATAGAACTGCAATCGCGCCTTGTGCGACTTGCAACTCGGATGCACGTCCCCCTCTCCCCAATATCTCTATCCAGCGCTGCCTGCTCTTTCCTTGCTGCTGCCACCGCCCTCTGTTTTTTTTTACGGCGGCGCTGGCAGCAGGGAAAGAGCAGGCAGCGCTGGATGGAGGTATGGGGAGGAGGAGGGGGCATGCACCCAATCTGGAAGGCGCCAGCACTCTAAGCAGATCTGTCCCTCCCTGCTCTGACATCGTGTCGGAGGAAGGAGGGACCAGACCTGCTTAAAGTGCTGCGAAAAGGCTTTGGGGCACATTTTAACTGCCTGCTATTGTCCTGCCAGTGGCAGCAGGGCAACAGCAGACAGCCGAAATGCGCCCCCCAAGCCTTTGCGCCCTGTGCAGCTGCACTGCTTGCACAGGGCTAGGTATGGTCCTGTTTGCACACCAAGGAACTAAAAGACAGCAAGAATCAATAGCACAGTTTATAAAACTAAATTATAACCCATTTTTATTTTGTTATAAACTGTGCTATGGTTCTCCCTTTTTCTTTTTCAACATATTTTGCATCCACAGTAGGTGCAGAGCAGAACCAGGACATTCACCCACAGAATTCAATATTTCAAAAAAACAAATCTGATTCTGATCATCTCACTAACAACAACAATCACTATTCTCCAGTACCAGGCATATTGTGAATAAAGAACCCTATAACACAAAGCAAGCCTACCATACCATACCATATCAGCACAAACTTCCAAAAGTCACATAAGGAGCCCATCCAAAAAAAGCGTCACTGTAAATACTACAGTGGGCCCTGGGACATCCATACACCTATCTGAAAATCTGAACAAGTCAAATTACTACAGTACAGAATAGATCTTTATATACAAACTGCATGTTAACAGAATACCTGACCTCAGTCACACATGCACAACATCGACCCTCACCAAGTACAGAATAAGCAACCACAATCTAAAGTAAAAATAAAAATATGTAGACAAAATTTAAACTGAAACCCCAAGAAGCCAGAGTCCACATGCAGTGCAACATCAGATAAATAAGAGATGCAGTTACCCAATATTGTATAAAATATAAAAATAGCACAAAGTCCAATCACCAAAATTAAATAAAATTATTTTTTCTACCTTTGTTGTCTGACCATTTTATTCTCTGATCATGCTGGTCCCGATCTGAGGCTTCTGCTTTCCTGTCTTCTCTTAGCTCTCTTTCTGTGGTCTATGGTCCATGGACCATCTGCCATTTCTTATCTCTTCTTTTGTTTTCTTCACTTCCTTCCATCAGCCCATTTCCAGTTCCAGTAACCCTCCTCAGTATCAGTCCCCTTTCCAGTCCTCCCCTCCCAGTACCTTCCAATGTCAACCACCTTGCATTCACATGACTGCCACTTGTGTCCATTCCCTTCCAGTCCCCCTCCTTTCCCACTGTCCAGCCTCTTCTAGTCCAAATACCATCCCAGGTATCAGCTCAGGTTCACTCTCTGTGCCACCCCCCAGTCAGCTCCCTTCCAGTCACACTACCCTCTGTCTATCTCTCTTCCAGTGCCATTCACATGTCAGCTCCCTTCCAGCCTCCTCCCTATTACCCAGCTATCTACCACTCCCATCCCCAAGTGTCAGCTCCCTTCCAGTCCCCCTTCGGTACATTCCAGGTGTCAGCTCCTTTCCAGCCCCCTCCTTCCCTTCCCTTCCTGCCCAATCCTTCCCTGGCAGACCCTCTCAGTATCCGCTCCCTTCCAGTCCTATTCTACCATCCCCCCGCATCAGCCCATTTGTAGCCCTAGCCCCTAGTTTTCTTCCAGGGCCAGCAGCACTCTCCTCCCCTCCCCCATTAGCCCATTTCCTGTTCCAGCCCATTTCTAGTCCTATCCCCTTTATCAGCCCACCGCAGTCCTAGCACCCCAATCAGCCCATTTCCTGTCCTAGTCTCCCCCCATAGCCCATTACCAGTCCTAACCCCCCCATCAGCCTATTTCCAGTTCAAACCCCCCCGAAAGCCCATTACCAGTCCTAGCCCCCTCGTGATCAGTCCATTTCCAGTTCTAAACCCCCATCAGTTGATTTCCACTCTTAACCCCCCCATCAGCCCATTTCCAGTACTAACCCCCCATCAGCCTGTTTCCAGTTCTAACCCCCCTCCCATAACCCATTACCAGTCCTAACCCCCCCATCCGCCCATTTCCACTTCTAACCCCCCCCCATAGCCCATTAGCAGTCCTAACACCCCCATCAGCCCATTTCCAGTTCGAACCCCCCCATCAGCCCAGTTCCAGTCCTAGACCTCTCCCCCCCCCCCACCCCAGGGAAATTGAACCAAAAAAACCACTCTGGGCCCGGCGAAAGAAGCAGCTGCGCTCCAGCAGCGGCGGCGGCAGAATGAGGAGCCCCGCGGCCGCCTGCCCACCCCCCCCCGGGAGCCTCCTGGTTTCCCAGGCTCAGCTTTGCAGAGCCGCGGCGAAAGGGACAGCGTTTCCTTTTCGCGCAGCTCTGTTAAAGCTGAGCCTGAGGTGCTGATGGTAAACCGGATTTCCTGTTTCCCATCAGTGCCTTGGGCTCAGCTTTAAGAGAGCCGCGGTTAAGGGAAACACTGTCCCTTCGCCGTGGCTCTGCAAAGCTGAGCCGGGGAAACCAGGAGGCTCTCCAGGGGGGGGGGGGGGCGGGCGGGCAGCTGCAGGTCTCCTCATTCTGCTGCTGCTGGAGTGGCAGCAGCAGGCCAGCAGCTGCTTCTTTCACCAGGCCCGGAGTGGGGTTTTTTTTTCGTTTTTTGTTTTGAAGGCCGAGTGAGATGGTGACGGCGGTCTTTTTGGGGGCAATTTTGCCGCCCCCAAAAAGCGGCCGCCTGAGGCCACTGCCTCACTTGGCCTCATTTATTTATTTATTTATTTAGCTGTATTTATATACCGCTTTTCACCGGGTCAAATACCATACCATAGAGCCGCCTATGGTGAGAAGTGTGTGTCAGGTGCTTATCCAAGGGTACCCAGCCACGAGGAAGGTGAAAGAAGAAAAGGAGAAATCTGCTCCACCAATGGATTGATCAAGAATCCAGGAGGGTCAACAAGAGAATGGAATGAAAAAAGAGACTCAAGCATTTCAAGTAATACATATCAAAAGTGATTTGAGGAGTCAGGGAGCTCAGTATAAACAGGGTTGTCAACTGGCTTCAGATGCACCCAAGCTCAATCCAGTCCTGAGTTTACCCCATTGCCTGCAGGGATATGTAGTTCTGATTTCTCTTCTGCACACCCTAAGAAAAGCAAGACTACAAGTCCCTGCAGGCAATGGGGTAAACCCAGGACTGGATCAAGCCTCTCAGGCACACATGGAGCCAGCTGGCAACCCTAAGTATAAGTTCAAAGGGCAGGGCCGCACCAAGTCTGCAAATATGGAAGGGGTACTAATGTCACCACTGGGCTTCTAGGAAGCCCAACAAAAGTGAGTTCCTGCACATGGATGCAGGGCTTATGCAAGGATTGGAGGTGTCCTAGGCAGGTCCTCCATTCTGCCACCCCCTCACGACCATTACACCATTACTCTCTGGGGTCACAGCAGCAGCAATAGGTCCTCAAATTGTGACACAGTGCTTACTAACACTCCGGCACTATGTTGCAGTTTTCTGCCGTTCAGAATGTACTGTTTCCACGCCCCTCTGACGTCGTTTCCGGTTTTGTAGGGGGACAGAACCGGCGTACTCTAAACTGCAGGAAACCGTGATGCAGCGCCGGAGTGTTGGTAAGCACTGTATTGTGGTTCGAGGACCTGTTGCTGCTGATCCCAGAGAAAGGCAACAGCAGCAACAATGGGCACCCTTAAAGGGCCTGTGCCCTAGGCAACCACCCAGTTTGCCTGGTAGTAGCACTGGTCCTGTATGGCTGGGTGGGGTGCCAGATTCATGCATCAAAAGTTTTTTATGTTTCAAACATTTTATTAGTATTTTTAGTACCCCAAACAGCAGGTAATACCGTCATCCAATAGGTAACAAACAGTGAAGACTGCAACAATTGTACACCGTATCCCAGCAGCTACAGGTAGGAACATCAGAAAGTACATAACAAGTACGAGTACAAACAACAGCAGGAAGCTCCCATACGAAAGTACAGAAGGCACACAGCTGAATATAACACAGCGGAAAATAAACACTAAAGGCCAAAATGTTACAAAATAAAACAGCAGATATCATGGAAGCAGGTTGACACCGAGAGCCTCAGGGGATAGCACTTGTTCCAACGCGACACCCAAAGCTGCTAGCTAGCTGCCCCCCACCCTCCGCCCCCCCCTCCCAAAGCAACCCAAGCCCACACTCAGTCATAAACATAAAGCTCAGTAGTCAGCGTAGGGCCAATGCCCGGAGACCGTGCCGAGTTCAACGAAGGCAAGGAAACAACGAACCTACAGGCCTGGGGGGTGTTCTGCTCCCAGGCCCACTTACAATAAAGGCCCCCGGGAGAAATCCCACACTAGCCCGGCTAGGCCTTTCCCACCCGTCCCCCCCCCCCCGATCCCCCCCTCCCTCCCCGTCCCATCATCCAATCCCATTCAAAGGACAGGGTTTGACATGCTGCGGCTGGGAAGGAGGCTGACCCACATCCCAGGCGCATCTAGCCATCTACGAGAGAGACAAACAAGTCACACCACGGGACTCCCCGAAGGGAACCCAGGAAAAGAAACAGCGACAGAAGGAGAAAAAGTGTAATGGAGCCTAGAGAGGGCCCAAGGAAGTAATATAAACAGCCACACTGCAAGGATGCCACGCAACACCTAAAACAAACTCAAAACAAACTCAAAATTCTGCCACGCTCTGCCGGCCGTAAAGATTGCAGGTGGGGGCCCCAACATTCCAGGAAAGACCGCCAGTGCCTCTCCACCCCACTAGCACGCATCTTCTCCATAAGCAGAACCCGGTGCAGTTGTATTCTCCAAAGGCCGTAGGTCGGTCCCCGACCGGTTAGCCACTGTTGCAACACGGTCATGCGAGCCGTTATCAACACCAGGCGCAACCAGCGCAATCCCGCGGAGCCAAGCTCAGATTCCCACGAGCTTTCCCAAACATCAAGCACTAAATTGCCAGCTGTAAAAAGAACGGCCCGCCGCAGGCACATCAGCAGGTAATCCAGTACCCGACGCCAAAAGACCTGAGCCCTTGGGCAACTCCAAAACATGTGTCCCAATGTCGCTCGAGGAGCCGCACATCGGGGACAACAGTGGGAGTCTCCCACTCCAGCCCGCCAGGCCCGAACGGGTGCAAAATATAGTCGTCAAGTGAGCCGAAATTGAGTATCACGGTGAGCTACTTGCACACTGAGTGAAGAGACAGCAGCCAGGCCACGGAGTAGCCCCTCAGTGGTAATCTCAGTATCCAGGTCTGTCGTCCAGGTCTGTGCCAACACCTTCAGATCCAGCGGCATGGCCGTTTCCCACAGCATTTTGTGAAGCCATGTTACACGTGTCCCAGACTCACCCCCTAGTAAGGCCACCTCCAAAGCCGAGCATATCTCCCCCCGCAAATTGCCCTGGGGGAGGGAACGAATATAACTACATAGTTGCACGTATAGGAAAACGTCACGATCACCCAACGGATACCTTTGGCGAAGAACTGAAAAGTCCTCCACCCTACCCTCAACAGTTAGCACCTGTTCCAAATTGACAAGCCCCATCTTTTCCCAGCGTGCGAAGCCGGATCCGCCTAAACCTGGAGTGAAGGCTGCATTACCACGTAGGGGAAGATAAGGGGAAAAAACTGCCGATAGCCCACGACTCAAACAAAAATGCCGCCACGCTGTCCGCAGGGGAGCCAACAGAACTTGTTGAAACAAAAGCCCCACCCCCTTGGACTGCGGAGCATGTAGAAGATACCGCAGGTGAAAGGGACGCGCCACAGCCCGGAGCATCTCCAAGGGGGAAAAGTCATTCAGGTCCCACAGCCAATCTCGAATGAACCGCAACAAACATGCAACATTATATTTCCGTATATCCGGAAGACCCAGCCCCCCTAGCTCCCGGGGCTGCCGCAGCACCTCAAGACGTACCCGCGGCTGTCGCCCCCTCCACAAAAGCCGACTCAGCAAGCACTCCAGCCGCCGAACATCGACCCGCTTAACAAATAGGGGAAGGGTCTGGAGCGTATACAACACCTTTGGGAAGACGGCCATCTTGCATAAAGCAACACGCCCCCCTAGAGACAATGGTAAATCGCACCACTTATCCACACAAGTCGTCACCGCCTGGAATAGCCTGGTTATGTTCAGTTGGTATAAGTCCTTCGGGTTAGCCGGTAGATATATACCCAGATATTTGAAATAGCCATCCGCCCACCGGAGTGGGAAGACGCCCTCCCATCCACCATGCTCCTCCTCCCCGATCTGCATGGCCTCTGATTTATCAAGGTTGAGACGGAACCCCGAGGGCCGCCCATAATCCCGCATCAAGTGCAACAACTCAGGCAATCCCTCACGGGGCTCCGCCAGATGTATCAAAAGATCATCGGCAAAAGCCGCCACTCGGAATTCTTCCTTCCCCACCGAAATACCATGAAACTGCTCTGCGGCGCGTATCCGAACCAGAAGGGGCTCCAGAGTCAAAACAAAGAGAAGAGGGGACAACGGGCAACCCTGACGAGTCCCTTTCTGAATCTCGAAGTCAGCTGTCATATTTCCATTAACCAACAAGGCCCCAATTGGGTTAGCGTACAAGAGGCGTACTACATCGACAAAGAAACCAGTAAAGCCCATCGCCTCCAGGACTTGGTACATGAAACTCCAGGTGACTCTATCAAAAGCCTTTTCGGCATCAAAGCTTATAAGCATTGAGCGTAGCCCCCCCTCCCGCGCAACGCAAAGAGAAAGCAAAATACGTTGAAGGCTATATGCCACATGACGGCCTCGGACAAAGCCCACCTGGTCACGGTGAATCAAGGCCGGTAAATAATTAGCTAATCTATCCGCCATTATTTTAGCTAACAGCTTGAGATCCACATTGAGGAGCGAAATGGGACGATAGGATCCAGGAAGAAGGGGATCGCGCCCCGGTTTAGGTAAAATGGTAACCAGAGCCTTGTTGGCCTCGAAAGGAAACCTCCCTCTCTGCACCAAGTCCTCAAAATAGCCCACCAGAGGAGACACCACCGCACTGCCCAGAACTTTGTAGAACTCACTGCGGTATCCATCCACTCCCGGGGCCCGGCCCGTTTTAAGGTTCCGAATGCCCTCTTGCACCTCCTGCCCCGAAATAGGTTGATTAAGAGCCTGTAAGTGTTCCTCGCTGAGCCTAGGCAGGGCACATCGAGTCACAAAATCGCGGCCCTCCTGTTCCCGATCGCCCTCGTTCGCATACAACTGCCTGAAGAAATCTAAAAAGACATGTTCAATGTCCTCGGCCTTACGTCGAAGGGTCCCATCAGAATGACGGATGGCTCCTATATGGCGAGACTCCCCGGGTGGCTTCAGCAAGGAGGACAGCAGCTTGCCTGCCTTATTACCATGCTGATAAAGCCGATATCGGTAGTATAGCATCGATTTTTGGGCCCGCCGGTGAAGCATCTCCAACTCCGTCTGAAGTTCCCGTAATTTGCGCTGGTTCTCGGCGGTCCTGCGCCCCACCAGCACCCGGCACGCTCTACCCAGCTCCCGCTCCAGCCGCAGAATCCGCTGGTTGAGCCGCCGCCGTCTCTGGGCTTGATAACTGATGATCTCGCCTCGAAGGACGGCCTTACCCGCCTCCCAAAAAAGGGCCGGGGAGATCTCCGGCTGGTCGTTGAAGGACACATTTTCTTTCCATCGGTCTCGGACATAGGCTTCAAACTGCACGTCCCCACTAAGGTCCAGGGGATAGCGCCACAGACCATTGCGGCAGGTGCTACTGCAGTGCAGCTCCAAAAGGACCATCGCATGGTC
The DNA here is from genome assembly GCA_033557465.1 of Ichthyophis bannanicus. Classification (NCBI taxonomy): domain Eukaryota; kingdom Metazoa; phylum Chordata; class Amphibia; order Gymnophiona; family Ichthyophiidae; genus Ichthyophis; species Ichthyophis bannanicus. The sequence goes on along the minus strand of CM066032.1, from coordinate 1,094,207,814 downwards.
TGACAGAACCACAGGCCCAATCTCCGCCTTACCGACCCGACCAAACAGCGTTTCGGAGACTAAGAAAAAATCAATCCGGGACCACGTGCCATGAGCTCGGGACAAATGAGTATAGTCCCGCTCTCCAGGGTGGAGCACCCGCCATATGTCAAGGAGCTTATGTGCTTCACAGAGCCCCCCAAGTTGCCGCCGAGCCTTCCGGCTACCCCAGCGCACCGAACCTGAGCGGTCCACTGCCGCCTCCAAGACTTCGTTGAAGTCCCCCCCCATAATGACCTGGTAACCACTAGTATCCTGCAAAAGATGCGTTAAAGCTACATAAAAGCCGGCCTCATAAACATTGGGACCATAGACCGAGCACATAGCCACTTTAAGTCCATTGAGCACCCCCCAGACACAAACGTATCGGCCCTCCGTGTCCGCTACTACGCGTTCTTCAATCCAGCTAGCAGAGGTCGTTATTAAAATAACAACCCCCCGCTTTTTTCCAACGGCCGGGGCCCCATAAACATGCGAGATATGGCCTTTGCCGAGCTTCACATGTTCTGCTGCAGAAAGATGCGTCTCCTGCAACATAGCAACGCTCAACCGGTGACGATTCAGGTGCTGCATTACTTTGTAGCGCTTCATCGGTGACCCCAGGCCACAAACATTCCAAGAAGCTATTCTAGTGTGTTCACCCAGGATCGTGGACCCATAAATAAACCCCAAGTCCAGCAAATCTCCTTTGTAAAAGGCAGCGGCCCCCCAGCCTGGAGCCCCCACCTGCTTCCACATCTCACCTCTCGCAGACAGCCGCATAGACATGCACACCAGACAACCTTCCACCCCCACACGCAAACCCCAGGAAATAAACCAATAGTCCCTCCCTCCAAAACCCAGTCCATGACCAGGCAATGAGCCCTGAATTATGTACACCCCCCCCTCCCCTCCCCCCCCTCCCATCTCCCCCCCCTGCCCTCCACCCTCCATCCCCCCTCTCCTCCTACTAACCACCGAGCTCTCGGCTCTGGCCCCACCTCGACTTCCTAGGCATGTGGGACCCGCCCCCTCCCCCCGCCCCTGCCTATCCCAGTTATCCCGGTTATCCCCACCACTCACCTCTGCCATAACGCAAAGACTAACCCTTTCCTCCCCCCTTCCGCGTCAGCCTCCCACCCGCAGCTCAGGTTCCCTTCCACCCTATGAGGCCTACCCCTACCTTCCGCCCATGCCCCAGCCTTCGTCGCCTCCTCCACCCCCAAAGCCTAGGTGCCCTTATAGCTACAACCCGCATAGCAGGCATGAGGAGTTAAATTAGTCAAGGGGTCCCCCCCGACCAGCCACCCACCATCCCTCCCAACAAGCCCCAGCCCAGTGAAATAAGCAGGCAGCAATAGGGCAACCCAGTCCCAGCCGTGGCCGCGTGTTCCCCCGGAGGCTCCAGACATCCCAGCCCAACAGACGCGATGAAACATCCCATCAACATGAACATCATATTGAAATAATCAAACAGTAAAGATGTCAAAGTTCAAGTTAACGCAAATACAATTAAATAGTTGGGTCCGGGAGGGCCGTAGATAACATAGGCAAAGCAGGAGCCGGAGGAGGGGGGAGCAGAAAGAGTACCCGCTGCGGGAACAGCAGGAGTAAGGAAAAAAATGTGCACCTAGGGAACAGCATACAGCAAGCGAACAACGAGAAAATAAAAGGAAGAATGAGACATAGTAATCAATACACCATATTGCATTGGAGAAAAAGAAAGAAATTGAAATAAGGTTTAGGTAAAAAAGCTGAGCTTCGTGCCATTTAAAAAAGGCAGACATCTCAGGATTAAAAACAAGAGCCAGGTAAAAGAAAAGGAAAGGGGAATTAGAAAGGATAAAGTAAGATAAAGAAATAGAAAAAGATAAAATAATGCGAAATGAAGTAAAATGACAGGAAAGAAACAAGGAAAAATGAGCGGTACTTGAAAGGGAAAGAAAATAAAATTAAAAAGAAAAAGCAAATAAGAAACAGTATACTGTAAGTAAAGAAAAACTAATAGACTAAGAAAACTAAGAAACTAAAAAACGAAAACTAAAAGGGAGGGAGAAGGGGGATGCAAACGCACCCAGAGCACGAGCAAGAAAACCTCTGCAAAAGGCGGCAGTGGTAATAATACACCCTCAACACAGGCAATGGTATATACAAGCCATCGGACATCCCTCCGCCCCCCAGGAAAGAAAAAGAAAAGGGTAACAGGTAGGAGACCATGAAGGCCAATCAAAAGTATGAAGGAAAGGGATTCCCCATCTGCCCCCGACTCTGCAGCCAGGTCACTGTCCCGGGCAAAAGGGTTCATGGAGTCTCTTCAAACTGTCAGCAAAACCGCTGCAACAATGTTCCCTCTAATTTTCTGTAAGTTGTGTGCGCATAAAATATCAGCTGTGTGCAGCTTTTGAAGGAAGGTTAAATTTTTGTGCGCCACATAACGACACTCGGAGTTATATACTTTAAAATTTGACTACACGTCAGAATACAGTATATACACCACATTGATTTTAATCAAATTAAATGAAAATAGACGATTACTAAATTAAGCGGGAAATTTCTAGTAATTACAATCATAACTTTTAAATTTTAAGACGCCCATGTTGTTTTCTATCAGAATCAGAGCTGTAATTTTTGTGCGCTCTGTTGTAAAGTATGTGCACTCGCTCGGCGAGGTGTGTGCGCGCGCACACACGCACAGCTTAGAGGGAACAGTGCGCTGCAAGCTGTAGGGAACCATCTACGGATCCCCTATAACATGTGCGAAAGCACCAACAAAAATGTCAGTTCTGCCGACGCCCCGGCTCACCGGGACCGAAAACAGTCCAGGGCCCCAGTAAGTTCCTGTTGTCGTCGAGGCAGACCACAAAAGGGTGTGAGAAAACCACTCTCCCATCCCTTAGGCCTACTCAAAGAGCGTCCAGGCAAAGGGGAAGATTACTATAATGAGGGCCACATTGCACGCAGGACTCCGCCACCCGGACACTGCGCCCCTCAGTCCAAGCTATCACAATAAGACGTAGCTTCTTCTGGGGTTGAGAAGGTCCGACGACCATCCTCGCCATCCACTCTGAGCGTGGCAGGGTAGGCCAAAGTGAAGCGGATGCCCCTTGCAACCAAACGCCCGCAGGCCTCCTTAAATGCTTTGCGGCGGAGAGAAACTCCAGTCGAGTAATCTTGGAAGATCAGAACTCGGCGGGTATTTACTCCCGATCGCCTCTCCTGCCGCGAGGCACGCAACACTTCTTCTTTCTGTGCGACATTAAGGAAACGGGCAATGACCGCTCGGGGTCTATTCTCGCCAGCTCGAGGAGGGCCCAGCCGATGTGCCCTTTCCAGGACGATGTCTCCGGTTCGCTCCCCCAAGGGAAGGTGCTTCGGTATCCATTTCTCCAGGTGATCTCGCAGGTCCTTGTCCAGCACCGACTCAGGGATTCCAATGAATCGTAAGTTGTTGCGCCTGCTACGATTTTCGAGATCTTCCAGCTTGTCCTGGTGCTTGGCAAGGGCCTCCTCCAGTTTTTTGATTCTCGCTTCGTCCTGAACCCGCGTGTCCTCCAAGGAACCGATGCGGCGTTCAGTTTGCTCCACTCGGCTGGCAAATTCGGACACTGCTTGTGCTACTGCAGCGAGTTGTGTGGCCAATCCCCCGAACCGGTCTTCTAGGGCAGACACCACCGCCTTAGACACCTCGGCTACCATCGCCGTTGTATCTTCCGGCACCGGAGTTCCGGCGACCACCTCTGCCATCTTGTTGTCACCGGCACGCGGCTTCTCCCGTCTGAAGGTTTTTGTGGCCATACAAATTCGCTCCTCCGCCCAAGCGCACGGCTACCGAGTGCACTGAGTGATGTATTTAGGCGTCCTCCCCGTTAGAACAAAAATGGGGTATTTAAAACAAGAAATAGAACGGGGGAAGGAGAGCGAGGTCCGGAGCTAAGAGGAACACATCCCGCTCAGCTCACCATGCCACCGGAAGTCCCCTCAAAAGTTTTTTAAAATTCAAAACTGATGAGCTACAATGTAAAAGCATCTTTTTTCTTCAACCCCCCCCCCCCAATACAATCTCCCCACACCCCACTATATCAAAATCCACATCCACCCACACAAACAGACCACCACATATATATTAACTTTTTTGGATAATAAACACAATAGCTATTTATTTTGAAACTACGAGCAAATTTATAGCTAGATTAACACTGCTAGGATCTGCTGTAAAGAACGTGTGTTAATGGGTATTAAAGCATGGCATTGAGGTAGTGCCACTTAGTAAATGTGAAGGTGCATTTTTTTCAGGTGCCCCTTGTGACGTCCAAGTCAAAACATATGAAATTCTGTAGGAGTGGCAATAGAGAAGTTGGACACAGTTAAATGTGTTCTAAAATTGACCTGTTCCTGCCCCAAGAAATAAATGTCTCTTTAAACCTTCCAGAAAACAAGGGCGTGCAGAATAATATCCCAGACAGATGACGGGAGACGGTTGATTTCAGAAAGACGCATGTATAAAATATCAACATGGGAGGACCCAGCAACATAGGCATGCCAATGCCAGTATTTCAGAACCTGCATGTGGATATGTCGCCACATCCACCTACAGGCCAGCCATGGAGATGTGCAGCAATAAACAGAGGCCTCAATACTTACCTCCTATCCTTATTTGAGGGAGAGAAATTTTTGAGGGGACTGTGAGGGCATTCCCTTGTCATCCTTATTGTTGAGAGCTGCTCAAAACAAGCACTTTTGTAATGCCTATTTGTGCCAAGGTGCATGTCTAAATACGGGCATGTCCGCTGACGGGTTTAAGCATGCATCGTCGTGATGAAATCAGACATGTATGTGGATCTTTTTGTGCCATGCTGCACACTACCAGCATGCCTCCAGCACCTCCCACCCCGCAGCTTGGACATGATCGGGGCTGACACATGTAAAATGCGGATGTTTCTAAAATGGCTGTTTGGATGTGGTGGTGATTTGCAAATTTGAATGAGTGTTTTCACAAGTATAAATCACAAACAGGGCTTTTAAAATAACCCCCTTAGCCTTTAATTTCTTCCCAAGATGTATGCCTTTCTTCACTCTTCAATAAATTTTGCTGGTGGTGTCTGAACAGTAAAAGTTGTCCTTTAACACTAATTTGTCCCAACTGTGGGTGGAGGATTGCAATCTGGAGCTGTTAACATTTTTAAAAATTCTTTAGATAATTAAAATTAGATCTTAGTATTGTAATGAGACTAACAACTTCTCAGCCTGGAGTGGTTTGGACAATAAAAGGTGGCTTTGCACTTATTTTTAGATGCAGAGGGACCTTACCTTTTTGATGCCATTTTGCTCCACTTAGGGCTCTTCAGCTTTGAAAAGAGACAGCTGAGGGGAGATATGATAGAGGTCTATAAATTAATGAATGGAGTGGAACAGGTAGCTCAGTGTTTACTCCTTCAAAAAGTAGAAAGACTAGGGGACACACAACGACGCTACAATATAGCACTTTTAAGACTAATCGGAGAAAATAGTTTTTCACTCAACGCATAATCAAACTTTGAAATGCATTACTGAGGGAGTAGTAAAGCTGTTAGCATAGCCAGGTTTAAGAAAGGTTTGGACAAGTTCCTGGAGGAAAGGTCCATACATCATTATTAAAGAGTACCAGAGATATCCACTGCTTACCCCTGGAATAAGCAGCATACAATCTGTGTACTTTTTTGGGAACCTGCCAGGTACTTGTGATCTTGGCTTTTCACTGTTGGAAAGAGGATACTGGGCTTGATGGATCCTTGGTCTGACCCAGTATGGCATTTCTTAACTGGGGTAAGTGTGAATGTTTGCAGTGCTTTTGGTGCCTTTATAAGGAATAATTCTAAGATTCTTTCTTTAGGCTTCAGCAGATGTTTTAGATGTTAGAAGCACAAATGCAGTGCAGCACTGTATTACTTTCACTTCCTACAATCCAGCATGCCAGCTGTAATGGAAGAGGCTGACTCGGATAAGGAGCAATCATGAAGATGTGGAACACAAATAATCATGATTTGGAAATAACTATACCAGGCTATAGCTTATTCAGGAAGGACAGAGTAGGAAGAAAGGGAGGAGTGGTGTTAAGGTTCAACAAGTGGGGAAAGTATACAGAGCAGGGCTCAGGGAATTCTTTCTAACCCCTCTGTATGCGTGTGTTTGCATGCACGCACCCATCTGTTTGCCCATGTGCGTGGATGTGTCTTGTGTATGCGGTGTCTGTATGTGTGAATCTCTGTTTTGTATGCTTATCTGGGTTTTTTTTGTGGGTGTATGTCTATTTTATTTGGGTGCCAATGTGTGTGTGTGTTTTTGAGGGCCGCTATGTCTATGCAAGAATGTCTGTGTGTTTGTATATGACTTCATGTCTGCTTATGTGTGTGTGTGCATGCTTGGATATATGTTTTCATGTGTGAACATGTTAGCATGTGTATATGTGAGTGTATTTATATCTGTGTTGTTGCTATGTGTTTGTGATAGGAGAGGAGATGAGAGGGGAGAGCCGTCCTGTAATCATTATATTACTGTGAGTCATTGTTTGTATAGTGCAGTTGTTAGAACTGCTTTTCCTATAGAAATGCATAGAGGCATATTTTATGTGGGTGGGGCTTTGGCTTCATTTCTCTTCCATCTCCAACCGTATGCAGAGACTAAACTTGTATAGCACAGGAACTTCCCCCAGCTCATGCCATCACTTCCTGTAGCTACAGCAACATTCCAGTGCTCAGCCCCCACTGCCTTCCCATTGGCTAGATCCAACCCACAGTCTCTGTAGCTAGTTATACTGGAAGCAAGCAGGACAGCCTTACTCACATAGGAAGGAGATTTAGAGAACTGAAAATACAGGTGTGAAACTCTGAAAAATGTTGAGATATTAGTCTTCCTTCTAGCTTTGAGACCTTAATGTAAAAATCAGTCCAGTCATAAAAAAAGCCAGACAGTTATAAATTCTAACCTCGAACATCTCACAGCACCTCCCTAAATTTTGAACCCTAGGTATGTTCCTTGCTTACCAATGACTTCATCTAGCCCTGCCCATGGCAACAGATAGTAGTTTGCATTATAGATAGCATCCAATAAGAAAGCAGTAAAATTCAGTCAGTACCTTTCACAGCAGAAATAACAGCAAGGAAATCGAAAACTATGTGTCAGTATGAAATGCAGTACATCCTAGCTGGAGAATTATATTAATCCTTGTATGTACACACTGTGAATGTGATGTGTCCGTGGTGGTGTAACTAGGGGTGATGGGGCATTTCTGGTGGATGTAGTTTTGGGGGTTGGTGACAACTGTAGGGGGAATTTTTTGTGGGTGAGGCAGTTTGCAGTATGGTGGGGCAGTAACAGGAGGGTGTTTGAGGGTGGAGCAATTGTGGTGTAATAGTTTGTGTGAGGGGGCAGTTTATGGGTTGGTGGACAGATACAGAGGGAAATTGGCAATGTGGTGGGACAGCGGTGGGGCAGTTAGTGGCGTGGTAAGCGAGATGCAGAAGGTAGGTTTTGGGGATGATGCAGTTTGTGAGGTGGTGGAGCAGTTGTCAGGATGTATTTTTTGGTGATGAACAGTTTGCTGGGAGGTAGGACAGTTGCAGGACATAGTTTTATGAAGGTGGGACAATTGCAAGTTGGTATCTATTTGGAATGGTGGAGTAGATGCAGGGGCAGTTGTCAAGGTGGTGGAAGAGTCATGGAGTAGTTTTTGGGAATAGGGCAGTTTGTAGGGTGGTGAGGCAGTTGTAGGGTGTATTTCTTAGCGACAGGACAATTTGTGGAGTGGCATGGCATTTGCTTCAGAGTGATTTTTTTATGTGTAGGGGCAGTGTGCAAGTTGGTGGGGCAGCTGTGAGTAGTAATGCAGAGTTGTCAAATTACTCAGTTCTAGGAGTGAGATTTTAAGCTAGTCCTGGATTTCTGACAATCTCATTCTGATGCATTATGGAACCTGCAGCACTGATTCCAATGGGTAAAAACAGGGATTACAAATACCATACTGCAATGCAAATTTAAAATGGGAACTGGCAAAAAAATCTCACTCCTGGACCTGGGTAACTTGGCAACTCTGGTTGTGTTTGGGAGTGGATCGATTTTGGGGCAGTAGTTTTTGGGAGTGGGGGGAGGTTTGTGGGGTGGTGAGGCATATGTGGTGGCAGTCGGTTTATGGTTTATTAAAAAACTTGATCTACCGCCTTTCATATCAAAGCGGTTTACAATAAAAACAATCTAGAAATAGGAAGGAGAAACGGAACTCCAGTTAAAATAACTAGGACAAGAAAGTCAGCTACCAAAAGAGAGGGGAGGCTGGGAGGGAAGGGAGCAGAATTTCCAGGTGGGCTAGGTGGAAAGATAATATAAACATGGGTGGGAAGATTGTATGCACGTTGAAATAAGTAGGTCTCAACCTGAGTTTTAAATTTGGGAAAAGATGATTCAAGGCGAATATCAGCCGGTAAGGATTCCAAAAAGAAGGATCTGGACAGAAGAATGCAGAGTTATGAGTACTTTCAAGGTGGACTTGTGATGGCGATGGTAGATATCGATGGTTTGTGTGTACTGAGTGGCGTGAACGAGTAGGTGAGTATGGGATAGACAAGACGAGAGATAGGCGGGAGTACTGGAACTGAGGGTCTTGTGAATGATGGTCAATAGTTTATATTGAATACAGTATGTTAGGGGCAGCCAGTGGGATTTAATGAGAAGTGGTGTTATGTGGTCATATCTGGAGGACTTGTGAAGTAGACGGATGGAGGTGTTCAGAACGGACTGAAGATGTTTGAGCTGGTATTGGGGTAATCTGGAGTAAATGATATTACAATAGTCTAGGAGGGTGGTGATGGATGAAACAGAGAGAAAGAAAAAATGGAATGAAATTGGCGCAGAGAGTAAAAACAATGGTGGTTAATAGTATTGGTGTGTATGAAAAGAAAGGGATGAGTCCAGAATGATTCCTAGATATTTGAGCATCTGGACTGTAGATATAAAAAATCCATTAAGAGATAGGGATAGAGATGGTGGTGATTGGGAACCAGAGAGCCAGAGGTCTTTGAAGGATTAAGTTTCAGGCAATTGAATTCAAGCCAGGATGCCATTAAAGGAAGGCAGGAATTGACAGGGAAGAGGTCTGGGGCCGGGGGATGTGTGTGGAACAGCAGCAGGATGTCGTCCATGAAGTAGTATGGAGAGACACCCTGATGCTGGATGAGTGTAGCAAGAGGGACAAGAAAGATATTGAAAAGTAAAGGGGCCAGTACAGACCCTTGAGGGACCCCACAGAATAGAGGGAAAGGGGAGGAGGAGACGGATTGGAAGATAACGTGGGAGGTATGAAAATAGAGAAAAGACTGGAATAAATGCAGTACAGTAGAGTTTAAACCAGCGGAGGAAAGGTGTGATAAGAGAAGAGAGTGGTTGACCAAGTCAAAAGTGCAGGAAAGATCTAAAGACACCATCAAAGAAATGTTATCCTTATCCCAGAAAACCTGTGTTATCTTGAGAGCAGATAGTAGAATGGTTTCTGCGCTATGACCCGGTCTAAAGCCCAATTGACATGGATGAAGAAAGTTTGTGTGCTCAAAGTGGTGTAAACGTTGTGAGAAGACTAACTTTTCCAGGACTTTCAACAAAAAAGGGGAGATTGGAGACAGGGCAAAAATTAGCTGGGACAGTAGGATCGAGTATGGGGTTCTTCAGGATGGGGTGGATGATAGCAGTTTGAGGATGAAGGGAAGATGCCGGATGACAAGCTGTTATTGTAGAGGGAGAGGATGAAAAGGAGAAGAGCTAGAGATGTCTCGGTGACCCAGGAAGAGGAGACAGGATCCAAGGCACATGTGGTTTTAGAAGAAGATGGAAGAGCTTTTATGAGTGAGCATAGTGATGGGCTTGAAGCATGACCACGTGTGGGGGTGCACAGGATCGGAGGGCACTCCAGAGAGACCAGGGAATGGAAGAACTTCAGTTATGGATGGAAAGAGGTGGGGGGGGGGGGGGATTCACAGGGACAAACCCCTGCTGAAAATGTTGGACCTTGTCAAAAAAATACTTAGACACTTGTGCGGCATGAGGGTCACCTGTAAGGGAGACTGAGGAAGATGGGTGAAGTAGGTGGGAAACTATAGAGTAAAAGTCATTTAGGTTAATTATTAGCAGTGGAGATAAGATGGCTAGAGGAGTTTTTTTAGCAGAAAGGATGGCCTGACAATATGCAGTGTGATAGATGGGTAGGAAACTAACGAGGGGGAGTGTGGAGATTTTATGTATTTATTTATTTATTTAACTAGGCTTATATACCGTTTTTCTACCAGTCAAAGCGGTGTACATTCAGGTATTGTATATATGTATTTTTTTCCCTTATCCCTGAATGGCTCACAATCTATATTTTTGTACCTGAGGGAATGGAGGGTTAAGTGGCTTGCCCAAGGCCACAAGGAGCACCTGTGGGACTAGAAACCCCAGTCCTTCCAGCTGTCCTCTAGTGTGATTTGAACCTCTGGCCCAAGATGGCTTGCCCCCATCCACTAGGCCACTCCTCCCTAAAAATACTTGATGACGTGATAGGACAGTTGTGAGGGAGTGTTTTTTAGGGGTAGTGTGTAGGTGGCTGGGACAGTTGTGTGGGGTATTTTTGGGACTGGTATTGTTTGTGGGGTAGTGGGTTAATTATGGGGATATTGTTTAGGGGTGGGAGCAGTTTGTGAGGTGGTATTGGAAGTACATGGGATAGGATTTGAGGGTGGGGCAGTTTGTGCGGTAATGGTACAGTTGTAAGGATATATTTTGCGGATGGAGCATTTGCAGAGGTTTATTGGGGTGTGGTCATTTAAGGTGTGGTGGAGCAATTATAGGGGTATATATTTTGGGGATGGGGCAGTTTGGAGGTAGTCAGACAGTTGCAGGAGTTTATTTTATGGGATGGGGACAGTTTGAGGCAAGACAGGGCCATTGTGGAGGTGTAGTTTTTAGGGATGGAGCAGTTTGCAAAGCAGTAAAGTGCTGGTGTGAGGGTATTTCATTATGGTAAGGACATTTGATGATTTGGTAGGGCAGTTGTGGGATTGGGGTAGTGTGTGGGGTGATGATGCACAGGGCTGGCCCCAGAGTTGGTTCAAGGTGTTGGCACCCTAGGCAAACCTTAAGCCTTACGCCCCATGGCTGTCAGAATATATTGTTTAGCCTTGAATGCCCTGCCCTTTGCCACCCCCCATTGCCACCTAGTTTGCCTAATGGTTGGATTGGCCCTGATGATACAATTGTAAGGGGGCAGTTTGGGGGGTTGGAGAGTAGAGAATAGAGAGAGGGAGCCTGAAAGGAGCACTTCCCTAACTACTATATTTCAGTGCTACAGAAGCTGGAACTCTTTCTCCCATAGAGATAAGAATATAACATAAGACCAAGGTCCATCAAGCCCAGTATCCTATTTCCATTAACGGCCAATCCAGATCACAAGTACCTGGCAGGTTCCCAAAAGGTGCACAGGCTCCACAATGCTTGTCCCGGGATAAGCAGGGGATTTCCTGGGTTGTCTTTAATAATGGTTTATGGACCTTTCCCCCAGGACCTTGTCCAAACCTTTTTGAAACCCAGCTACACTAACAGCTTTTACTACATCCTCTGGTAATGAATTCCAGAGTTTGATTATGGGTTAAGTGAAAAAATATTCTCTTATTACTCTTAAATGGGTTACATTGTAGCTTCATTGCGTGTCCCATAGTCTTTCTACTTTTTTATGGAATAAACAACCTATATACATTTACCTGTTGCAATCCATTCATTAATTTATAGACATAGAAACATGACGGCAGAAAAAGAACACATGGCCTATCTAGTCTGCCCTTCCATATCAACTATAATAGTCCTCTTTTTACCTTTAGGGATCCTCTGTATTTATCCCATGCTTTGTTGAATTCAGATACTGTCCTTGTGTCCACCACCTCCACTGGGAGACTATTCCACACATCTACCACTCTTTCTGTAAAGAAATATTTCCGCCTATTACTCCCGAGTATCCCCTTTCACTTTCATCCCATGTCCCCTTGTAGTAGAGCTTGCCTTCAATTGAATGAGACCCTCCTATGCATTTATGCCATGGAGTTATTTAAATGTCTATCATATCGCCCCTATCCTGCCTTTCCTCTAAAGCATACATATTAAGATCTTTAAGTCTGTCCGCATATGCTTTTATAACAAAGACCACTAACAATTTTAGTAGCCACCCTCTGCACCGACTCCAATCTGCCTATAACCTTCAGAAGGTGCAGTCTCCAGAATTACACACAATACTCCAAATGAGGTCGCAGCAGAGACTTATACAGAGGCATTATCATCTCCTTTTTTCTGCTGACCATTCCTCTCCCTATACACCCAAGCATCCTTCTGGCTTTTGGAGTCACCTTTTCTACCTGTTTGGCTACTTTAAGATAATCAGACACAATCACGCCCACTTCCCGCTCTTCTTTTGTGGACAGAAGTACCTCACCCCTACACTGTACAGCTCCTTTAGATTTTTGCAGCCTAAATGCATGACCCTGCATTTTTTAACATAAAATTTCAGTTGCCATATTCTAGACCATTCTTCAAGTTTAGCTAGATCCTTCCTGTGTGTCTACTCTATTGCAGATTTTGGTATTGTCTGCAAACAAGCAAACCTTACCCGGCAGTCCTTCCACAATATCACTAACAAAGATGTAAACAGAATCGGACCATGGACAGATCCTTGTGGCAAACCATTGGTAATCTCCTTCTCCTCCGAGTGAGCTCCATTTACCTGTACCCTTTGTCACCTCCCACGTAAAACAATTTCTTACCAATCAGTAACTTTAGGGTCCGTCCCTAGGGTGCTCAGGTTGTTTATAAGTCGCCTGTACAGAACAATATACTTAAATCTAAATACACCACACCTAGGGCTCTCCCTCAGTCCAACTCCTTGGTCACCCAGTCAAAGAAATCTATCAGATTTGTCTAACAAGTCCTGCATCTGGTGAATCTATGCTGCCTCTGATCCGGCAATCCATTGGACTCCAGAAACCTCACTATTCTCTCCATTAGTAGCCTTTCCAATTTACTAACTGCAAAGTTTAGACTAACTAGCCTGTAGTTCTCAATGTCATCCTTACATCTGCTTTTGTGTAAAGGGACCACATGTGCCTCTCTCCCAGTCCTCTGGCACCACTTCCAACTCCAAAGAGGCATTGAAAAGGTCAGACAGTGGAGCCGCTGGAATGTCCCCCAGTTCTCTTAGTATTCTTGGAAGTATCCCATCTGGACCCATGGCTTTGTCTACTTTTAGTTTAGATAGTTCCTTTCAAAAACAGTCTTCTGAAAATCATTTGAGATTCCCATCACTTCTGTTGCTATTTGTGGGTGTTTTCTGAGGTCCTTTCCCAGGCCCTTCATCTGTGAACACAGAACAGAAATATTTGTTAAGCAATTGTGCTTTATCCTCATCCCCTGCACCTTTGAGTCTGACAATACCACTTTTGCCCTTCTTCCTCTCACTAATACTATATCTGAAAATTTGTCTTATCCCTGTATTTGATTGCATTAGCTATTTCTTCATTTTGTACCTTTGCTTTTCTGACTACTTTGTAAGCTTCTCTAAGTTTCTCCAAATATAGATGCCTGCCTTTCTCTCTCTGTGATCTCTTGTATTCCATGAAGGCCTCCCTCTTTTACTTTACCTTCTCAGCTGCTTCTTTTGAGAACCATAGTGGCCTCCCTTTCCTTTTACATTTATTTACTTTTCTAGCAAAAAGGTTTGTTGCCTGACAAGTGCCTGTGGGTGGGACACAAGGTGATGTGTGAGACACCTGTTACAACCCCCACTGTGACACATGCACATATCGGGCATATCCCACCAGATCAGTCTGCAGAAAAATCGTGCTCGCAACAACTAGCAACACATGACCATGTTTACATCTGTGTGTCCCATGAGCCATTCTCATGCCAGGAAAGGGTCCTGATGAGGGTTTGTGTGAATCACAGATCTCACACATGGTACAGTGTCGTATTTCAATGTGTGAATGCTTGATCTGCGCACTGGTCGTATGAGATAAGCCAGATGACGTGAGGAGTCATGGCACACACATACATATATCTGGGGAGCCCTGTTTTCTATACCGCTGGTGCACAGTACAGATTACGCTGACAAACTATGCTAGATACCAATACCCATGGGGAGTGGTCAGTCAAGTAAGCTGTCTAGGTGACCTGGGATAGGTGTTTACCGCTGTGCGCTTCCGTGGGGTATATTGGCGTGAACAGTGTGTGTGTGTCTGAGCTCCTCACACATGCTGACACCTGACAAGCCATGCTACCAGAGGGTGGAACGCACATGGCACAGAACTCCCCTCCCCCCCCCCGCACATATGAAATGATCTGCTATGTTGCCAACATATTGTGGTGCAAATGCAATCACATTGTGGATATTCCGTCAACCCCCATGGGGATTGTTGTGTATGCTGTTACCCACCTTTGGCATCGTGCCTTGCTGAGGCACTGTGGGCCCGCAGCTCTGCCAAGATCGTAGAAATGCTTGTGGGAGGGGTGTCTGATGTCCCTGGTGCCTGCATGGTGTGGTGACTCCCCTCCATCTCCGTACCCTCTAGAGGTTGTGAGTTGCGCCTAGTGACCTCCACTGTAGCGTTGACATCCTGTGTTGGCATGTCCTCTGCCTCGGCCAGCACATTGTCTCCTGTTATGCCCTCGCCATTGCTGGCGATGTACCTGTACATTGCGGCCTCTGGCCCCTCACCTTCCTGAGGCCCTGCCACATCTTCTTCCTCATGTGCCTCCATGGTCCTGTAGTCAACTGGGGGTTGGAAAAGGGTACACAGCACAGATGAGTTTACGCAGTGCACCTATGTACACCTGTGTAGTACATCCCTGCCAAAAACAATGTGTTGTCTGCCTGTACCTGCTGTTGGTGCGCCTACAATAGGGACAGCACAGGTCCCTTCAGTGTGCTGTGCCTGGCAGGGTGTGGAGGGGGGGTAGTGGCCTCATTCCCTGGTGTAGCTGTGCCACATGGGATGCAGTGTGTGGGGGGATGGTGTGCTGAGTGTCGTGCCCCCTATCTTCAGTATCAGGTATGGACTGTCCGCCTGACCTTGGGTGTGGCCTCAGCAATACATGTGGCCGTGGCGCATGTGGGAGTCCTGACTGGGATTGTGTGGCATCATTGTGTGTGTGAGTGATGTGCTTGCATTGCCCTGAGTGGTATTGATGTTAGGTGTTGCAGGATGTGTCCGTGTCAGCCAGACGTGTGTGGGAGCCCTCCAATTTGCAAGATACTGTGCGGTGTGGGTGGACAGCTATCCCATACTCCATGGGTGTGGTGGGGTGTCTGGAGGGATGGGTGGAGCACTGCTGGGTATGGGGTTGCACCGTGTGTGGGTGTATGGGAATGTGTGTGTCACTGCGGGATGTGTATAAGGGCTGCTCCCAGGTGTTGTGGGGGTTATGCTATGTGCATTTGGTATGGGTGTGGCAATGTGCCTTCCAATGTCTGGTGAGGGTGGGTGGGGTATCCCCACTGTATGTGGGCCCCAATAGAGTGTTAAGCGTGTGACATGTGTGTGGTGTGCTTGCTGCCATTTGTTTGCGTCTACATCATCATCCCCGTGTGTTAGTCCCTTCCCTGTCAGTGGTCTGGGATATGTCCCTGGATAGGTAGGTGCATACAGACGTCATATGTGTTTTGGTGGTGTAGGTGGGTACCCACAGGACAATGTGTTCTGGGCTAGTTGTATGTCCATCTTGTATGTCTCCCCCTGTCACAATGTGCTTGGTGACTGGCTGCAGAGGTATGATGACTGGCTGTGACCTATATGCAAGGTACTATTTTCACAAGTAGACCTCAGGGGGACAGAGGACACAGGCTGGTAATGATGAACACACCCCAAATGGAGTAGGCACAAAAAAATAACCAAATGTAAGCCCTCATAAGCCATATGTGAGGAAGCAATGCTAGACCAATCTGGGTAGGATAACTCCAGTAGTAGAGGAATCAGGCCTCAGTTAGTCCCCCAACCACATATCCTTAGGAGGAGGAGTACTTCGAAGGACAGACAACCCTGTAATCACATGAACTCTGCATATATCAGTTGCCAAACTCACCTATATGAAAGGCCCAGAGGGTCCAGTAGCACAGCCAAACTTCACAGCACTAGAGAGCAACAATGTAAACGTGATCCAAGGAGGTTATCTGAGTACTGTCAAATGATATCCCAATGTGGCTCTTTACTGTTACATTGCTGCTCATGTATGCTGTGATGCTCGTTGATTACAGTGGGATATCATTAGCCACTCCTCAGATAGGTCCTTTACATCACTGTTACATTGCTGATCTGTAGTGCTATGAAATGTTGCTATGCAGCTTAACCCTCTGGGCTTTGCATGTCTGTTTTCTCGACCATTGATGTAATCAGTGTTCAATCAGATATGCGCCTTGTCCGCCACGCCCCCTGCTTCTCCACTGCTTTGCAGTCCTCGACTACATTCAGGACTGTGTCTATCATGCACACAGGCCCAGGTATGTGCCACACACACCATGTACCTACCCTGCCATGTACTGCTGTGTCAACACCCCACAGTTGTCTGTGTTAGGGCACGCATGTTCTCAGGACATGGTCCACCACCAATCCTCTCCATGTGCCACATGTGCTTGGGCATGCCCTGTATGTGTCCTGCATATCTACTACTACTACTACTACTACACTACTACTATGAAGCATTAATAGGGTGCTACCAAGCGCAAGCAGCACTGTAAAAGTGGAAACACAAAAATGACAGTCCCTGCTCAAGGGAGCTTATAATCTAAAAAGACAGAGCACTAACAGGTGTGGAAACAGGTTTGGAACAGGAGCAAAGAGACAAGAGCAAGGGAGACAGGACAAAGGAAAGAGGTAGGAACAAGTGTGAGAGGAAGACAGAAAGGTGAAATTAAAAAGGGGAGGAATGGAGAACAGCACACTCATGAGCCAAAGGCAGAGGCAAAAATATGAGCTTTGAACTCTAGTGTGAGGAGGGGCAAAGAAGATGCCTGACGCATGGACAAAGGACGTTTATTCCAAGCGTAAGGAGCAGCAAGGTGCAAGGTGCATACCTACCTGCCTGTGGATGGGCAGTGTCCAGTGCTTCTGGCAGTCCACGCAGGTAGATGGGCCCAAGACGGTCTGCTAGCTCCTGCTCCAGGGGTGTGAGAGTTGGAGCAAAGGGGGAACCCCCACCGGTGCCATGGCATGTTGCCTCTCCGCCACCATATGTGCAAGGATACCACGCTTAATGTCATTAAAACTCTTTCTCAGGCTGTCCAGGTCCCTGGTTGGTCCCCCTACCTGGGCTACAGCCTCCTGCACCTCCTCCCACACATGTACGTGTTACCACAGTAGTGCTGTTGCTCAGCCAGCCATAGAGCACCTCATACTGCTTCAACACACTGGCCAGCAGGATGTGGTTTTCTTGCTGACTGAATCTCACAGCCCTCCTCTGTTCCTCAGCTGGCACCGGTATACGCCTTCATTTGGCACTGGGTCTGCAGCCACCACCACAGGCCCAACACTCCTTGCTGGCTCTGGGTCCTGCTGAATAGGTGGTCCCCCCTTCCTCCCCTCCTGCCATGTCCTGTCGCTCCATCTCCCTGCCCTCTGTGCCCTCTCCCTCCCTGTCACACATCCCTGCTCCTCAGCTCCTCTGCTATACCTCACACCTGCTCCTCACCCCACCTCCTCTCCCTGCTGCCTGCTCCTCAACTCATCTCCTGTCTCTCTTGCCTGCTCCTCGCCTCCCCTCCTCTCTCTCTCTCGCCTGCTTTGCCACACACCTCTCCACACCAAACCTGCCTTTGACACTCTCCACCACTCACCAACCCAGCCACTCTCCACGACACACCTGCCTCTGACACTCTCCTTGCTTCACCAACAACCAACAGCGCACACCTTCTCTCCCTCGCCTACACAAACCCCCTCAACGTGTACCAGGTGTGCATGTGTATTTATAGGTTTTTTTACGTTGCGAGCGTTGCGCATGCGCAGTGGCGCAAGCACGTCAGCTGCGTGCATTGCGCATGTGCTGCAGAGACATGGAAGGTGTGTGGGCGGGACACCATGTTACACATGCGCTGTGCATGAGCGTGAGGCTTGGTGCATGTGCATCATGTCACGCAGCACATGTGCATGTCTCACGCTCACATGCAGCGCATGTGTAATATGGTGTCCCGTGCAAGCACCTTCCACGTCTCCGTGGCGCATGCGCAACGCTTGCAGCCGACGTGCTCGCGCCACTGTGCATGCGCAATGCAAGCTCCAGGGCATGCGTGAGGATCAGGTCCTCTACCACCTGAGCATGGGGGCTATTAGGGAGCTCTATGAGGATCTAAGACCTCACCTCGAGCCCCTGACTGGTCGGTCACATGCCATACCGGGTTTGGTCAAGCTCCTTGGTGCCCTACATTTCTTTGCCTCTGGCTGTTTCCAGTCATCTGTGGCCACAGTGCGTGGCATGAGCCGCCCCACCTTCTCACACTGTCTCCACCAAGTACTGCGTGCCATGATCAGCCGGGTGGGGAATTACATTGCCATTCCCAACACTAGGCAACAGTGAACCAGGCCTTTGAGGTGTTTGCTGGGATACCACACGTGATGGGAGCTATTGATTGCACACATGTTGCCCTGGTCCCGCCCAGAGACAGGGATGTAGTGTTCCGCAACCGCAAACACTACCATTGCCTGAATATTCAGGTTGTATGTGATGCAAATATGCATATTCTGAACGTGGTCCCTAGGTTTGCAGAGTCCACCCATGACTCCTATATCCTGCATCACTCGGCACTATTCAGACAATTTGAGGCAGGCTAGTATGAGGACTGTATACTGCTGGGTGTGTATTTCTCATCTCTGACATGCACATGGTGATCCTGTGACTAACCATATGTGCATATGTCTGTTTTTGAGGTGTATCCCTACTTGTGTGCGTGTGTCTCATCTGTCTGTGTGTGACCTAATGTGGGGGGGGGGTAGTGCCCTCCAGCTCTACCTTGCTACGGTGCTGTGCGATGATGATAGAATTGACGCTAGCATTTGTGTAGTGGTTACAGATTAGGCTGATTGCACTCCGTACACCTACCCCTTGTTTTGTGTGTTATAACTTCACACGCTGATGCATAGTTGTGGTATCCAATCATGTGATGTCATATGTTTCTGTGAGGATGTTTTGTGCATTTGGTTTGCACATATATACTTGTGTCCATTTGGGTGGACATCAGCTCCTGCTTTAACGTTCCACATCTCTTTCTGCAGGTGATTCAGGATATGGGTGTCGCCCCTGGTTGCTGACCCCTGTGCGTCAACCACAGACATGTGCAGAGAGGAGTTACAATGAGGCCCATGCCTCCAGCCGCTCCATCATAGAGTGCACCAGAGTCGCTTCAGGTGTCTGGATAGGACAGGTGGGGCCTTACAATACAAACCACAGACTGTGGCAGAGATTATTATAGCCTGTTGCATCCTGCACAACATTTCTCTCAGGCACCATATCCCTGTCCAAATTAATGAGGATCTGGAGGATGATCCTACGTGCCCTCCTGTACATGGCTGTGGTGACACACGTGAGGGAACAGCAGTCAGGCGGCAGGTGATTGAGGAGGTCTTCTCATGTAAGTACCGCATAGGTTGCCACATACATTTGTTTAGATATGTGTGTACTACTACTACTAGTGAACATTTGTATCCCAATAGCAGTAAGATGCAACACTGCACTGACATGTAACAGACACTGCCTGGCCATCCCAGCTTACAATCTAGTCATGACTGAAACTCAGATATGAGCAGGGCACAACAGCGGGTCGAGGTGGATTATGTGTGTCGGGAGTAGTAGGCTTGTGGGAGGTGGTATGCTGTCATACATGATTTGTGGCTGATTGGGATAGGAGCTGCTGTACAGCCACAGGTAGTTAGTTTGAGGCTTTGGGTGCAGCAAGGTGAAAGGCGTGTAGTATGGGATCAACAGTAGGAGAGCGGCCCATAGATGGGACCAGTTGCCTAGACGTGTGTGTTTCACATTTTGTAATATGAGGTGATTGATTGGTCGGTATGCTCTGATGAGCAGGGACTGTGTGTTAGCTGTTTCGGTATAGCGCTACATGAGATACATAGCACTATATACATGCTGAGTAGTAGTTGGATTACTGGTATTTGAGATCAGTAAGGGAAGTTACCGCAACATCACAGTGTGCCTGCATGTATAGGTCAGCACGTAGCCTTGCCATGGATGCGTAGACGGATAGGGAACCAATGAGGTGTCCTGACAGGGGGAGTATTATTGCCATTATGTGTGGCTGTAGAATAGCCATGCAGTGCAGTGTTGCATATTTTCAGGCAGACAGAGATGATTCAAGGCCAGATCAGCAAGGTGTAGGTTACAGGAGGCAAGCTGGGAGCTGAATGGGGGAGGGGGGATTTGGGCTTCAGTTTTGTTTTCAGGGAGGACTGGGGAAATATAGCTGATGACATCTAGACATAAACCACAAGCCTCAACTACAAGCTGGGTATGTGTATAGAGGAGAGTGCAGTCCAAGACAACACCTACATTGCGGACCCTAGAGAAAGGAGGTTATGGCTGGGAGGGGAGGGTTTAGCTGCACATATAGGATATCCATGCTTTGCCATTATCAATTTCACACAGTGGGATGACATGCAGCCATCAATGTCAGGTGGCAAGCAGACATCGGGTGTGGTTTGGCAGACATAACTCAGGCATCGAGAGATATATTTGCAACTCATCAGCACACAGCTGGTAATGTAAGTCAAGGTATGAGATAGACACACCAAGGAAATGTATATCGACAGATGATAAGGAAGGAGCCCCTTGATATTTCCCTGTGTTACAGGTATTGACAGCAGTGTAGCAGAAGACATTGAGACACCAGAACACACACTGAAGGGGCAGTGGGAGCGATATGGGGGACACAGGATAGTACTGCAGCCTTAGAGCCGAGCAGGGACATGGTAGCAAAGAGACAGTTCTGTTCCACATTTTTTACAGCAGCAGAGAGGTGAGGAAGGGGACGGACAGAGTATGGACCCTTGTATTTTGCCACACACACTTCAGTGATAACTTTAACATGAAACAAATAAGTACAGTGTGATGGGGAACAGTCAGTCTGTAAAGGATCTTGGGGGGGTCTGTGAGCTGAGGACGTGAAGGTGCAGTGTGTGTTGCACAGCTACAACATGACATATGTATGTTTCTCTTGTGTTTCTCAATCCACAGGACATACTTGGTGACCCTCCTGGTGCTGTGGTGCATTGGCAGGTGACTGTACATCATCCAACATACAGTAGTCTGGGGTAGGTGGACCTACAGCTACTTTGTCTGTGACGACAGTCAGGGGGAGCATATGTCTGCAGTGGTCTGTGATATTGTACATATGTTGTTGTTCACCACTTTGCCCTGCACCCCCATACCCCATATGTTGCTGTTGGCACACATATCCACATGTGTTCCTGGCCAGTTCGTCTTCACCAACACTGTCTCTGGGACACGTCCAACAGATCTGCGTGTGTGTGCAGGTCCTAGGTGTTCGGGTGGTGGGCTGCACCCTTCCCTGACATTGTAGAATCAGCCAACAGCAGTGTATCATTGCATTTGACAAGCCTTTATCTCCACTATTCTCCAATTGTGCACATACAGGCCATATGCTACTGCTGGCACGCTCACCTTAGCATACTGTGTGGGTGTGTGTTTTTGGGTTGGCTGTGTGATGATACAGCATGCAGGAATTTTGCATTATCATGTGGTGTGAGGGGTCTGTACACCTGGGGAGCGGTGGTGACTGTGCTATCTCTACCTTACTGCTGTTTACCTTGTGAACATTGTGGACGTGTTATGTGTTGTGAGCTGACCTATCTCTTGTGTGCTGACAGACCACTGCACGACAGCATTTTTGTATCACAGATATCGCCATAATGTGGACATGCATTAACAGTGGCTGGACATGGGGACATGGTGATTCGACACATTTCGATGACATCTTCTCCCTTCACTGTGACGTGTTGTGGCCTTTGAGAGCCTCAGGGGATCCCAAACAGACACTTGAAGTAAACACATGGTAGGTTGCACCATGACATGTTAATGATTTACTGTTTCTTTCATGGACATTTCATGTTGGGTCTCTGTACACGAATGCTGATGCACATGGGGTGGAGCTGTGAAACACCTGTGTAACATGGGCATGGACATGACCATATCCATGTGACACCCTCATCTGTGGTTCCAATTCCAAATGTCCACAACATGCACTGTGTTCTGTGTTGTGATCACGTTATGTTTGGTTGTATGACATTTCATTACGTACATATTGATGTTTGACTCTCTGCAATTTGGGCTGATGTTGCAAGCAGCATACCAATACATTGTTTATCTTCTTCTGACACAGGGCAGAGGACACACAAAGCACATCTACTAAAGGCCTGACAGGCCTATCGAAAAATAATACTGTCCATCCTAGGCATGTGTCCCACTCGCAGAGATCAAACATCCTATGGCACCATTTCCCAGAGATAGTTCCATGGCGTTGTTGCTGCCGTGCTCTGGCTGGGTGTCATGTTCATCACAGGAGACACACATGACCTTTCCAGTACTGTGGCATATTGGGATGTCACACTTGACTATGCCTGCCCAGGGTTTCAAGGACAGTCTTAACGTGACTTGTTGGATTGCAGACACCCTTTGCACTGTGGACACTGTGTACTGGTCCCCACGTGTGCAGCAGTGACTGACATTGTCGCTGTATGTTGTACATTCTTCTGACATTGTGTTGTTTTTTGCCCATGTGTGTGACATGGAACACAGGACATGCTCATCTGTTTGGTTCAACACGAGCATACAGCCATGCGTGTGGCACAGGGGGAGCAATGGAGAGGTCCTCTTGTCCATGTCCACCTACCCTCCACTTGGACATGACACAGTATTTGCCACCACACCACTTTACTGCACACCAACATCTTGGATTGATGCTTGCCCTCACCAAGGGTATTACAGTGCATGTGTGGCATCACTGTATCATGTTTCAACGTACACGGTACATGTGCATGTGACTGACTATGTTGGTGCAACACAGAATGTGGCAATATGGCTTCTGTGTGGGTTACTGTAACATGTTTGACCTTTCTTTCCATCTCTATATACAGGTTATTGTGTTTGTTTACTGTACAGACGTGACACTCTGCATTGATTTACAAACCTAGCATTGCATGTCTGCACAGTTCTATTTATCCCCTGAAGTAATGAAACTCACATTGCCCCATTATATTTGGAGTGTGGCAGTGTGAGTGTCCATTTTCTTCCTTCATTTGTGCATTCCATGTACCGTGATATATGTGTACAGACACTGTATCCACCCCAACCAGTGCAGGGAGACCTTCTGCATAGTGTTATCTCTGCATGTTTCTGCAGTTTGTTTCATTTGAATTCTCTGTGTTCATGTGCCTCTGCTACCTGTTAGCATATCCTCATTGTGCATTTGACGATTGTTTTGGTTTATATTGTTGCGGCTTTGATTCCTATATCAGGCATTATGTGACAGCTGTAACATATATTTTGATATCTGTGTTTACACTTTCTTACTTTTAACAACATATGCTGTTTCATTTGTGTGCCTCCTGTGTTGGCAGACAGACATGTTTTTATGAACAGATCATGATTGATGTGTGTTGGGCCCTCATCATGTACCGCCTACTGTCTACATGCACACATATGTAACTAACGCATTTGGGTCATGCAGCAGCATGTGGGGGGGGGGGGGGAGGCTAATGCATACTGCACACCATGCACCTAATGCACATTATCTCTCCTGCCATCATCTGTAGATGGGCCAGTGACCTTTCTGTAACATGTGGGTTGCTGCTCTGCAAAATGTGTTTTCAACTTTTCCCCTGTAATCCACTCACCTTGATATTATGATAGGCGGTATCTACACTATCTGTGATGGTTAACCAAAATAAAAATATGTGTTGGACGTACATTTGTCTCTGCTGCTGCTTGATCACACTGACACACATATTTAGTGATTTCCTGGTCATGTACATAGCCCACCTGTGCTCACATCCTTGTACGGTGCCAGCTGTCTATCTGCCAGCCGTTTGCCACATCACTGGGTGCTACAGGTTCCCATACACACATTCCCTTTGAGGTAATATTTTTGCACTGTGCTTGCTGTGGTTGTTTGGGATAGTGGTTACAAACATGTGTTGTAACACCATAGGTTGCAGGTTTGATCCCCACATGGGGTTTACTTATTTTTTTCTGTTGTGCTAACCTGACCATGAGCTACCTGCAGGTTCATCACCTATGCACACACCCTTTCCATCTCTTCACTGTACACCAAAGTGCGCCCTCTGTGCTGCCTATCCATCACATATTAGCTGTTACATATGTCTCTTTCTTTGTAGTGTTTACATGGCAGTCTGCTTGGGGGATTGGCATTGCTGTGATTCAGCTGGTCTGTGGCACACCTGTTTGCAGGTTCAATTCTCACATGCTCCTGTTCTGTTCCATATTTGGCCACCCTTTGGGTTTAGGTTCTTTCCTCTTTTGCATGCTGTATCCACTGCATAACATTTCATTGTGTGTGTGCATGTAGTTATATGTGGCTCTGGTCCCAATTACAGACTGTGATCTGATCTGTACACACCAGATTTGCATGTGCATTCCATCATGGTTACTGTTGGAGGTTTGCCTATCCTGGCAGACAGCAGGCTTCTTGTGTGATGCCCTGCAGTATTCTTGTATGCAGCCTTTGCTAATGACCGTACGTTGGTGGTGTGGCCTACCAGTTTGTGTATCGATATTTGTGCTTATGGTCATAGGTTTGATTCCTCTCTGTTCTCTTTGATCTGTATGCCTGTCCTGCACAACTACTTTTCATTCCTGCAACAGTCATATCTGTGCTGTTAGCACATTGTACCCTTATCACAGTTGCCAACCATCCTTCTGTCCATCTAAGTGTGTCTGCCAGCTGTGTGCCATCCTGCCCTGATGTGCAAGCTGCTACCCCACTCCTTATATGGCATTCTTCACATTATCGCTGCAACTAGCAATGGTGACATTAAGACGGTTTAGTAAACATACCCCTATGTTCCTTGATCTTGAGAAGAAAATGTTTCAGATCGTCTTCACTTTCAGCCAGTAATGTAGTATCCAAAGAAAAGGTAATCTGAAACGCAGCAGTGCACCAAGCTTACAAATATATACCTAAATGTTTGTTGGGTTAAACAAACAGGAGGAGAGCTGAGAAAAATGCCCTGCTCGAATGGATGCAAAACCCTTTAATAATTTTCATATATCGTGAAAGAAGTTATCTGAAAGTGACGAACATCGTGGTGGAAAACATCCCTTCGGTAGCAGTCAAATGCTAAAACACAACAAGCATGTTTCGGGCCAACACAGGGCCCTGCTTCGTGTGAAAACTGGCTATGAGTTGGGATCCATGAATATCCAGATATAAAGACGCTGGCAGTCACGTGAAGATATGTAGTGCTTGCAGTCCTCGTAATAGGCTGGAAAAATGATGTCAGCTGCAGAGGAGAGGCCAACACAGATAAGGGAATCTCTAAACCATAGGGTTAGCCTGACAGGACTCCAAATACAAATGAGAACTTGAAACACAGAAAATCAAATTAGACTCCACCAGTCTTGTTCCAAATTGAGCCCTTTAGGCGAAACAGTTTGTAAATGGAAAATCCACCTTTGTTCCAACCATTGTAGCCAATTGATGCGGTTGCCACCCCTTGGGTCATCTGGAACCAGATCGATCACCCTCCACCTGAGGTCCGTAAAAGAGTGGTGCTGTGTTATGCAATGTTCCATAATGGGAGCTGAGAATGTGGACATCTTAATACGAGAAGCATGTTCACCTAAATGGGTCTTGATGGGGCGAGTAGTGCAGCTAATATAAAGGAGGTCAAAAGGACATTGTAATAAATACACCACAAAACTGGTGAGACAGGTGGTTGTCCAAAAACATGTATAAACTTGACCTGTGATGGGGTGGGGTCCAAGTGTTGCCCTCCAAAGTGTTATGGCAAAATTTGCAAGATCCTCAGGCAAAATGGCCCGCAGGCTGAGATGTCAAAACAGGGTGATCAGATGGTAAAGCAGATCGCACCAATTGGTCATGTAAATTGGAACCCCGGGTGTATGCAAAAGATAAAGGCTTACAAAAACAGGGGTGTAAGTCCTATTACGAAGACCTCAGACACTACATATCTTCACGTGACTGCTGGCGTCTTTATACCCAGATATTCATGGATCCCAGCTCATAGCCGGTTTTCACACTTGAAGCAGGGCCCTGTGTTGACCTGAAACATGCATGTTGTGTATTGACATTTGACTGCTACCGAAGGGATGTTTTCCACCACGATGTTTGTCACTTTCAGATAAGTTCTTTCATGATATATGAAAATTATTAAAGGGTTTTGCAACCATATGAGCAGAGCGTTTTTCTCAGCTGTCCTGTTTGTTTAACCCGACAAACATTTAGGTATATATTTGTAAGCTTAGTGCACTGCTGCATTTCAGGTGACCTTTTCTTTGGATTCTATTGTTGTGGTCATTCTGTTAAGAGGTTTATGACTGACAGTAATGTAGTATCAGCATAACGAAGGTTGTTGATGAGTCTCCCACCAATCTTCACACCTATGTTGTCTTCATACAGTCCTGCTTCTCTGATGATTTGTTTTGCATATAAATTAAACAGGTAGGGGGAAAGTATGTAGCCTGTCACACCCATAGCCCCTTACATATGTATGGAGGGGCGTGCTTGTTATATAAGATTCACCATTTTGGCAATGTTCCAGACTGACTGACTATCTTGCAAAGGATTATGGTAATGGTAGTCCAGTCATGCGGTGCTTGCCTTTGAGGTAAATGAAGACTATGGTAGTTGGCTCGAGTGTTAAGGCAATGACAGAATTTATTTATGAGGTAAATCAAAATGCACACAGATTCACTTGGTAACACCTTAGGATGTCTTCTCCAGGATTTATATTCAAAATAACAATACAACTGAAAGCTTATGCAAGTAGCTTGTAAAGTCCATTAAACAACGTAAAGTCTTTCTCTCAGCCACTGCTGACAAACCTGCTCAGCAGTGCTGGTGTAGAGCAAATCAAAAATGAAAAGCTTCCTCACAAAACAGCTTTTCTTTTCACATTCAAAGAACTTTTTTATATCCAACGTGTGCACAGCCTGAGCTGTGCTCTGCTTTGATATCAGCTGGCTAACAAGCTTCAATCAACAGCTTTTCTCCTTCTCTGCACAAGTATTTCACTTCCCCCAAAACCTTCTTTCTTTCCACACAAACTTTCTGGTGTGCCAGTTACTAGAACGTTTCCTTTTTATGTTTGATCCCACTTTCAGGATTTCTCTGTGCTAGCAACTTTGCATAAAGAACAGTCCATGAAAGTATCGTCTTCCTCTGTAATTATATCTTGTTCTTCTATTTGCATAGGTTCTATATCGGGGTCTGGATCAGAGGGCTTTACTAACTGACCTCCATTAGGACAGGAACTGTTTCTAAGCACTTTGCCTTGCTCTAGGTTACACAAACGTCCAAAGTTCATACCTGAATTAAAGCTGGCATTAGGCTGTCCTCTTAGATACTCTGGCCAGTATGCACGTGAGCTTTTATGACCTGTCCTCCAGTCTGTATTCCTGGACCTCAGGGCATCTGCCCCATACCTCTTCCAAAAGGTATTTGTGTTCCTTCTCCCTTCAGCTGCTTCAGACCTCTTACCGGCTGCTGCTTTAGGGTTCCTAGCTGAAGTTCTCCAAACTTCAAATCTCTCTGAGCTCCTCTCTTCCCCTTCTCCTTCCTTTTCCCCTTCCTTCTTTCTGAATATGCTGTTCTAGTTTTAAAGTTCCCAGTTTGTAACCCCTCCCTTTCACTCCTCAGGTGTTGGTGGTCAAACTCCCTCCTAGCAGCTGAGTAATTAGGAGTGACGCAAGGGTTTCTCAATCTGGGCTTATAGTCCTTCACCTCATCTCCACTAGGGGCTTTCTGCAGGCTATTGCAGCCTGGAATAACCTGTCTTTTAGGAAAACATGCAGTTTTATTCCTGTGACCTGACAAAACAGGTCCCTTGATTAGGGTAAATTCCCTTCCTTTGTCACTATTCTCTGGGCTCTGATAAGCTTCCTTATCACAAGCCTTGTCATACATCTTTTCTGCTTTTAAACCATTCTGTTTCTCCTTGTTGCATTCAAACTTTTGCTTCTTGATCAATGTAAAGGTTATACAAGAGAATGATCAGGTGTTCTGGTATACCCATGCTTGTTAATGTGGCCCAGCATTTCTCATTGTTTACATAGTCCAAAACCTTGCTGTATTCAATAAAGCACAGATATCGTTTTGGCATTCTTTTAGTCTTTTCAAGGATCCATCTCACTTCTGCGATGATCTCTCTCATTCCTTGCCCTTTCCTGAACCCTGCTTGCACTTCAGGTAGTTCTCATTCCAAGTATGGTTGTAGCCTCTGCTGAATAATCTTGAGTAGAATCTTGCTGGCATGTGGGATCAGAGCAAATGTGTGATAATTTCCACAGTCAGTTGGATCATCTTTCTTCAGTATTAGTCAGTTGGCAATGATATTGTCTTCCAAATTTCCTGGCAAGGCCTTGCATCAGGAATACTACTATGGAAATGCCATCAACGCCTGCTGCTTTGTTCTTTGATAAGGTTTTCAATGCTGCTTCAACTTCTTCTTTCATCACCAATGGTTCCAGATCATAAGGTACAGGTTGAAATGGCTGTTGGCCCACTTGATCTTTATGGTATGACTCTGTATATTCTTTCCACCTTTTCTTGATCTTTTTGGCATCATTCAACATGGATCCTTGAGCATCTTGTAACATTCCAATTCGAGGCTGGAATTTTTTCTCTAACTCTCATAGCTTTAGGAAAGCCAATCTTGTTCTTCCTCTAATAGTTTCTGCTTCTATTTCCTTGCATGCTTCATTGTGGTACTTCTCCTTGTCTTGTTGCTTGTTGGAAATTTCTGTTGAGTTCTGTGATTGCCTCTCTTTCTCCTCTGGCTTTAACTTCTCTGCATTTCTGGGCAATTTGCATAGTTTCTTCTGTCATCCATTTTTGCTTTTTCACCTTTTGTAGAGATTTCTCACTTTCTTCCAACACAATCTTCTTGATGTCATCCCATAACTCTTCTGGAGCTCTGTCATTTGTATCTAAAGCAGCCAATCAATTTGCAGGCAGTCTTTAAATTCCAGTGGTATATTCTCAAGGTCATATTTTGCTACATTCATGATTGGCTTGCTCTTTTTCAACTTTAGCTTGAGTTTGCATACTAGTAGTTGTGATCTGTACCACAGTCAGCTCCAGGTTTTGTTTTTGTTGATGTAATAGCGCTTTTCCTTTTGTCTTTGATGTTTATAGAGCTTTTCCATCATAGACCTCCACAGATGTAGTCAGTTTGATTTTTGTGCAATCCATTGGGTGAAGTCCATGTGTACAGTCGCTGGTTGTGTTGCTGGAAGAAGGTATTTGAGATGAATAGATCGTTGTCTTGCAGAATTCTCTCAGTCTTTCTCCTGCTTCATTTCTGTTGCCAAGTCCATATTTTCCAACCACTTTGCCTTCTTTGTTGCCAACCTTTGCGTTTCAGTCACCCGTAACTATCCAGATATCCTCTTTGCATGTTCTGTCAATTTTAGCTTGTACTAGAACTCATCAATCTCATCCTCTTCTGCAGCTGTTGTTGGGGCATATACTTGAATTATAAATGTGTTGATGGGCATTTCTTGTAGATGAATAGAAATTAAGCAAGTTTCTTCTTAATTATAAATGCAACACAATTTCTTCTTTGCCTTTCATTTCCAGCATAGTAGACCATGTGATCATCAGATGCAAAGTACCCGATGCCAGTTCATTTCAGTTTGCTGATTGTGTACTGGATGTCTTGTATTAAATCTTTGTCCACTTCTAACCCCTGTGATGAGAATCTGTATATAACTCCAATGCAAAGGGATTTCCCTTTCCCTCTTTCTAGTTTAACACACAGCGCCTCCTCGCTTCCTTTTAAGCCCTGAAATTCTAAGGCTTTAATATTTTTAATATAGAGTGCCACACCATCTCTCCTTCTTCCTACCCCGTCCTTCCTGAATAAAGTATAGCCAGGTATAATTACATCCCAGTCATGGTTTTCTTTGAACTGTGTCTCTGTAACCACTACTAAATCCAAGTCAGCCTCTTCCATTAAAGCCTAACATCTGGTATTTTTTTTTCCTATGCAACAGGCATTTATACACACACTTTCCAGATGTTACCCCTATTACCCTTTCCTACAGAGTTATTTAATGTTTCACTTATCTGGGGACTTTCAGCCATTTACCTGGGGGCTCTCTTCGCCCATCCCCATTGAATTTAGTTTAAAGCCCTCTTCAGTAGGTCAGCCTGTCTGCTGCTGAAGACACTTTGACCCTTCTTGGACAGATGGACACCAGCCGTCTCTTTTCCAACCACTTAAGCCTTTCCTCATAGGGGTATTCTTCCATTCCCTTTACCATGCTGGTGGCTCTTCTCGGTACCTTTTCTAATTCTACTATATCCTTTTTAAGATATGGTGACCAGAATTGCACACAATATTCAAGGTACGGTTACACCATGGAACAAAACAGAGTCATTATAATATCCTTAGTTTTATTCTCCATTCTTTTTCTTATGATTTCTAGCATTCTATTTGCTTTCTTGGCTGCAGCTGCACACTGGGCAGAGGGTTTCAACGTATTTTCCACAATGACTCCTAAATCCTTCTCCTGGGTGGTGGTTCCTAATGTGGAACCCTGCATTGTGTAACAATAGTTTTGAGTTGTTCTTTCCTAGGTGCATAGCTTTGCCTTTGCCCACATTAAATTAAATCTGCCATTTGGACATCTAGTCTTCCAATTTACAATGGTCCTCTTGCAATTTTTCGCAGTCCTCTTGGGTTTTGAGAACTTTGAATAATTTTGTATCATCTGCAAATTTGATCACCTCACTCATTATTCCCATTTTCAGGTCATTTATAAAGATGTTAAAAAGCAGCAGGCCTAGTACTGATCCCTGGGGTACTCCACTATTCATCTTTCTATATTGAGAAAATTGGCTATTTAGCCCTACTCTCCACTTTTTATCTTTTAACCAGTTCCTAATCCACAATAGTACACTGCCTCCTATCCCATGACTTTTTACTTTCCCCAAGAATCTCTCATGAGGGACCTTATCAAAGGTTTTCTGAAAATCCAGATACACTATATCGACTAGCTCACCTTTGTCTAAGTTTTTATACACACCTTCAAAAAAATATAACAGATAAGTAAAACAAGACTTTCCTTGGCTAAATCCATGTTGGCTTTCTCCCATTAAACCATGACTATCTACATGTTCAGTAATTTTGTTTTTTATAATGGTTTCTACCATTTTACCCTGTACTGACATTAGGCTCATCAGTTTGTACTTCCCCAGATCACCCCTTGAACCCTTCTTAAAAATTGGCATTACACTGGCCATTCTCCATTCTGCAGGTACTACAGAGATTTTAATTATAGTTCATAGATTATTAAGAACAGATCTGTAATCTCATATTTCAGCTCTTTCAACACCCTGGGATGGTAAAGGGGATGGAAGGATACCCCTATGAAGAAAGGCTAAAAAGGTTAGGGCTCTTTAACCTGGAAAAGAGACGGCTGAGGGGAGATATGATAGAAGTTTATAAATTAATGAACGGAGTGGAATGGGTAAACGTAGATCGATTGTTTACGTTATCAGAATATAGAAAGACTAGGGGACATGCAATGAAGCTACAGAGTAAACAATTTAAGACTAATAAAAGAAAATATTTTTTCACTCAACGTGTAATCAAACTCTGGAATTTGTTACCGGAGGATGTAGTGTAGCTGGGTTTAAAACAGGTTTGGACAAGTTCCTGGAGGAAAGGTCCATAAACCATTATTAAAAAGGGACCCAGGATATCAATGCTTGACCCAATACAACCATTGTTGAACCTGTGTCTTTTGGGGAAACTGCTAGGTACGTATGACCTTGATTGGCCACTGTTGGAAACAGGATACTGGGCTTGATGGACCTTGATCTGACCCAGTTTGGCATATCTTATGTTCTTATGATGTATACTATCCGGTCCAGGTTATTTGCTACTCTTCAGTTTGTCAAACAGTTGTAATACATCTCCCCAGTTTATCGATATGTCTTTCAATTCTTCCAATACATTACCTTTAAATACCATTTCAGGCATGGGTAACCTCTTTACATAGTCGTCAGTAAAAACTGAAGCAAAGAATTCATTCAGTCTCTCCTCTATAGCTTTGTCCTCCCTTACATAGAAACATAGAAATATGATGACAGAAAAAGACCACATGGCCTATCTAGTCTGTCCTTCTATAACAACTACAACAGTCCCCTTTTTACCTTTAGAGATCCTCTGTGTTTGTCCCATGCTTTTTTGAATTCAGTTACTGTCCTCATCTCTACCACCTCCACTGGGAGACTATTCCACAGATCCACTACTCTTTCCGTAAAGATATATTTCCGCATATCACTCCTGAATCTATCTCCCTTCACCCTCATCCCATGTCCCCTCAAAGCAGAACTTGCTTTCAATTGAAAGAGGCTCTCTCTCTGAACATTTATGCCATGGAGATATTTAAACATCTCAATCATATCACCTCTATCCCGCCTTTCCTCTAAGGTGTACATATTAAGATCCTTCAGTCTGTCCTCATATGCTTTATAATGAAGACTACTAATCATTTTAGTAGCCACCCTCTGCACCGACTCCATCCTGTTCACATCCTTTTGAAGGTGCGGTCTCCAGAATTGCACACTATACTCCAAATGAGGTCGCACCAAAGACTTATACAGAGGCATTATCACCTCCTTTTTTCTGCTAGCCATTCCTCTCGTATGCACCCAAGCATCCTTCTAGCTTTTGCCGTCGCTTTTTCTACCTGTTTAGCTACTTTAGCTGTTTAGTGGACAAAAGTACTTCACCCCCTATACTATATTGCTCCCTTGGATTGCTGCAGCCCAAATGCATGACCTTACATTTTTTAACATTAAATCCCAGCTGCCAAATTCTAGACTATTCTTCAAGCTTAGCTAGATCCCTCCTCATGTTATTTACCCCTTCCTGGGTGTCTACCCTATTGCAGATTTTGTTATCATCCGCAAAGAGGCAAACCTTATCTGAAAGCCCTTCCGCTATATCACTAACAAAGATGTTAAAAAGAATCGGACCAAGGACAGATCCCTGGGGCACACCACTGATAACATCCTTCTCCTCAGAGTGAGCTCCATTTACTTGTACTCTTTGTCGCCTCCCACCCAACCAATTTCTAACCCAAGCAATAACTTTAGGGTCCATCCCTAGGGTGCTCAGTTTGTTTATAAGTCGCCTGTGAGGAACAGTGTCAAAGGCTTTACTGAAATCTAAATACACCACATCTAGGGCTCTCCCTCGGTCCAACTCCCTGGTCACCCAGTCAAAGAACTCAATCAGATTTGTCTGACAAGACCTGCCTCTGGTGAATCCATGCTGCCTCGGATCCTGTAATCCGCTGGACTCCAGAAACTTCACTATTTTCTCTTTCAGCAGCGTTTCCAATAATTTACTCACCACCGAAGTTAAACTAACCAGCCTGTAGTTTTCAACCACATCCTTACTTCCGCTTTTGTGTAAAGGCACCACATGAGCCTCTCTCCAGTCCTTAGTACCCCCTTTTACTCCCCTATCATCTAATGGTCCAACTGACTCTCACAGGTTTTTTACTGTGAATATACATAAAGTTTTTTTTCTGATTAAATCTTTTTTTATTGAAAAAATAAAGAGGGAAGTACAACTTTTCAAATGAATAAACATTAAAGAAAATAACAGTCCACATCTAGGGGAGTGGCCATTATAAACAAGGAAAAATAATAAAAATAATATGATACAAATATTAAATCCAGAAAATGGAAGGAACTGCATGCCCATAATATACAAAAACTCTAATTACATTGCGTACTGAAATACATGGCAATCAAACACTAAAGAGAAAGAATCTGGTTTGTAATAAATGATTCTAGGGAGGAGGTTTCAGAAAAAACATACATGGTGCCCCCAAATGTAACAATACACTTACAGGGAAATTTAAGAAAGAAGGTTGCACCAAGTGCCAAGACGCGTGGCTTTAACAACAAAAAAGCCCTACGTCGAAGCTGCGTTTGTCTAGATACGTCAGGGAAAATGTTAACCTTTCCCCCACAAAATACTGCATTCTTATTAGCAAAATATAGACGAATAACAGCTTGCTTGTCAGCCTCAGACACAAAAGATACAAGCAACGTGGCACGAGAAGAAATAATATCACGAGATGATTCTATAAATTCAGAAACATTTAAGGAATCCTCTGGTCCTTTAGAAGAAACAAGTCCAGGAGATACCCCAGACACAGGAAGATAGTATAACTTTTTTATAACCGGTTTCACATTATCAGCATACCCCAGCACTTCAGTCAAATACTTATCAAATAATAATCTGGGGAGATAATAAACGAGTATAAGGAAAATTTAGACAACGAGTATAAGGAAAATTTAGACAGCGAATATTCATTGCCCTTAGAGAATTCTCCAACAATTCTTGCTGAGCATGCAAAGTTATACTATCTTTCATAAAGGAAACAGACGATTTTTGCAAAGAGACAAACTGACCTTCCAGTTTCTGACATTTCACATCCAAAGCTTCAATTTGAGAATCATGTTGAACTAACTTGGCAACAGAGCCTCTCAAACTCAGAGAATTGAGAGGCTACAGATGCCAAGGAGGCAATAGAGGACTCTATGTGTGAGAGGACAGACCAAACATCAGCCAATGAGACATTTTGAATATCCACAGTACCAGGAAGACCTTCCAAATGCACCATAACACAGTCTAACGGGAGCTGAAGAGCCTGCGGCAGCGGAACTACCAATGGCTCACAGTCACTCTGTAATGGGACAGGACAAGATAAAAAGTCTCCATCCCGTACCTGAGCATCCCCCGTCGGAGAAGATGTTGAAGGGTTGATGCAATCCAATTCAGTAAGCAGGGCAGAGTTTGAAACCCCAAAGAGAAACGGTCTAGGATGGGAGAAGAATTAGTAGCACCAATAGAACCTTCTTTCTCCAGGTTTACCGAGACCACATGCTTATCCATGGGCCACACGATTTTAAAAACCTTAGAGGGATTCACAGTACTTACGTTAAGATGACGTCTTCTACGTTTGCCCATACCCAGGCCACCACCTCTAGACCGCCTCGAGCACCAAAGGAGCGCATAAGGAGCAAAACATGCCCCTTTAAACGCGCCCCTTCAAAGCAGACCGCTACCGCATGACCGCGGAGCAGACTAGATCTTATACCCCGTAGATGGCATCGGGGCGAGGCACCGGGTGAATGGAAGTCTTACAGGTGCCTGGAAGGACCATAAAACACTCGGAGCACAGACCGGCCAGAAATTCCTCCTCTCACGCTCCCCATACATAAAGTTTTTATTATGCGTTTTTGCTTCCACAGTAAGCTTTTTTTCAAATTCTCTCTTTGCCTGCCTTATCAATGTGTTGCCAGTGCTTATGTTGTTTCCCGTGTTCGTCATATGGCTCCTTTTTCCATTTCCTGAAGGATGCTTTTTTGGCCTTCCTTCCACTCTTAACTATAGTGTTTAGTACTCTGCAATAAAACTAGAAAGTATAATATATATCACTACAGACTTGTTTCATTTGTTGTCTTTAACTAAAAGTGGCTGCAAGGTCTCTGAATCTCAGGCTGCCATTGACTTCATATGTACCATCAAATGGGCAAATGCCTATAATGCATCAACGACCTTATTGCTTCGCAGCCACTATTGCAATCACTTTTGTTAGAAATTTTTTTTATAGAATTAAACCAGTGCTTAACTTCCTAAAGGAGATTCCAGCTTAATTCCAACCTTCAATATAAGTCCCAATTTTTTTTAGGTAGAATTAAACTAGTGCTTAACTTTCCAAAGGAGATTCCAGCCTTCAATTCAAGTCCCGACGCTGTCAGGCGCGCTGTATTTGGCGTTTCACCCACATGGTTTCTTCAGGGGAATTTTTTGAAAGCACTGCAATTTAAACAAGTTCTTAAGATACATACTTTCAGTAAATATTTTCTTACCGGATACTGATAATATTCAACATCCAGATACCTACTTTTCCACTGGTGTCTATTAACATGAATTTACTCCTCCTTCCCTTTGTCAGCTTCTGTTGAACGCCGCGCATGCGTGATGTATATGTAGAGAAAAAAAAGGGGGGTGGTGCCGACAGACTCCTGCACGGCTACCACAATTTTAAAAGCATACTTCCCATTCTATCCGGGCATTCAACCCATCGGGAAACACTGATTTTAATTTGTATATC
Source organism: Ichthyophis bannanicus (assembly GCA_033557465.1). NCBI lineage: Eukaryota > Metazoa > Chordata > Amphibia > Gymnophiona > Ichthyophiidae > Ichthyophis > Ichthyophis bannanicus. Next base: position 1,094,171,334 of record CM066032.1, on the reverse strand, counting down.
CAGCGTTGTTCGCAAATCAGTAAAACTTGTTCTTTTGTTTTTCCTCGTTGTGCTGCAGTTATTTGATCTATACAAAAACATTTAAGCTCCGCATAAGTATGTTGAAATTGTAGGCAATGGTCCACTATGGGTGCTTCTCGTTGTTGACACTTCAATTTGCTTTTATGTTCATTCATCCGGATTTTGAACGCTTTATTTGTTTTGCCTACATATATCAGATCACAAGGGCAACTAATTCCATCTACCCTATTATTGCAATATATTTTCTACCCAGGTATCACAGTGTCCCATTGATTGTCCTCCTTCTACCAGGTCTGAGATGCCAGTTATATCTAATCTTTCATTTAGTGCTACATATTCTAACTCTTCCAGCTTATTTTTTAGACTTCTAGCATTTGCATACAGGCATTTTAGAGGTTGTATTTTATTCATATTAATCTGGTTATCAATTGATAGGGGTAATTTGGAATCTTTCAGCCCTGTACTTAAGGGCATCTGGGTTACTTTCATCTTTACTGGAATCTCTCTGTTGGAATGCCTTCTCTATTTTGCTGGTATCCTTCAAGGATACATCCTTCTGAAGCATGTGTTCTTGGGCAGCTCTCAGCTTTTCTCTATTATCTAGTTTAAAAGCTGCTCTCTCTCCTTTTTAAAGGTTAATGCCAACAGTCTGGTTCCATCGTGGCTAAGGTGGAGCCTATCCTTTCAGAAAAGACCCTCCCTGCCACAGAATGTTGTGCAGTTCCTAACAAATCTAAAGCCCCCTTTCTTGCATGATCACTTCATCCACACAGTGAGACTCCAGAACTCTGCCTGCCTTTTGGGTCCTGCACGTGGAATGGGAAGCATTTCAGAGAATGCTACCCTGGAAGTTCTGGATTTCAGCTTCCTACCTAAAAGCCTAACTTTGGCCTCCAGAACCTCTCTCCGACACTTTCCTCTGTCATTGTTACCAACATGCACCAAGACAGCAGGCTCCTCCCCAGCAATATCTAAAACCTTGTCTAGGAAATACATGAGGTCCATTACCTTCATACCAGACAGGGATGTTACCAGGTGATCCACATGTCCACCAGCCACCCAGCTATCTACGTTTCTAATGATTGAATCACCAACTATAACGGCCATCCTAACCCTTCCCTCATGGGCATGTATCCCTTGTAGAAACCTCCTCTGTGTGAGAGGGTTTAACATCACCTAGAGAGGCAGGAGCGGCCCAAGGGGGGTGCGGGACCATGTGCAGAGATTAATTGTGGGGCCTCATTTGCATAAGGAGTCTCATTTGCATAAATATCTGCATAATATTAACATGCACTTTTAGAAAACATGCCTCTCAATGAGTGTCTGGATAAAACAAGACTAACAGACTTCTACATTACTATATTGCAGTGACAACCACCAGGCCCATTAGGAAGTACTATAAACACTGACCATTTAGAATCCATAGCAAATCCACCCTATCATAACAGCACTATGAAAAGGCAACACTGCAGATATTAAACCAATACATCTTAGAGAATACTAATACATCTCACTGGGGGAAAGAGAACAAGTGGGACTGTCAAACAGAAACTACATGAATAGAATACCTCAGCTCGGTTACACAGAACATAGACTATCACCACACAAAGAACAAGGGATCACAATTTAGAAATAGGAAGATAATAATTAAACTGGGAACCCAAAAAGTCAAACATGAAATGTACAACACTGGTGAAATAAAACTATAAAGTAATTTCCTCTTGCACTAAACAAAAATGCAAAGATGTTAGCAATACACACTTCCCAGACCAGACATTCCCGTTAATAAATTCAAAATAAAAAGTATTTTTCTACCTTCTGTTTGGGAATTTTATTTTTCAGTTGCAATTGCTCCGGTCACTTTCTTCTGGTTTCTAGTCCTATTCCAGTTCCTCATCAGCCCATTTCCAGTCCTAGACCTACATATGCTCTTTTCCAGTTCCATTCCAGCCCCCATCAGCCAATTTCCAATCCTAGCCTTCTCATCAGCCCACTTCCAGTCCTATTCCAGCCCCCATCAGCCCATTTCCAGCTCTTCATCAGCCCATTTCTAGTGCTAGCCCTCCCATCACAGCCCATTTCCAGTCCTAGCCCCCCCCATCACAGCCCATTTCCAGTCCAAGTCCCCCCATCACAGCCTCTTTCCAGTCCTAGCCCCCCTACCATCACAGCCTATTTCCAGTCCTAGGCCCCCCCCCACCATCACAGCCCATTTGCAGTCCTAGCCCCCCCAACCATCACAGCCCATTTGCAGTCCTAGTCCCCCTAATCACAGTCCATTTCCAGTCCAAGTTCCCCCCTCCCCCACCATAGCCCATTTCCAGTCCAGGTTTCCCCCCCATAGCCCATTTCCAGTCCAGGTCCCCCCCATCACAGCCCATCCAGTCCTTGGCCTCCCCCCTCCCCCCCCCCCCCGCCCATGACCAGCCCCACGGCTGTCTGAGGGGCTTCAGAGGGAGCCCGGGAAACCCATGCGAGGCTCTGGCTCCCTCTGTACAACCGATGGCATGAAGATCCTTTTCCCTCATGCTGGCAGCTGTTTCTGTGAAGCCGCGAATGCTGGGAAAGGTTAAAGGGCATTGCCTTTAACTTTTCCCAGCAATTGCGGCTTCACAGAAACAGCCGCCAGCGTGAAGGAAAAGGATCTTCACACTGGCGGTTGTACTGAGGGAGCCAGGGCCTTGTGCGGGCTTCCCCGGCTCCCTCTGAAGCCGTCTGGTGTGCCATAATGGTGTTCGCGCAAGGCCCTGTGCGAACAACATTATCACACAATGGATGGGCCGGCCCTGCCTAGAGGACAGGTTCTAGCTATAGGATCACTTCCTGCCATACCAGGGTGATGCCCTCCTTTCACATGAGCTCTCTCCTCCATGGCAACAGAGAGGCTGCCAGACTGGAGGTGGACTTCAGTACTATATCCCTGCAGGTCTCATATGATGACAAGGGATCCCCCTCCCATGCCCACATAGGTCTGACCAGGGGAGCATTGCCACAAAGCAGACTGTGGGAAGGGTTGCCTCACAGACAGCAGATGTTTACAGACCAAAATAAGCCAATACAAAGAGTGGACATTGCATGGGATAGGTGTAACCACATGTAGGGAGCTACTGTGAGAAATGCCAGTACCCAGATATATGGGAAATAGATTCCATAGCCAGAAAGGCATAGACATTGAAAGAGCATACTTTTGTAGCTCAGCAATATTATGCATCCTTTGGGGAATTGCAAAGTTAGTTTAGGTTGTTGGGAATCTGGTAAAGGTCCATACTTTGCTTTTTAAAGAGTGTTTTTAGAGATGATCAATGCAAGACGAACTGAAGCATTTTTGTACTGCCAAGTAATTTTTGATGCAAGGTATGTCATGACAAACATGGTAATATTTACTTTATCTTCGAATATATTAGAGTGCACTGAGATTACTTAGCACTTTTCTGGGCATGAAAAAAACTAGTTTATATAGCTAGTTTGTATCAGCATTTATCTATCATCGGTATATATGTTGTTTGCATCAACAAAATACTGTCAGTGAGAACAGCAGCTTAGGAGATGCACATTTTAACCAAGGAGGCATAGCCGTCAGAGCCTCCCACGGGTATATTGCGAAGACAGGCATGATCAGAAATAGTCCAACCAAGAAGCACAATTCCACGTGCAATCAACACCCAGTACAAAAAACGTGGATGGCAAAGTGCTATGTGTCATTGGATTATTCTGTAAGTAAACAGATATTCAAGACTTTAAAATCGTTTGTTAAATATTTTTTTGCCAGTAGTGGATGCGCTGTTTCAAAAACAGTTGGTTAGTCGGGAGAAGCGTGTTTAGATACAGAAGACATGGGATAATACCAAATTATGTCAGCTGGTTTCAGCTGTGGTTTTAAAAGCCTTTATAAGTTTATAAAACAACAGACTATCGAACTGCTTACATCGTGGTGGCATTAGACATTAGTTATTAAATAACAATAATATGCATTAATTTAGAAAGTTTTTTAGACATGTGTTGAATAAATCTGGTGGGTTTATTCTGGGAAAGGAAAGGTTTATAATGGATCATTTTAAGATTATTTTTTAGTTATTAATAATATTAAATTGAATAGTTTTACTTGGAAATAGCTGTCAATTGATTTATGGATCAGTTAGAAATTATAAAGTACAGTAGTTTGTCCTAAAATCTAGCGTATGTTAACGCCATAGTACCAGCATTCCTGTTGCGCTATCTTCTAACTTGGATATGATATGTTAGGTTCATAAAAGATTCCTCATCCTCTTTTTGTAGGATCACACAGATTGTAAGGGAATAAATATTGAACATTCAGGTATGTTCAATTTTACTGAGTTTCATATATTGGTACAGTTTAGTCACTTCCATAGGGCAATTAAAGCGTTTTAGAACGATTTGTAAGATATCAACTTTTAGTTCTATTAAAATTATTTGATTCAATTTTTTAATAAATTTGGAGGGTATTAGCTGTATATGTACAACCACTGTTAGATATGTCCAATTATTCTCTGAATGTAGTGTATATATGTCCTTAAATGTTTTTTTGACTTTGTTTTTACTTTTATGTATGGGGGTTAAATCTAGTTTTTAATGAATTCATTTTTTATGTGGGTTATATTTGTTTTTATTAATTTAATTGTCATTTTATTTATGCATCTCATATTTTGTAGCCATTACGGACCCTGATGAAGGCATAGAGAAACACGGCCTGTGTCGGGCCTGGCTCACAAGTGTACAGTTACAATAAAGATTCCTTCCTTTGCCATCCACGTTTTTTGTACTGGATGATCAGAAATAGGTAACTATCCAGAATACCATGAGTGCAGGGATGTCCAGAACCATGTCAGCATTTATGCATTTCCCATAACATTAGTGGTGGGGACGTGTTTCTCTGCTTTGCTACATGGCCCGTGCCTGCAACCGTGCATGGCTCTCGCTGTGATTACGTACATGGGCTGGCTGAACAGCATTTTGGATGTGTCACACTGGATACATCTATAAGTGGATCCCAGAAATGCAGGTGTCTCTATACCCACAGATGCGGATTTAGCATGGAATCGCACCTGTGCCTGATTTAAATGCATCTGAGGAGTCAACTGGCCTATATGGAATTTACTTCTAAGTGTATAACTTTGCACTTGTCCACATTAAGGGCCTCTTTTATTAAAGCCCATTAGTTGATTAATGGGGGCTTTAATGCATGGCTACAGGCAGTCAGGAACATTAAAGTACAATAGTCGCTACCTTGGTATGCTAAAATGCACGTTAATCAGTGATTGCAGGATGGGGTGGGGAATGAGCCAAGATAGAGTTTGGAGAGTACATTACCGCTAGTGCCAGGGAAACTGCTATGGACTCGGTGACAACATGGCTCTTAACATGGGTTTGCTTAACAACTCCCCTATAAGAGTCATTAAGAGAACCAGACAGTGAAGCACATGTTAGGAAGACCCTCTGTGCATTAGCTGCTGGGAACTTACTGAACATGCCCCCAACAGCTAATGCGTGGCCTTTGCCATTAATGTGTGTAAGATCGGTACATTATTGGCAAATCCTTAGTAGGATTTAGTAAAATGGGTCCTAACTTTCAGCTGCCATTTAGATGCCCAGTCTCTCAATTTTTCAAAATCCTTTTGCAATTTTTCACAATCCTTTTGAAATTTAACAACTTTGAATAATTTTGCGTTGTCTGTTTATATTGGTGTAATTATACATACCTTTCTTGCAAGCAGAAGAATAGATAAAGATTCAATTGAAGACATTCATAATATTTCTATGAAAGGAGAAGTGCTATTGTTAGGTGATTTCAATTTACTAGATGTTGATTGGGACATCCAGACTTTAGCGTCATCTAGAAGTAGGGTGATCTAGATTCTCTAGAGAGAAAACTGTTCCAGCAACTGGTAACAGAACCCATTGAAAAATAAGCAATACTAGACTCAGAGTTTACCATTGAGAGAGTGTTTCTGTTGTTACAGTAGATAATCATTTTGCATCCAGTGATCATTGGATGGTGGTGCACATTAAGACATAGGTGAAGAAGGTTCATTCAATCCTAGACTTCAGGAAAGCTAACTTTGTCAATGTAAGGGACTACCTCAAGCAGTCATTAGCAGGGTGAAAATGTTTCAGAGAAATAGGAAAGGAGTTTGAAAACGTAAAAGGAGATATTTTAAGGGCTATAAGCCTTTTTGCTAGGAACATAAATAAAAGGAAAAGGAGGTTGCTATGGCTTTCAAAAGCAGTGAAAAGAAAGAAAAGGTTAGCCTTCATAAACTACAAGACTCTCAGAAAGAGGACAAACAACATTCTCTGGAAAAGCCGAGAGAAACAAGAAAAGTAGTCAGGAAAGAAAAATAGCCAATACACTAAAATGGAAGGACAAGACATTTTTTAAAATATATTACTAACAGGAGGCGTGCAAAGGTGACATTGTGAGATTCAGGGGTTATGGGAAAGAATATGTAGAGGCTTATGAGGATAAAGCAGAATTACTTATCCAATATTTAAGCCCTGGGTTCACAGATGAAGGGCTGGGAGCATGGAGAAGAAACTCAAATGGGAATGGAAGTGAAGTAAACTTCAAACAATTTTCAGAAGACTATGATGGACCATACTGGTCTTTGTCTGCCAAAACCAAAATGGTAGGTTCCACAGCAAAACCCCAATGGATGAGTTATTATTTTTGTCGGACAATAACTGACAAGTAGAGAAAACTTCACCTGAAAATCACGTCCATTTTAATCATTTGCAGTAAAAGAACCATAGAAAACACTTAACTGGCTGAAAGAAGTCCGTGCAGATGGGAGAAGAAATGACAGTCCTGTGTTTCAGGTAAATCTTTAGAACACCCTGCTTCAGGTTCATTAACCTCATTGCTGCATACCATAAAACAGCCCAAACCATAAGGGAACAACTTTAATCTGCCATGACTAGCATCACCTGATCATGTGGTATACTGCCGAGCCAACCAGGGGTAGAAAACAACAATGATGTAAACTCTGCCTGGTTACCTCACCCTCATAAATCAAAGTAGACTATACCACTCCAACTCTAAATTCAGTCCATTAGGAATGACTGAATTCAAACAAAAATTCCATTGGTGCCCTTGTATTAGGGGCAGGATCCAATCAAGCACTCTCCAGGAAAACTGAGAAAATTCATGATCAAATTGAAGAACATGCTGTACTATAGGAGCTGAAATAGTTCTTGTACGGATACCCGAAGCATGCTCTGACAGTCTCATACATGGAAGGAGCAAATAGTGTGGCTCACATATTTCAAGCCACAAGGGCAAATCAACAAGTACACCATATACGTAGTTTCACAGGTAGTATAATAATTTAAATGCCACCGTTTATTGGAAACCATATCAGTCCAAGTGGAACCCTCCAAAGTGTACTAGCAGTAAGTACACCACCCACAAGGGAAGTGTCCAGGTTGGCCACTGGCACTCACAGGGAGAGAAGTCACTCGTGCCAACTGGTCCCATAAATTTTTCCCACAAGTGAAAACCACACAAAGTCGCTTCCAAAAACAAGAATGTAGATCCAGAACATGCCAATATTTATATAAGATGGAATGTACCATCAAAGATCTATCATTATAAAGTAAGATCCCAAAGTGTCATCCTGAGATCGTTGAGAAGCAGGTTTCACTCCAAATCCCTCCTGGGGGGACAAAAGCCATTCTCTGTGGTTACACAATGCCTGTTTTATAAGCCTTACGAACCACAGATCTTGGGTAACCCCTAACATATAGATGGTCACACAACTCCCTGGAATGAGTCTTATAGTCTTATAGTCTTCAACAGATGTACAAATGTGCTGTTTGCATAAAAATTGTCCAAATGGAAGAGCATGCTTCAGAGAGGGGGGATAAAAACTGGCATAGTTTAGAAGAGTATGCCGCTGAACAGGTTTTCGAAACAAAGATGTAGACAGAGTATTGTATGACCAGCTTGGACACTTCCATTGTGGGAGGTTTACTTACTGCTCGGGCACTCTGGTAGGTTCTATTTGGACTGGTATGGTTTCCAATAAATGGTGGCATTTAAATTATCATACTACCTGTGAAACTATGTATGTGGTGTACTTGTTGATTTGCCCTTGTGGCTTGAAATATGTGAGCCGCACTATTCGCTCCTTCCATGTGAGACTGTCAGAGTATGCTTTGAGTATCTGTACAAGAACTATGTTGGCTCATATAGTACAGCATGTTCTATAGGACTGGGTCAGAAACTGTTTGATTGGGAGACAACAAGGGTAGTAGTAAATGGAGCTCACTCTGAGGATAGGGGCATTACCAGTGGCGTGCTGCAGGGATCAGTTCTTAGCCCAATTTTTTTCAGTAATTTTGTAAGTGATATTATTTTTAATCATTGGAAACTGCCTTGAATGTGTCACATATTTATTTTAAAGCATTTATATACTGCCATAACTAAATAAATAATTACACAGGTACACTAAAAAATTTTTTTTTTAAACTGCCTCTAATGTTTCGATTGATTTTTACGTTTTTTGGTGCGCTGAATCCAAATCTGGTAACCAATTTGCTCCATCACGTACAGATTTTTTGCTACATTGGGTTAGCAGTTTGAGGTGAACGTTTCAGATTGAGTGTGATCGAGATAAAAGTTTCTTGGATGAATTCTTTATACTAATTGTTTAGTAGTTATTCAAATAAGAATAAAGAAAATTGTAACAAGGCAGCACATAAGAATAGGGTAATGTCAACAAAACACACTGTGATGGTAGCAAAATTGTCTGCACTTAAAACAGCCACATACATGTGCACAAACATTGAGCATATAAGAGCGAGGTTAGACACAAAGCAAAGCAAAGAAATGTGCAAAAAATGTTGTACAGGTATGTATGTAAGAATAGAAAACGCAAACCACACCATTGCAATACATGAAGACAAACACCCGATGGTGTGAAAATAAAATTCTAATAAATGAGATCCGACACTGTGGTAATAACTAGCAAATTTTTATTTCAAAGTTTAGTAAAAACACGATATTTGTCAACACAGTTTAGATTTTAAAGTCATTCTTGGTCAATCAATCTCCTGGTGGGCCCGTTTCTTCTTCCCCCGAATGCTTCTCTTGGTGCGCTGCTTGGCGTATTTTTCATCTGGGGTTTCCCGCAGCAGCAACCAGCAGAAATCAGCCATCATAGTGGTGTTCCATCTTCCTTGGTACCTTCTCTCTGCGTCCTTGATGTCCTGGTGAAACCTTTCACCTTGTTCTTCACTGTACGCCCCCAAGTTTTCGGGAAAGTAGTTCACATGGGAGTGCAAGAAATGGACTTTCAGGCTCATGTTACAGCCTTGTTCTTTGAAGGCATTGAGCATCCTGGCAACAATATCCTTATAGTTCTCATCCCGCCTGTTCCCCAAGAATTTGAGAACAACATCCTTGAAGGAATCCCAGGCTTCTTTTTCCTTCTCAGACATCGTTTCAGCGAATGCTCCATCTGAAATGAGTTTCCTTATATCAGGGCCAACAAACACTCCTTCCTTTAGCTTTGCTTCAGAAAGTCGGGGGAACTTTGAGCAAAGGTACCGAAAGCACTCACCATCTTTTGGAAGGGACTTGATGAATTGCTTAATGAGACCCAACTTAATGTGGAGAGGTGGTAATAGAATTTTATCACGAGGTACCAAGCTCTCATGAAGAACATTTTTCTCACCGGGTCTCAAATACTCCCAAATTGGCCAGTCTTTTTTCCCCCAGTGTAGGTCGCGGGCCCGGCTATCCCACAAGCAAAGGAAGCAGGGATATTTGGTGAAACCGGATTGCTGCCCTAATAGCATGGATAGAATTTTAAAGTCTCCACAAATCATCCACTTATGCTCATCATAACGAATCTTCTGAAGAATCAGGGCCAAATTCTCGTATTTTTCTTGGAGAATAACAGAGTGAGCAATAGGAACTGAAGCGAATGTGTTGCCATTATGAAGAAGAACACCTTTTATGCTGTCTTTTGACGAATCAATGAACAGCCGCCATTCAGCAGGATCATACTTGAGTTTAAACTTTTCCATCACTCCGTATATATCGTTGCAAAATACCAAATCTTCCTCTTTGCTGAAATACTTCAAAAATTGTGTCTCGCGGTTGCGGTACCAATAAAAAGTTGTTCCTGGTGACAATAGATTTTTCTGTTTAAGCCGAGAACCTAGCAGTTGGGCAGCATCTTTTGGGAGTCCTAAATCCCGGACTAAATCATTCAATTCAGCTTGAGAGAAAAGTTCAGGTTTCGGATCTGGTTCAGTTTCAAACTCGGAAGTACTGGACTCATCGGGAAAAGCCATCTGATGAGTCTCATCATGATCAGAACCGTCCACACAAATATGATCCAAAGATTTTGGTGGTTCAGGCACAGGTACTTCGTTGCTATGAGGCATAGGCCTAATTGCTGAGGGAAGGTTGGGGTAACTTATTACGTTCTTATTTTTTAAGTTGTATCCCTTCACAATGCAAGAGCAAAAATAGCAGTCACTGCTGTGGTCTCTTTGTTCACGCCACATCATAGGTATTCCGAAACGAAATGCTTGTTTTTTACCTTTCATCCATAAGCGTAGATCTTCCTCATATGTCTTGCACACTTTGTGAGGAGCCCACGGTTTGTCTTGATCGCCTATCTTCAAACCGAAATAGGCGAAATATACTTTAATAAATGCAGAAATGTTCCTCTGCCGCTTTTTCACGGTATATTCCCCACAAATAAAACAAAAACTGTCCGGAGAGTTGACGCAACCTCTGGCTCTGTGAGCCATCACAAATACACAGCACTGCAAACTACAACTGTAGTGAACCACTTCGGAATAAAGCTGGATTACGACTGAGCAAACAAAAGGTAATAATGAACTTGCAAGAAACTGAAATTTGACAGGAACGTTCATGTCGCAACCACCGTGTTTGAGCGAGCGAACGAGGCGAGGCGAACAGGAAAGAATATGCGCCAGCGCGAGTACTGGATTTAGCCCCCCGCCTCCCAATTGTCCTGTTAATGTATAAAATGAATACAAAACACTCTAAAATATCATGAGGGAGTGTTTCTAGTTAGTTAACCATTACAACCTCTATTTTGGGCCAAGAAAATAAACTGCAGTCGGCTAAAAAGAAATTATGTGAACATTCCTTATATGGGTAAGAAATCTAATTTTGCAAGAAAACGTGATGTGATGGAACATTTTGGCTATTTTTCCTGGATTCAGCACCCCAAAATCTATAGGAATCAGTTGCAAAACTGGAGACAGTTTTTTGGTAGTGTACCTCTGTTATGGAAGAGCTGTCTGGGAAAGATTCATCTCTTTGTAGATGATACCAAAATCTGCAACAGAAAGTATGGATAACATAGTTGTGTTCTGGTGAAGCTTGAGGAATGGTATAAAGTGCGGAAACTAAGATTCAATGCTGAAAAATGCAAAGTCATGAGTCTGGCTGCAAAAATGCAAGATTAGGATACAATACAGGGATAAAGTAGGAAAGAAGATGAAAGGAGTGGGATCTTGAGCGAACATATCTGAGGATCTTGATAGCCAAAGAAAAGCTAAAAAAGTGATGACAAAAGCCAAGCGGATGCTTGGGTGTATAAGAGAGGAATAACTAGCAGGAAAAAGGAGGTGATAATTCCTCTTTATAATTCTCTGGTGAGACCTCATTTGGAATAATCATGTGCAGTTCCGGAGACCACACATTCAAAAAGATGCAGACAGAATGGACTTAATCCAGATGGTGGCTACTAAAATGGTCAGTGATCTTCATTATAAAGCATATGGAAACAGACTTAAAGATCTCAAGTAATTATATTTTGAAAGAAAGGTTGGAGAGGAGAGTTATGATAGAGATATTTAAATACCTCCAAGAATTAAGCCTCTTCCAATTGAAAGGAAGCTCTGAAAAAAGGAGTCATAGGATGAGGGTGATAGGGGATAAACTAAAAAATAATCTAAGGAAAGATTTCTTTATGGAAAAGAAAGAGCCTTCCAGTGGAGGCGATGATGAGGATGATTTCTGAATCACAGAAAGCATGGGTCCAAGTACAGGGGATCTGAGGGACAGGAAGGGATTGTAGAGCATAGTTGGTGTAGATGAGTAGACTAGATAAGCTGCCCTCCACTGATCTCCTAACCTTTTGGAAGCAACTGAAGACGCACCTTTTCATTGGACACTATGGCTCCCTAGAAGAACCATGTAAATAAGCTCCACCAGCCATGCAACGTACCTCCCGCTCTGTAAGAAGCTATACCTCAACATACATACATGTTTGTACTATAAATATGTAAATAAGTTAACTACTCCTTTATATTTAGTTCAATTGTAAATAAGTTACAATATGTTCAATGTAACTAGCTATTGTGTGTTTTATATAAACCATTTTTTAAACTGCTTTGACCCAGAGAAAAACAGTAGATAAACACAGCTAAATAAATAAATGGTCTTTATCTACCCTTATTTTCTCTATTTCTGAGTTTTTATGATTCAGAGAGGAATTATTATCTACAAAGTATATGAATTCTAGATTTGGAAAAATTTGAAGATATTTAGCAGCTTAAAGCAAAGGAAAAAAAAACTTTCATTCGGTTTTAAAGAGACCTTGTTGTGTATGGTGCAGGCGCATGCAAGTTGCACGGTTTAGAAGCAGAGGCTCTCTACCTAGTACTTGGGATACATCTAGTCAGTCAGTCAGGTTTTCAGGATAACCACAATGGAAATGTATGATAAAAAGATTTGCATACACCACCTCCATTGCATCACTGTAGTTTATACAGGCAGAAAGGACTAAGTCTCTAAGCTGTGGAATACTCTGCTTCCTTCTTATCTGCCCACATCATAAGAATATAATTAATCAGACCAAAGGTCCATCAAACCCAGTATCCTGTTTCCAACAGTGACCAATCCAGGTCACAAATACCTTGGCTGCATCCCAAAAGGTAGACAGAGTCCATGTTACTTACCCCCAGGGCTAAGCAATGGCTTTCGCTGTTTTTGTTTGTACATTTCTTTCATACAATCAGAAGCCAAGTCAGACTAAATGTCTGGGAGAATTAGCACAGAAATGATTCTATATGTGAATGCATATATTAATCATAAACCACGCCATTCCAGTGACTTTGTGCAATCTGGAATAGGGCAGAAGAAATGCAGTAAACAAGCTGAAAGTATTACCACAACTCAGAAAAAGGGTCCTCGAGTGATGTCCAAGATTACACAGCTCAAGAATGACTCAGCGAGAGTGAATCACTATACTAGTCTTCATGTTCTCATACTAGGTATGGAAATTACTCGATGATCATCATCATCCTTTGACCCAGTTAATATCAAGCCCTTATTTTTCACATTCCTCTTGCTCCATTTTGGTACCAGCATTACTAGAAATAGCAGGAATGCAAATACTACGCTGACTATCTCTTTAGTGAACTGACTGGTCCACATACCAGACATAGCAACAGTATGGCTAGAGTACCACAACAAAGTAACCAGGAAATCAAAACATCTAATTGGCTTTCACATTTGTTACCCAATTTAGGAGAAACATTTTACAAGTGGAAGCCAGGGTGAAAACTGACAGTCTAATTAAATCTTTGCTGGCTGGAAAACTTTCATATTCTGTTTACTGGCAAATCTCCAAATTGGTAAGGATGCCTTACAAAGCAAAGGGTCTTATTTAATACAGGATTGCTTTTTCAATAGGCACAGGATGGGGAAAATTAGACTGTTTGGGATAGCACCCAAAGAGAGAGAAGAAAGGGGGTGCTATAGAACCAATCTCATCCTAAGAAACATGACTGAAACCCTGCTGCTTATTTCTTTTTTTTAAAGCCAGTGCACGACTCATTAGTCCCTTCTCAGCTGAAGGGAATTTGTTTTACTGATTCTCTCCTTGCTCTGTAGAACTGGAAAAAAGTAAATAAAATCCAAAGATGTGTGACCTCAGGCGTAGAGCCCTACAGTGGAAAGACCTAGGGAATCCTGGATGTTAATGCCACAGGGCAAATCCACTGGAAACGAAGCACGATATTACATCCTATTCAACATTTAGGATGTGCAACACACACCTCTCCCCTATAAGAAACAGGAAAGCATATCTCAAGAAAGTTGGCATCCACATCCTGACAATCCTAGGAAGGCACTTATAATATTTTAGAGGGTGAGGGGGGATCCTAATAGCATCATCCCTTTAATTCCAAAAAATCTTTTCACTTCCGTTGGAGTAATTAATGACAGATCAAAAGACCAAGAGAAGGGGAGATAAAGTCACAGTGCCCTTTACCAACGTGCAGCGAGAAGTGATTAACATTATTTATCATGGGTGAGGCTTCCGCACCCTTCTCCTTCGCTAACCTTTAATGTATTCATTGCCTTATTTTCATACATGCTGCCTGAATAGTGATTTGTTCTACAGGTGCTATGATTGTCACTGCAGACTAAATGTATAATCTTTACTCCAACCAATGTCTAAGTCATCGTTTTCTGGTGGTGCAGATCATGTGGCACAGATTATTAATAGCTCTGGTCTCTACACCACTTGACATAGCGCTCCAGCTGTCATTCTGCTCTCTGCCTCATATGATTCTTGCACTGGTGAAGTGCCAGGCCCGGGTCTATCCCATCCGTCACTGTCACCCACCAACCAGTGATGAATAGCTTGGCGGTCGCCGTGGCGAGGCCTAGGCTCTCATTCACACACGCCTGACTTTTACCAACTTCTACACGCCAGCTGAGGCCTATCCCAGCTGAAGAAGGCCTCGGTGACCCGGGTACCCCCTGGCCCCCCCCCTCCTAGGATTAGTTAAAAATGAAACAAATCCTAATACAATCATGTCACTAATTATGCATTTAATTCAGTTATAAGGAGCTAATGGCTCCCTCAGTGACAGCTTTTACTGCTAAAAGGCAATTCATTCCTGAAACTGAGAAATCTAATTACACAAAATGCTTCGTTCTAATCCTTTCAAAGAATAATCTTATTTGTAGACATTAACATCCCAGATGCTGCTGCTGTTTGTCCATTATGACAGTGTTTGTCCTGAATAATGTATAAATAGCTCTTTCTGGACAGTTGCATGTCACTAAATCAATACAATTTGCTGCCTTCTGTTACATTAAGTCGGCCTGGGTAGGCTGGAGAAAATTAACCTTTTGTTTTCTCCTCCAAAAGGGCCTTCTGAATTAGGAATAAGAGGGGGAGCAGGGGCTGTGTGCGTGTGCACATTTGCAAGGCCTTTGAAGGGAGGGAAAGAATGTATTGGTAAACTACAGCTTGTCTGTGCAGTACTGAAGAGAGAGGCACAGAAAAGTCTTCCGTTGGAGGTTCACTTTTTTTCATAATGGAAATTATACTTTGTTCTCAACATTTATTTCTGAATCACCAGTTGTGAGAAGTGGTTTTGCACTGCTTGCTGCATTGTTAGCAAAATAAAATCATACTTATGGACTTAGTCACTATATGATTAGCATGGTCTTTCTGACTTAAGTATTTTTCCTAAGATGCTAGAAACATTTACTCACGCTTTTAGCCGATATGTTTATACAGTATTATCTACTGTATTAACTGTCATTTTTCTTTTATGATTTATTTTGTTTTATTTCATGTTTGTCTTTATTGAAATCTATTTTGAACTGTAGCTTTTTGATGGGATGGAAGAATTGTAAATAAATATTTTAGTTTAATGCTTCCATTGTAAAGTACAGAATACTTTCACTCGTATCCTGGCATATGAGATTGCTGTCATTTAAACGCATCCATTTTGCCCCATCCTAGTATAAAGGGCAGTTTACATCTGGTTCTCATGCATTCATGGAGTCTCCATGAGCTTGGAACCCCAGCAGCAGGCTTTTCGAAACAAGCAGTCACCATACTCACAGAGCTAGCACCTATGTTTGGTATAAAATGCAAGCTTGGTCTTAGATCTTCATTTCAGCTCATGCCAATGTTCTCTATCCTCTGCTGCAATCTATTCTATTACCCATAGTGCTAACCTCTCCAAAAATAAATTGTTTTCTCAGCTTGTTTTCAGGGACTCTAGCAATTCCACCTGCAATAGACGCGTGATTGGTGAATGTGTCAGTTACATCCAATGCTGCATCAGACAGCCTTGTTTATTTTCTTCCCAATTCGCTTGGGGGTCTATTCTGGTCTCCGAACAGTGGGGTTATACCTCTGGCTTGGACGTACAACCCCTGAACAGCCCAGGACTGTATTCTGCCCTCTCCTGCTCCCTGTACGTACAGGGCCATTGTGCGGGGAATGCTGGATAGGGGAGGGAATGGGCGGCATGGAGGCGGAGCAGGAGCGGGCGCAAGCACCCGGACATACAGTGACTATTCAGGTCAGGGACCTGTATGTCTACCAGCAGACACTTAGATGACTGGCTTATTCCACCTTGAATGTGGAATAAGTGCCGGGCATGGGGGGGGGGGGGGAAATCAAGCCAAAACGCGCTGCCACGGGAGATGCCCCACCGCTCGATCCAGGCCCTGGCTGCTCCCACGGAAGGTCAGGTGGTGGGGATAACATATGTTTGTGAGGTCAGGCATTGGGTGCTCCTGCTGGACATACCAGTGCCATGGTGACAGGATGCCGCTGCACCAGCACACCAGCAGGAGCGTTGGGAGGGCTGGCCAGGCCGTGATCTGTATGTCTCCTATGGTAGACTAGGGGGCTCACCGGGCTGTCTAAGTGCCCTGATTCTGCAGCAGTTGCAGAATCAGGTACAATTGGGGCCCATACAAGTTTTGGATGTCCGGAT
The DNA here is from genome assembly GCA_033557465.1 of Ichthyophis bannanicus. Taxonomy (NCBI): domain Eukaryota; kingdom Metazoa; phylum Chordata; class Amphibia; order Gymnophiona; family Ichthyophiidae; genus Ichthyophis; species Ichthyophis bannanicus. Next base: position 1,094,154,552 of record CM066032.1, on the reverse strand, counting down.
GGCCCAGAAGTGCCCTGCTCAGAATTGGCCTCCACGTGTTTTGTATGAAGAACCATATGCAATTTTTCTTGAATTTCAGGGGTGTTTTTTCTTCTAGGACTTATTTTTTAGTATCTTCTCAGCAGTCTTTTCTCAGTCCCCAGCAATATCACAATTAAAAGATAAGCAGTCAATAAAGGACATAGCGCAATTAGTTCCTGCTCTGCCCATTCAATTAGAATGTCTTCATTATGACAGACTGATTAAGCTGTAAGCAGAAAGGGCCTCTGTCTTCCCTCTGCTGAAAACTCCTACATATATTTTGAATTACCAGATTGCTTGCTGGGTGAGGTCTTAAAACATTTTCCCAAAATCCCAGGAGGATGTTGGCAGAACACTTAGAGGAGGCCCAGTTCGAAAGCTGCGAGGAAGAGGAGGAAGACAGGGTAGTAGTGTGCTACCGCTGCTGTGGTTTTGAGCAAAAAGGTTGCATGTGGGTTTTAGCAGGCTGCAGTGAAGGAATCTGATTGGAAAGAGGAAGACCTACATTTAGAGTTCCAATTGCTCAAGCTCTTACAGTTAGCAAAGTGGTAGCTCACTATTCATTGGTTTTGTGTGAACAAAATGTTTCTGCTATGGAGCATGAGAGTTCCCTGCTGCTGCTGGTATTTTATTATTTAGACAGTTTTGTATACCACCTTATCCTTCAATCAAAGTGGTCACAACACAATTGGGGTATACATTTTAACACAAGGGGATTTGAGACACATACACTAATACTTACAGAGAACATGGGCAATGGAGGGTTAAGTGGCTTGCCCAAGACCACAAGGAGCACCTGTGGGACTAGAAACCCCCAGTCCTTCCGGCCCAAGGTTGCTGTCCTCTAGTGGGATTTGAACCACTGACCTTCTGGTCTGTGGTACCTTGCCCCAACCACTAGGCCACTCCTCCCTCTGGTAGGAGAAGATGCTGCAATACTGTGCTTTTTGTGGTGAGGAGCAAGCAGTACCTGCTCCTCATGACTAAAAAGGTGACATTGCAGCTCCTCCTTCTAACTACAGCAATGTGGGCAGAGGACTCATTGTGCAACTTGGTGGGAATGTTTTTCATATATTCAGTATAGCTCAGCTCCATATTGTAGGGGAGAGGTTCCTGTGTACAATATAGTTAAAATCCTGGGGGAGCTTGTTTCTTTGTTTTGTAACAGTTAGACTCCTGGAAATTGATAATAGAAAATAGCAGAATAGCGAGACCAGGGCCAGCGCTGCCATTATGCAAACTACGTGTTAGCCTAGAGCACCAGTGGTCCAAGGCTAGACCTTTGCTGTTGCTGCCATCCCTCTCTGGGACCTGCAGTGGCGACAGTGCCTTTAAACAGTACTGCAGCTCTTACCAAAACCTCCGGCACTCCGGCGCTGTTTTTCCTTCTGCCTCCTCCAATGCAGACCTCCTGTTTGCATGGGGGCAGAAGCAGCTGGACCAGGCGCTTCTGCCGCCATGCAAAAGAAAGTCAAGTCAGAAGGATGGAAGAGGGAAGAGCTACGCAGCACCAGAGGTTATGGTAAGAGCTAAATTGCCATTTTAAAGGCATTACCACTGCCGCTGATCCTGGAGAGGGGCAGTGGGGGCAGGGAAGCATCAGGCATGATGTTTACCTAGGGTGCCTCATAACCTTGCACTGGCCCTGAGCGAGAGGCACATTTGCTGCCAGATCCTGGAGAAGGCGTAGCGGCGGGGAGTGGGACTAGATCTGCCTGTTTCTTTGTGTCTTCTGAGGCTAAGCCCTTGCTTTCTGGTAGAGGAGAGGAAGGAGAAATGCTGCAGCAGTGGTCGCAGCCCCAGTGACATCATCAAGCTGCGCCTTTAAATGAAAGAGGCTGGCATGCCCCTTTGGAGTCAGAGAGGAAGTACTGCGAGTTTGTTATTACTACTTTTGGATTGTGGGCATTTACCGAGATTGGCTGCCTCCCCAGAGCGATTGGATTATGGCGATGGGCGAGTGTAAAGCCAAAGGTGAAGAGTGTGCCAGGCATAGATGCTGCTATTACTACTCTGCTTATCATTTCTATAGTGCTACAAGGCGTAGGCCGCGCTATACATGTACAAGTAAGAGATGGTCCCTGCACATCAGAGATTACAAACTAATCAAGACAGACCACACACAAACCGGGGACGAGGGTAAATTAAGGGGAATGGCAAGTTACAGATAGGTGGTGAACAGGAGAAGAAGGGGATCAGGATCCAAGTGCAGCCTTAAAGAGGGGGGTTTCTAGCCTGGATTTGAATAAGGCCAGAAAAGGAGCTTAGTATACTAAAGTTGAGTAGCTTGTTCCATGCATATGGATCAGCAAGGTGGAATGAACAAAGTCTAGAGTTGGCAGTGGCCGAGAATGGCACAGATAGATCTATCAGAAAAGAATGGACAATTTTATTGATGTTACAGAGAAAGAAACGGCAGGTTTATAGCTATTGGATGTGTGCAGAGAAAGATAGAAAAGTCAAAGATGACCCCAAGGTTGCGAGCTGAGGTAACAGGGAGAAGTAGAATGTTATCCACAGAGATAGAGAAAGGAGGAAGGCGCAAAGTGGCTTCAGCAGTAAAGATAAGATGTTTCTGTACTAGGCAACTACTGGGAGCATTCCAAGCATGTTTCCATACAGTTCCCACTCAGAAAAGGTCTATACCATATGGTACGTTTATTGACAATGCGGATACAATTAACCACCTCCTAAGCAGAGCCCCAGAGCAGGGGGCGGTAAGTGCATCTCTGCTAATTGCAACAATGTTAGCACATGGTAAAGTACGATGAGCTACTGTAACTGCAAGGTATAGTTCATGCCCATATCCCACTCATTTCCCTCCTTTTAAAAAGGTATGCAGTTATCACATGAATTAGCGTGTGATAACTCATGCCAGCCCAATAATAGTTACACACACTAACAGTTACTGTGCGCTAATGTTCTTCAAAACTTGGAGATGAACTGGACTTCACTCTGAAACACTATGGGGGTTATTCCGAGGCACAAATAGCGGGGATGGATATGTGGAGTGGAGGAGTGGCCTAGTGGTTGGGGCAAGGTACTTCGGGCCGGAAGGTTGGGGGTTCAAATCCCACTAGAGGACAGCAACCTTGGGCCGGAAGGACTGGGGTTTCTAGTCCCACAGGTGCTCCTTGTGGTCTTGGGCAAGCCACTTAACCCTCCATAGCCCATGTTCCCTGTAAAATAGTTCTCTGTGTGCTGTGCTTTCCTGTCTAATCAATGTGTTTATACCTCAAAAATTTCCTGTCATGATTTGACAATTTCCAATCTGTAATCAAACCGCTGCTGATCACTGGAAGTAGCGGTATACTAAATAAAATAAATAAATAAATAAATTTTCCCGGTCCCGCCAACTTCCCCGCGTCTTGTATAGGAAAGGTAGACGGGGGCGGGAAAGGGGCAGAGCGGGGGCGACGTTAGGGCGGGCAGTGGATGGTCATTGGCCCCAGACGTACAAGGCCGATTCCAATGTCGGCCCTGTATGTCTAGAGCTGATGTCTTGGACAGGGAACTTATTCTACCTCTGAGATGGAATAAGTTCCTCGATGCAGGAGGAACGGCAGGCCTAGGGCTGGGAAGGGGCGGCAAGGGGCAGAGAGCATTCCCTGCAGCCTGACCCTGGCTCTGGGAGGCCAGATTGGGGGTTGGGTTTCGGGGCAAGCAGTTTGGGAGCCAGCAGCCAGGGATCATGGCTTTTTAATGGAACCGGGATGCCATGGCAACCAGATGCCATGGCACCACGGCTGCATTGAAAAGCCCTGACTGAGTATGTGCAGGCTGGATGGAATTGGGGTACAGGCCTGTTCGCAATTCTGATCCCATGGGGCTAGACATGCCCTGCGGGATCAGAATTGCGACTGCCTCGGTGCTTCTAGTTCCAACCGGGTGCACAGAGGGCCTGGATGTCGGAGATGGAATTGGGCTCTATGGGATCAATTTTCAAAAGCTGTTATCTGGATAACCACAGAGGTTATTTGGATAGGGAAACAGAGAGATATTCAGTGGCACTATCTGGTTAGTGTGGAGGGAGGGCAGTTTGTGCACTGGAAAGTCATGGCACCTATCTGGTTAGTGGAAATTTTCAGCCGCTCGCCATATAACTTATGGGGTAGATTCTGAATAGTGGGGACATATGTCCGGCTTGGACATTCAGCCCCCACTATTCACAGGGACCATATTCTGATTTGTTGGCTCCTTCCCATACAGAGGCTTTGTGCAGGGAGTGCTGGATAGGGCAGGCCGAAGCAGCCAGACATACAGAGGGCATTCAGGTTAGCCCTGTGTACATCCATTGGCCCCAATTTGTATGCCTGGCTTATTTTGAAGGTGGAATAAGTGCAGGGCACCTGTGCGATTGGGGTTTGCTGCCCCCCAAAACAACAGGGCTGCCGCAGGAGATCCCCTGCCACTCGATCCCGGTCCTGGCTACCACCGCTGAGGGTCGGACAGTGGAGAAAAGGTATGTTGATGCGGCGGTTATTTGGGCTCTCAGGCTGGATGTGCTGGTGCCATGGCGATGCGATACTATGGCACCGGCACACCAGCCGGAGCCACGAACAGTGGGGACAGGTAGGCACTTGGACATATCCCAGCTCAGAATGCTGTGCATGCCGGGCTATCCAAGTGCCCCGATTCTGCAACTGCGGGAACATATAGCTCCCATGGTTGCAGAATCAGGTACAAATTGCCGCTGTATATCTCCAGAATGTCCGGACAGCCCTGACATGCAGACATTTGAATTGGCCTCCACCTGGGAAGCATGGGCCACCGAAAAATCTGGCCTAATTTTCTATCTGGTTCACCTATCCAGATAATGGCGGAAAATTGCCACTATCCAGATAAGTGCCACAGCTTTGCATATAGTGGCCACACAGTCCGGATATTCAGCAGCAGTCACTATTCGGATGCTGCCACTAAATATCTGAATAATGTTTAAATACCACAGCTGAGCTCTGTGGTATTTAAATTTCCAGGGTTTGAATATCATCCCCTATGTTTTCTGGTACCCTGTGTGGTCTGAACATGTAGATGTACACAAAGTAGAGCTAATGTGGGTGATGGGGGAGCGTGGGCAGAGATACAAAATGAGTCATCTTACTGAATCTCTCCACCACCACTCGGATCACTGTATTACCTCTGGATGGTGTTAGATCTATAATGAAATCCATGGAAATGAGACCATGGATATGACGGTACAGATCAAGGTTGAAGTAACTCAGGTGGTGCAGAATGAGGGTTTTAGCTTGGGTGCAGATTGTACAAGAAGAGATATAGTCTTTGACATTTCTTTTTAACATCTTTGTTAGTGATATTGCGGAAGAGCTGTCGGGTAAGGTTTGCCTCTTTGCAGATGATACCAAAATCTGCAATAGAATCGACACCCAGAAGGGGGTAGAAAACATGAGGAGGGATCTAGCTAAGCTTGAAGAAGGGTCGAGAATTTGGCAGCTGAGATTTAATGCTAAAAAAATGCAGAATCATGTATTTGGAATGCAAAAATCCAAAGGAGCGGTACAGTATAGGGGGGAAGTACTTCTGTCCACAAAAGAAGAGTGGGACCTGGGTGTGATTGTGTCTGACGATCTTAAAGTAGCTAAACAGGTAGAAAAGTTGATGGAAAAAGCTAGAAGGATACTGTCACAGGATGTTAGACACCTTACGGAAGATATCACCATGCCTCAAATGCCCTATGTCATAATTACTCTCTGCTGGAGAGAATATTCTGAAAAAATATGCATAGAGGTGGAGTCTGGTATCGATTTGGTCTCTTTGGGAGAAAACTGCTTCTGTCCCTAGTTCGTGAGAAAGGGCATTTGAGGCTAAGGTGATGCAAGGCAGGTGCTGAAGAGAAGGCCACTTTGAGGTCTTAAAATGTATTATCTGCACCAGGTGACTGGTATTGGGGATTGGCTCCTTTTCTAGTGAGAGCCATAATGGGTGCAGCTATTGTGGAAAATTTCTTAATGAACTGTAATAATTAGAAAACTCTAGAAAGTATTGTATTGCCTTTAGATTCTGAGGTTGGGGCCATTCCAAACTTGCAGATACTTTAGTAGGGTCCATCTCTAACCTTTCCTCAGACAAGATATATCCAGGAAGGGTACCCTGGTGACCTCAAACAAACATTTTTCAATCTTGTCAAATAAGGTGGTGTTTCTCAGGCTTTTTTTTGACACATTTCCTATAAAGGACATCAGAAGGAGAGTAGATGAGGATATCATCCAAGTATATTATAACATACTGGCCCAACACAGAGGATCTCTAAAGGTAAAAAGTGGACTGTTGTAGTTGTTATGGAAGGACAGACTAGATGGGCCATGTGGTCTTTTTCTGTCATCATGTTTCTATGTTTCTATGTTTGAAGACACCATTAACAAACTCCAAAAAGACAGCAGGGACATTACATAGTCCAAAAGGCATTACCAAATATTCATAATGCCCATCCCTGGTGTTGAATGCCGCCTTCTTCTCTATTATGGATCAGGTTGTATACCCCTCAAAGGTCCACTTTAGTGTAAATATGGGTACCCTTAACTTGATCAAATATCTCAGAAGCAGGGGAAGGGGATAACTAGTCCCATGGCCACTCCTTGTGGCCTTGGGCAAGCCACTTAACCCTCCATTGCCTCAGGTATACTTAGATTGTGAGCCCTTCAGGGACAAGGGAATAAAAAGTACCTGTTAGCATACATGTAAACCGCACTGATTCTAAAGAGCGCGGTATAAAAAAAAACCCAACTATTCTCCACAATGATTTCATTGAGTCCTCTGTAGTCAAAACAGAGATATAACCCCCTATTCTTTGTCCTGTGGAAGTTCTAATAAATCTTTTTTCTAGACTGTCTGATATATTCTCTCATAGCCTTTAACTCAGGTTCATGTAGAGGATATGTTTTACCTGTGGCAGTCACAGGGCTTATAGGAGAGTAATTTCTCTGCTTCCTTTCTGTTGAATACATCTGCATATTCTGCCTAAGTGAATGGCAGTACCTCATAGTATCTTTCATGCTTAAAGGGTTTGTAATGCATGTGGTTTTGCATTCTTGGTTCCTTGCTATAATATCTCCTCTATCCAGTCATAGATGGGTTATGAGTATGTAATCAAGGTAGCCCTAAAATGATGGAAAAATATGAGCATGCCAATGAGTAGAACACCATGGCTTCCATATGAAGACAGCCTACCGTAATATCAACCTCAAAAATGACTGCTATAATTAAGTTTTCATCTAAGAGTCTTTAATACGTTTCCATTACCAGATGGGTACAGAGGAGAGGGTCATCTAGGAAAAGCTATATTCATGAATTTTCCAGCAGGCCCTGAGTTCAAAAAGCCCAAGGTGGTGGTGGACCGATCTTGCAGTTCAGTGGTGACAGTAAGAAAAGTCCTACATACATTGAAGGGGACAGCTGGCTTTCCACCACAAGGGGAAATTTTGGAAAAAAAAGTGTCCCCTGCCTACACAATATGTACTGAGCCTCAACATATGGCGATGGGGTTTCTCTTCTAGGGAAAGCTTAACAGTTCCAATTTTCATATATTGTTCAGCTGTGGTTGTTGTGATAGCTAAAGCCTTAATAGTATCACTGGTAGAGCAATAGGAATTACCCAGGTAGGTTTATGGAAAACTGCTTTTTCTGCCTTTCTCTCATGCTGCCTGTAGGCTATCTGGATAGTGAGTTGAATTGGATCATCTAATGTAGTAGGTGGATTAACTACATGGAATAGCCCTTTCCTGATAGCTTCTGTCACCCCTAATTTATATTGTCTCATCTAAGGTGTATGTTTTCTAATCTGCGGTAATGTCACTCACGTTAGGTTCCGCGGTAAAGGTACAGATGCCCATATAAAGGCATGGGCGGTGCATCGTTACAGCAAGCCATATCAGCTAACGCATGCTACAAACTAACGCGTGCTACAAGGCGCCTCATAAGGCACCTTACAAGGCATATTACAAGGCACCTTATAAGGCGCCCTGTAAGGCGCCTTGTAAGGTGCCCGGTAAGGTGCCTTGTAAGGCACCCTGTAAGGTGACTTGTAAGGCGCCCTGTAGGGCTCCTTAAGCTAAGCGCCATAGTAGGCACCCCTGGACAAGGCACCCTGGGCTATGGAACCATAGGTTAAGGTGGCCTAACAAGGTTACGGTGCCCTAGGTTAGTGTGCCCTAAGGGCTGCAAGGTGCCGCAGGATGACATGCATGACCTGTGAGGAACAGAGACAGTTGTAGCCCCAACACTAGATAGAGCACTCAGGAAAGGCAATGAACAGGTGAGTAAAGGAGGGAGAGCTGGGAGCCGCTGGACCCACCATATCTGCGGGCAGCCCATGTGGCTGCCAGTACTGATGACAAACATGGTAAGGGCAACTGTACCACAGCACAGGATATTGGCAATGTAAAGTACTGGAAAGACAATTGGTGGCAGACGATAGGAATACGTGTCCCCCAGTGGAGGCGGAGTTGGCAGGATAGTTACAATAATGGGTGGACAGAGGAGTGGTGATGCCATGCAGATCAGGCACAGGTGAGGCAAGCACGATGAGGTGCAATGCAGGAAAGGGTAGCAGTGCAGGACATGGGGTGGCAGCCTGCACAGGCAGACAGGACTCTACACAGCTGACAGACGCAGATAGACGGACTGAGGGACTGTTGGCAATTGTGGCAAGGGTATTATGGGCTGGAAGCACAGATCTGCAAAAATATGACTGTTACAGGCATGCACACTATTTGAGTAAGAAAGGCATAAGAGGAGGGAACAATGAGGAATGGAACCCATGAACACTGCCGAGAATGGCATTGTATTAACCAGTAGGCTATACCTCCGTGGTGTATGTCACAGCAATGGCTGGGTACAGAAGGACTGCAGGTTGTCGCACAAACTGTCTGCTCTGAGTGCCAGGATAGGGTAACCCCACCAGTACCCATGATGCAAAGCACATGCTGAATAGCTGTCTACAGCTGATTACCAAATGGGGTCTGCACCTCTCCGGTACCTCAGCTTGGAAAGATGAAATGACAGTGCATGATACTGGCACAGTGTAGCTATAGACTGTGCCATTGTGCAGGTTCTGTGTTCACCCTGAGGGATAGGATGGGTGCCCAGCACTAGGTCCGCAGTACATTTGGTGCTAGAGATAGGTCCTGCTGTACATCCCCATCACTACCAGTGTGTGAAAGGTGTTCCTTGCAGTGCAGCTGAAGGTAATTCGGTGTCCATCTGTATCCTGCAGTCACATGTGGTCCTCTGCGACCAGACACCACCCAGATTAGTGTGTACCCCGTGTTAGGGTCTGGCTGACATGGGCACCTGTTATCAGGGCAGAGGGGTTTCTAGACCTGCATGAGGTGTGTGTAGCAGTGCCTTTATAAGGTCAAAGTGGTATACAGTACATACCCCAAAGGGCCCACATCACCCTTTTTGTAGGTAAGGGACAGGTGCCCCAGCCCCGGTGAAGCAACCTCCATCCTGCTGGTAAAAGACAGCCCTCCAGGGTTGGTGGGCCAGAGCCATACCTGTGCCAGTGGCAGTGGCAGACCAGCAGCAATGTTGGGGTTAGTTCTGGAACACCCCAACTGCCGCACAACACTGTCTGCCAGTCACCAGCAGACAGCACAGTCAGACTGCACCGTATAGGTGTTCCAATCATGCACAGTCTAACTGCAGAAGGTCCACTAGCCAATCCATAGTGCATGCTCACAGAGGAACTACGTGCACCAAGCAGGCATCTCAGTAATTGGGGCCCCAGCACTGGGAACACAAAAGGAGCTAATACATCTAAATAGAAAGGACAGAAAATGTCACATGATTCTTAGGAACCAATAGGAATTCACAGTGTCCAATGCAGCCCATGAATGTGAAGTAGGATCCCAAACATTCACCTACTTAACAAAAGGCCAGAAGGCTATTTTGCCCATTCATCCACACCTGTGTATATCTACTATAAATCTGTCATTAACAGGTCATGTGGGGAACAAGTCAGGTTACAACTGTTGCCCTTTTTATCTTGTCAATTCTTTCATAGATTTTCTTTTTCTGTCATATACGTTTAATGGAAAAGACAACTCTAAAGTCTTCCCTAGCGACTTTCCAGGCATCAAGGCATATTCTGCTATCATCACTATCACCTCAGCAGGCCAAGAAATGAACAAGGATCTACTATTGCAGGTTCTGTTTTTCATATTTTAACATCTCTTTTATACCGTGCTATTCACATCGGTGCGGTGTACATTTAACAGAACCTTATACAATGCACTGTACACATGGACTTCAGCCAATGGATTGTATAAAAATCAAATTGACTACATCTGTGGAAGTCAACGATAGAAAATCTCTATAACATCAACAAAGACAAAACCTGGAGCTGACTGTGGTACAGATCATCAACTACTAGTATGCAAACTCAAGCTAAAGCTGAAAAAGAGCAAACCACTCATGAATGCAGCAAAATATGACCTTGAGAATATACCACTGGAATTTAAAGACTGCCTCCAAAATCGATTTGCTGCTTTAGATACAAATGATAGAGTTCCAGAAGAGTTATGGAATGACATCAAGAAGGTTGTGTTGGAAGAAAGCGAGAAGTCTCTACAAAAGTTAAAAAAGAAAAAACGGCCAAAATGGATGACGGAAGAAATTCTGAAAATTGCCCAGAAACGCAGAGAAGCTAAAGCCAGAGGAGAAAGAAAGACAATCACAGAACTCAACAGAGATGTCCAACGTGCAGCAAGACGGGACAAGGAAAAGTACTACAATGACGCATGCAAGGAAATAGAAGCAGAAACTATTAGAGGAAGAACAAGATCAGCTTTCCTAAAGCTACGAGAGTTAAAGAAAAAGTTCCAGCCTCGAATTGGAATGTTACAAGATGCTCAAGGTTCTATGTTGAATGATGCTGAGAAGATCAAGAAAAGATGGAAGGAAGATCAAGTGGACCAACAGCCGTTTCAACCTGTACCTTATGATCTGGAACCATTGGTGATGAAAGAAGAAGTTGAAGCAGCATTGAAAGCCTTATCAAAGAACTACTTAAACTACTCCAGTGCAAACTCTTCCTCCACCTTTTGTAGGCGTGTTACCTTACATGCTGGGCACTTCGGAGATAATTAAACTTGTGAAAGCCCGTTAGTCTATATTATCTATTCATTCTACCTTTGCCAAACCATTGATGTTTGGGCTTCAGAGGGGTAGTAATATTGCCGACTGGGTAGTGCACCATAACTATCGACAGTCTTCACTAACGGAAGAAAATCACATAGGGCACTTTAAATGTATGACGTGTGACTTTTGTGCCTTGACGATTGAAGGAGCGGTTTGGGAACATCCAGTAACTCATCAACAATTCAACATCAAATACGCTACGACATGTTTAACATCTTTTGTCATATATATTTTAATCTGCCCATGTAATCTATGCTATGTTGGGAAAACATCTAGGAATATGAAAAAGCGACTTCAGGAACATAGATCCCATCTTAATCGAGGGGTCCTAACAGCGCCTCTAGTTTCCCATTGTCAGGAACATAACCATACCTTTCAGGACTTTCAATGGCTGATAATTGATTATGTTCCAACTTTTTTTAGGGGGGGGGAGATAGATATGCTCGGTTGACCCTCCGAGAACAATTTTGGATCCACTCTTTGAATTCTGTAGAACCCTTTGGTTTGAATCAAACTGTTGAATGGTGGACATTAATTTAGATTGCTCAGATACCTCTAGCCTATTGGATATCGACCGATCATGTGATTTTTCCCGGGGTTTTTAAGCTCTGTTTAGTGGGAGGACAACATAATGCAATTTGTTTTGAGGAAGAGCCATGAATGCCGGTGGCTCGAAACCTTACAACGTTGGGTTACACGATACATGATTAAACTTGCTTGCGGATGAAATTTTCGAACTTGTCTTCGAGACAATATTTTGAGGAAACACGGGAAGTCTGTTACGGTGATGGGACAACTATAAACAGCTATATCTTCACATCTCTTGCTTCGATTATAGAGAAAGCACATATATCCAGTTCGGAGAACTTTGATACAGTGCGGAATATACAGATTGCTGGCCTTTGTTTTACTGGGCCGATGAAGTACAAGGAAGCTGGGACAATTATAGATAAGTACTGAGTCTCATTCTATTCTTTTTCGGTTGGTATTGAGGGTTATGGGTCCCTCGATCCTTTGTTAGGGTTGCGTCCCTAAATTTTATAAAAAGATAAAAACGGAACATCACACTGCAAGAAGGGTTCTTTTCCTTCCTTTCTTCCTGGTGTGCGTTCCAACAAAAATGTTCTAATGCTCTTTTTCTCTGCTTTATAGTTTTATCAAAGAACAAAGCACCAGGCATTGATTGCATTCCCATAGAAGTATTACAGCAATCTGATGCAGCTGTTACCGTACTTACAAGGCTCTGCCAAGAAATATGGAAGACAGCATCATGGCCAACTGACTGGAAAAGATCTGTGTTTATACCAGTACTAAAGAAAGGTGATCCAACTGACTGTGGAAATTATTGCACAATTGCTCTTATCCCACATGCCAGCAAAATTCTACTGAAGATTATTCAAAAGAGACTACAACCATACCTGGAACGAGAACTACCTGAAGTGCAAGCAAGGTTCAGAAAAGGGCGAGGAACGAGAGACATCATTGCGGATGTGAGATGGATCCTTGAAAAGACTAAAGAATACCAAAAGGATATCTATTTGTGCTTTATCGACTATAGCAAAGCTTTTGACTGTGTAAACCATGAGAAACTCTGGGCCACATTAAGAAGCATGGGTATACCAGAACACCTGATCGTTCTCTTGCACAATCTGTACATTGATCAAGAAGCAAAAGTTCAAACAGAACAAGGAGAAACAGAATGGTTTAAAATAAGCAAAGGTGTAAGACAAGGCTGCATACTTTCCCCCTACCTGTTTAATTTATATGCAGAACAAATCATCAGAGAAGCAGGATTGTATGAAGACAACAGAGGTGTGAAGATTGGTGGAAGACTCATCAACAACCTTCGCTATGCTGATGATACCACATTACTGGCGGAAAGTGAAGATGATCTGAAACATTTGATTCTCACAATCAAAGAACATAGTCTCAAAATGAGCCTGCACCTTAATGTAAAGAAGACAAAGATCATGACAACTGGCATAATCAACAGGTTCATCGTCGAAGGAGAAGAAATTGAAATCGTGAATAACTTTAACCTACTTGGATCAACTATCAATAAAAAAGCAACAAGCAGTCAAGAAATCAGACGACGCATTGCTCTTGGCAGAATGGCTATGAAAGACCTAGATAAGATTCTCAAGAGCAGAGATGTCTCTCTCCATACAAAGATTCGACTTGTTCAAGCCATGGTATTTTCAATAACATCATATGGATGTGAAAGCTGGACAGTGAAAAAGATAGGAAGAAAATTGATGCCTTTGAATTATGGTGCTGGCGGCGAATACTGTGTATACCATGGACTGCCCGAAGAACAAACCAGTCTGTACTAGAGGAGATCAAACCTAAGCTTTCTTTAGAAGCTCAGATGACAAGACTTCGACTTTCATACTTTGGACACATCATGCAGAGAGAGAGATCATTAGAGAAAGACATCATACTTGGCAAGACAGAAGGTCAACGCAAAAGAGGAAGACCAGCAATGAGATGGATCGATACAATAACAGCAGCTACGGGTACCAGTCTGTCAACAATGAGCCGCCTGACTGAAGATCGAACACAATTTAGGATAGCTATCCAGAGGGTCGCCATGAGTCGACTCAGACTCGACGGCACTTAACAACAAAACAACAACATACAATGCAGTCGGGACTGCATTGTATTTACAATAAACAGGAACTATAACTTGGACAGAACTGGGGTAACTTTCTACAAATTATTTACACTAATAAATATACTGTACACCTGAAATCTACTCAGAATTGCACTGGTGAGTCTAGCTGCCCTCTAGTGTGCTGGGTGTGCTATTGGGGGGGGTCGTGGTGATTGGTAGTGCGGTATGAATAGGTGGTGCTTCAGCGCCTTCCTGAATTGGGCCAGGTCGGTGATTGCTCGAATGGATGTGGGGGAGGGCATTCCAACATCTATCCAACATATATTCATTCAACATTCCAACATATATCCAACATCCAACATATATCCAACTACAAGTTCTCTATAATTTGTATATCTAGTATGAGTTGCTGCTTTCAAAATACTATTTCTCTGTTATGATATGCTGAATCGTAGTAGAGGTAGTGTGTGTGTGTGATATGAAGGTGGGCTGTGAGTGATGTAAGTAACTTGTGCTCTGCAGAACCGCTTGAATGCAATTCTGCTGTCTAGCCTATGTGACCGAGTGCTACCTGTTATTAAAGGGATACAGTTTGACAAACCCTTATATCTCTAATGATATTCTTAGAGTTTTGATTATCTGGACTTGTATGGATAAATGTGTCTGAAAATATGAGAAGTGAAAATGTGAAAAAAAGTTTGCATGCATGTGGAGTGCAAATACTCATATGTGTAAGATGTGAGAGAAAGAGTGTATAAGAGAAGAAAGAAAGTTGTGATGACTACAGTCTATGTGAGAGAGAAGAGCTGCCCTTGTTTTTCATAGGTCCCCGGTAGGACCGGAATTGATGGAATTAAAATCCATCAGCACTGATATGATGTGCCACACATACAGATAATAATAATAATAATAATAAATAACCGAGGATAGCGGACACGGTCTGCCCCTCCCCCCCAAACCCTCCCTCTCCCCCCACTCCCCTTTAATAATCACAATACAACAATAACTTGGAATTCAACTGGTCGCAGCTTTATTAATAATAATTAACACAACTTTATCCAACAACATTTTAGACCCCACATCCTAGCCGTCGTATCCGCGGCTCCAGGCATCACCAGCCATATGATTAGCAAAGTGACTTCCTTCTGGTTCCGCCGCAGACAGCCCCAATGGCTATCTTCAATACCCACCCCCTCTTCTGACTTCACCATATTACTAGCAAAAGCCCCCAGGGGTTATCCGGGTCAGGGGTACCCCAACCACGCCCTAGGTATTGCCCAAGGCTCTGGACCCCAGAAACCTCCGGGATCCCGCCTTCCCCCCCCCCTCCAGCTGCGACACCCCCACCACACTCCTCAAGGGTGGGCGGGTGGGAAGCCGTCTCGTCCTCTCACCACTTGCCAGCACACTACTTCACCCGCTGGCCCCATGCTCACCACTGCCTCCAACCTCAGCTTCTCATTGGCTCCCGCGCACCTCCCAAGCCCGGGAGCCAATAGATTCAAAGAATACCACCTGTGCCTCGCTTCCTACCCCCTCCCCTCCACTCCTCCCTCTCGCCGGCACCCCGCCACCGGAAGGAGCTCCCCACGCCGCCTCCCCCGGTTACCCATGGCCAGCGGGTATGTGGCCCCATGGCCATTCATCAACCGAAGATAGCGGACGCGGTCCGCCTCGTCCCCCCAAACCCTCCTTCTCCCCCACTCCCCTTTAATAACCACAATACAACAATAACTTGGAATTCAACTGGTCGCAGCTTTATTAATAATAATTAACACAACTTTATCCAACAACATTTTAGATCCCACATCGTAGCCATCCCATCCGCGGCTCCAGGCATCACCAACCATATGATTAGCAAAGTGACTTCCATCTGGTTCCGCCGCGGACAGCCCCAACGGCTATCTTCAATACCCACCCCCTCTTCCGACTTTGCCATACTACTAGCAAAAGCCCCCACCCTAGGTATTGCGGGATCCTGCCACCGGCTCAGGAGACACTCGCCTCTGAGCCGCCCCCCTTCCACAAACGTCTAAGCTGCGACCAGCGATCCTTCCTACATTCTACTACGCAGAACATACTAAAAAGCCTCTTGCCAATCATTCAGGAGCAAGTCTAAACCTATCGGGGATAAATGTACTCCATCTTGCCGGAATAATCCCGCACACGCCACCTCCGCCCAGGGATGTAGTATTTGGTATCCCCCATGCTCAGCTACCCAGCGGCCATTCTGACGATTGATTTTTATCAATCCTCTCGACTACTGCCACTGAGCCCAGCAAGAAGGCCTTGGAATAATGTCTGACCATAACAACACTACCTCAGTAAGCATTAGTAAAACTCCGCCAAATCTATATTGTTCCATGGTGAGACTGCACCTTGAATATTGTGTGAAATTCTGGTCGTCGTATCTTAAAAAGGATATAGCGATTTTAGAAAAGGTACAGAGAAGAGCCACCAAAATGGTAAAGGGGATGGAAGGATACTCCTATGAAGAAAGGCTAAAAAGGTTAGGGCTCTTTAACCTGGAAAAGAGACGGCTGAGGGGAGATATGACAGAAGTCTATAAATTAATGAACGGAGTGGAACGGGTAAACGTAGATCGATTGTTTACCTTATCAGAATATAGAAAGACTAGGGGACATGCAATGAAGCTACAGGGTAAACTATTTAAGACTAATAAAAGAAAATATTTTTTCACTCAACGTGTAATCAAACTCTGGAATTTGTTACCGGAGGATGTAGTAAAGGCTGTTAGTGTAGCTGGGTTTAAAAAAGGTTTGGACAAGTTCCTGGAGGAAAGGTCCATAAACCATTATTAAGAAGTGACCGAAGATATCAATGCTTGACCCAGTACAAGCATTGTGGAACTTGTGTCTCTTGGGGAAACTGCTAGGTACATATGACCTAGATTGGCCACTGTTGGAAACAGAATACTGGGCTTGATGGACCTTGGTCTGACCCAGTATGGCATATCTTATGTTCTTATGTTCTTAAATCTTGCTTTGCTGCTCGAATCATTTGTTTACATGTCCATGCACTGAGATCGTTGCCTCCCAAATGCAGCAATATCATTGCCGGGAGTTTCTGCTGACGCCCAAGGTGCCGAAGCAAAGGATAAATTGGAAGACTGGGCATCCAAATGGCAGATGAAATTTAATGTGGACAAGTGCAAAGTTATGCACCTAGGAAAGAACAACCCACACTATAGTTACACGATGCAAGGCTCCACATTAGAAACCACCACCCAGGAAAAGGACTTAGGAGTCATCGTGGATAACATGTTAAAACCCTCCGCCCAGTGTGCAGCGGCGGCCAAGAAAGCAAATAGAATGCTAGGTATCATAAAGAAAGGGATGGAGAATAAAACAAAGGATATTATAATGCCTCTGTATCGCTCCATGGTACGACCGCACCTTGAATATTGTGTGCAATTCTGGTCACCGTATCTTAAAAAGGACATAGCGTTATTAGAAAAAGTACAGAGAAGAGCCACCAAATTGGTGAAGGGGATGGAAGGCTACTCCTATGAAGAGAGGCTAAAAAGGTTAGGGCTCTTTAACCTGGAAAAGAGACGGTTGAGGGGAGATATGATAGAGGTCTATAAATTAATGAATGGAGTGGAACGGATAAACGTGGATCAATTGTTTACGCTAGCAGAATATAGAAAGACTAGGGGACATGTAATGAAACTACAGGGTAAACTATTTAAGACAAATAAGAGAAAATATTTTTTCACTCAACGTGTAATCAAACTCTGGAATCTGTTACCGGAGGATGTAGTAAGGGCTGTTAGTATAGCTGGGTTTAAAAAAGGTTTGGACAAGTTCCTGGAGGAAAGGTCCATAAACCACTATTAAAAAGGGACCCAGGATATCAATGCTTGACCCAGTACAAGCATTGTGGAACCTGTGGTCTTTTGGGGATATTGCTAGGTGTGTAGGACCTAGATTGGCCACTGTTGGAAACAGGATACTGGGCTTGATGGACCTCGGTCTGACCCAGTATGGCATGTATTAACAACTGTGGCCATTGAGGGACCGCGTTCACCCAGCCATAAGACAGTCACCTCGTTGTCATCCAGTCCAATACTGGGCCCCACCGGCCGGCACACTGCTCGTTGCCCCGCCCAATGAACAAAAGAATGGCCAATCAACCAGCAAACATGCGGACAGCTTCCCCCATCTGAAAGAAAATTCACAGTTAGTAGCTAAACAGGCATCCCTGTTTCCAGACACATATATCCGTGGAATGCTCGAGACCACCATCTACCTATTCGCTGTATCTCTTGCTCCCCAAGACCCGCCGCCGAAAAACTGGTGGCTGCACCAGTGCGAAAAGAGTGGGGGTGCAAACTGACGCACGTCCAGACCTAGGTTGCACAGTGCCAACTGCAAAACCGCTGAAAACTGATATTGTGTCAGGGGTCGTGCGTCCACATGCACAAAGATCTCTCCCTCTCCTCTCGGACGCATGCTCAAGTACGCTAGCATTGCTACCACCGGGCAAGAGGAAGACCCTTCCACCATCCTCATCACCACCCATGTTCCCTTTCCCAGCTGATCCCTCTTGGATCAGGTCAACCATATCCTGAGCTCCCCACCCCCCACGCGCACCTGCTGATGGCACATCCCACCACCCTTCCTTGTCCTACTAGATTCTGCCACCAGCTCGCCGACACAAAATGCCCCAAAAAACGCCAAGCAAAACACCGCCTGAAAAAGGGTGGCTTCATACTTCAAAGCCGCAACTATGGGCAAAGCGGCACACAACCGCACCAGCAGCACTTGCGTAATTGGTCGTCTGCCATCACTCGGGGTGGGGCAGGACCGCTCCCAGCCCTGCAATAGCCGGTGAGTCAGAACCTCCCCCCCCCCAATCTGGATGCTCCAACCAAACGCTCTGGCAAAGAAAGCAAACCCTGCCAAATGCATACGCACCGTAGTTCTAGATACCCCCCCAACTTGGCTGCCACCACATATTGTCCCAACCCAAGAGCTGATCAGACCCCCTTCCATACTGCCATCCATGGGCTCTCAAGAAGTCCACCACTTTGCTAAATCCCCGTCGGTAGGCCACCCAGGTTGCCGGCGACACTGAACTCTGCAGCAAAGTCATCATTTCTTCAGACCAATCTGCCATAAGCGGTCTGGGACCGTCGCTCACTCGACGTCCGCCTCTGGTGCGAGAGTCCGAAATAGGTCCCATTTGAAATGGGAAAGAGCATCCGCAATTCTGTTAGTACAACCTGGAATGTGCTGGGCTCTAACTACTACATTCAAGCGTAGACATGTGAGCACTAACTCTCTCATCAACGCCGCTACATGGAGACAACGAGGTTCATATCTGTTAACCACACTACCTACCGCCTCGTTATCGCACCACCATACTACTTTACGATTGCGCAGCCTGTCCGGCCACAATTCCAACACTACCAACATTGGAAACCGCTCTAAAAATGCTACGTTTGCTGTTAATCCCTCCTCATGCCACACTTGCGGCCAGGCTTGCGCACACCACGCACCCCCAAAGTAAATCCCTAGTCCCAACCCCCCCCCCCCGCCGTATCAGTGAACAGCTGCAAGTGGAAAGTGGAAAGTGGAAATCTCCGCCTCCCTCAGGACCGTCGTTCTGTTAAACTCTTCCAAAAACACAGCCCACACAACCAAATCGGCCCACAGTTCCTTTGTCAGACGAATGATGATGATGAGGTTTTCTCACTCCCGCTGTAGCCGCCGCTAATCACCGTAAAAACATGCGACCCATCGGAATCACTCTGCAAGCAAAATTCAAAGAATCAATTAATGCTTGCATCTCCTTCAGCATTATCCTGCGCGATCCCAGTACATTGGCCACTAACACGTGCAGACGGCCCACCTTCTCCACCGGCAATCGGGCCTCTATTGCCCCTGTGTCCAGCTCCACGCCTAGGAACATAATACAGGTCGCCGGGCCCTCCATTTTCTCTGCAGCCAGTGGGACACCCCAGTCCCGGGACAATTCCACGAATCCTTTCAGTAACTCCTGGCATTTTTCTGACTTAGCCTCCCCCACCAACAGAAAGTCATCCAGGTAATGCACTACATTCGTGCATCCAACCCGCTCTACCACCGCCCAATGCAGGAAGGTACTGAATTTTTCAAAATATGCACAGGAAATCAAATAACCTGAAGGGATAAAATCAGTCCAAACCTGGATTTCAAGCCTGCTCTATAGGTTTGCTTTGTATGATTGCACCCTTGCCTGCCTGCCCTTACCTGACTGAAAATATACACAGCAACATATGATCGACACAAGACAAGCATGTGGGTTATGAAACAGAGTATTTTGTGGCCTTGTATGGGAGAGCCTGGTGAACCACACTTTTGTGCAGAAGTGTACAAGAGAATGTGAAACTAGGAAAATGGAATACAGGCCCAGAAGCTGACAAACTGAGAAAAACAAAACTGTCAGTTTTGCCCTTTAACCTTTCCCAGCATTCGCGGCTTCACAGGAACAGACGCCAGCGTGAAGGTAAAGGCTCTTCACGCTGGTGGCTGTTCAGAGGGAGCCGGGGCCTCGCGCGGGCTTCCCCGGCTCCCTCTGAAGCCTCAGACAGCCGCGATGCTGGTCCGGGGGGGGGGGGGGCAAGGACTGCATGGGCTGTGATGGGGGGACCTGGAATGGAAAAGGGCTAAGGGGGGGGACTTGGACTGGAAAAGGGCTAAGGGGGGGGGGGGACTTGGACTGGAAAAAGGCTAAGGGGGGGGGGGACTTGGACTTGGACTGGAAAAGGGCTAAGGGGGGGGGACTTGGACTGGAAAAGGGCTAAAGGGGGGGACTTGGACTGGAAAAGGGCTAAGGGGGGGGGGACTTGGACTGGAAAAGGGGTAAAGGGGGGGACCTGGACAGTAAAAGGGGGAAGGGGGGGGGACCTGGACTGGAAATGGGTTGTGATGGGGGTGGAGGGGACCTGGACCAGAAAAGGGCTATGGGGGGTGGGAAACTTGGACTGGAAATAGGCTGTGATGGGGGGGGGGGACCTGGACTGTAAAAGGGTTATGGGGGGGGGGACATGGAGGGGAAAAGGGTTGTTATGGGGGTCGAAGGGACCTGGACGTGAAAAGGGCAAGGGTGGGGGGGGGGATCTTGTACTGGAAATGGGCTATGGTGGAGGAAGGGGGATCTTGGACTGGAAATAGGCTGTGATTAGGGGGGCTAGGACTGCAAATGGGCTGTGATGGTGCGGGGGGACTCGGACTGCAAATGGGCTGTGATGGTGCGGGGGGACTCGGACTGCAAATGGGATGTGATGGTGGGGGGGCCTAGGACTGGAAATAGGCTGTGATTGGGGGGGGGGGGAGCTAGGACTTTAAATGGCCTGTGATGTGAGGGCTAGCACTGGAAATGGGCTGATGAAGAGCTGAAATAGGACTGGAAATGGGCTGATGTGGGGCATGGGAGAATGGGACTAGAAGGGAGTGGATGCTGGGTGGGTCTAGAACTATAAGGGAACTGATTTGGGGGGAGGACTAGAATGGATGGGGAATGAGAATAGAGAGGGGAAAAAATATTTTGTGTGGAAGAAAAGTCTATGATGGGCCGGTATTGGGAGAGTAAGAGGGGCTTGAGAATGGAAGGGTGAAATTTAAACGGATGATAAAGGAATAAGGAAAGAATTGGGGGAAAGAGCAAAAGGGAAACAATCAGTATGTTAAAGCAGAAATAGAGAGAGAATGGAAAACATCTGAAAGAGAAGAAAGGACAAATGGATAGCTCGCAGAAGACACGAAGAAACCAGAAGAAAGTGACTGGAGCAATTGCAACTGAAAAATAAAACGCCCAAACAGAAGGTAGAAAAATACTTTTTATTTTGAATTTATTAACTGGAATATGTCTGGTCTGGGAAGTGTGTATTGCTAACATCTTTGCGTTTTTGTTTAGTGCAAGAGGAAATTACTTTATAGTTTTATTTCTCCAGTGTTGTACATTTCATGTTTGGATTTTGGGGTTCCCAGTTTAATTATTATCTGACCAAGGAAGTTAGCCTACACGTATCCTCGGTAATTTTTGTGGGTGGGGCAGGGGTGGGACTAGGGGCGGAGAATGGGTGGAGCATGGCGAGCCACAGGTGTCGGGTTTTTCTCGGTGAAAAAGTTGGCAACCCTACTGAAGCAAGATAGTGTCAGAAGATGGAATTTCACAGAAGATGGAATTCCAAGAAATGAAAAGGCATTTACAAGGGGGATTCTGATAAGCTGACCTTAGGCAAACCTTGAAAGACCAACGGTTGTGTTTATCTGTTGCTTGGTGATAAGGATAGGTGGGGTCTCGGGGTTGCACTGGCCGAAGTTCTCTGACTTAGCAGGTTTTGCTGGTTTTTGCAAGTTTGGCCAATGACGTCAGTAACTCAAGCAGAATTCACTGGAACTTTGGGACAGAGAATGGGACAGAAAACATATATAAGAGAGTGCCTATGGAGCTTCAGCGGGCAGCCTTCTTGCCCCCACCACTGTATTGGAGGTTAAGAATGCTGCCTGCCCCAGGGTCCCTCAGACAGACACTTGTGTATCTGTGCTTGCAGTTTTTGCTTGTACTGAATAAAGGAATTTTGATGACAAGTAACTGAGATCTGAGTTCTTTTAAAATCTTGTGTACGGCTCCCATGTACTCAAGCAATCTTGATGAAAATTTAGGGATCCTTTTTGTAGGTCTGACCCTGCCTACAAACCCATCGGCATACATTTATCAAAATAACTCTGCCCCTCAAAACGGAACCCCAACAAGTGAAACGATGACGGGTGCACCAGGAGTAACCGAAAAGCAGATTCAATGTCCACCTTAGCCAACAGGCACCCGGGACCACATCTTCTCACCAAGTCCACGGCCACATCAAAGGAAGCATAACGAACCATACACAACGCCCTCGGTATGTGATCGTTCACTGACGCTTCCGCTGGGCTAGATAGGTTATGAATCAGCCTAAACTTCCCAGGCTCTTTTTTCGCTATGATTCCCAATGGGGAAACCACAAAGTCCGTGAATGGCGCGACCACAAATGGATCTGCAATCCAGCCCAACTCTAACTCCACCCGCAACCTTTTCCTCATGATGTTAGCAAAACACCGCACCGAGGCTGAATTCCGAACCTGTCCCAGTATGCCCCCCCCCCCGTAGGTATCACAAAACCCTCTTTGAACCCCTTTCCCAGCAACTCCCTGTCCTTTTTCCATGGATAATGTTTGAACCACGGCTGTAACGCCTACCACCGTATTGGCGTTGAGGCCAGGCTCAGCAATTCATTGCTGCTTGGAGCCCAAAGGGGTGGGGGGACTGGACCTTTTTTAACACACTTGACTGCCGCATGTCCTCCATTACAGAAATAGCGTGTCGGAACTTGCAGTCTGGAAATGGACACAACGCTTTGTTAAATCGCCAACAGACATCACCCACCCCCCCACTGGCCAGTCGCTGCAGGGGCAAAGGCTCCCCTGTTTGAAAGGACCGCCCCATCACTGTCCCTCCCGTTGCCCCAGCCTTAGCACCACTCCCTCACCCGGCCCCCACCCTTACTGACATTTGTGTTAGCCATAAATTAATATTCTGCGTCCCCCAGGATAATGACTTATTCTCCTCCATTTTATCCCGGAACTTCTCATCATACTTGAGCCATGCCCAACCCTCATGTGTCTGCACTGCCTCTAAGATGGAATCCGCATAGGCCAGCAACATACCGTGATGCTCCAGATCATGATGGCCCCACATGCTGGCTAGATGCAAGAAGGCTCTCGTCCAGTTGAGGACGTTATGCGTCACCTTTCTGACCCTCCCAGCCTTCTCGTCCTCCTTCCTCTTCTCTCTACTCTCTCCCGACCTCTTCCTACCCTCCAACAGCCGAAAAATGTCAATGTAGCATCTTTTCCGAATCTTCCTATGCAGCTTCCTTGGCACGCCTTCCCATAATTCGGCGAATGAAGCTAGCATAGCTGTCCCCGCCGACCCCACCCGCCGGTGCCCCCACCCGAGCCACTCCCTCCGCCCCCGAAGAGGCCAACAACGCATCCTCCGACGACGAAGAAGAGGACTCCGAACTACGATGTCGCTGACATGCATGCCTCTTCTTCCTTCGCGCCTCCGCCCCCCCACGGATCCCCATCTGAGCTCCTTCCTCCCGCCCCTCAGATAACTCACGGCCACTGGCATCCTGGGTTCCACTCCTGTTTGCTTGCCTCCTGGCTCCTTTCGCTCTCCACGACCCAAAGGCGCACTGTCTGGACCCCCAGCTGCCACCTCCATCTACTCGCTCGTCCCTGCCAATCTGCCCTCCATACTGCCTCCTGGTCTTTGACTAGATACTATTCTTCCAGGCATCTTCCACGCTTCCGGTACCTGTGGGGGCAAAAACGAAAACGCAGAGGGGGGGACTGCTGGAGGCCAAGGAGACTGCCACGCCCCTAGCCACTCTGCCCTGGATGATCCCTGCCCCCCCCCCCGCACCAGTGCTCCCACACTGCCGGGTAGAAGCCCCCTGTCATCACCGGCCACCCCCACTGCCCTGCATGGCCCTGCCCTTCAAAACTGCCCCGGCCTCATCCTCCTCCTACCCCCAATCCGTCACCCCCCCTCCCCATCCACTGCACAATTCCACTCCTGCTGCCTGGTGCAGCATTCCTATCCCCAGGCACATTATTCTCGCTTTCACTAACCCCCGCGCAACCTGCTCCCCCTGTAACCCCCCTTCTCCACCCTCCACCTCCCCTCTCCAGAATCCCCCACCTGCCACCCTGAATTGAGTGCGCTGCCCCACCTTGGCTCACCCTGGGTAACCCAGCCCTAGCAGACCTCCGACTACTCACTCCACTCCCCCTACCCCACCCTGGCACAGCTCGTGTGGTTGAGGCCTGCCCCCGTGTGATCTTCCCAGACCCTCAGCCCCCCTTCTCCGTGTGGATGAGGCCTGCCCTCCTCATGATCTACCCAGTCCTCCAGACCCCCTCCCCCAACTCTGCCACACTCTGCCAGGCATCACTACTGCCTGCACTAAAACCACCCTTGTCTGTTTTTTTTTTTAAATTGCTTTTAATTATTATTTCCTTTTTAATGTGCTGGCTACCGGTACCTGCCTTCTTCCCTTGCTCTGCACTCTCGACTTGGCTCCACACTCTCCGTGCTCTTTTCTTCTCCTTGTCTTCCCTGCCCGTTCCGGGAAATTTGCCCCCGACGTCACCTGCTTCCTGCCCTGCCGAGTCTCCCGTTTCTTCACACCGCAAATGCTCTTCAGTCCGCAGGATTCGACAAAGCAGTCTAAGCTGTCTCGTCCTCTCACCGCTCGCCAGCACACTACTTCACCCGCTGGCCCCATGCTCACCACTGCCTCCAACCTCGGCATCTTATTGGCTCCTGCGCACCTCCCAAGCCTGGGAGCCAATAGATTCAAAGAATGCCGCCTGTGCCTCGCTTCCTCCCCCCTCTCCTCCCTCTCGCCGGTGCCCGCCACCGGAAGGAGCTCCCCGCGCCGCCTCCCCCCGGTTCACCATGGCCAGCGGGTATGTGGCCCCATGGCCATTCATGTTCTAAAGGTGAATATATTAATATCATACAGAATAGACACCAGATTTTAATCCCAAGAGGTGACTGACTACATGTATACTTCTGGATCTATACAATTATACAGTGTCCTGAATGGCTAAAAGTTGTTTTATATATATACATTGGAAAATTATTATTATTATTATTATTATTATTAACACCTTGTTTAAGGAGAATGTGAAGGCTAATTGAGAAAGGACAAAATGAAGAGAGATATCACATCCCAAAAGCTGCTTGAGCCACTATTACATTTGCTGCACCACTCAGTGTGGTGGAAAGTTTGTATCTGCCTGAGTGGGCCTGAGTGGTCAGGCAGAAAACAAAGCCAAGCAGCAAGGCCTGCCACCCCTCCATCACTGTCACTAAGTGAAATGGCGGGCCCTTATATCATTTCATTTACTATTTCAATGATTACATAGCTCATTGCCTTCCCATTGTTTCAGTGATAGATTTAATTAACTTCCAATTAATCATAGAGGGTGATATTTAATGCTCAGCCCTACACTGGCACAGTGTCACAGACCAAAGAATATATTTTGAAAGCTTCAGTAATCAGGAGGTCAAATAAGATAGATGTTCTTCACTGTGGAAGAGAGAGGGAAGATAAATTTGTGTGTCCACTCTGCTCCGGCTAACTGTTTTAGGGTAATTGTTTCGCATCCAAATTATAACTTTCCAAAGAGCGCAGTCATGCACAGCAATAGATAAATAAGGGGTCGGAGAGAAAATGAAAGTGACAGATAATAGGGTTGTGTTATAGAGACTTTATTGTGGTCACAATTTCCATCTGAATCTTGCGGAGATGAACTCATCATGATATTCTGCTGGCAATCAAAGTTGGTGTCGCCCCAATCAATAGATGTCTGTGCAGTGACATTTCTCAAAGTTTTTCTTTGATTAAAGATGATTTCACTGTAAGAAGATCTTTCTACAATACTGTCAGGAAATCCAAATACATCAACAAACACAGTGACTTATAACTGCATTTTGGGCCTGATTTACTAAGGCTTTTTTTCTATTGTGTATCTATGGGAAAAAAAAGTCTTAGAAAACAGAGCCCTTTATGTTCTGCGCAATATTTGATCTATCCAGGCATATAATTACCTAACTTAAATTATCATGATACTAGGACAGAAGAAACCTTTCAGTAGAAGGTTAAGTAGATAAAGCGAGATTACTTACCTGTAAGGGGGGTTCTCTGTGGACAAGCAGGATGAGTCAGCCACATCTTAAGGGGGGTTCTCTGTGGACAAGCAGGATGAGTCAGCCACATCTAGTAACATCATCCAAAAGCACCATGGATGGAATTTGGAAAAAAAAGATAAAGCTTCTTTGACACAAAACTATAGGGCCCTACAAGCCTTGAGCTACGAGTAGGGTGCCTATTATAAGAGTCTACTCAATAAATCCAGCAACTGTATTACATAAGGAGGGTAATTTTATAACAGGCTGCCTAACTTGTGCAGCAGGAATGTGCATAAGGTTATACAAATTTGAAAATTATCCCATGGGAAATACAGGTAGGCATTTACAACGGCTCTGAGACATGCAAATTCACATTATATTTTATGCACTAATTCATATATTTTATTAAATACATACATAAGTCAAAACCCTGCACAAACTTGCTCCTGGGAACACACCCAACAAAGTGGACAACCTTATGCACAAATCAGGTGTGTGCACGTAGTTTTAGCAAACATAGCCCAGACACTAACTAAAGATTAAAGCTAAACTCATAAGCAAAGAGTCATATCTGGTAGATATCTTGTTGTCTCTAGCAAATTAAACTTAAGTGTAATTTTATAAAGGTCACCTAATTTTAATACACATTGCAACATGCACAAAGCATGCCTATTTTATAAAGAAAAGTGGGCACCTAAGGGGGTAAACTAAGATATGTGCAGCAAACCTAGGTGTGATCACTTACTTAGGTCCTAGACTTGGTATAAATGCAAGCACTTAGATTTGTAAAGAATGTGTGTAAACTATAGTATTTTATGACTTATGCGTCTAAATTTGCCTCTTCCACACCCACACGAAAAATACATGCTATTGTCTTGGTGTATGTGTTTCTAAAAAAGAGCCCGATTAAAGTGCATGCATAAAGGCCTATCCACATGCATAAATCATGGAAAATATATGATTTTCGTGCATTGATGACACATTAATTTACCTAGCTCTGAATCCTCTCTCTCCCCTTCAATATGTTCAAAATTCAGCTGCGTGGCTAATCTTCCACAGTCTCTCTATACTCATATAACTCCGTTTCTAAGTGGCTTCACTGGCTCCCTATCCATTTTCATATCCAATTCAGATTTCTCCTACTGACCTACAAGTGCACTCATTCTGCTGCTCCTTACTACCTTTCCTCTCTTACAGTCTCTCTCCCTATAATGCTCCTCAGGATCTTCACTCTTCTGGAAGATCGCTTCTATCTGTGCCCTTCTCTTCCACTGCCGACTTCAGTCTTTCCACTTTGCTACTCATACCTGGAACAAACTACGTGAGTCGGTACGTCAGGCTTCATCTCTGGCCCTTTTCAAATCCAGGCTAAAAACTCACCTCTTCAAGGCTGCTTTTGGATCCTGATCCATGCAATCTCCTGCTCTCTAACTATGTGTTGCCTTACCATTCCTCTAGACCAGTGGTTCACAACCCAGTCCTCTGGTACCCCTAAGTCCAGTTGGGTTTTCAGGGTATCCACAATGAATATGCACAAAATAGATCTGCATACAATGGAAGCAGTGCATGCAGATCGATGTCATGCATACTGTAACACAGCAGATCTGTCCCTTGCTTTAAATAGACAAAAACCTGATGCAAACAGGCTAGGTTCTGACAGGCAGGCAGATCAGAAGCATTTCTGTTGCCATAAGCAACCCAGGCAGGCACAGGATCTGCAGCCGTGCCTAGTTAGGAAACACCTCTCATTAGAGGAAGAGAACAACTTCCACGTGAAGGAAGACACGCCCCTAGGGCATTATAAAAAATGTGTAGAGAAAACAGCTGATAGTTCAGACAGGACGAGAAGTTCAGAGAGGACCCGGAGCTCAGAGAGGACCGGGAATTCAGAGAGAACCAGGAGTTCAGCGAGGACGAGGAGTTCAGAGAGGACCCAGAGAACTCAGAGACCTGATAGGACCAGTGGAACAGGAAACTCCAAAGGAAGTTACACGGGAGACTTCAGAGGAAGTTACAGAGGGTGTTGTAACGTCAGAAGCTGCCATGAGGGAGAAGTGCTGAGTGATTCTGAAGCAAGCTCAGACTTCTCAGAGACGGAGTTTGAACCCCCTGCAGTTCCAGTCAGAAAGCTACAAAAGAGTTCTACACCAGGAACTAGAAAAGGTTCCATTTGGCAGGTTAGTCAAAAGAAATATCCACCTCTGATACAGAGAGGAATTCCTCAACACCTACTTGAATGGGAGAGACGTGAGACAGTGAAAAAGCCATGTGTGTTTGAGAAGCAGGCTTGTAAGAAGCGGTCTCAGAACGTTGAGGGAAACTGGGATATTGAAAATGTTTGCATGGATGAGACAGACAATTATATACCAGATAAACCAAGGCACAGAGTGATAAGAGAGAAACCTGTTTATTATAAAGAGCAGTGCTGTGAGCTACCAGTAAAAGGGAGTAGCCGAGAGCCAGCAGCTAACAGAGGGAAACGTTATTCCAGGAAGTGTGTTTCTCTGCCTTGCCATTATAAAGTAAATGGTAATTACTTGCCTTGTACTGACTATGACTATTTGAGAAACCCAGGAGAAGATATAGAGCAAAGATATACGCAGGCTGGTTGTTCACAGGACAGTGATATTGAGCCAATGATCACAGAAGATAGCTGTTTGAATCCAGGCTTGGAAGAAATGGAATGCTCTCTAATGATAGCTGATGAGAATCCTTCTTTGTTGTAAACTAGTACAAAAGGTTAAGAGATTATCAGCTGCCTGCTATAATTATTCAGTTTCTGTTACATTTGAAAGCAAGTTTGCTACCTTTAAGTTCATCCAGTTTTGTATCCTAAGTTTTACTTCTGTTGTTGATGTTTTTGAAAATCCATAAACCCCGGGAGGGGAAATAAAATCCTTTTGAACCTTGACCACTTGGATCCACGACTACACTCCTTTCCAATACAAGGTCAGGTGACTTAATAGCTTGGCTAACTGCCTATATCACAGCCCTGCTGGGACTATAGGTGTTACAAGAAAATGGCGTCATTCTTGGATTTTTGAAAAAAAAAACTACAGCACAGAACACTACAAAGCTTCTTGAGTGGATACAGCTGATTTGAAAAAAAAAAAAAAAAGGAAAATCTGTACTGAAGTGGCACGGAGTGGATTTCTACATCCTGAGCTGACCGGAGGGAGCCAAAGACCTTTTCTCAAAGTGAGATCCTGCACCGTGTTCAGGTATAAGTGACTGGGCACGGGTGGCGAGGATTGGTGAGAAAAGGGGAGGAAAAAAAAAGAGGGAAAGATAAAACCTAGCCAAGTAGTAGAGAGGGGACAGAAAAATTGTTCCGCACTTGGTGGGCCTTGTTTTTCTTTTCTTGCAGGTACACAGACGCTGCAATGGATCCTGAAGAGATACGCAGTTGGATGGAGGCCCAATGGCAGGCCCAAGGCGAGCTGATGCGGCAAGCACAAGTGAGGACTATGACTGCAGTAGCGGCACAGCGGCAACCCCTGCTGGACTTGATTGCCACTCTGGTGAAGAAGATGCGCTCTCCAGAGGAGGACAATGTTTCAATGACCCCTGTGGTAGGAGTACAGAACTGCAATGCATTGACATTAGGACCTTTAGAACACTCTGATAACTTTGATAATTATGCAGAGGCTTTCGAAAGGATAGCTGTAGCAGCGAAATGGCCGCCAGACCAGTGGGCGGTAAGATTCGCCATGTCTCTAAGGGGAGAGGCTTTAGCAGCATATAAGGCGATGCCCGCTGATCTCGCGTCCCAGTATCATGAACTAAAATTAGCAGTTAGGGATAGGCTTGGGTTAACCCATACCCATTATCGCCGTCTTTTTAGGGAGGCTAAAATCCTACCTAAAGAGACACCAAAGGCCCTGATGCAGAGATTAACAGGCCTAGCATCAAAATGGCTTGCTCCTCAAACAGCCACAATAGAGTCTCTGGTAGACGCTGTAATTTTGGAGCAATATTTTGAGGCTGTGCCACCAGATGTGAAAGCCTTCCTATTATTGCAAAGGTGCAAATCTACTGGAGAAGCAGTGGAGCTAACAGACTGCTATTTTGAAGCAGAAATAGCTGGAGCTTCTCAAGGTCACCTGTTGAAGGTCACAGGTAGAGAACGAATGTCAGGGACAGGAAGAGCTTATAACCAGGATGTACCTAGGAGAAATGTGAGGAAATACGAATGTGCTAAAATGTTTTCAATGTGGAGAAAAAGGGCACATGCAAAGAGATTGTAAAGAATATGTTGTCCTGATAGCTGGAGGAGAGAAACACACTGAAGGAGAGTTGGTGGTAGATGTTTTGATGGAAGGGGTAAAGGCTACCGCACTCCTAGACACAGGAGCGGATCAGAATATGGTTTCTGGTGCTATGTGGCAAGCTATGATAGCAAGTAACCCCCTTGTTGTATGTCAGCTACCCCCGAATGTAAAATTGAAGTGTGTATGAATGGAGAATCATCTTATTATGCCCTGTATGATGTGCGAATGGAGGCACTAGGTGTTAGTCAGGTAGTGCCCATAGTAGTAGTTCCCTACCTCCCGAGAGAGGTGGTATTAGGGAAAGGGTGGCCTCTTTTCCAGCAAGCCCTCAAGGAAAGGCTTGACGGTAAAATAGGTTTAGTTTCCACCCGATCTCAGATTAAGGGTGCGAGTGCAGGGACAAGTACAGTGTCTGAGCCACAAGAAAGGCTCGAGGATAGGGACCCATCCCCCGAGCGAGAGTTGGACCCAGATAGGTCATTGCAAGATATACTTCCTTGCGATAAGGGTTTAGTTAACCCCCCAGAAAAAATTAGGAAAGGGAAACCAGAAAGGCGCCAGGAAAGGAGGTACAGGTCACAAGGGAGAGCAGGCCTAGAAGAAGGAGAGGAATTGCCTTGGGTACCAGCCGAGCTGGTAAGGAAATTCCCGTCCTTTCCGGCCGAGCAAAAGAATGACCCGGCGCTAAAAAGAGCGTTTGAGTACGCTCGTGAGGCTAGAACAATTCTACCTAGGTTCTTCATGGAGGGAGAACTATTATACCGGGAAAGTGCAAGCCCCAAGACAGGTATTGTGCGTAAACAATTGGTGGTGCCAACTACCTTTAAGGCAGTAGTAATGAAATTGGCCCACGACCACCCTACGGGTAGTCATAAAGGTGTCCAAGGGACATTGGATCAAGTGTTGGCTCGTTTCAGTAGTAGTAGTATTACCCTTCATTGTGAATAACTGGCAAAATAATACAGAGTTAGATATGCATATGTGGGAGGACTCAAGATGGCTGATGGTGTTCTACTTCTCTGAGCCCAGCCGTGCAACACCTTGGTTGTTTATCAGCAATAAAGAAATGTAAGGATAAACTGAGATCTCACCTCAACGCTTCTACCTTAGCATCTGACCCTATGGATACTTCTATAGGGCAGGGGAAGTAGTCTAGCAAGAATGATGAAGCTTGGAATGTGCCCGGGGAACTAGAAGGGTCTAGGTTCTTTGGGGTTTTGCTAAACTCTTAGGAAGGAGCTCCTTCTAAACAGATGGGTTTAGTAATGGCAGTTGCTTTGGATATTGTAGCTGCACTGGCACAGTTGGGCAATAGACTGGAGCAAGTTGTGGTCAAGGTACAGATGGGAATTGGCAAACCCCCACTGTTGCCAATTTGGAAAACAGTGATGCCATTTGCTGTACCGATGATATGGAGGGACCCAAGAAATCATCATGACAACTGCTATTTTTGTCTGTTCACCTTGAACAGACATTGGTGAAACTGTACATCTGAGAGAGGTAAGAGATGCCTCAGAATTAGCGAAGAGTGAAGAGCTGGTAGCTACAGCCAAAAACACCTCAGTCCCATTCCCCTCCCCTGCAGTGTTCCAAAGACAGCCTAAACCTGAACCTCCAGGTTAATTACCCTGGATGAAGTATGGGCAGTGTCTCTTATATGGAAAACCTTCTTGTTGGATGTGTTTCCTAATTGTCAGTTTTCCTCTTTGACCTTAGACAAATTGACTGAGCATGATACGGCTCTCAAAGACCAGAAGAAGAGACTGCAATATAACGAGCATTAAGTGACAAATTTACAAAGCTTTAATGCTTTACTGGTCAAAGAATTAGCATTTGCAGACAAAATTGGATACTTTGGAGGATTGGACAAGATGCAGAAATTTGTGTTTTGTAAATTTTCCCAGTATTTAAACAGCTAGATATGAGAATATATTTTTGGGAGGTTTTGAAATATCCTGTAGGGACTTTTCCTTCAATAACTCAGGTGTCCTATTCACCATCTGCAGGGAGACAAGAAGGTGAAGGCGGAGCAATAGCAGATTCTTTAGAACTGGCCTCTGGATGTTATGGCTATTTTGGAAACCTCATTAACGGACCAAATGATAAGAGCCATTTTACTTGTAATGTTTGCTTTGCATCCCGATTGAAATTGGACTCTGTTTTTTTAATGGTAAAGATATTTATTTTTAGTGACAAAGTGAAGGTTTAGCCTAATTTCTCTAAGTGAATTCAGAAGGGGAGATATGATAGAGGTCCATAAAATAACACTGGTCAAAGTGAAAAAATCATCACAAATAATTTCATGTGCATTAGATAACTTAATAATGTCCAAAACCAGTTTTGTTTTTGTTGCATATCACATCACGTTTGAAATATGATAATGTTGGAAGTTTTGCTATACTAGTCAAATTGACAAACTGTGTCAGTGATTACTCTACCAATATTGATTGATATTTATTTTGCTTTCAAGTTAATTATTGTGATTATGTATTTCATAATAACACTGAAGAAATCTTCAGAAATAAAATAATCATGCCAAGACAGTGTATAGTTGAAATCATTCCAAAGTTTTTTTGTTACATTTGTGGTTCATTTGCTAATGTATCTCAACATCGTACCATAACATCAGATCTTTGCAAAATGTACAAGTATCCTGGTCACCCAGTGGGGATCCAAAATATAAGCCATAGGCATCTCACATCATTTGTACTGCCTGTGCAAATGGACTACATGATTGGTTAAATGTCTGGAAAGCAGTGATGCCATTTGCTGTACTGATGATATGGAGGGAGCCAAGAAATCATCAAGACAACTGCTATTTTTGTCTGGTTAATATCACGACTTTTTCTGTGAAGGACAAGCACAACATTGTGTATCCAAATCTTATGTCTGCAATGTGACCAGTCCCACATGACAAACACTTCCTGTTTCAGTTCCTCCACAGGACAGGCTCTCTTCTGTACCAGACGAAATGGAGTTAGATGAAGGTGCAACTGGCAGCCAACCTAAAGAGGCAGAAGATGCAGATTATGTGCCAGATAAAAGCGATGGAAGCCCAGAGAAATTCAGCCAAGAAGAGCTTAGTGATCTTATACAAGACTTGGCACTCTCAAAAGACAAAGCAGAACTCCTTGCTTTAAGGCTGAGAAAAGAACTTACTTCAAAAGAATATTCGCATTTGCTCCTAATTGCACACACAATTGTAATTTAGTGACGTTCTTTAAAATAGACGTCCAATGTGTTACTGCAATGATATCAACAGATTTTTGGAGCCCTCTCACAGGTACACAGACTGTCAGAATGGGGTTTATTTATTGATTCTTCAACAAAAAGTCTCAAGACTGTTCTTATTCATAATGGCAACGTAAAGCTGTCTCTTTCCAATTGCACTCTATCCACCTCAAGAAGACATATGCAAACCTGCAGATATTGCTCCAATCTATATGCTATGACAACTACCAGTGGAAGATTTGTGGGGATCTTAAGGTTATTGGAATGCTGATGGGCATGCAACGTGGATTTACCAAATATTGTTGTTTTCTCTGCCTCTGGGACAGTCGCGCTGTCAAAGAGCATTATGCTTTTCACAACTGGCCTTTAAGAACTGCCTATAATCCAGGAAGCAGCAGTGTTGTCATGTTTCACTAGTCAATCCAGCAAACATTTGCTTCCTTCTTTGCATATAAAATAGGATTTAACGAAATATTTAGTGAAAAAAACGGCGCAAACAAATTCAAAAGGATTTCAGTATCTTGTTTCTAAATTTCCAAAGATCACTGCTATAAAACTGAAAGGTATTTTTGTGGGGCCACAAATAAGACAGGGGATGGAAGATGAAGAATTCGAAAAATGCCTTGATGCTTTGGAACTTGAAGCATGGCAAGCCTTTAAGTGGATCTGTGAAAACTTTCTGGGTAATTACAAATCGCCAGATTAGGTTGATGGAGTACAGAGGTGACGCATATCAAACTTGGTTAGCCCAGGTCATTAAAAATGCACTTTATGCACTCACATCTTTACTTTTTTCTAGCATACTTGGGTGAAGTGAGTGAAGATCAGGGTGAGAGGTTTCACCAAGACACTGGGGCCATGGAAAAACATTACCAAGGATTCTGAGATGAGAGCATGATGGCAGATTCTGCTGTGAAGTTTCAGGATTGTCACGATACAACATTCAGCAGTAAAGTCTTCTGTAAAATACTTCTAGTGCATTTCTTACATGCGAACATGCTAATTATAATTATTAGCATGTATAACATTTGACTTTTTCAATGTTTCTGATATGTAACACTTTATAGAAATGTCTATGGATGATCTCTCTAAAACCCTATGTGCTAAACCCAGATATTCAATGCTGGTATCATATGCGGCCCCGACATTGCATATTTGGGGTTTGCCACACATGCCAGAAGCCACATTAGTTAACCAGACAACAGCGATATTGCATGCTGCCCAGTTAGCTCCTGTGCCTTAAAGATAGGCAAGGAAAACCCTCACCTATCTTTTCGGCACAGGTCGCTAACGGGGGCAGCATGCAATATCGCTATTGCCCGATTATCACTTGTTGCCACCTTTATTCCTCCCTGGAACTCCCCAACATGCCCTGATGCTAAGCAGTTAGCATTGGGGTATTTAAGGGAGATAATCATGGATATTCAGCAGCAGTTACACAGTTTACAGGGCCGTAAACCATGCAACTGCCCTTCAAATATCAGGCTCAAAAAGCTTTGACTCTGGCAACAGCTGTTGGATGTGGGAGTTGATTTCTTTTTGACGTTTCTGGCAAAACTGAAAGAGGACCATAAGAAAATGGGAGACTGGGCATCCAAATGGCAGATGAAATTTAATGTGGACAACTGCAAAGTTACACACTCAAGGAAGAACACCCAAACTACAGTTACATGATTCAAGGTTCCACATTAGGAATCACCACCCAGGAAAAGGATCTAGGGGTCATCAGGTACAATACATTGAAACCCTCCTCCC
Organism: Ichthyophis bannanicus; assembly: GCA_033557465.1. NCBI lineage: Eukaryota > Metazoa > Chordata > Amphibia > Gymnophiona > Ichthyophiidae > Ichthyophis > Ichthyophis bannanicus. Next base: position 1,094,118,750 of record CM066032.1, on the reverse strand, counting down.
AGTGTGCAATGGCAACCAAGAAAGCAAACAGAATGCTAAGAATAATAAGGAAAGAATGAAGAATGAAACTAAGGATATTATAATGTCTCTATATCGTTCGATGGTACGACCGAACCTTGAATACTGGGTGCAATTCTGGTTTATTTATTTATTTATTTAGACAGTTTTTGTATACCGCTTTATCCTTCAATCAAAGCGGTCACAACACAATTGGGGGATACATTTAACACGTGGGGATATGAGACACATACACTAATACTTACAGGGAACATGGGCAGTGGAGGGTTAAGTGGCTTGCCCAAGACCACAAGGAGCATCTGTGGGACTAGAAACCCCAGTCCTTCCGGCCCAAGGTTGCTGTCCTCTAGTGGGATTTGAACCCCCGACCTTCCGGCCTGAAGTACCTTGTCCCAACCACTAGGCTACTCCTCCCTCCGGTTGCTGTATCTTAAAATATATAGTGGAATTAGAAAAGGTACAGAGAAGAGCCATCCAAAATGATAAAGGAGATGGAAAGATACCCCTACAAGAAAAGGCTTAAAAGGTTAGTGCTCTTCAGTTTGGAGCAGAATTGGCTGAGGAGAGACATGATAGAGGTCTATAAAATAGTAAGTGGAGTGGAACAGGAAAACATAGATTGGTTGTTTACTTCTTCAAAAAGCAGAAAGACTAGCTGACACACAATGAAGCACAATATAACACATTTAAGACTAATCAGAGAAAGCACAGTTACTTACCTGTAACAGGTGATCTCTGGGAACAGCAGGAATAAGTCTTCACATATGGGTACGTCGGTACCGACGGAGTCTGCGCGGGAACGCTCCCCAGCGTCCAATCAGAATGCTTTTGGAAGCATCCCAACATGCCTGCGTGCTGCCTTCCCGCCTTTCCCAACTGCCTCTCCTCAGTTAAGTTTTAAAGCTGAGGCAAAGAGAGAGAGAGAGAAATAGTAGTGCAGGAGGGACACTCCAGCGGATGGTGTTCAGGTCCCAAAAATGGAAGGCACTAATTATGGGTGTCTAAAATTAATTTGGTAGCGTCACAGTTGAAACAGGTTATAGTGGCTAGCATTTCCATGAGGGAAAGTGAAGAGGCCTAGCAGGCCGAAACCTGTCAGGCACTAAACAGGAAAAACTTTCCCACAAAAGGAAATACTTGAAGAGAAAAGAAAAAAGAAAACACCGGAGGTACTGGTGCGTTGAGGGAAGGTAGACGCGGCCACAAGAAAAAACAAAAATAAAAGAAGAATTTTCTGCGGTGACAGGAGGACGTCCTGCCGGCTCCGCGGAAGAACAAAAAACTGAGGAGAGGCAGTTGGGAAAGGCGGGAAGGCAGCACGCAGGCGTGTTCCCGCGCAGACTCTGTCGGTACCGACGTATCCATATCATTCCTGCTTGTTCCTGGAGATAATATTTTTTCACTCAATGCATAAACTCTGGAATGCGTTACCAGAGGATGTAGTAAAAGCTGTTAGTGTAGCTGGGTTTAAAAGAGGTTGGGGCATGTTCCTGAAGGAAAGGTCTATAAACTATTAAAGAGGACCAGAGAAAACCACTGCTTACCTCTGGGTATCTGTCTACCTTTTGAGAACCTGACAGAAACTTGTGACCTGCATTGGCCACTGTTGAAATAAGATGCTGGGCTTGATGGATCTTCAGTCTGTTCCAGTACTGCATTTCTTTTGTTCTTATGTTCTTTATTTTTTTTCTCCGGGAACAAGCATGAAGTAAGTCTTCACATATGGAGTGGCGTTGGCGCTGACAGAGCCTGCGTAGAAGCTTCTCCCCAACTTTCAAAGAAAGCCTTTGGAAGATGTACCATGCATGTGTGGTCCCCTTCCTTCCCAAGGGTGCTATCTTGCCTCAGTCTGCTTTTTGTTCTGCAGAGCCCATCGGACATCTGTCTGCTTTCCGCGGAAAAAGTGTTAATTTTCTCATGTACCTGTTCCCTTTCCTGCCCCCAAGCCTGCCTGCCTGTCTCAGCATCTCACCTCGAGTTCTTTTCTTTTCTTTTCGAATCTTCTCAACTGGAGAGGTTTGTACCCTTTCTCCCTGGCCAAGCCTAAGTTGTTCGACCTTGCCGGGTCCTTTTCCCCAATGGCCTCTGCCACTGGTTTTAAGTGATGTGATCAGTGCCTTCATACCATGTCTCTTACCGATCCCCATGACTGCTGCCTGTATTGCCTCGGGCCGGACCACGACCCCTTGCACTGTCACCTCTGTAAGAAGATGTCCTCCATGGCCATCAAGAGTTGTCAGCAGCAGTAGGAAAAGATTTTCCAGAGGACTGACTCTGCTCCAGAGTAGCCAGTGACACCGTGATCCAAGGCCTCCTCCAAAACACCAAGTGAAACACAAACAGAAATAATGAAGAAACTGGAACCTATATCAAGGAATTATTTTGCAAGATCACAGATCCATATGCTTGAACTGAAATCCCGTCATTAATCCAATAGCGACACAGAACTGTGTTTCGAGCTCAAAACTTGTAGATCAACCCTGCTATTGAATTGTCTGAAGCAGAGCTTCATTAATGGATCATGTAGAATTCAAGAACTTGGTAGGTGAACCAAACTGAACGTGCTCTTAAAAGGCGTCACAACCAATTAAAGCCCCTAAATTCAAAGCAATAATCAATAAAACAAGATTCCACTGATTGATCTCTAAGTTTAAGCCAGTAGGATGAACAGTCTAATTTATATATCCAGCATTGTTCATATTGTAAACCAGATTCTCTATCACCCTCATGAGAGTCAAGGGGAATAAAGTCAATGACTCTCCATTGTAAGTCATCAAATTTATGTTGCTTATCCAAACAACAAGAGATGATCGGTGCAATGGTCACTTTGTTTTTTAAAGATGTGAACAATGTTTGCTAAGATGCGATTTGATAGGGCGAATTGTCCTGCCCACATACAAAGGACATGGGCATATTAGATAAACAACAAAAGCTGACTTGGCAATCAGTGTGATAGTGTGCTGAATAAGAAATCGCTGTTAAAGGATTCGTCCAGGTTAAATCTGACAAAGCCACAGCACAAAATTTGCATTGAGAGCAAGCAAAGTGACCAAGTGTAAGATGTTCTTGAGTTCTTACAAATCGATCAGAGGGTCTTGTTGTTTGGACTACAAAATCTTTAATATTCCTCCCATGCGTAAGTGCTATTGTCTGATCTGTTTGAAAGTAGGCATGTAATGCCAACACATGCCAATGCTTTCTGAGGATAGTGACAACCTTGGAAGAATTCATCATAAAATGCAGAATCCCAACAATGCGGTCAAAAGAATCGTCAGAAATGGCAGGAGGCAGTTGTAATAGCATTCACAGTGAGAATATCTTGCACACTTAAAGGCTTTTGTGATGACTTGCAATGGGTAGCCACGCTGTAGCAGCCTATAACTTAACACTAGAAGCCCCAAAGTGCGTCAATTGATGCAAATGCATCTTCGAAGTTGTATACCAGCGCCACTGCAAGAACCATGTCAGTTATGTTCCATGACTTTGTTAGCGAGGTCAAGATGTTCAAATATGTGCATCGAAAATTAATGACAGATGCGCCACCTAGCGGGAAAATGAATTTATACCTAGAAGCCCCAAAATACGTCAATTGACGCAACCAAGAAAATTGAGTGGTTTTCACAAGTTTTCTTATGACGACTAACATAAGAACAGTGTTAACTAAATTTAAAAGTAACTGCAAATTCAAAAGTAACTGCAAAGTCCATGTCAGTTAACGAACGAACAGGATAAGCATGTACGGTTTGCTATTGTATATATAGAGTCTATGCGCAACTGGCGCAGATTGTCGACAGACACTGTCCGCAAACTGGACCCATGATGGGTCTGATAAACGGGCATACTCCACAGTGCAGCTCCTGATGTGACTCACAAAACCGGGGTCAACGATCAATCTAAATGCATCCACTGGTGTTTCAACATTACGACAATATGCAGTAACCCCACTTTTAGAGTGAATACATTTTGGGCCTGCAATCTGCCACTGCTTTCACCTTGTGACATGATCTTCCATTCAGTCCCATCTTTTGCTACTACTGTTGACCCTGTCGTCCTGCTCTTGTTTTCAGCGATTATTAGATAATGAGCATCATCATCACTTTCATCAATGTTTCTGCTGTAGTCTGAACCAGTCAAATCCTCTACGCCTGCACAATCTGTGACATGTAGGTCAACGTTTGAATCTGATTCAGTCGAATCAGAGCCACTGTCAATTTCCAAAATATCTTGCAGCTTGGCAAGTGCTTGTGCTGCTGTCATGCGCTGCGGACGCGGTTCTCTCATTTTCTGCATCGAAGCAGTAGCTGCAGCTGGCAAGAGATCAACTGATTTTGCACCAGCACATCTAGGCACTGCTGTCTTCTTATGAGGTCTCAGCATTCTGTAAATAGGTCCAGCCACGAGTTATCGTGGCCGGGCACAGGCAAGCGCTGGCAGGCCGAGGGTTAACCTTGGCGAGGGGGGGGCAGGGTATCGGGGGGGGGGGGCTGGGCGGCGCGGTCGGCTATAGAAAGGTCGGCCGCGCCGCCGCTCGCCCTCTTTCCCCCTTTGCACGGAGCCACAGGGAAGCAAGCAAGCAAGCATACCTGCCTAAACACGTGGATCGTCGCAGCCGCATAACCGGAAGGAGTCCCGCGTTCTGAGCAGCAGCCTGCGGCTCGGGGCGCGTGCGGCCGGAGACAGCGTGCGGTGTGAGGATCCATTGGGTGCGCTGTTTGTTTCCCACAGCTTGCTTGCGGCGGATCAGCACCGGGAGCGGCATCGCAAGCAGGCTGAGTCCCGCGTTCTGTGCAGCAGTCAGCAGCGCAGGGCGTGTGCAGGCGTATCCAGCGTTCGGTCCGGGATCAGGCGCTCGTTTTTTCCCCGATTGTGGGGTGAGTACACGCGAACCAGGGGAAGTGCAGGGGAAAAGAGAGGGGGAGAGGGAGAAACAGAAGGGACAATGATCCACAGTGGAACACGTGGAGCGGGGGGGGGGAGGGGGGGAATCAAGCAGTTTGCCTTCCCGAGCGCATGTGGGGAGGAAGCGAGCAGGACATATATCTTCCCATACACGTGGGCAAACGGAAGGGGGGCCCATTGGGAAAGCGCCATCATTGCGGCTGAAGCCCCCGGGAAGCCCGGCGCTGGGATCGCAACTGATTAGGCTGGAGGGGGCAGGACGGGGATAGGTAAGACCAGACTGCTATTGGACGGCAGGGCTGCCCGTATCTTAGGCAGAGCTAGTGGGGGGATAAGCTGAGGAGCATTTGTTCGGGGGAAGCATTTGAAAAAACGTGCTCCGACTGCCATCTAGTGGCAAAAGAAGGGAATAACGTGTAAGATGTATTATGGATTGTATTTATTGTACTTATTAAACACGGTAGGGGATGTGCTGGTTGTTGTGGGGTAGGGACAGACAGGATAGGCCATGGGATATTTCTTTATCAGCATGTTCCTACGTTTCTATTGATTCCAGGCTGGTTAGGACAGGTATAACAGTCCTTTCCGGGTCACTGCTGATTTGGACAGCGGCGCATAAGCTAGGGATTATCATAGGAACTGCTAGCTAATTGAATACAGAAAACCAGTAGACGGCAGGGCACTAGGCCAAAAAAAAACAAAAAACAGACAGAGATACCAGGAGAAAGCACACGGTCCAGCGACAAGGCCCTGGATAAACCAGTCTAAATAATCAAAGGTATGACCGTGGGTACCCCACAATAACAGGAACGAAGGCAAGCGCATCACTAATCCGCATTTCCCTGTCTCCCATTTCCTCCTTAGCATTTCTGATATTAGGATAACATGCCAAGAGGGGCAACACAGAGCGGAGCGAAGAGACGCACAAGACAGCGCAACACGGAAGGAACAAGTGGCAGGCGGAGCGCAGGAAGCAGAACGACACGCGGTGCTACAAAACGGGCATCCGCAATGGCAACAAGCGAAAAAGCAAGTGGCAGGGACGGATCGTGGAGGAGCCGGGCAGCTAAGACTACGTGACAAAAGGGACAGGACGCGACAACACCACAGGCGGCATCACCAGCGCAAGGGACATCCAGTCAGGAGCTGGATGAACTACTGCGGCTCATACGTGAGCAGGTGAGCCAACACGGCGTAAGCGCTTTTAGGCAAAGTCTCGAGGCAGCTAAGGCACTGAACGCAGGAGCGCAGGCCACGACGGACGCCACGACGAGCGCCAGCCCAGGGACAGATGAAAGCATGCCCAGCACCAGTACAGCAAAGGGTGGCACCACACCAGGCAACGCCTCAGCGAAAGGTAAGACATTGGGCGAAAGGGGGACAATGGCGGGGCTGTCCTCCTCGTCTTCGGACGAATCTATGTCTGACGATGAGGGGGACATCTCACTAGCGAGGGCAATGCACAGTATACTGAAGACCTTCAAAAGAAAAAAAGATAACAATAAAACGCGGAAGGACAGGCAGTTAACACAAGTGTGGGTAGAGCGCAGCGAATCACACCCATGGGGGGCGGCTGGCGGGGAATCGGGGGCAGACGGGGCGGCGCAGCCCGCAGGGGTGGCGGCGCTGGCAAGCCTGGTAGCGGTCAGAGGCGACCCGCGCTGTGGCGTCAGTTCCTTAGCCAGCGCAGTGCCCAAAAAGCTTAAGAAACGAATCTGGCGGAGGGAATTTATAGACATATTTTCCTTGCTGATCAGAGATCAAGACGGGGACGGGTGTGACAGTAAGGAGAAAGACAGGAAGTGGGAGAGGAAGCCGAAGATTGCAAAATCCATAAACAACTGGATTTCGGCATTTCACATATTCATGAGTGTGGTACTGGAGCGGGAGCCCGAGCTGAACCAGTACCTAATCAAATACTTAGATACCATAACCCGAGCGCACAAGCTACTGGGTGGGTGGGCTTGGCTGAATTATGACATCAAGTTCAGACAAAGCCTGGCCGAGGACCCAACCATGACCTGGCAGCACAGGATTGTGGACCTGTGGCTAGAGGAGATGTCACCCAACAGGCCATACTGTCTGGAAGGGTCCTTTCAGTCCTTTCAGGCGCCGCAGGGGCGGCAGACAATGCTTCCGGGTGGGCGCAGGACATGTAGACAGTACAACGCAGGGAGCTGCACATGGCGGCCGTGCAAATTCAGACACGTATGTGCCAGCTGCGGAGGGAATCACCCTGCCACGTTCTGCCGCACCAACAACAGGAATACCAAGCCCTATCGGCCAGGGCAGCAACGCGGAGGTGATGGGCATGGCCCCAACCCCAATCAGGCTTGACCACATGCGACCCTGGTTGAGGGATTTCCCACAACGGGACAAGGCGCACAATATTGAAAGCGGCTTTGCACATGGTTTCAAAATCCCGGTGGTAGCGGAACCCCTAGCACAGGGGACACGCAACTCCCCGTCCATCAAAAAATTCAGTCACGTAGTCCAAAATAAATTACTTAAGGAAAGAGAACTTCGAAGGGTGGCTGGCCCATTCACGACACCGCCCATGCAGAAACTGGTGCTATCCCCACTGGGAATCGTACCAAAGAAGGAGCCGGGAAAATTCCGGCTTATACACAATTTATCATACCCCGAAGGGGGATCAGTGAACGACCAGATCGATCCGGCATTATGCTCGGTGAAATACTCGACGATCGATCAAGCAGTAAACCTCATAAGGAAGCGGGGATGTCGGGCGGAGCTGGCAAAGGCAGATATTGCATCAGCCTTCCGACTCCTACCTGTACACCCAGAATCCTTTGCATTGCTGGGATTCACCTTCAATGGGGAATATTACTTCGATAAATGCCTGCCCATGGGTTGCTCAATATCGTGCGCATATTTCGAGCAATTCAGCACATTCATACACTGGGCTGTCGAAGATATTGCGGGGCATGACACTGTAGTGCACTACTTGGATGATTTCCTCTTTATAGGAAACGACCGAGAAGATTGTCACAGGATTCTCAAGGTGTTTGAGCGAGTGGCGGAGCACTTCGGCATCCCACTAGCAGTTGAAAAAACCTGTGGGCCTATGGAGGCTCTAACCTTCTTGGGCATCGAACTGGACGTAGCAGCGCAGCAGTCACGCCTGCCCGAAGAAAAAATACAAAAGCTGAGAGACGCTATTCGGGCAACACAGGTCCGCAAGAAAGCTACGTTGGAGCAATTCCAATCAATGCTGGGGCTGCTGTGTTTTGCGTGCAGAATCATGCCAATGGGGCGGATTTTCTGCCGTCGCATGGCCTTGGCGACTAAAGGGGTCCAAAAGAAACACCACAAGATCAGGGTCACTAAAGGCATAAAGGAGGACCTACATGTGTGGGCGCGCTTCCTGCAGTCCTTTAATGGGCGGACCTTCTGGCAGGAACACCCGGTGTCCAATGAAGACCTGGACTTGTTCACTGATGCCGCAGGAGGGTACGGGTTCGGAATATACTTCAAAGGCGCCTGGTGCGCGGAAGAGTGGCCCCCTGAATGGCACTCTGCGGGGGCTACCAGAGATATCACCTTTTTGGAGCTTTTTCCCATAGCGGTAGCATTAGTCATATGGGCCGCACGGCTTCGTAATAAGGCGATCACGTTCCACACCGACAATATGGCGGTGGTGTATGCGGTGAACGGGATGCGTGCGCACATGCAGGGAGTGATAGCACTGCTGCGACAAATAGTGTTATCATGCCTAACGCACAACATAACGGTCAGAGCGAAACACATACCAGGCGTTCTTAATAACATTGCCGACGCTCTCTCTCGTTCCAAGATCCCACCTTTCCAGTCATTGGCGCCAGAGGCCGACGCAAGCAAGACGGCCATCCCGGAGCAGGCATGGGACCTTGGTCCGCTGAAGTTTGGGAGCTGGTCCTGAGTTCTCTATCAGAAAAAACAAGAACAAAATACATTACGGCCTGGAAAAAATTTCAGGCTTTCTGCCTAAATAACGGGATCACTGACCCTTGTCCTACCACAGAGTCCATCATACGGTGGATCCTGCAAGAAAAACGGAAGGGTGCGAAGAAATCAGCGGTACAAGCACAATTGGCGGCGATCGCTTTCTTTGCAAAGGCAATGGGTAGGGCCAGCTCGTGATAGCGAGACTGATGAAAGGCTGGGCATCGGAACAGCCACGCAGAAGAGACGCCCGGCACCCTATAACGCACCATATATTACGGATGCTGATAGCGGTCGCGGGACGAATATGTTTCAACGAATTCGAAACACTGCTATTCCGCTGCGCTTTCTCTTGGGCATTTTTCGGAGCGCTCAGGGTAAGCGAATTGGTCACCTCGGCGAGTAGGGGCAATGCTGCTGGGGGCATTTTGTAACAAGACGTCACCTTGCAGGAGGGGACGCTCGCGCTGTTTCTTCGAAGATCCAAGACCAACACAGTGGCACGGGGCGCGGTAATAAGGCTGGCCCCACTACCGGGGGACCCATCCTGCCCCGTGAAAACCTTTGTCGAATATAAGCGAATCTGCCCGGCAAGAGCAGGCCATTGGCTGGTGCATGCGAACGGGGCACCCCTATCGCGCTTCCAGTTCACCAGGGTCCTCAAGCAGTCCTTGGAGGCGGCAGGCTTAGAATCGTGCTTCTACGGCACGCATTCATTCCGTATCGGGGCTGCTTCCACGGCAGCCAGCCTGGGGATGACCAGAAAACAAATCATGGACATCGGAAGATGCCGCTCTGATAGGTACAAGCTGTACGTTCGCCCGGTTTAACGCCGCGGACCAGCCTTGTAGGCAGATGAGCTAAAAAAAAAAAAAAAAAAAAGGGGGGGGGGGAAATAGTTTATAGTTGTGTTTTGTATTAGTCACGTTAAATTGTCGTTTCAAGTATGTAATGAAAATAGTTGTAAAACGCTTGTGAAATTGATTCTAACGTGCCACTTCTGTTCTAAAAAAAAAAAAAAAAAAAAAAAAATCACGTAGGCCGACAACCTGGCCAGGAAGCTTGGATATGCGGCCATTCCTTCGTACACTGGGCCGAACGGAGGACAAGCATCAGACCACAAGGCCTTAATCTTGGCCTCCCCACGGACAAGGTGGCGGTGAGGTGGATGGGATGCCGAGGCATGATATGGGACCAGCTTCTCCCACTCCTCCTGCGCTGGCGAAATGCAGGAGGAAGACCTTGGGCAATAGTAATTCACCTCGGCGGCAATGACCTGACAGTGACGCGCAGTGTCGAACTTACCAAGAAGATGCAAAAAGATCTGCAGACACTGGCGTCTACCTTTCCAGGAGCGTCGCTGGTCTGGTCTCATATAATCCCGAGGCGAGTATGGAGAGGCGAGGTGTCGCACCGTGCGGTGGAAAAGACCAGACGAAAAGTGAACAGGTGGATGGCAAGATTTATGGATGCAATGGGAGGGTACAGCATCGTTCACGAGCTCATCGAGGAAGACTGCCCTGGCTTGTATCGCGCAGACGGCGTACATTTGTCCGACATTGGGATGGATGTTTTCCTCTGTGCCATACAAGACACGCTGGAGCACCTTTGGCAGAGACGCGTGTTGGCCACAGCAAAGGGAGGGGAGCCATAAGGAGGTGGGGACCCCCCCGGCGAGCGAGGAATCGCTGCCGGGAGGGATTGGCAGGAGAGATAGGGGCCCCCTCCTTTCAAAGAGAGTGCACAGCCCAGACATGCTAAGGGGGAGTGGAACATGTAGGAGGTGTCCACAGGCAAGACACAGAGTGGAAGTAGGAACAGTGTCTAGAGGGCCTCCCCACGCTTTCACGGCGGGAGGGACGTGTACAGAGATTTGCCAATGCAGCCCTGCCCACGCCTTATGACGGGACTTGGGCAGAGGCGGAAACAGACACTGTTGCAAGAGGAACAGCCCCAGAAGAGGGCCTGTTGTTCCAGCAGAACATCCCCCGTGACAATATCATTCTATTTAGAACGGCGGCAGTGGGGAAAAGGCTTGGACAGCAGCTTTTCCAAATATCCCTGCCATACGCCAAGGGCCTAAATAGAGTGGGCTGTGCCTCTGGGGAGGGGGTGCCAGAAATGCAAGTTAATATAATTCACGATATATATATGGTTGTAATGTTATATAAAGGATGGTGTAAATAGCTAATATGATAGGTTTATGCTGTGGCCAGCAGTATGCTACTGTGATTTCCAAAGAAAATGTTGGTAACAAAATAAATACGTTGTTTCTTTGTTGCAATCCGGATCCTGTGCAGTTATTGAGGCGGGAAGCGAAGGGAAGGGGGGGGTGGGGAGGAGGGAGGGAAGGAGGGGGTAGCGACCCGAGGCCATATTGCTGGTCGCTTGGCTGAGAATCGTAGAAAAAAAATGAATAAAATTTCAGGGAGGAAGCGATATGCTAAAAATTCTGGAGTGTCGGCCTGTTCTAGGACATGTTCGAAAGTCACGACATTGTACATACCTGTGTAACAGAGTAAATTTTGTTTTTACATCAATCACTGTTTACAGTTTTACTCCAAAATTACAAAGAATAAACACACGATGATGTCATGTAATTACATCACATACTGCACGTATTAAACAAATAAGTAACTTCACATTAATTCACATCTGCATTTCATGCTAAACGCAGTCGTTGTGATGATGCGTCAATTGACACACTTTGGGGTTTCTAGGTAAAACAAAAATTGGGGCTTCTAGTGTTAAATCCTTGAACCTGATAAGGACTTGACCTCATTTTATTTGATGTTGGCTGTGGTTAAGGTTCACAGTTAATTAACATTAGCTTGCATTAGGCATTTTGTGGGAAAGTAATGAAGAAATATGAATTTCTGTAAAAAGTGAAGATGTGTAAAAAAATCATGCACTGGAGATTGCCTGAACAAAAGGCCATGGTCAAATCGTCAGAAATGTGGCCATATGCACTGTACTGCATGATTTTAGTTTATTGATTGGCTTATCACATTAATTGCAAGCTTTGAAACTTACATTAGACATTCCTGACCACCAAATAGTGTACACACAGAAAAAACACAGAGAGTTAAATACAGAGTATTGGAGTCCGCCGTTGCAAAAGCAAAATACCAGGTTCAAGCTTGCAAGAAAAGGTGAAATGAATGAGCTTTTGGGAGATGTACTGTACTGTATAAAATCTTGCTCTAAGTGATATTCACACTGGTTTCTTGTCTATTACCCTTGAAGAGCTATGAAATGGAAACAGAAGAGAATGTCATCTGGAATAAGGCTGTGATTTTAAGAGATAAACTAGTTATCTTATAGTGGAACAGTTCTGCATGGCTGTTTAAATCACTGTATTTAGCGCACACCTCTGATATGAACATCCTCAGGGTGAAATCACAACGTTCTAACGTTCTCAAAAAGGTACATAGATTTCATGCTGCTTATCCTAGGGTTAGCAGTGGATTTCCTGGGTCCTTTTATGGTTTATGGACCTTTCCTCCAGAACTTGTCCAAATCTTTTTTAAATTCAGCTATACTAACAGTTTTACTACATCCTCCAGTAATGAATTCCAGAGATTAATTATGCGCTGAGTGAAAAAATATTTTCTCTTAGTACTCTTAAATGGGTTACATCATAGCTTCATTGCATGTCCCCTAGTCTTTTGACTTTTTGATGGAGTAAACAACCTATCTACGTTTACCCGTTCCACTCCATTTATTAATTTATAGAACTCTATCACATCTTCCCTCAGCCATATCTTTTCCAAGTTGAGGAGTTGTAATCTTTTAAGCCTTACCTCATAGGGGTATCCTTCCTTCCCCTTTGCCATTTTGGTGGCTCTTCTCTGTACTTCTAATTCTGCTATATTCCTTTTAAAATATGGCGACCAGACATGCACACAATATTCAAGGTTTAGTCGCACCATAGAATGATATAGAGGCATTATAATATCCTTGGTTTCATTCTCCATTCCTTTCCTTATGATTCCTAGCATTCTATTTTCTTTCTTGGCCACTGTTGCACACTTGGTGGAGGATTTCAACGTATTATCCATGATGACACCTACATTTTTTTCCTGGGTGGTGGTTCCTATTATGGAACCTTGCACAGCGTAACCATAGTTCTGGTTGTTCTTTCCTAGGTGCATAACTTTGCATTTGTCCACATTAAATTTCATCTGCCATTTGTATGTCCAGTCTTCCAATTTATCAAGATCCTCTTGCAATTTCACAATCCTCTTGTGTTTTAACAACTTTGAATAATTGTGTGTCATCTGCAAATCTGATCACTTCACTCATTAGTCCCATTTCCAAGTCATATATGAATATGTTAAAAAGCAGCACGTCCAGCATAAATCCCTGGGAGTACTCCACTATTCACCTTTCTCTATGAAGAAAATTGTCCATTTAGCCCTACTCTCTGCTTTTTGTCTTTTAACCAGTTCCTGATCCACAATACTGTAGTACACTGCCTCCTAACCCATGATGTTTTAACTTCCCCAAGAGTTTTTCATGAAGGACCTTGTCAAAGGCTTTCTGAAAATCCAGATACAACTATATCAACTTGCTCATTTTTGTCTACCTGTTTATTCACGCCTTCAAAAAAATATATAACAAATTAGTAAGACAAGACTTTCCTTGGTTAAATCCATGTTGGCTTTCTCCTATTAAACATGGCTATATACATGTTCAGCAATTTTATTCTTTATAAAAGTTTCTACCATTGCGCCTAGTACTGACATCAAGTTCACAGGGCTGTAGTTTCCTGGATCATCCCTGGAAGCCTTTTTAACAATTGGCATTACATTGGCCATTCTCCAATCTTTAAATGATTTTAACGATATAGTTCACAGATTACTAATAGTAGGTCTGAAATATCATTTCAGTTCTTTCAACACCCTTGGCTGTATACCATCCGGTTCAGGTGATTTGCTACTCTTCAGTTTATCAAATAGTTGTAATATATCGTCTCGGTTTATCAATATTTCTTTCAGTTCTTCTAATACATCACCTGTAAATACCATTTCAAGCATGAGTAACTTCCCTACATCTTCTTCAGTAAAGACTGAAGCAAAGAATCCATTCAGTCTCCCCACTATGGTCATGCCCTCAATTAGTGCCCTTTTACCCCTCTATCATCTAATGGTCTAACTGACTCTTTCAGATTTTTTGCTATGAATGTACTTGAAAAAGATATTATGCATTTTTGCTTCCATGTCAAGCTTCTTTTCAAATTCACTCTTTGCCTGCCTTATCAATGCCTTGCAGCTAACTTGCCAGTGCTTATGTTGTTTCCAATTTTTATCATTTGGCTCGTTTTTCTATTTCCTGAAAAATGCTTTAAAGGCTACAACAGCCTCTCTAACCTTACCTTTAAACCATGCTGGCAATTTTTTGGCCTTCTTGCCACTTTTCTTAAAGCATGGAATACATCTGATCTGGGATTCCAAGATAGTATTTTTAACCAATACTCATGCTTGATGTAAATCTTTAACCTTTACAGTTGCTCCTTTTAGTTTTTTCTTAACTATGTTCCTCATTTTATCATAGTCTCCCTTTTGACAGTTAAAAGAGTATTGTGCATTTCCTTGCCATCCTTCCTCCATTATTAAATCAAATATGATCATGCTATGATCACTGTTGCCAACTGGCCCCAACACCCTTATCTCTTGCACCAGATCCTGTGTTCCACTAAGGACTATGTCCAAAATTGCTTCTTGGAGCAGCTGGTTCATGAACCAGCAAGAGGGGAAGCTGTCATTTATTTCTAGAAACTTTATCTCCATACCATGTCCTGCTGTGACACTGACCCAGTCAATACCCGGGTAATTGAAATCACCCATTATTACTGTGTTGTAACTTTTGTAAGCTTCCCTGATTTCTTTGAGCATTTCATTATCCATCTGTTCATTTTGGCTGGGTGGTCAGTAGTACACCCCCACTGCCATCACCTTCTCCTTTTAACATGGAATTTCTGTCCATAGAGATTCTACAGTGTATTTTGTTTCTTGCAATCCTGTGTGACTCAATGCCCTCTCTAACAGGGCGCAACCCTTCCACCATTTATCTGTTTAAGTAGGACTGCATAAAGGGTTATGCTAACTAAACTTATCCATTTAAGTTTAGGACTGCATGTTCATCGGTCTGATTTAAATGGATAAACTTGCTAAAAATCCACTTTGAATTAAGTGGATAAGTAACCTGCATAACTGTAAATGGAATTCTTTCTTCCAAATATCAGTCCAATATAGACCAAGAAATATATATGTTAAAAGATGATTATATACTAAACTGTAGAATTCTTTCCATATCCTGCTATTGATAGTAGCATAACATATCAGGTAGCACCAAAATAAAAAGATCAAAGGATCATCATAAAGGGAACTGTCTGATATTACTTCAGTACCAAATTTTATTTTGAAATTATTAGCATAGAACCTACGAGTTCTTTATTATTTTTTAGAATTTTGAAATCACCCTTACAAATATGCCATCTTTGCACATAAGAAACCCTCGTCACAACTTGAGAGATAAATACATATCCAAAACATTTTAATAATCCTGAATTCCAATAGTATCCCATGGATATGGTTATACATGGAGTGTTAATGGATCATTTCTTTGTCGCCAATATTCAGGGTTACTGAAAGGTAAGTTTTGGCCAGGCATCTTGATATCCAGCAATACAATATCTGTTCAAAATGAAGGAAGAGTCAGAGATTGACAAAGACTGGTTTAAACTATAGCAATAATATTCAGCAGCTACCCAGATAGAGTTATCAGGGTAAATCAGCTGCAGATACAGTAGGACGAAGATATCTGGATATCTTTAAGTAAGTGTTGCTGAATATAGCTGCCTATCTAGGTGAGTCACTGACTTATTTGGCTAAACTTCACTGGATAAGTTATCTAGCTAACTAACTGAATATAAAATTGCCTGCCTGATATGTATGTAAACTTACACATATACAGCTTGTATACTGTGGCGTGCAGGGTAGAATTCTACCATTATAATACTGGTTGAACACTAGAGGGAGTTCCAGAATATGTAGCAGATCCGAAGAAAGGTACATCAATGGAACACTGGGAGTTGTAGTTCCTGCAAGTCTTGAATTGACAAGAAATGAGCTCACAGAGGAAAGTAGTCTCAGTCCCACGTAAAGACAATAAGGCGCTTGTAGCTAATTAGGCAGTCTGCTGGAGACTGCAACAAAAAGCCAGACTTTTTGCAGGGAGAAGCAGGTAGGCATGGAGAACTCAGACTTGAGAACTCCAACATTCAAGCCAGAAACATGATTATAGGAGAAAAGCCTTACGTGGGGTTTTGTGGACAGAACCTCCAATAAGGTAGGAACCTGAATGCTATTCCAGGATTATGTTCAAGGAACTAAGGAGCTGTCAGCGTTTGGGCAGAGACAAAGTACAGTGTGCTTGCTGTGTGATGTGATCTGACTAGAAACCATAGAGTAGGATTTACCTGCTGCTGCAACAGACAGGCTGTGATAAGTCCCTATAACATCATTATAAATGGCCCCGGGTTTAGAGTATTCCCAGAGAGCTGCGATAGGGCTGGGCATTGCTGACCGGTGGGATCTAGTAAATTTCTGATTAGAAATGCTGTGACTCAGAGCTGTGCAAGGAAAAAGTCATATAAGCTTGGCAAAGAGAAGAATCCTATAATGGAAATGTTAAGGCCTGTATGGAAAATATACTTAGAAAAATTAACTGTATATCTTTTGATGACTTTAAACTGCGCAGTTCCAGTTAATCACAAGCTGTG
Organism: Ichthyophis bannanicus; assembly: GCA_033557465.1. NCBI lineage: Eukaryota > Metazoa > Chordata > Amphibia > Gymnophiona > Ichthyophiidae > Ichthyophis > Ichthyophis bannanicus. Next base: position 1,094,102,105 of record CM066032.1, on the reverse strand, counting down.
AATTGTCTTCCCAATCTCTTATATTTTTTTGAAGATGTGAGTTAACAGGTAGATAAAGGTGAACCGTCAGTTATAGTATATCTGGATTTTCAGAAAGCCTTTGACAAAGTCCCTTAAGAGAGACTCTTGGAGAGATTAAAAAGTCATGGGATAGGAGTAAATGTACTACAGTGGATCAGGAACTAGTTAAACGAAAGAAAACAGAAAGTAGGGCTAAATGGTCAATTATGTCAATGGAAAAAGGTGAATAGTGGAGTACCCCAGGAGTAAGTACTGGGCTCGCTGGATTTTTTTTTTTAACATATTCATAAATGACCTGGAAATGGGAAAAAGTGAAGTGATTAAATTTGCAGATGACACAAAGGCCCTCATTCTCGAACGTGGGTGGCGGGGCTGCATTCCCCCATGTCTCGTGCTTCAGGATGGGGAGAGCCAGTGGAGAGTGGGAGGGGCGGAGCGAGGGCAGGCTGCCTGGCAGCATGTACAGGGCCAATTCAGATCATGGCCCTGTACGTTCTGCTGGGCCTGCTGGGATGTGCTGCTTATACCACCTCAGAGAGGGTATAAGCAGCACAATTTGCCGTATCGGGGCAGGGGAGCCACCCCTGGGGCTGGGGACGGGCGGGGGGGTCCCCACCACCCGATCCAGGCTGCGGAAGGCTAGCCATGGGTCGGGCGGTGGGGATTTGGGGGGCTGGAGCTGCATATGCCATTGGCGCCTGCAGGGGGACATCCCCGCAGGTGGAGGGGCACGCTGGGCCATCCGCGGGCCCGATTCTAGCTCCCGCAGGAATGTTTTGTTCCCGTGGACCAGAATCAGGTCCTAATGGCCCTGTCTTCAGCGGGGACATCCAGATGTCCCCCTCCTGGAATGGGGTTCCACATTATTCAAAGTTGTGGAAACACAAGGCGATTGTAAAAATTGCAAGAGAACCTTGAAAAATTGGGAGACAGGGTGTCCAAATGGCAGATGAAATTTAATGTGGACAAGTGCAAAGTTGTGCACTTAGGGAAGAACAACCCAAACTATGGTTACACAACGTAAGGTTCCACATTAGGAATCGCCACCCAGGAAAAGGATCTATGCATCATCATGGATAATACATTGAAACCCTCTGCTCAGTGTGCAGCCACAGCCAAGAAAGTAAATAGAATGCTAGAAATCATAAGGAAAGGCATGGAGAATAAATCCAAGGATATTATAATGTAGCTGTAACGCTCCATGGTGCAACCACACCTTAAATATTGTGTGCAATTCTCTTTGCCATATCTTAAAAGGATATAGCAGAATTAGAAAAGGTACAAAGAAGAGTAACAAGAATGGTAAAGGGGATAGAAGGATACCCCTATGAGGAAAGGCTTAAAAGGTTAGAGCTCTTCAACTTGGAAAAGAGATGGCTGAGGGGAGATATGATAGAGGTCTACAAAATATTGAATCGAGCGGAATGGGTAATGGTAGATTGGTTGTTTACTCCTTCAAAAAGTAGAACTACTACGGGACACGCAATGAAGCTACAATGTAGCACATTTAAGACTCAGAGAAAATATTTTTTCACTTAACATCTAATCAAACTCTGGAATTCATTACCAGATGATGTAGTAAAAGCTGTTAGTGTAGCTGTATTTAAAAGAGGTTTGGATGAGTTCCTGGAGGAAAAGTCCATATCATTATTAAAGGGGACTGCTTGCTCATGATATGAGCAGCATGGAATCTGCATACATTTTAGGAACCTGCCAGGTACTTGTGACTTGGCTTGGTCACTGTTATAAACAGAATACTGGGCTCGAATGACCTTGGTCTGACCCAGTATGGCATAACTTATATTCTTATGAATTTGCTCTTAGAAGTCTTAAGCTGATATCTGCTGTTTAAAGCATCAGACTTCAATTGGCATGAGGGGGGGGGGGTCTGGTAAATGTTAGGGTTTGAAGAACATACTGTGGATTAAGTTGTGCAAGTAGCTATATAAGTCATTATAGGTTTATTTTAGAAGCCTTATTCGTATTTTGGCCATTTTAAAATGGATATAGACACATCCAAAGCATGGAGACGTCTCTAGAAGCATTTTACAAGCCAGGCCTGTGGATGTTCAAGCTTGAACGGGACCATGGGGTTCCCAAGAACCTGGACATCACCACCTGATCTCAGAAACATCCTAGATGTCCGGAGTCACATCTAAGATTATATCTGTCCCAGGCATGAACAGGCATTGGCAAAGTGCTTGTTTTGGCTGTAAAGCATCTAGACAGTGTAGAGAAGATGGCAAGCCACCATCCTCAGTACTCTGCACAATAACATTGATAGCAGCAATGAGATTTCAACCCTGGCTTCCCTCATCCTATCACACTACTCTTCCCATTACTCTTCTAGGGCGACCTACGTAGACATCCCTATAGACATCCATATCAGGCACATCCATGTTTGTGAAATTGTCCCCGGACATGGACATGCCTACTTTTCCGATGTTCTGGCTTGGACGTCCCAGATTGCACTTGGACATCATTTGTAAAGTGTCACATTCTATGTCATGTTAAGAGGGAAATTCTATAAGTCCCTGCATAGTTAACGTGTTTTTATGCATATTAATTGTGACAGTTTTATAAAGTCAAATCCGTGCGGATTGACTTTATAGTATACGTACAAGCGTAAGTGACCTCTAACTTCTGTAAATTTAAGCTGCAGTCACGTAATCAGGTTTACAGCTGGTATAAATGACTGTGCATCTCTTACGCGCATACACTCATATTCTATAAATTACACAAGTATGCACTTCACTCACACTTTGTCCAAGCCTTGCCCATGTGCACATCCATAGTAAAATTTTGCACTATGGACTCTATGCACTATTTATGGAATTGTAACTGCATAATTTACGTGCATAAGTGCTCATTGACATGCACGAATGATTAAACATATCATGATTTATGCATAAAGTCATGTGAATTTATGCTACTCCATTACAGAATTATCCTCTAAGGTCTGAAAGTTATGCAGTAGAAACACAAGGAAGTCCCTATTTTAAAGGGCTTATGTGCATGAATGGGCATATACACATATGCTTTAGGTGGTCACTGTCCTGTTATGTCACATCGCGTGTACTTTCAGTTTAGGTGGACACAGGGGTGGCGCATGTGCAAAGCATAGGCAGGACCAAATTTAAGCACAGAAGCTATATAAATACTGTAACTTACATTCTTTACCAATCTAGCTGCAGGTATTTACCCGCTATATAGAGTTGGCATAAGTGACTGCACCTATATTTGGCATGTGTATCTTACCCCTATTCTGTAAAGTATACATGTGTACTTTATAGAATAGCTTCCAAATATGCATGTGGCAATGCTCATTACATAGACGATCCTTATAGAATTACCCTCTAAGGGTGGAAAATTGTTAGTAAGAACTCTAGGGAGAAACTTCCCATTTAAACTTGTAAATAAAGCACGCAAGTATTACAATGGTGTCCTGCTCCTTCATGGTAAAGGAGTTTAATGCTGAGTTCCTGTCCCGGAGTGCTAATCTAGAAGGTGCCTTTACCACAGTACCTATAAGTTTATGCAGACTGAGAAGAAGCATTCCTGGTGGCAAGGTTGCGAAGGGTCTGCATTTATGTGCATATCTTCAAATATTTTGGCATATGCACATAAATTAACCCTGAAAATGTGTGCATGCCAAATAGTAGGTATAAATGTGTGCACATAGGCCTCCTGGGATAATTTTCAAAGGGGAAGACAATAGTATACTTTTGATTTAAAAATCCAGCCAAATCCACTCAGAGAAAGTTATGCGGGTACTTTTTACACTTGCGTGAAGTTTTAAAATTATCAGGATATTCTAGCACATTATTGCTTTGAGTTTTTTCTGAGACATAGCATTACATAGATCAATGTATTCTTGAAGGTCCAGGGTAAAGGCAGAATGGGAAAGTGCAGCACTGCAGGGAGTCATAAGGCATCAAGGAATATTACCATAGGGCATATTTTGTTTTCCTCTTGAGTCAGGTTGTCCTATTTTTGATTTTATTAGTATTGTAAGCCACCTTGATGCAACTTTTCTTGGTAGCATCTGGTCTATCAAGTTCATACAAACATTAAAAAGCATAAGGGAAACAAGTACAAGACAGTGGCATATAGACCAAAGACAGTTTACATGTATTGCGTTATGAAGAGAACCACAATCTCTGACTGCTGTCCAGTGCATATCACTACAATGACTTGACTAGATGAGAGGTTAGGTTGAAAATGTGTGAGTTGGAGAAGAACCCACATAGCTGTAACTGAAGGTAGATAGTGTAGTAACACCAGTAGGTGTTGGTTCTGTTTGAAATGGGAGCAGGGAAATGGCCAGAAAGAGAATACAAACAGCAAGTCAAAACGGTCACAAATAAAGTGTGACAAAATGGAGCCTTTCCCTTGTCCGCCATTTGCAGATTTGGGTCTGAACTTAGGGGGGATTTGGTTAACCAGCATGTAAAATGTGTCTCAGTAGAATAACAGGAGTGGAAGAGTAGTTAAGTGGTTAGAGCAACAATCTAGCATCCAAGATATCTGTGTTCATTTCCCGCTGGCACTCCTTGTGACCTTGAGCAAGTCACTTTACCCTCCATTGCCTCAGAAGAAAAGACCCGGCAATCTTCATCCAGTCATACCTTGCCAAGAAAGCCCAGGGGCTGCTGGGTCACCAGGAGTCAGCATTGGCTTGATAGCACTTAAAAGAAAAAAAAGAACAGGAGATCTATGAGTGAGCAAGTGTGGATAGTGGCCGATGGTGTATGCATGAGTGTGTGTTTACCACTTGTATGATGTATATATCTATATGGGAACAGTTTAGCTGTTTATGGATGGGGATGTGAAGATGAGATGTGGGTGGGGTCTGCGCAAGAACAGACAGACCTATGCGTATGGATAGACCACTGTAAACAGTCAGCTGGAGCCTCCATAATAGGCTTATATGAAACACACCTAAACATAAATATAGACAGCAATAGGGGTAGGGAAGGAAAAATGAAAATACGCAAAGCCAAGTTGCATATTAGTATGGAGTGATTGTTGTAAGAAAAGGGAATGGGGTGGAGGTGGGAGGAAAGATACTGGAAATTGTTTTGGGCTCCTTAAGAGAAGCAGTTTATAAACTGAAGGAAGGAAGAAAATAAATTAAAGATGATAAGATGTGACAAGAAGAGAGAGACTGGCAAATGTTTGGAGGTAAGGGAATTAAGCGCATTTCTGGAAAAGCAATACAGCAATGAGACAGAACTTGTGACGCTCATGGACAGTTTGTTTGTATTAAGTTTTAAGTAAACTGGGACTGGAGTTTCTAGAAAGTGAAGAGCACTACTCTCCAATTAGTTTGCTGAGAATAAAATATAGCACAATGTGTTACAAAATAAATCAGATTATGCTCTTCCAAAGTGTTCTGGGAAAATAAAAGCAGTAGAATATAATATAGATCTTTGCTTCTCTCTCCTCCCCATTACCTTGTTAACTCAACACTTTCCTGTCTGCCCAGGGGAACTATACTGATTATGCACATGCATCATTTCTGCATAATTCTGCATCCCTGCATAATTTATTTTTTGGTGCATAATTTCTCCTTTTATGTTTTTTTATGATGCTGGCTGCATATTTTAAAGACTGCTTGGAAAATTATTTATATTGTTATCAGGGGGCAGAGACAGAACACTCAGCAGCTCCTCATTCTCTCTTTTTTCTTTTTTTTTACTACAAAAACGTACCCAAATGTTTATTAGTGTCTAATGTTTGCAAAGAATGGTTCACATAGCTGAGTGCTGAATGGATCCAGCATGTGAATGGTGTCGTTTACCACAAATACCTGTCACGTACTGAATGAATTTGATAAGAACGCACCAGTTTAGTTTACTGGTTTTCAGAATATATGCCTGACATGAAAAGGACCCAACAGAGTTTTAAAGAATTCAGCTAATCAACAATAGCAGAAGAGGGAACTTTGAACGCCAGTAAAGGATGTAAATTTATTTATCTATCACCTTTTGCTACCTCTACCTCTATCAGTCACAGCGGTTTACAAATAACACAACTTTACCATTAACAAACATGCTAATCAAGGGGGCATCACTAGCCCCAGGGGCATTGGGCTTCTGTTCCGACTTCTTGCTCTATGGACTGTGGTGGTGGTCTGTACTTCTAATCTAGCCACCAGCACCTCTCCTGCCCACAGGGTTCAATGATTATCTGTTTGAACCTTGTATGGCGGAACTCTTTAAATAGCTGCTCAGTGAAGAGCATAAGGGAAAAGGAGAGGTACTTGTGGCAGGAAGAATGGCTAGATTGGAAGTGTTGACTATGGTTAGCACCATATGCATAATTTATTTATTTAAATAACAGATCTTTAATACCGCTTTATCATTTTAGTCAAAGCGGTTTACATTGTAACTTAAACTTGGGAATGTACATTAAACAGGGACATTGATAACTTGGATTCTTCTGAGGTAATGGAGGGTTAAATGGCTTGCCCAAGGCCACAAGGAGTGCTAGCGGGAATCGAACATGGTCTCTTGCTTCCTAAGCCAGTGCTCCAACAACTAAGCTACTCCTCCACTCCAATGAAGGGAGAGCTGTGAGGCGGAGAGAAAGATGTTTAGGAGGCAGAGGCTAGGTGGGCAGGAGTGGGAGAATCAGAACTGGGGGAAATGAGGGATTAAGGTGGGAGGAGCAAGGAAGGCTTGGAATGAGACAATGGGGATTTAGAGATTGAAGATGTTTGTGAAGAGTGAGAATCAGGGCTAGCCCTAGAGTAGGTTCAAGGTGTTGGCACCCTAGGCGAACCTTACATCTTGTGCCCCTCTGTCTAGCTGTCAGAGTCTATTGACTAGCTTTGAATGTTCTGCTCTTTGCTGCCCCCGAAAAGCTGCCACCCTAGGTTATCACTTGTCTGTCTGATGGTTCGGCTGGCCCTGGTGAGAATTCATAATTTGGAGGAGGGGGGAGGGGGGAGCAGGGCTTTAGAATAAAGCGAGAGTATGAGTTGGGGATTCAGTAGGGGTTGAGCAGATCAAGTACTCAAGATGTGGGTGTGGATTAGGAAGGAGACAGGGATTGGGTGGAAGGATAGATTTGCAGAGATTGGATAGGGATTTGAAAGAGAATAGGAACAAGGATTGGTTATGAGAGAAAAAAGTGTAAAGTAGGGAATCGGAGATGGGGAGCTATTAGTGACTCAGAAATTGAGCGAGTATTGCAGGGAACAGTGGGGACTTGAGTATTGGGTGGGGATCATGAGAAGAGGTATGTTGGTGGGAAATTTATGATTCAGAGATTTGAGATGGGGCAATTGATGTTTAATGGAGTAATAGAAGGGCTAAGTACTGGGAAGGATTTGCAAGGTAGTGTATAGGCGCTGGAGAGCTATTGAAGGGGTAAGAGGCAGTAGAAAGGGATAGGGGTGCTGGAAATAGGGAGAAAAGCAGTCAAAAGGGATGGGTTTGTGAAGTTCTATATTATCAGTTGTTTATCAAGCCTAATCCAGATTCCTGGTGATTATCACTAATTGGACAATGGTTTCACAGGATTTCTGGCATAAGAACATGGTAAAAGAAAAATCTTTGGAGTAAATCTCTACAACAGGAGTCAACAGATTCATAAGGAAAAAAAATCCACTTAGCATTTTCCACAGAACTGCAGACCAGATAAACTTTGGGTCAGTCAGGAAACAGGAAGAAGATAACCAGTAATACAAGAGCAGGCTAGACAAACCTAGACCCAGGGAGATGTTATGTCCTTCTTCAAGCTGCCTGTCTAACCCAAAGGTCACCGATTCAAAACCATCCTCTACTTGTGGGTGAAAAAAGCCTGTTGGGTTATTTTTCTGAAACTTCTTGTAATAATATTTCAGCTTTTCATTTGTTCAGCAACAGCTACCTCTAACAAAATTGCTCCGAAATAAAAATTTATAAAAAGAAAATGAAACAAAATTAACTGCAAATGAGGAAGGCAATGAAATGAAACAATTCTTTTGCCTGAAAACTCCTAGTTGCTATTGATTATATTACCCATGGCATTTCCAATTCAGCCCCCCCCCCTTCTTTATTTGTGGATTTGAGAGATATAAGCAATCAATATTTTGTCTGTTTTATGATCAAGGTGGATTTTCTTTGATATATACCTATTCTGTACAAGTGTTTGCTCACTTGGATAAATTATAAATATAAAATAAAACAAATAGAAAAGATGCACATTTCCCAAAGCTCAAACAACTCCCTCAATATAACACCATATCATACATGGGAAGAATTTTTTTTTGTGTCAAGAGACCTCAGCAAGGGGCATAGATACCATAGTAAATACCAACTGCTCCCTTCAGTCTGCTTCATTGGCCTCCCTCTCAGTTTTTTTTTAGAGCATGTAAATATGCGATACACCAACTCCCAAACATTAAGAAGAAGCCGAATTACTTAGCTTAAGACCAGTGTCTCACTGTAGTCCATGCAGTCTCACATACACTATAACTGCTCCCCCATTTGACTCGGTTTCGCCAGTACTTCAGCGGATGCTTCAGGAATATAGGTTAGCAGAATTCAACCACCACATGGCTGTGGAAGGCTCCTATGCAATGGTATTCTATAGCAGGAGTTTGCTGTGGTTTCTTTGATAGTATAAATTGACACATCAGATTGAGGAGTCTATTTTTTTCTGCATTTGCCAAAGTTGACACATGCCAATCCCTAAAAATTTTAAATATTTTTTCTTTTCTATCTTTGTCATCTTAGCATTTTATTTGTCTAATTGGATTGGCTTCAGTCTTTTGTTTTCATGTTACTTGTGCCACTTATAAGCTCTTTTCCAGGGTCTGCTTTTCATTTCTTCTCTCTCCTCCGGTCTTTTCCTACATCTGTTTGATATAAATCTTTACTCACCTTTTGTTTCCATTTCTCTCTTTTCTGCCTCTTCACCCAGTTAGGGGATGTGGGAGACCTAGGAATGGAGGGGAGAATGAAGGCTAAAACCCGTCTCCCCCTTCTTTCTCAGCTTCCTATTCTCTCCATCACTTAGCCCCTAGTTACCCATTGCTGCCCTATGTGCTCACCCCCTCTCAAACCATCATCATTTACTCTCCTTTAAGGGGTATGGTTACTAAGCAGCGGTAGCGGCTTCCATATGATGACTTCAATGGGGCTGCAGCTCCGATATTGTACGGAAGCCACTACGGCTGCTTAGTAAACATACCCCTATCTCACTAGCCCTAGTTCCTTCCCATTCATTCAATTACTCCTTGCATCTAACCCCTTTCTTCCCTTACCTCTACCCAGCTTTGTCATCCTTTTTTTACCTCCTCCCCAATCTCATTTCCACAGTCTCTCACCCTGGATTCCACAGTCACAATCCCTTTACATTTCCTCTCTATCCCCTCCAGATCCTTCATGCCATATCTTCATCTTTCAGTATCCTTTAGGGGTTGGGAGCTATCTGAGATGGTAGGCCCTGAAAGGCGGGTGGTTGCTTTTAGCTGGTGCTGATGCCCCGAACTGGCATCGTACCCTTTTGCAAGGGGGGGGGGGTTCTCAGGAGGGGGTTGCCATGTTACTGCTGCCACCACTTCTGATTGACAGCAGCTAGAAAGCGGCCCTGATGGCTCAGCTGCAGATAATGCCACCTCTTCAGGTGGTGTCATCTGCAGCTGTGATAGTGGTGATTTGGGCAGGCAACATATGACAATTGCTCATGCGCTTTCTGCCTCCTATCGCCATGCTTTTCCCCCTTGATCCTGCCTCCCCTCATTTTTAACACATCAATTTTCCCATGTTAGCACTGCTATGACAGCTAATGCTCTTTACTAATTACCACTGAGCTTGTCTGCAAACCTGGATTCCTTAATTTAATAGTAAGAGTAAGGTGTGAGAATTGGTTGGGCATTAGGGCTTTTATCATATTTTATTTGTTGTATAAGAATTGGTTTTGGATTGTTTTTCCTGAATTGAATATGCATTTATGGCTTATATTTTAATAAAATTTACAAAAATACAGATTACGATAGCTTATTTATGAAACTGCATCGTTTATGAAATTTTCCTTTGAAATGTATATGTATTTATGAATGGACTTTTTAATGCTGTATTTTATAATTATGTTTATAAAATTGTATTTCCTTTTGTTGTAAGTGGTCCTTCAGAACTAAAAGGGTTGGATATAAGATTTAGCATTTTTCGGCATTAAATGCATGCAGAGTCTGGCTTATGGGAGGTTTCCATTTCAAAAAAGGCAAACAAAAAATGTGCAATTTGTGGTCACTTTAGTAATTATTGTATTCTATATATGTGACTTGACTGAACAATTCTGCTAGCATTTAGTTTCTGTGTAGGGACCTGCAGCAGTCTGGTTTGTTCTGTTTTTCATTTGGAGATGCTAAGGGAATGGGCTGGATTATAGGAAACTAGGAGAGCAGCAGAAGGAAAGGGGCAGTGTTAGGGGAGAAACGGAGAAGAGGCGAGAGGTCTTACATGTGCACTAGGTGCAAGGAGCTCTTTGCTCTCAGGGAACGACTCTGGTCTCTGGATGTTAGAGTAGCAGACTTGGAGGAGCTAAGGCAGATGGAGAGGTATATAGGCGAGACATAGTAGTGAAGTTCTACTTGCAGTCTGGCAGCCTGTGTTGCCATGGAGGAGAGGAGTCACGTGAAAGGAGAGCATCATCTTGGTGTGGCAGGAAGTGACCCTGTAGCTAGGACCTGTCCTCCAGGTGATGTAAAATCCTCTCACACCGAGGAGGATTCTCCAGGGCCATGTGTCCTTGAGGGAGAAGGTTTAGGACAGCCGTTATGTTGGTGATTCAATCATTAGTCATGTAGATAGCTGGGTGGCTGGTGGACGTGAGGATTCTCTGGTAACATACTTGCTTGGGCAAAGATAGTAGACCTCATGCACTACCTAGATAGTTTTAGACTGCTCTCTTGGTACATGTTGGTACCAACGGCAGAGGAAAGTGTGGGGAGGGAGGTTCTGGAAGCCAAAATTGGGCTTTTAGGTAGGAAGTTGAAACCCAGAACTTCCAGGGTAGCATTCTCAAAAATGCTTCCCATTCCATGTGCAGGACCCAAAAAGGCAGGCAGAACTCTGGGGTCTCAATGCGTAGATGTGACTATGGTGCAAGGAAGAGGGTTTTGGATTTGTTAGGAACTACACAACATTCTGTGGAAGGTGGGGCTTTTCTGAAAGGATAGGCTCCACCTTAACCGGGGTAGAACCAGGTTACTGGCATTAATCATTAAAAAGGAGATAGAGCAGCTTTTAAACTAAATAGGGGAAAGCCAATAGTTACGCAAGAGCTCATGTTTTGGAATGATGATCCTTTAAGGATACTAGCAAAAGAGGGATGTTACGGCATTCCAATAGAGAGGTTCTAATAAAGGTAAAAGTAACCCAGATGTCTAAGTACAGAGCAGACAGAGATGAAAGATCCCAAATATCCCCTATGAACTGATAACCAGGTTGTTAATATGAACAAAATATAACTTCTGAAATGCCTGTATGCAAATGTTAGACGTCTAAAAAATAAAATGGGAGAGTTTGAATATGTAGCACTAAATGAAAGGTTAGATATAATAGCCTTCTCAAAGATCTGGTGGAAGGACGACACCATGATACCTGGGTACAAATAATATTGCAATGATAGGGTAGATCAAATTGGTGAAGGGGGTTGCACCCTGTAAGAGAGGGCATTGAGTCAAACAGGATAAAAGTTTTGTAGGAAACAAAATACACTATAGAGTCTTTATGGATAGAAATTCTATGTAAAAAGGGGAAGGCAATGGCAGTAATATCCACCTGGCCAGAATGAACAGATAGATGATGAAATGCTAAAAGAAATAAGGGAAGCTAACAAACGTTACAATATAGTAATAATGGGTGATTTCAATTACCCCAGTATCGACTGGGTCAATGTCACATCAGGACATGCTAGAGAGATAAAGTTTCTAGATGAAATAAATGACTGCTTCATGGAGCAACTGATTCATGAACCAACATAAGGGGAAGCTATTTTAGACCTAGTGGAAAACGGGATCTGGTGCAAGAGATAACCGTGTTGCGGCCACTTGACAATAGTAATCATAACATGATTGCATTTAATTTAATAAATGGAGGGAGGACAGCAAGGAAATCCATGGCACTAGCTTTTAACTTTCAAATAGGAGACTATGATAAAATGAAGAAAAAATAGTAAAGAAAAAAAAAAAAAACTAAAGCAGCATCTGCAAAGGTTAAAGGTTTACATCAAGCATGGGTATTTAAAAATACTATCTTGGAAGCCCAGACCAGATGCATTCCAAACTTTTAATTGTTTATTTATAAGTTTTAACAATGTTTACGAGCATGAAACTTGTGACAGAAACATAAGAGTTGTAGTGCATAAAGAACAAACAAAAGGAAAATTGGTAATATCTCAAGTATAATTACAATACAAATCTAAAAGTAGACCCCAATACAAAACAAGGGGCAGAGTAAAAAATATATGGGGAAATATATAAGTGAAAACAATCAGAGGAAAGGCATTAGGCACACACCCCAGCACTCTCAATACACTGCGTTAACTATCCTAAATCAACACCGTCCCCTCCCAGGCCCACCACAGTCGGACGTTTCTTAAGGTCCAAGAATGACCATAGCTGTTCAGGTGCAAAGAAAATATATCTAACCCCTGCAAATGAAATAAAACATTTGCAGGGATAACACAGACGAAAGCTAGCCCCCAGAGCAACTGTTTCTTGTCGCATGATCAAAAATTGGCATCTACGCTCCTGTATAGTGTGACTCACATCCGTAAAAATTCATATACATTCACCCAAAAAGGGAATAGAAAGCTTTTTAAAATATAGAGACAACACTCTAGAAAGATCAATTTCAAAAACAAAAGATACCAATAACGTAGAATGAGCCTGCACTGAGAAAGAAGAGCATTCAAGGAAATCTGTGAGATTATCAGGAACAATTGAAAGAGGAATATCTTGCCCAACTTTTTTTCACTGGTAAAAAATAGGCTCTGGTTATAGAAGGATATGCAGAATCAGGAATAGTAAGTACTTCGGACATATACTTCTTAAGGTTATCCAGAGGAGACATGTTAATTAACAGGAAAATTTAAAATTCTCAAGTTTAAACCCCTGAACTTATCTTTCAAATTGCTCTAATTTTTGATGAACAACTAGTTTATCCTTCACCAGTTGGTCAATCACAGTCTTAGAGTCACTAACGTCTTTAATAATACCAGCAAACCTCTCGTGTGTGTCCTTTTCAAAGTTCAAATGTTGCGTCGAATTCTGAGCCACTACCTGCACCAGAGCAGAGACATCCGCTGCACACTTAGAAACAGTTGCATCCAGCTTCACCAACATCTTCCAAATGGAGTCCAAGGAAATCTCACCCAAATGCTGCTGCTGAGAACCTGCAGGCAAGTTCAGTCGGGAACTATCCACCACAACCGAAGAAGCACCAGAAAACAGCTCACCAGCCAACTCAGGACCTTCCTCAGATCTCACAGCATGGGCTGAAGGAGAGGAAAGCGGCATTGAACAGGACACAGGCAGACCCACAACTCCACCATCCTCCCCGAGGTAAGTAGAGCAATGTCTATGGAGCCTGATTCCACAGGCTCCGACTCCAGCGGGACTGCCGAATGCACTGTGGGTTAGATGAAATCTGCTCAGCCATGGCCACCTCCCCATTAGTTGACCTCAACAACGAGCCCTCTGATGCAACCTTCTCTAGCACCAGGGCCTTAAGGAGGAGCACCTCGATCTGTTGTTGTCCAGCTGCGGAGGAAACACCCTTCGCTGGCTTGGCTCTGGGGTTTCCACGCCACTTTGGAGGCATCAGGAAAAGAATTGAGGAAAGAAACACGCCACACTCCTAGCGTGCCACCATATTGACTCCGCCCCCCCCTCCACATTCCAAATTTTAAGAAGGATGGAAGGAATGCCAAACTTCCAGCATGATTTAAAGTGAGGTCAGAGATGCTATTTTAGCCAAAAAAGCATCTTTCAGGAAATGGGAAAAAAAAAAAAAAAAAAAAGAGTCAAATGATGAAAACAGGCAACATAAGCAGTGGCAAGTTAAATACAGGGCATTGATAAGGCTGTCAAAGAGAATTTGAAAAGAAACTTGCCTTGAAAGCAAAAATACACAATAAAACTTTTTCAAGTACGTTCATAGCAAAAACCTGTGAGAGTGTCAGTTGGACCATTAGATGATAGAAGGGTAAAAAGGGGCGCTAAGGGAGGACAAGGCCATAGCTGAGAAACTGAATGAATTCTTTGCTTCAGTCTTTACTAAAAAAAGGTGTAGGGAAATTACCCATGCCTGGAATGTTATTTAAAGGTGATGTATCGGAAGAATTGAAACAAATTGATAAACCGGGAAAATGTATTACAACTATTTGATAAACTAAAGAGTAGCAAATCACCTGGACCAAATGGTATACATTCCGGGTGCTGAAAGAAATGAAATATGAAATTGCAGACTTAATTTTAATGATAGTTTACAGACTATTAATAGTATCTGTGGACCTAAAGATTGGAGAATGGCCAATATAAAGTCAATTTTTAAAAAGGCTTTAAGGGGTGATCCTGAAAACTACAGACAGGTGAACCTGAAGTCAGTACTGGGTAAAATGGTAGAAACCATTATAAAGAATACAATTACTGAACATGTAGATAGTCATAGTTTAATAAGAAAAAGCCAACATGGCCTCAGCTTTTTAGAGTTCTAGACAACTCAAACATTTTACACCCGCACAAAGTACTGAATTTCCTCAATACTGCCCTTATCGATTGCTCAGTCCTTTCTCCTTCTTATTTAACATTTTACTAGTTCCCCTAGCTACGTTAATCCAGGATCTGGGCTAGAATTGTTTCTAGTTTGCAGATCTACACATTGTAACCTATACTGATTCTCAAAAGTCTGACTTTGCTCTTTTGAACAACTGCCTCTCAGTAGTTGCCACTTAGCCTTCTACCAATAAACTCAAACTACACTCCATTAAATGTGTCGCTATATGGTTCTCTGATATAGTTCCACTACTGTGATTAAGTCCTAGTATTAATGCTCACAAGTCTCATTATCTTCCTCTATTAGAATTCTAGGCATGTTGGGCGGCATTTCCAAAGGCATTTCCTTGGGTAATTGCACTAGTTAACCATATAAATGCCTTATCCGGGATTTCCGAAAAGGACCTACATGGGTAGTGCCTTTTGAAAATCCCGGATAAGTCCCTAACACACCCAGATGCTATGCGGTTAGCATCAGGGCATGTTGGGGGTTTTCTGGGGCGGAGCAGGGGCAGAGGAATGGGCTAAACAGGTAGCAGCGATTTTCAATGTTACCCGCTTAGCCCTCTGTGCTTTAAAGATAGGTGAGGTTTTTCCTCGCCTATCTTTCTGGGTTGTGTGGTGAGAACCAGATTTTCAATGCTAGACCCCGGCACTGAAAATACAGGTTAGACAGATTGCGGGTGGGCTATGAGCCGACGTGGCACATAGCACCGCCTAAATGAAAATCTGGCCCACTATTTGTCTCACTTCTCACTTTTGAGAACCATGTTTCCTTGGTGACCTGAGCCTGCTTTTTCTCTTTATTTTACATTCACTTACTAAGGAATGGCCTAGATGAGGACCTACTTACCTTAACCCATGCTTTTGTACTTAGACGATTGGACTACTGTAATTCCTTTTTCATTGGCCTCCAATTTTTCACCATCAGAAGACTTCAGACAATTCAAAATACTGTCATTGATATCATCCCCAGTGCTTGTAAATATGATCACATCTCTCTTTTCCTCATGGAACAAATGTGTCTCCCTGTCTTTCATTGACTCGGACAAAATTGTCCATATCCCTGGAGTCCTTCATTTCAAAGGCAATTAAATTCCTCAGACTCAATGGGAAAGTTATTTTACTTGATATGCAGAAAAGACCAAAAGTTGCCAGAGTCCATAGTATGGACTCTTAAGGATTCTCAAGAAAAATTAAAAGCCTAAATTAAGAATCTAAAAGAAAAAGCAGGAAAGCTATGCCCTTTTGGTTGACCAGCAGCCTCAGCTCTTTTTTATCTCCCATTAACAAACATTTAAGAGGACAAGGAGAAAATTGATGAAGATATAATTGATTTTTGTCTAATATTACTCATCCCCGTTGGTGGTCCCCAATAACCTCTGTATAAAGCACCTGAAATAACCTTGACCACCTGAAGATAGTTCAGAGACTTTTCTCCTTTAACAAGCATATCAAGAAATAGGATGCATCCTTCACGTTATGAGAGAAAACCTTAAGTAACCGAAGTATCCGGATGCCCCATCCTTTGGCTGGCGGCAGTCATAACACTTTACCACCACTCGAGCCAAACCCCTTTCTTTCACATCCCCCCCCCCCCCCACAAAGACACACAGACCACAAGATTGGTGAACAATTAGTTGGTCGCAGCTTTATTTATAACATTGTAAAACTGGCCGAACATAGGCCAACAAACGTTCTTAGTCAAAACGTTTCCCCCCCCCCCTCCACCTCCCGAATTCCGGATGATACCCCACCAGCCATTTCTAGCAAAGTGGTGCATCATCCACCCCCCCATTGCCCCTCCGCCCGCCTCGCCATGTAATTAGCAAAGGCCGGCATTTTTCCACCGGGCAGAGATCACAACCGTGATGTCTCCCCAACCTGGGGCAATGCCGCTCCTCTGCCAAGCGTCATTCACCTCCAATGCCCCCACCGGGTCGGCGAGCGCCGGCTCGCTACCCCGCCACACCTACAACCAAGACCCCCCCCCCCATACCCAGCTGCGACAACACCCCCCAACCGGTAACCACGAGCAAGGGGAGGGTGGGAGGGAAACCTTTTCAGCGGCTGGCCACGCTGCAAAGAGGGAGAGCGCACGCCAGCGATCTCCCTCGCGTGCCGCCGCTCCGCCCCCGACCGGCACCAGCACCAATCGTGAGGCACTACGTGTGCACGCCACTTGCTGGTGCCGGCCGCACTCCTCCTACGCTCATCCCCCCCCCCCACCTGCCCACTGCCGCGAATCCACCGCCGCCAGGCTGGGGCCCCGGGAACCCGGTTACTGCCGGCCTCGGGACCCTGCCCAGCGGCGCGGCGACATAAAGTCTTACATTCACTAATGTTCCTATTAAAGTGGAGGCAGTTAGCCCTTTGATTCCAGGATTTTCCAAATGTTCCTCTATCTTTTTAAAATGCCACATGTATTTGCTAATGAAGCTGTGCCTCATTGTGTTTCTGAACCTCCAACTCTTTCAATGGGATATATTTCTGACCTTCAAAATTAACTGAAGTCTTCCAAAGATACAAAACAACTAAATCACAAGCAAAGCAACAATTTGGAACTACTGGTTTAAAGGAGAAAAACGGATCTCAGTGACTGCCAAATAATGCTGATAGTACTTTGGTTCTTCTCAGACCACCATCACCGATCCAGTAAATAAACTCCTTTAAAAGGATTACAATATGAAATATATATCTATAAATAAATTATTTACACGACAGCAGCAACAATTATATCACAATCCATGTAATGAAAAATGTATGTTCTGTCTTTTCTTCAATAAAGTGCAAACAATTGAAAAATCACTCTTTTCTTTTTTTCTTCAATAAAGTACAGATTAAGAAGTTACTTATCTTAATGATGAGCAGAGCTGAAAGGCCACTAGACTCGATGATCACAGCAGAAGGGTCAACAGCAATTATAAATTTTGTCATAATTTGTTCTTAATTCAGATCAAAATGCTTTTTTATCCAGATGTTTGTCTTTTGTACCTTGGGCATCCTTTGATTCTTTCTCTTTTTTTGTTGATTTAGAGAAGTTTTGTAGAAAATTACAATTAGCATTATTTTTTGGGAAGAAAGTTTGAAAGTTCTTTGGTGAATAGGATTTCACCATTGTGTCCAGCAATGACTCTATTGGAATGCGTAGGTAACTAGTTAGATACCTTTTTGCAACCTCTTGTTACATTAAATCAGTCTTTTCTCAGAGATACCACTCAGCTTTTACAAATTTTGGATAACTTTCAAGGGAGGTTATAGGATTGATTTTTGGTAACAGTTGATGTCTGTTCTCTTTACACATCTATTCTGCAGAAAGCTGCAATATTAATAGCCAAATCAGCTTTAGACCTTAAACCAAGACCTCATGGAGATACCCACTTCTTTCTTGAAAGCATTATTATCGATTGCATTAAAGAATTTTTTTTAAGATCATTTTTATTTACAAATCTCAGGTACTGCAATGGATGCCACACTTGCACCATCTTTGGCCAACTTATACAAGAATGCATTTGAGAATACATGAATTTATCTGTATAAATACATGGAGAAAATTGCTTTATGGAAAATATTGATGACATTTATAACTTGGAGTGGATCAGAAGATGAGCTTCAAGATTTATTTTGTTGGTTAAACACCTGTGACCCAGCTATAAAATTTGAGATGCTCTACAATAGTTCGACTAAATTTTTAGATGTCTCAGTCTCTATAGTTGATGGTAAATTTATTATCACAGTTTATTCTAAAAGTACTGATCAAAATACCTTCTTACATTTTAATAGCTTCCATCCTGAAGCATTAAAACGGGGTTTAACCTTTTCACAATTTTTTTGATTTCGCCGAATTTGTTATTCTACAGAAGAATTTAAATATAAACCTAAAATTTTACAGCTTAAATTTTTGGCTCTTGGTTATCCGAAAACAATTGTAAATCAAGCTTATAAGTGAGTTTTGTATAACCATCTGGAATTGCCGCTGAAAGGAGGTACTCAGAACAAAGTTATGAATTGTCTACCTTTTATTATGCAGTTGTCTCCATGGGCAATTGCTATAGCTAAAACTGTGCAGAAGCCATAGTCATTCTTGAAGATACATTTGAACTTTCGGAAAAAAAGAATTACTAATTTCTTATAGTAGACAAAATCTTAAAGACTTTCTATGTCCTGCAGTATTACCAAAAGAAGTTCCTTCTACACATGAAGAACCTGGTCATTTTGCTTGTCTAAAGTGTCAGATCTGTTCCATCACCAGAGAAGAGTCTAAATTTGTTAATTTAGTGGATAATAGGAGTTATTATTTATAACAGCATACATCTTGTATCTCAGAAAGCGTAGTTACACACCTGTAACAGGTGTTCTCCAGGGACAACAGCAATCATTCCTCACATATGGGTGATGTTAGCGCTGACGGAGCCTGCGTGGAGCAGTTCCCCAGCTTTCAAAGAACGCCTTTGGGACATGCTACCACGCATGCATGGTCCCCTTCCCACCCAAGGGTGCCATCTTGCTCAGTCAGATGACATAGCTAGGAAAGCAGTAAAAAACAAACAAGGTAGGGAGGCAACTCCCAGGGGAGGAGGGAGGGTTGTGAGGACTGGTTCCTGCTGTCTCTGGAGAACACCTGTTACCAGTGAGTAGCTACACTTTCTCCAGGAACAAGCAAGAAGTCAGTCCTCACATATGGGACTCCCTAGCTACAGGTTGCCGAGGACCGAACCACGAGAGCACCAACGGTGACCAATCGAGTAGCCATGAGTTGCAAAAAGTGAGTCTCCACAGAGACTCTGCAAGATCCTAGCGTCCAGTGACACTATCACTCCGGTAGCCTGAACACAGAAGGGTCGGAGGGCACTGAGAATATTACAGAGTACTGCCTGGCCAAAGGCACTGTCCCTGTGGGACTCGCTCTCCAGGCATTAGTGAGCTGTGAATGTATGAATTGAAAACCATGTGGTGGCCTTGCAGATTTCAGTCACCGGCACTGAGCGGAGGTTGGCCACAGACATGGCCATCGCCCTCAAGTGATGTGCTGTGATCTGGTGCTTGAGGAAGAGGCCCACTTGCTCATAGGCAAGGGCAATACAGTCCACCACTCAAGTGGACAGAATTTGCTTAGTCACGAGACCACCTAGTCTGCTGGGGTCATAAGACAAAAAGCTGAGGAGCTTTTCGATGGACCTGAGCCTGCCGTAAGTAGATTGCCCATTTGTAATCTAATGTATGAAGCACTAGTTCCTCCTTGCTGACATGAGGCCATGGAAAGAAGGTGGGGAGGACCACCTCTTGGTTGAGGTGGAAAGGAGACATGACCTTCGGGAGGAATTTGAGGGGTGTGTGGAGCACTACACTGTTCTTGTAGAACCTTGTATATGGTGGATCTGCAACCAGGGCCTGGAGTTCACTCACTCTTAGAGTGGACATAAAGGCCACCAGAAAGGCCACTTTCCAAGACAGATACTGCAGGTGGCAAGTTGTCAGGGGCTCGAACAGTGGTTTAGTGAGCTAAGAGAGCGCCACGTTGAGGTCCCACTGCCACTGGAAGGCAGAGAGGGAACTTCGATAACAGGAGGCCCCGGAGGAACCTGGAGACCAGGGGCTGGATTGAGAAGGGTTTTCCCTCGACAGGGTGATGTTGAGCGGCTATGGCGCTCAGATGTACCCTCACCAAGTTAGATTTCAGCCTGGTGTGTGACAGGTGCAGTAGGTACTGAAGTACTAATTGCACATGGCAGGAGAAGGGATTCCCCTCCTTTTCCACACACCAGGCAGAGAACCTTCTCTACTTAAAGGCATAAGCCCATCTGGTAGAGGGTTTTTGGGAGACCAGTAGGATGTCTTCAACTTCTCCTGGAAGATTGAAAGGGGCTGATGCTACCCTTTGAGCAGCCATGCTGTTAGCATTAGTGACCCCAGATTGGGTTGCAGGAGGGAGCCATCCTCTTTGTACAGGAGGTCCAGGGCTCAGCCCAGTGGGACTGGGAGTGCCATCGTTAGGGAAAGCAGCATAGGGAACCAAGGTTGCCTGGGCCACCTGGGGGCAATCAGTATAACTGATGCCCTTTCACTGTAGATCTTGAAGAGGGTTCCTGGTGACCAGGGGGGGGGGAAATCGGTGGGAACACAGAGTAGGCCCTCAGCCCATGAGATCAGGAAGGCATCTACCGCCACTCTCTCTGGGTGCGGCTGATGGGAGCAGAAGCGGGGTAGCTGTGTGTTGTCTGGAGAGACAAATAAGTCCATCACGGTCCTGCCCCAGAGATGGTTGCTTTGTTACTCTGGGGTGTAAGTGCCACTCGTGTGGGCGAAGGAGTCTGCTCAGCCTGTCTGCTACACAGTTGTCCTGGCCTGGGAGGTACACCACTCACAGATGCATGTTGTTGCATGCTGTGAAGGAGAGGCGGGCCACTTCCTCCTAGCAGAGGGAGTATCAACCCATGCCCTCCCCCTTCTTGTTTATATAAAACATGGTGACCTGGTTGTCTGTCTGAGCCATATGGCCTTGATGGTCCACATGCTGATCCAAACAGGTAGAGGAGATGAGCCGGCAATGACTGGAAGGCACTGTACCTCTGCTGCCAGTTGCCTGAGGCATTCTGCCTTTTCTCTTGGGAGGATGGCCTTGACCTGTAATGTGTCCAACTGAGCACCTATGAACTCCAGGCTTTGGGCTGGAGAGAGATGGGATTTGGGGTAGTTGATGATGAACCCCAAATGGCGCATTAGGAGAGTAGCACGCTCTGTGACCTCTGAGACAAGTACCGCCCCTGTTGAGCCAGTCATCCAAGTAGAGGAAGACGAAAGCCCCTTCTAGGCACAGGTGGGTGAATACTATTGCCAGGCATTTGGAAAAGACCCTTGGCGAGGAGACCAGGCCGAAGGGAAGCACCCGGTACTGGTAGTGCCCTCCTCCCACCACTAACCGTAGGTACTGCCTGTGGGAGGGGTGGATCAGGATGCGAGTGTACACATCCTTTAGGTCCAAGGAGCACAGCCAATTTCCCTGGTGGAGGTAAGGCAGCAGTGCTTCAAGGGAGAGCATCTTGAACTTCTCCCTCACCAGGGAGGGAGGAGTGGCTCAGTGGTTGGGACAGGTTACCTCAGGCCGGAGGGCCGGGGGTTCAATTCCCACATGGGGACAAGTAACCTCAGGCCAGAGGGACTGAGGTCTCTAGTCCCATGGCTGCTCCTTGTGGCCTTGGGCAAGCCACTTAACCCTCCACTGCCTCAGGTACACTTAGATTGTGAGCCCTTCGGGGACAAGGGAATAAAAAAGTACCTGTTAGTATATACGTGTAAACCACTCTGATGCGTAAGTAAAGGGCGGTATATCAAATGCCTAAACCATAACCAGAAACCAGAAACTTGTTTAAGTTTCTCAGGTCTAGTATGGGCCTGAGGCCCCCAGTTCTCTTTGGGACAAGGAAGTATCTGAAGTAGAAAACGTTTCCCCATAGGTGTTTGGGTACAGGCTTTACTGCATTGTACCTGAGCAGACCTACATGTTCTGAGAGCAGAAGGGTCTGGTGAAGGAGAGGTCGCACTGGCTCTCTTGGAAAGAACCTGGGTGGTACCTGCTCTAGGTGGAGGAGGTATCCTTCCCTTACCACCTGCAGTACCCACTGGTCCGAGGAGAGACTGACCCACTTGTGGGTGAAGAGTGCCAGGCGGCCCCCTGTGGGCTGGTGTAGATCTCCTGGGGGAGGGGAGACCCTGCCCCGGGAGTCAAAAGCTTCCCCGGGGCTGGGCAGGATCTGGGGCCTCGAGCTTCTGTGCCTTTGGCTTCTGAGCCCCATGGCTTTGTCTTTCAGGGTGAAAACCCTATTGCTAGCCCGAGAAGGGCTGGTAGTGGTGACTCTGCTGAAAGGGCCCTTTTTTCTTTGGGAACAGGGGTCTTTTCTCTGATGGTTTCTTATGGGGAAAGGATGAGGATTTCTTGGAGAGCCTCTGTCAAGTCACCATGTTGTCCTCGATCTCAGCCGCCTTGTGGGCCATTGGTTTGCCAAACAGGTTCTCCCCAATGCAGGGGATGTCGAGCAGCTTGTCTTGGACCCTTTGCTCGAGGTCTGAAGATTGCAGTCTGGCTTGGCATCGGACGCCGATGCCAGCTGCTGCTACCTGAGCCACTGACTCAAAGCAGTCACAGGCCACCTGGTTAAGAAACAGAACACTCCTTGATCCAGGAGGTCAGGGATTGGAACTGGAGGGGTTCCCCAGTAAACCCTGCTGAAAATCCGGACAACTTCTGGGTACATGCTTATGTACAATTCATAGGCTTAAATTCTGCAGCCCAGCATTGAACCCTGGTAGCACTTGTGCCAGAGGGCACCGATGGCTATAGTATCCCTTCCAGGAGGGACGAAAGAGTGGGTCTTCTGGCTCTTAAGTTTCTGCATGGTCAACTCAATGACCATGGAGTTATGTGGGAGTTAGGGCTTGTGGAAACCAGAGCCCTTCCAGACGCAGTAGATGGCATTGAGGCACCGGCTCACCACCGGCACCGAGGCCGGCATCTCACACATTCTGAGAAGCAAACATTTCACACATTCCGGTGCAAACGCTGGTCGAGCTGAGCCTTGATCAAAAAAGACAGAAGGAGCCAAGTACAGTGCCGGGAATGGCGCCAGCTTGAGGCGGGAAGAGGAACCGGTATGTAAACCAAGAAGCTAATTATTTAGAGGATAATTAACAAGGATTTTTCTGGGGAAACAAGACAGACATCCATGGGCTCTGCGGAACAAAGGAGACAGAGCAAGATGCACCCTTGGGCGGGAAGGGGACCATACATGTGTGGCAGCATGTCCCAAAAGGCTTTCTTTGAGAGCTGAAGAAATGCTCTGTGCGGGCTCTGTCGGCGCCGATGCTTGAGGATCAGCTCAATCAGCACCATGAGAGTCACCTTGGGTGGAGACTCATATTGGAGAATCTCCAGTTCCTCGGTGCGCGGATCTTCCTCTGCCTCAGTTTTCACCGAGAGGACTCTGGCCATATCCTTGACAAAGTTGTGGAAGGCCACATCTTCCAGAGGAGAATGTGCCGGGGGCGATGGGTCTGAGGGAATCTCTCTGTGTCACCTGGTTTCCAGGGACCCCTCGTCAACAGTCTCCCATTCTGAATTGAGTGGTGATGAGGAGTCCGAGGCCCTGCAACTCATAATGCTGGGGCCAAGTGGCTGGCGGGCTCTGGAGGATCTGGAGTCAGAGTCACGGAAACTGGCTGTGGAGGACTGGATGCCCCGATTGGCGGTGCTTGGAGCTCGACTCAATGAAAGGGGCACTCCCCCACAGAAGGGGGCCCGGTCATCAGGGCAGATGATGCGGCTGAACCACCCATCATTGCGTGCCGTAGGGCCAGGATAGCAGTTAGCAGTGATGTTCTGCTCCAAGGCCGCCATTCTGGTTTCCAAGCCAGAAGGCTCGCATCTTTTGGTGCGGGCACAGAGGATCTTGGGCCTGGCACCAGCACTCTCACGAGTGCATCCTCAATGAGGAATACCTTTACATTAGAGGGTTCGACTTGGGAACATCTTGTGAGTCATGAGATGTTTCACAGTAAGTTCCATACTACTTGTCTGACTACTTTTGTGGTGTATGTAATAATATGTCCCTGTAAGAAACTTTACATAGGAAAGACTACACGGAGTATGAAAAAGAGATTACAGGAACATCAGTCTTGCATTACTACCAAAGTGTTATCTGCTCCTGTTGTTCAACATTGTCATGATTTTCAACATTCATTTCAGGACTTGCGGTGGCAAATTCTGGACCATGTTCTGGACAAGACAAGAGGTGGAGATCGGGGGTCCCGTCTTCTGTATCGCGAACACTTCTGGATTTATCAGTTAGATTCACTAGTACCTAAGGGCTTAAATTCCTCCATAGATTGGTGGAGCATTATATGAATATTAAGTACGGGGGTTGATGATTACAAGTGGACGGGCCAGGGCGTATTGGCTGCTGATTAGTTAAGTCATCAAATTGAGACAAATAAGAGGGGGAGGCATCTTCGTTAGTTTTACATCTGCAACAGAGTTTTGAAGAAGTGTTGAGAGTATCAGGAGCCCAAAACACAACGTTGGGTCAACAATAACAATATAATAATATGTAACGTTGTGAGTTGGAGACATTATGCATTCTGATTTCAAGCCGACTGTTTGGTTCATTCCTTTTTGAGGAAATGAAATATCACATCGGGACATCAAGAGGGGAGTCCTTTGGAAAGTTGAGTATACTTCCATTGTGATACAAAAACTGTGAAAAATGTTGGCTGTTTTTGAATTACACTAGTGGACTTATGTCCTACATTAGATAATGCGCCACCTTTAGTTTGGATTCATTTCCTATATTAAGTCAAAGCTACCCTAGGATTTGGATATCTTATGGGTATGGTTAGGGGTTGCGTCTCCATTTTATAAAAAGAAAAAAAGGAACGTTCATGCTACGAGAAGGCTGTACACCTTCAAGGCATTAGTTCCGACAAAAATTTATAGTTTTAGGTCACATATCCCTTTGTTTTTGGGAATAAGCCTACAATACTGGCAAACCACTGAAGAGTAGATGGGTAGTGCAACCCTCACAATGGGGTCCATTTGTAAACATTCAAGTTGTTTTATTCAAATGAAGAAAATGTTGGGCCATTGTCACTTTAAATTAAACCCATATATTCAATATTGGGGCCATAAACCATTATTAAAGTGGACTGGGGAGCGTAGACTACACTGGAAGAGTCCAAGAGCTGAGTACATTCATCTGATTGCAGAGCCTGTCCGGTGGGGGGGGGGGGGGGGAGAAGGGGGGAACATAGCACGGAAGTTGTTTAAGGTGGAACTTCCCTACTTTGCCAAAACAACTATCTCGTGGCCTGGTGTAAGAGCACACACTGCGCATGGGGAATGCATATTTCTGGACCCCCAGGACATCAGCAGGGATTGGGAAGGGAGGGGGGGGGGTTAAAACCCAATAAAAATAAAAACCAATCATACCAGATAGAAAGGTTTAATCTGGAATTGTCATATATTTGATGTATTGTTCCAAACTGAATTTTGTGTTACTGTCTGACATCTAATACACAGATTTCAATTTAAAAAAAAAGGACTGGGAAAATCCACAACTTACCCCTGGGATAAGCATTATGGAATCAGTCTACTTTTTGGGAACCTGCCGGGACTTGTGACCTGGATTGGCCACTGTTGGAAACAGGATAGTGGGCTTGATGGGTCTTTGGTCTGACCCAGTATGGCATATTTTATGTTCTAATATCCAGCCACTGGCATTGAATATCCGGTTTGACTGGATAGCAAATTAGCTATCTGGTCAGTGGCGATATTCAGTTGCTGGCCTGATAGGCCAGCTTCTTGTTGGCCTACCTTTAGATATAAGGTTAACCAGAAAGTGGCTCAATGTCATCGCTGATCGGCTAATCCCTGGTGCTGCCCCAGAATGCCCTGGCTCTAAGAGGTTAGTGTTGGGATATTCAAAGTGAGTAGGAGGGGGATATTCAACAACACTAAATGCTTTGTGCCACTGAATATCGCGCTGACTGTGGTTTAGCCAGATAGCAGAGAGGAAAACTGGTGAAACTGTTTTGAATATGCCTCCCGCTGTTCTTATATGATTTGGTTATTGTATATAGCTATTCAGGATGGGTGGAAGCATGCAGATGTGCAAAGGCTGATAAACACTTTTAGTAAGAAATTACTGAAGGATTTTATTCCTCACTGTGAAATACCTCTGACCATTAAAAGAGAAGTGCCCACTTTACTGTTAAGATTATAAAGGAAGTTTGCAAAGCTTTGCAGATTCATCAGAATTTATTGCCCTCACAACTCATAAGCTTCTTGCCTTGTTGAGCATTAAAATGACATATTAAAAAACAAACTTGTACAAATCTGTTCAAAAATTGATTTAAAATGGTCAGATGCTCTTCTTTTAGTGCCAATGAATTTGAGATCCATATCATAGAGAAAGAGTGGAGTAGGCCCACATGGGGTAGACCCATGAGATTACCAGCACTATTTCCTGTCACTGCCCATTTTGCTGAAATGTGTTAAGACCTTTCATTTACAGATATATAGGCAGCTCTTCTCAAGGAACCAGAAGAGCAGTGCCATCCCATTCAACCAGGAGACTGAGTGCCTGACAAGGTTTAACAATGAAAGACTTTGCTGGAACTGGGCTGGAAAGGCCCTTACCAAGTATTGCTTACCCACCCATACTGCTGTGAAGTGCCGAGGCCTCCAGCTATGGGTCCACTTGTCACATGTATGAAGTCCAAAGCAACAAGAAACTCTCCAGCGCTAGATGCATCCAATAGCCAAACCTATCAGCCTTAAGTCTCCCTAGGTCAAAGGAGCATCGCTGGCTCTGTGATCCTGTCAAACTAGAAGAGCATTTGCGACTTTCTTCTAGGCAAAGGTTGACAATATCTAATGCTTTCTATTGAAACCCTTACAGTTGTGATGAAGTGCTAGTAGCCTCTCCCTTCCCTGAAGAGAATTTGCCACAATGACAGAAAGAGAATCCTTGCACTTGCCTGTGCACTAGAGTTATAAGGATTACACTAGTGTGAAGGTGGAGGTGTGGCCTAGTGGTTACAACAGCAGCCTTGAACCACAAAGACCAGGGTTCAAATCTTACTGGCACTCCCTGTGGTCTTGGGCAAGCTACTTAACCCTCTTTTGCCAAGGAAATACATACTGTACCTCTCTCCCCTGACATTTCACAGCTGAACCTCTGTCTTTCCCACATTGCCTCCTGGTTATCGGAGCATTTTCTCCATCTTAATCCAGCAAAATCTTCAGCAATGTGGGTTTCTCTCAGTGGTACCTGCCCCACTCTTGCACCTTCTATTGGATCATCTACCATTCCCCTTACCTCTTCTGTTCGCTATCTGGGTGCAATTCTGGACTCCTCTCTAACTTTCTCTGAGCATATTTCAAGGGTTTCCCGTTGTTCCTTCACTGCTCTGCGGCAAATTAGGGCCGTCCGGTCTGTTTTTCCCTCTAGCGCCCTAATTACTCTTGTCATTGCCCTTGTAATCAGCAGACTGGACTACTGCAATGTCTATCTAGCTAATCTTCCCAAATACTGTCTTCAGAGGTTACAACGTATTCAGAATACCGCAGCTTGCCTCGTTACTTTCTCCAGTAGATATGATCATATTACTCCTGTTCTGCTCCGTTTACATTGGCTTCCTCTCCAATATCGCTTTCAATACAAATTTCTGATTCTCCTTCACCGGACCATTTACACCTGTACTCCCCGTTACCTGGCAGACTGTATTTCACTATATTCTCCCCATCGGCTGCTTCGTTCAATTCATGCTAACCGTTTGTCTCTTCCTTCACCTTCCCAAGCCCGTCTGGAGCAGACGCAGCACTCAGTCTGGTTTTTCCTTGGTCCTTTACTTTGGAATATGTTACCTACCTCACTTCGTCTAGAACCATCCTACCCTCAGTTTAAGACACTGCTCAAAACTTACCTTTTCCAGAAAGCTTTTGACCTTCCCCCTGAAGCTCCCCCCTGATTGGTCTCTGTTTGTGTGTTAACCCCATGTATCGTCCTTGCCTGTTTTCTTATGTCCTTTTGTGTACTCTGGTTTGGTTAATATCATTTCTCCTTATGATTTGTTATGATTTGATGTTAAGTGTTAACACGATCTGTTTTTTATGACCTATTATGGTTTACTGTTACGTGTTCTAATGTGATTTCTTCACTTTCTCTTTACCCTTCTTTCCTATCTAAATTTTGGCGTTCCATTTCTTGGGTTGTGGTGCTAATCAGTTTTTATTGTACACCACTTAATGCTTTTGCAATAGCGGTATATCAAATTTTAATAAAGATAAAGATAAAGACCATAACTTGCCTTGAACTTCTCCTGGAAAGGTGTGAGCTAAATAAATATGAAGACAACATCTTCCTTAACACAGTACACTGGTATGTCTAGGACCTGAACCGGACTACTTATTGAGTTTGAGCTTATGTGCAACATCATCCAGAAGATGTGGTACCTATGTTTATCTCATGGAAATGTGCAGATTACGACACTACTATGTGCCCACACCCAAATAAGTTTTGGGCCAAACAGAGGTTGATTCAAAACATCTACATTTAATTAGCCTTCATTGCTGCTAGCCTTGAAATGGCATCCACTCAGTAGACTAAAGCAATGAGACTTTCCCTGTGCTTGAATCATTGGGTTTTGAAGTAGCATTCAGAACCTATCAGGGAAGCTCTCTCATATGCAGACTTATGGCCTACCACGGGTTGCCATGGGCTGGTCAAAGTTGCTATATGAGCTACATCACACCTGCAGAGCAGTATAGCATAGTTACTCACCTGTAACAGGTGATCTCCGGGAACAGCAGGAATTTAGTCCTCACATATGGGTATCGTGGTACCAACGGAGCCTGCGTGAGAACGCTCCCCAGCGTCCAATAGGAACGCTTTTGGGAGCATTCCTCAGTACATGCGCGCTGCCTTCCCGCCTTTCCAACTGTCCCTCTTCAATTAAGTTTGTAGCTGAGTGAAAGGATAGAGGGAGAGAGAAAAGAGATAAAGAGAGAGAGAGACAACTCCTAGGGGAGGTGGGTGGGTTGTGAGGACTAAATTCCTGCTGTTCCCGGAGATCACCTGTTACAGGTGAGTAACTACACTATCTCCAGGAACAAGCAGGAATGTAGTCCTCACATATGGGGACTCCCCTAGCTGAAGATGCCAGGGAGATAGCCCCAGGAAGGTGCCACCGTCGAAGGTGAGAATCCTTCCTCCCATGAATCTCTGGCATCCCACCAGGGTTGGTGGGTAGGAGTTGGTATAAGTTTGAAAGAGATTTTGAAGAACAGCTTGGCCAAAGAAGGCATCCCAAAGAAGGAGTGGAGGAGTGGCATAGTGGTTGGGGCAAAGTACTTCAGGCCAGAAGGTCAGGGGTTCAAATCTCACTAGAAGACAGCAACCTTGGGCTGGAAGGACTGGGGTTTCTAGTCCCACAGGTGCTCCTTGTGGTCTTGGGCAAGCCACTTAACCCTCCATAGCCCATGTTCCCTGTAAAATAGTTATCTCCAAGTTATAATGCCCTGTTCAATGTAACTTCAGTTTGTTCAATGTAAATCACACTGATGCAGAATAGCGCAGTATAAGAGAATATAAATAAAACCCCGACGGGAGACTTTATCTAGGCAGTAGTGGGCTGTGAAGGTGTGTACCGAATCCCAGGTGGCTGCTCAACAAATGTCATCGATAGACACAGAGTGGAGATTAGCCATAGAAGCTGCCATGGCTCTCACATTATGAGCTGTGACATGGTCATGAAGAGGAAGACCCTTACTCTCATAAGCAAAGGATATGCATTGGGCAATCCATTTAGATAAAGTTCTTTTGGAGACTGGAAGTCCCAAATGACTAGGGTCAAAAGCTACAAAAAGTTGCGAGGACTTTCTCTGTTGCTGTGTTCTTTGTATGTAAAAAGGCTAAGGCCCTTTTACAATCCAAAGTATGAAGGTTTCTTTCTGCATTAGAGGCGTGAGGCCTTGAAAAAAAATACAGGAAGATAAACTGATTGGTTTAAATGAAAAGGCGAAACCACCTTTGGCATAAAGTGTGGGTGAGTTCGAAGAACAACCTTATCATGATGAAATCTAGTATAAGGAGGATCAGCCACTAAAGCTTGCAATTCACTAATGCGACGGGCAGAGGTGATTGCAATTAGGAAGATGACCTTCCAAGTTAAAAACTTAAGGTCTGTAGTGGCCAAAGGTTCAAAAGGCGGCTTCATGAGCTGCCCGAGAACTAGATTTAGATCCCATGCCACCGGTGGTGGCTTGATGGGAGGTTTAGTTAATAAAAGGCCTTTCATAAATCTTGATAGGAGTGGATGAGAGGAAATTGGTTCTCCATTTAGAGGCTTATAAGAAGCTGCAATTGCACTAAGATGGACTCTTACCGAATTGGTCTTTAACCCAGAATTCGATAAGTGAAGGAGATACCCCTAGAATCGATACTAGAGTATGACCAGGGGGTTTAATCCCCTCTTGGAGCACCATATAGTAAACGTTTCCACTTGAAGGCATAAGATCTTCTTGTGGAAAGTTTCCTAGAAGCCTGAAGGATATCTTTTACCTGCTGGGACAGGTTGAAATCCTGGAGATCTAAGCCTTCAGCAACCAGGCCGTGAGGTGCAGGGACTGGGGATTCGGGTGCCATAGCATCCCGTTCTCCTGGGAAAGGAGATCTGGAGCATGCCCCAACTCCAGAGGCGCCGCTTGAGAGAGATGCAGAAGCAGGGAATAGCACGTTTGGCGTGACCATCGTGGTGCTACGAGAATCATGCGACCCCTGTCTCTCTGAAACTTGAAGAGTGTTTTGGGAATGAGGGGAATGGGTGGGAAGGCATAAAGGAAGTCCTGACCCCTTGCCTGACAGTTGTGCACCCGAATCCTGGAACAGAACCGGGAAAGTTTGGCATTCAGTGGACTTGCAAAGAGGTCTATGTTTGGAGTGCCCCAGAGATGAAATATCTTTGCCACCTGGTCTAGGTGGAGTGACCACTCATGAGGTAGCAGTACTCGACTGTGTTTGTCTGCCCGAAGGTTTTGAATGCCTGGAAGATATACCACTAGAAGGTGAATTTGATGCTCTCTGGCGAGGGCCCATAGTCGTAAAGCTTTGTTGCATAACAGAGAGCCTGTCCCACCCTGCTTGTTCACATAGAACATGGCTACCTGATTGTCCATCTGGACTAGGACTGTCTTGTAGCTGAGCTGGGCGTGGAACACTCGCAGAGCTAAATAAATTGCTCTTAATTCCAGGAGGTTTATGTGTAAACCAACCTCCTGTGGAGTCCAGGTGACCTGGGTAGAGAGATGATTCAGGTGTGCTCCCCAACCCACCTGTGATGCATCTGTTAGGGTGAACTGAAAGAGGGGTTGATGGAAAGGAGACCCCACTGTCAGATTTTCTAGTGATTGCCACCATTGGAGGGACAAAATTAGTCTTTGAGAGATTGTTATTTTGTCCGACAAATGACCCATGGCCTGTGTCCACTGTGTGAAGAGGGTCCACTGAGCTGCTTGCATGTGGAGGCGAGCATATGGGACTACATGAACTGTAGATGCCATGTGTCCCAGTAACTGC
This sequence comes from Ichthyophis bannanicus, assembly GCA_033557465.1. Classification (NCBI taxonomy): domain Eukaryota; kingdom Metazoa; phylum Chordata; class Amphibia; order Gymnophiona; family Ichthyophiidae; genus Ichthyophis; species Ichthyophis bannanicus. The sequence goes on along the minus strand of CM066032.1, from coordinate 1,094,070,185 downwards.
AGTAGTTCCCGAGCAGTGAGGGAGGATTTGCCTGCTGCTTGGGAAGCTAGCTGCATAATGCGAAGACACCGGGCTTGTGGAAGGAAAGCCCTTGCCTGTCTAGTATCCAGACAAGCTCCTATGAATTGTAGGCATTGGGAAAGAACTAGTTGAGACTTCGGGAAGTTTATTTCCAATCCCAAGTATTGGAGGATTCTCATTGTACGGGACAGTGCAGTGCTGGCCTCTGCAACTGTGGAGGCTCGAATGAGCCAGTCGTCTAAGTAAGGGAAGACAAAAATCACCAGGGTTCATAGAAATGCTGCTACTACTGCCATGCATTTCGTGAACACCCTTGGTGCTGAAGCCAGACCAAAAGCAAGAACCCTGTACTGGAAATGTCTTCCCTTGAAAAGGAAACGTAAAAATTTCCTGTGATCTGGATGGATGAGAATGTGAGTGTATGCATCCTTTAATTCTAGAGAGCAAAGCCAGTCCTGGCTTTGAAGGTATGGCAGAAGAGTTCCTAGAGAAATCATTTTGAATTTCTCTCGAAACAGATATTTGTTCAATTCTCTGAGGTCTAGAATGGGTCTGTGTCCCCCTGTTTTCTTTGGAATAAGAAAATAGGGGGAGTAGAACTCTGTCCCCTGTTGAAAAATGGGTACTTCCTCTATTGCCCCTTGGGCAAGAAGTGTGGAGACCTCGTGATCTAGCAGATTGTCTGCAGAGGTTTGTGAATTGAATTGGTTTAGAATTGTAGGAGGGCGTATGCTGTGAAAATGAAGTTTGTACCCCTCTCCTACAATGGACAAAGTTCAATCTTCTGCTGTTACCTGATGCCATCTGTTGACAAAGTGGCATAACCTGCCTGGAATATTGGGGGGTTGGGGACCCCTCAGAGGCAGGAAGGCAAAGCTCTCTAGGAAGGAGTCAAAGCCCTTGAGGGGGCTGAACCTGGAGAGCTGGTTGGGCTCTCGGGCCTTTTGGTTTCTTTTGTTGTCTGGTTTGTCCCTTTTGGGCAACCTGACCTGGAGTCTGGCTCTGCTGGGTATAGGAAGGATAAAACGTCCTCTTTTTGCTAAAAGAGGGTTTTTTATAAAGTTTCCTTTTGGCTGGAGTGGCTGTAGACTTTGACAATCTATCTAAGGTAGAATTGTCAGCATCTAACTCGTTAGCCTTTTCCTGCCAGTTCTTGCCGAAGAGATTCTCCCCCGTGCAAGGAATGTTGCCTAACTTGTCCTGTACCCAAGTCTCCAAGTCTGATGCCTGTAGCCAGGCAATCTGTCGTGCACCAATGGCAATAGCAGAAGTTCTGCTGATGCTTTTGAAGCAGTCAAAGGCTGCACGATTGACAAACTTGGAGACATCCTGAGCATGCTTAACTAGAGCAAGAAAATCTTGTCTCTTATCATCTGGGAGAAATGGGCTCATAAGTTCCAAGTCTCCTGTGACTTCCTTAAGGAACATTCCCATATATAGGATATATGAACTGATCCTAGCTGAAAGCTTGGAAGCTTGAAAAGTTCTGCATCCAAAAGCATCCAGAATCCTGCATTCATGACCTGGAGGATTGGATGCATGTCTCTTTGCACTTTTCAACCTACGCATGGCTGATTCCACTACCATTGAATGGTGTGGCAGCTGAGTTTTCTGAAATCCAGGACATGGTGGAACTCAATACATAGTATCAAGTCTCCTAGAGTGAAGAGAAGTAGTCAGAGGTGTCTCCCACATTCTGAGCATCAAGCTATGCAGAATTTCATGGATAGGCAGAGTAGCTGCCTCCTTAGGAGCTTTAGGATATTGAAGGATTTCCAATTCCTTTGCTTTGGGTTCCTCTTCAGGAGCTACTGTGATTGAAAGACCTTTGGCCATATCACGGATGAAATCCTGAAATGATATGTCCTCTGGAGGTGACATTCTGTGTTGGGGAGAAGAGGGATCTTCTAGGAGAAACCCTCTAGTGCCAGCAGAATTGTCAGAGTCTTCGGAATTGGAGGAATCTAAGTATTCCTGACCCAGATGCTCTCGCAAAGCACGATCCCGGTACCGATCGAAGTCGGTACCAAGGTGACCCGGTACCGCTTTATCCACTCCAGCCAGAGGTGGCATGGGAAGAGTTCCCACTGGGGCCGGTACCGTTGGTACCGGCATCGTCGGTGTCTGAACCAGTGTCGGTACCGTCATTGGTGTCGATATCGGCACCGGTGCCCTTGGGACCACCGGTACCGCAGCTGAAAGAAGAGCTGTGATACTGCATTCAATAGCAAGAAACCTCTGGTCTATCGACGCTGCCGATGCCTGGGTGTCGGTACCAGTAAGAACATCCGGAACCCCTGAGCATGGCACAGGTTGTTCTTGCGAGGTTGAGGCCTCGAGAATATCCTGAAGCCCCATCGATGCTTTGGAAGCCGAAGCCTCCCGCCGGGGCTGTTTTGCTGGTGTGGTTCCCTCAAGGGCAATGCCAATGGCCTCTCGATGCTTAGCAGGAGAGCTACCCTTTGAGGACCGGCTTTTGTGTTTAGTTACCTGAGATCCATGGGAGGAAGAAGAGGCCCTTGACGATGTCGATGCAATGGATCTGGCATCTGAAAAAAAGAGGGTACTGAGCTTTGTGGCCCGGTTCTGTCTTCCTCTTTTGGTCATCCACATGCAGGAGAGGCATTCAGTTGGAGAATGATCAGGTCCTAAACATTTTAGACACCAAACTCAGTGACGGAAATGGTACCGCCACACTTAGTACATTTTTTAAAACCACTAGTTGGCTTTTCCATAATTTAGGAAAAAAGGGGCCTAATGCCCAAAATGGCGCCTAGCACCAAAAAGGGAAGTTTCTGAAAAGAAACAGTCTAAGTTTAAGGGGGGGGGGGGGGGTTTGTATGAAAAGAAAAGAAAAGAACCGGCTGTACGGTAGGCGTCGTGCGGTAGGCAAACACGACCACAAGAAAGAATTTTAAAGATGGAATTTTCTGCGGTGACAGGGAATAGGTCCTGTTGGCTCCGCGGAAAACGAAGAACTGAAGAGGGACAGTTGGAAAGGCGGGAAGGCAGCACGCATGTGCTGAGGGATGCTCCCAAAAGCGTTCCTATTTGACACTGGGGAGCGTTCCCGCGCAGGCTCCGTCGGTACCGACGATACCCATATGTGAGGACTACATTCCTGCTTGTTCCTGGAGATCCATCTAATCTGGATGAGATATCAGAATCAGCTAGATATTGGGGCATTGTTTTTAGGATTGCCTGCACTATCCAGAGGTCACTTTGTTGTCCAATTTGCTGGAACAAAATCAGCAATGAGACCTTGGATGCTTAGGAAAAGATAACAGCTGAAATAAATAGCGCTATAACTATGGTTTTGCAGAATTGCATGGCATTAGACTTTATCCTAGTCAGTAAAGATGAGGTTTATGCCTTAATATGGAAGCAATGCTATGTATATATCTCAGAAAACACAAGTCAAATTTTAGATCATGCTGAAAACATAAAAGTGGCTACACTAGATCAAGCAATGGAGTCTCTGTAAATGGTTTGGTGTCCTTGGAATCAAATATTTTATAGCATTTTTATGTTGCTTGTGCTGTTTCTGTTATTTAATTCTCCAGCTTATAAAATTTTATATACATATGTACAGGTCTCTAAGGAAGCTGAAGATGAGAAATGACATACATGTTCTTATGAATATGCAAGTTTGAGAAAAAACTGTGCTAAAGAGGCATAAAAAGAGGGAGTGTGGAAGCAAAATGAACTAAGCCTCCAACATTGGTCAAGGTAAATCATGCGTAACATTAAAGAAAGAAGGAGTGAAGTAAAAGAGTGAAGATGTTCTGAGAAAATGTAATTAAACTTTGCATGAGCTTGCTTTTCTGCTAAACTCCCTTTGTAAAGTTGATAAAGAAGTACCCCTTGTACGCCTGGTAAGGAAAGCAAGGTGCTATATAAACCCCTGCCTTATATAGCTGGGCCGAGAGTTCTTACTGCTGCTGGAGGAAACTGTCAACTTGAGATTTTCTCTCTCCCTGTGTTCACTTGTAATTGATCAATAAAGAGTCTATGACAGATTCTCATCCAAACACAATGAGAAACTCTTTTTTTCATACTACGCATTTAAAAAGGTCAAAAGACGGCAAACGATGGCCAGCATGATTTAATGGTGAGGTGATGAAAGCCAAAAGGTTATCTTTCAGAAAATGGAAAGGAGACCCTAATGAAGAAAATAGGGATGAGCAGAAGCACTGGCAAGTTAGATGTCAAAAAGTAATAAGGCAGGCCAACAGAGACTTTGAAAAGAAGCTTGCTGGAGAGACAAGAAATGATACTAAAATCTTTTTCAAGTACATCCAAAGCAAAAAGCCTGTGAGGGATCTGGTTGGACTGCTAGATGACTAAGGGGTAAAAGAAATGCTTAGGGGGGTTAGATTAATAACAAAAACCACCAAAATAATTCTTTGCCTCTGTGTTTACTGAGGAGGATGCTGAGGTCATACCCAGTCCAGAAAGTGTCTGATTTCTGATGATTCAGAACAACTAAAACATATTACTGAAAGTCTAGAAGATATAACAGATCAAATTGACAAATTCAAGAGCAACAAATCACCAGGACAGATGGTATTCATCCCAGCATCCTAAAGGAGCTCAAATATAAAATTGCTCACCTGTTACTAGTAATATACAGCGTATAATTCAAAATAACCATGGTACCTGAGGATTGGAGGGTAGCCAATGTAATGCCAATTTTTAAAAAGAGCTCCAGGGTGGTCCAGAAAACTATAGACCTCTGAGCCTGATGTTGGAGCAGGGCAAAATGGTTGAAACTGTACTAAAAATCAAAATTATGGACCATATCGATAGACATGGCTTAATGTGAATGTGTCACCATGGGTTCAGCAAAGGCAAGTCTTGCCTTACCAATTCAATAGATTTTTTTGAAGGTATAAAAACATTAGTGGATAATAGTGAGCTGGTTGATACAGTATATTTGGATTTTCAGAAGATGTTTGACAAAGTCCCTCATGAGAAACTCCTTTGGAAATTAAAGAGTCATGGGATAGGGAGCCATATCCTTTTGAGACTTGTAAACTGGCTAAAAGACAGGAAACAGAAAATATGATTAAATGGTCAGTTATCCACATGGAAAAGGGTCACAAGTGGAATGCCCAAAGGTCTGTACTGGTACCTGTGCTGTTTATTCAGTCATTCAAAGGCAGAAAATTGTGAGGATTTGAGAACGATCAAGGTGTATATCCAAAATTGCTACCTCATATTTAACCAGGAGTCTTGATCACCACCACGATAATCGGCAGGAGTGTGATTGATCACTTGCAAATGGAGATCCTGTAAAGACAGATTCATCTGTAGCCAGTGTTGAACCAACAGAGCTTATCCTTGACCTAAGAGATTCTGTTTTTATGCTCATTTAATTCTCCACTTTCTCCTGCCAATAAGTAGGGACACACTATTGCATAAACAATATATAAAGAACTGCAACTGGTAGACTAACACTGCAATTTTCTACCATTATTCAGGCAAATCCAATCAAGACCAGGAATCACAAAATCGCACCAACAGCAGCGAATGCAGGCAGCATGATTAATTTGTATAGATGGAAGACTCTTTTCCTTGATAGGATCTCACCAATATTTTTGCCCCTTTTATGAACAATGAGTAAAGAGGCTATAGAAAAGGTTGGTGCATTCAGGTTCTAAGAACATATAGAAATTACCTTGATAGAAAATCAAGGAAATCAATGGAGAACACCAATGTTTATAGCCTTGGACTCCTCCCTAAGAAGCAAAAATTCTCACCTGTGCAGCTTTACAAAAATCTGGAAAAAAATTATATCTTCTTTCCTAAAAAGAAATCATCTTTATGTCTGAAATACAGTTTCAGAATCTAACTTCTATCAGATTTTAAAGCAATGTAGCACTAGTAGTCACAGATCCAAGATGAGTTCTTTTTCAAGTATTCCACTTATATCCAAGCTATCTTTCAAGATAGGAGGCCTCCCTCCTCTGCCTTCCTTGGTCACCTCCTTTTCCTTCCTTCCCCAGTCAGATAAAAAGCTCTTACAATTGAAGGCATGTTTTCCATGATACTTTCAAGATCTTTGATATGTACCTTTTAATCTTACTTTCCCACTTAACATACTGAGACATTGTAAAGTTAAGAAAACAGATTGAATCTCCTTCCTTGATGATCCCAGATTTCCTTCTTCCTCCTAAAGGAGAGCTGATTTATCACCACCTCCACAAATTATTTTAAACTTCAACTATTTTCTCCACTCTATTGATTCCCCTAGCTTGTTCTTCCAAACCACAATCATGTACTTGCCTTTACTCCCCAGCTCAGATGTTACAGCAAGAAGTTGCTTCATAATACAAAAATACCAGCTCTACTAATTAACCATAATGTATCATTAAATTATTTGCACTTGTTAGTCTCTAGTACTATGACAACGGAGAGCACAGACCTCAGAACAAACCTCAGATCACCATTGAACACTTAAAGCCAAAAATGTCGTAAGCATTTCAAATCGAGGCAAATTACATCAATGGTCTGTGAACAGCCCATCCGTCCGCCAATAGTGCTATAATACTGGAAACATAGTAACTGATAGAATTTAACAACAGTAACTGCTTTAACAAATAGTATACAGTCTTCTACAATAGTATACAACCTCAAAACAGTAACTGCTTTAGCAAATATACAATATTCTACAGAAGTGTATAAATCTGTCAAAACCACTTATACTATGAGAAGCCCATCAGTTCATATCCACCATCTCCAACCAGATCTCCAGATCTTCAAGGAAATCGTTCCAGTCTCAACATCAGGTTTCCAGGATAATCGTGCCAATATCAACCCCTCCAGGATAAGCATGCCAGTATCAACCCCAACGCCACTTCAGACGTCCCTTTTAGCGTTTCGCAGACACTGCTTCAGGGGGATGTACCACCCGGCGCCACATCGCGCCGCTCAGCAAAAGATGTAAAAATCACTAAACTTCATTAACAACCATAGTCACCAGTAACCAGTCACCAGTAAAAGGGACGTCTGAAGTGGCGTCGGGGTTGATACTGGCACGCTTATCCTGGAGGGGTTGATATTGGCACGATTATCCTGGAAACCTGTTGTTGATACTGGAACGATTTCCTTGAAGATCTGCAGATCTGGTTGGAGATGGTGGATATGAACTGATGGGCTTCTCATAGTATAAGTGGTTTTGACAGATTTATACACTTCTGTAGAATATTGTATATTATTTGCTAAAGCAGTTACTGTTTTGAGGTTGTACACTATTGTAGAATACTGTATACTATTTGTTAAAGCAGCTACTATTGTTAAATTCTATCAGTTACTATGTTTCCAGTATTATAGCACTATTGGCGGACGGATGGGCTGTTCACAGACCATTGATGTAATTTTCCTCGATTTGAAATGCTTATGACATTTTTGGCTTTAAGTGTTCAATGGTGATCTGAGGTTTGTTCTGAGGTCTGTGCTCTCCATTGTCATAGTACTAGAGACTAACAAGTGCAAATAATTTAATGCTACATTATGGTTAATTAGTAGAGCTGTTTTTTTTGTATTATGAAGTATCATTATTAAGCTCTGGTCTAGGCCTATATTTATTTGTTAGTACACCAAAAAGTTGGTCAATGCAACCAGGAGTAGCCTAATGTTAGAATACTGACTTAGTAATCAAGAAACCAGGGTTCAATTCCCACTAGCACTCATTGTGGCCTTCGGCAAGTCTCTTAACCCTCCATTGTCTTGGAAGAAAGACCTGGTAATCTACTTCTGGTCACACCGCCAACACTGTTCCCTCTAAGCTGTGCGTGTGTGCGCGCACACACACCTCGCCGAGCGAGCGCACATACTTTACAACAGAGCGCACAAAAATTACGGTTCTGATTCTGATAGAAAACACCACAGACGTCTTAAAATTTAAAAGTTGTGATTGTAATTACTAGAAATTTTCCGCTTCATTTAGTAATCGTCTATTTTCATTTAATTTGATTAAAATCAATGTGGTGTACATACTGTATTTTGACGTGTAGTCAAATTTTAAAGTATATAACTCCGAGTGTCATTATGTGACGCACAAAAATTTAACCTTCCTTCAAAAGCTGCACAGCTGATATTTTATGCGCACAAAGCCTACAGAAAATTAGAGGGAACATTGACCGCCAAGAAAACCCAAAAGCTGCTGGGTCGCCAGGAGTTAGTATTGACTCAAGGGTAAAAAAAAAAAAAAAAAAAAAAAAAAGCAGGTTATGCCTTGACATTTGATGCAAGCACCTCTGTTGATAGGGCTGTCAACAGGCTCCAGATGCACCCCACAGGCTTGATCCAGTTCTGGGTTTACCACATTGCATGCAGGGACATGTAGTTCTGATTTCTCCATTGTACTCCATAAGAAAAGCAAAGCTATAAGTCCCTGCATGTAATGGGGTAAACCCAGGAGTGAATCAAGCCTGTCAGACACATCTGAAACCAGTTGGCAACCTATCTATTGAATCTGAAGTAAGGTTGGAATTAGTGTAAACACCCAGCAGTTTAATCTCAGTATAGTATTTTAATTTACATCCAGGTAGAATTGATTCTTCAGCTGGAATCTCTCTATCCTTAAAATTAACCCAAAGCAATTTGGTCTTTTCTGGATTAATTTTCACTTGGTGCAATGATATCCATTCACACCATTACTACCTTCCACTTCACCCAGGGACTCGATAATTGTAATAACAAGTTGAGATGGTTAAGCAATACCTAGTAGAAATTTCAGTATCACTGATTCCACTTCCATTCTATCCATATTAACATGACCCACCATGGTTCCTGCCAACAACCCTAGAAACATATCCAGGGCAACGTTGGAATTCACTGAATTCAGCTCAATGCTTAGCTGAGATAGAGGGCTGTGCAGCTCCAGACTCAGCAATACAACAAGCATGTTCCGCATGCTAGCTCTGGTATCATGAGCTCCAACACTACTTCTCATTGCAAGTAGCCCTCCATTGTTCATTGGGCAAGTTTGGAAGTCCCAGCTGGGTTCAAAGGTATGATCCATGCTTTTCCTTTCCTTTTGCTTGACAGCCTATCTGAATAGAATAGATTAGAGGAAAAAAAGTTCATGGCGGGATCTCTGGTCACACAAAAATAATTCATAATGCTGTATTTTTGGAGCAGAGGGACAGAGTAAATCTGTTTGGCCCTTCATTGAATTAAGACAACCATACTGTGTCCTAAGATGTGCTGAAAGTCTGCTTCACCGGCTGTTCCCCTTGTAATGCAGGAGCTTGCTGCCTTTGCCACCACTGTCTGCAGCTTCATCTAGTTCTTCTGGTACTACAGGAAAGTTTAACACATGAGAAAAGGCATTTTCTATTTCTCACAAGAACTGCCTGTTGTCACATTTTAACCTCTCCCATGGTCCTGCCAGAGGAAAAAAAAAGAGGCAAGGCGGCAAATACAGGACCTATGATGATGTGAGAGAACAGGGATATATTACTTAGTGAAGGACTCTAGTACTGGGAGTAGACCAGAAGACGACAGACTCTTAAGATTGGAAGTGTAAGTGGGACTCAGTGTTTGGGTGGGATTGTGAGTGAGGGCTCTGGGATTTGGTAGGGTGGAAGAGTAGTGACTTTGGGGTTAAGAGGCAAAAAGGTAGAAACTAAGAAACTGAGCAGGCATTAGGAGATCAATGGCGACTATGATTTCGTGAGAGGTATGAATAAGGCTGTCTCACTGAGTGAAGAATATTTGAAGGGAAGATGATTTGAAAGACCTGGAGGGTTTGGGAGGCAGTTGAAAGGGACAGAGAGCTATGAACAGGGCGAGAGGCAAAGGAAGGGGCCAGGTTTTTTAAGGATATGCGATAGGGTTGGAAAGAAGGCATAGAAAAGAGGGTTAGACAGAAGAAAGTCAGAATGTGGAAAGGGGATCATTACAGAGGGTGGAAATGAGGAATTAAAAAATGAATGAAAAATGGGGGGGATGGGGAATTGGTGGCTGACAAAAGAATGAAACAGGGGTGGGGAATGAGAGGACTAGGAATGTAGAAGAAACTTGCTATGGAAGCAAAAACGTGAAATAAAGACTTTTTCCAAGTACATTCATAGCAAAAAGCCTGTGAGAGAGTCAATTGGACCATTAGATGATAGAGGGGTAAAAGGGGCAGTAAGAGGAGAAAAGGCTATAGTGGAGAGACTGAATGAATTCTTTGCTTCGGTCTTTACTGAGGAAGATGTAGGGATGTTACCCAAGACTGAAGTGGTATTTAAAGATGATACTGCAGAGGAATTGAGAGAAATATCGCTACACCGGGAAGATGTATTACAACTATTTGATAAACTGAATAGTAGCAAATCACCTGGACCTGATGGTATACATCCAAGGGTATTGAAAGAACTGAAATATGAGATTGCAGACCTGCTATTAATAATCTGTGAACTTTCATTAAAATCATCTGTAATACCTGAAGATTGGAGGATCGCCAATTTTCAAAAAGGGTTCCAGGGGTGATCCGGGAAACTACAGATCGGTGAGCCTGACGTCAGTACCGGGAAAAATGGTAGAAACCATAATAAAGAACAAAATTACTCAGCATGTAGATAGTCATGGCCTAATGGGAGACAGCCAACATGGCTTTAGACAAGGAAGATCTTGTCTTACTAATCTGTTATGTTTTTTTGAAGGTGTGAATAAACAGGTAGATAAAGGTGAGTCAGTTGATATAGTGTATCTGGACTTTCAGAAAGCCTTTGACAAAGTCCCTCATCAGAGACTTTTGGCAAAACTAAAAAGTCATGGGATAGGAGGCAGTGTACTATTGTGGATCAGGAACTGGTTAAAAGATAGAAAGCAGAGGGTAGGGCTAAATGGCCAATTTTCCCAATGGAGAAAGGGGAATAGTGGTGTACCCCAGGGATCTGTACTGGGTCCGCTGCTTTGACATATTCATAAATGACCTGGAAAAGGGAATAACTAGTGAGATTATCCAATTTGCAGATGACACAAAACTATTTAAAGTTGTTAAAACCCAAGGGGATTGCGGAAAACTGCAGGAGGATCTGGATAAATTGGAAGACTGGGCATCCAAATGGCAGATGAAATTTCATGTGGACAAGTGCAAAGTTATGCACCTAGGAAAGAACAACCCACACTATGGTTACACGATGCAAGGTTCCACATTGGGAACCACCACCCAGGAAAAAGATTTAGGCGTCATTGTGGATAACATGTTAAAACCCTCCGCCCAGTGTGCAGTGGCGGTCAAGAAAGCAAATAGAATGCTAGGTATCATAAGGAATGGAAAATAAAACAAAGGTTCCATGGTACAACCGCACCTTGAATATTGTGTGCAATTCTGGTCGCCGTATCTTAAAAAGGATATAGTGTTATTAGAAAAAGTACAGAGAAGAGCCACCAAATTGGTAAAGGGGATGGAAGGCTACTCCTATGAAGAGGTTAGGGCTCTTCAACCTGGAAAAGAGACGGCTGAGGGGAGATATGATAGAGGTCTATAAATTAATGAATGGAGTGGAACACGTAAACATAGATCAATTATTTACGCTATCAAAATATAGAAAGACTAGGGGACATGTAATGAAGCTACAGGGTAAACTAAGACAAATAAGAGAAAATATTTTTTTCACTCAACGTGTAATCAAACTCTGGAATTTGTTACCGGAGGATGTAGTAAAGGCTGTTAGTGTAGCTGTTTTTAAAAAAGGTTTGGACAAGTTCCTGGAGGAAAGGTCCATAAACCATTATTAAAAAGGGGCCCAGGATATCAATGCTTGACCCAATACAAGCATTGTGGAACCTGTGTCTCTTGGGGATACTGCTAGGTACGTATGACCTAGATTGGCCACTGTTGGAAACACGATACTGGGCTTGATGGACCTTGGTCTGACCCAGTATGGCATATCTTATGTTCTTAAAAAAGTAGGAAGCTGAAAGCTGGTAAGTGGATAAAAGCTGAAAAGAGGGAGACTGAAGGTGAAGGGGTAATGAAATCTAGCTATAGGCAGATGAAAGATGGAGAAAAATAGATAAAACCTAAGGATCAACATAGGACATCGATGTAGGGGAGGAATGGAAAAATGACAGAGAAAGTGAAGAAGCAGAAAATTGAAATGAGATCTTGGAAAAGGACTTAGGAGATGACCAGGGGGAAATGGTAACAAGAGACTAGGACCAATCGGAAAACTAGACAAAGCAAATGGGTCAGGCGGGATGTATCCAAGTGAACAATACTACTGAAAACTGTGAATGGCTTCTCTGGCACTATCCATATAATGCCAGGGTGGAGTGAGCTGTTCCTCCCATCTAAATGGATAAAGCATAGTTACTCACCTGTAACAGGTGTTCTCCAGGAACAGCAGAAATCAGTCCTCACATAAGGGGACGTCGGCACCGATGGAGCCCACGCGGAGCATTTCCTTAGCTTTCAAAGATAGCCTTTGGGAATGCCATCATACATGCATGGACCCCTTCCTGCCCAAGGGTACCATCCTGCTCAGTCAGGTGCCATAGCTAGAGCCACACCAAGAAGATGGCAAAAAATGGACAGCAACTCCAAGGGGAGGAAGGAGGGTTGTGAGGACTGGTTCCTGCTGTCCCTGGAGAACACCTGTTACAGGTGAGTAACTACACTTTCTCCAGGAACAAGCAGGAAGTCAGTCCTAACATATGGGACTCTCTAGCTACAGGCTACTGAGGTCCTGTAAAAAAGAAAAAGCATGGCAGAGCAGTGAGCAGCCGCAAGCGAATCTGAAGACAGACCCGATAACCCCGAGTTCATGGAGAGCCATGTCTTAGGTAGCCTGAACAAGAAGGGTCAGAGGGCAGGAGTTGTTTAAACCCCGAACAGATTACGGAGTACCGCCTGGCCGAAGGCACTGTCCCGACGGGACTCTCTCTCCAGGCAATAATGGGTCATGAAGGTAGGTGCGGAGGACCCTTGGCGGCCCAGCAGTTATCCACCAGGGGCACCGAGCAGAGGTTTGTGACAGACATTGCCATTGCTCGGACAGTGTGCACTGTGACCAGTGGCAGCCCAGCCTGGGCCTGGGCAAAGGTGATGCAATCCACCACCCAAATGGACAAGGTCTGCTTGGTGATCGCCTGTCCCAGATGGCTGGATTGTAGGAGACAAAAAGCTGCCCAGCTTTGCAGTGGCCCTGAGTCTGCTGCAAGTCAGAACATGGGCCCTCTTGTAGTCCAGAGTATGGAGAATGGCCAATGCCAGGTTGGCATGGGGACTCGGGAAGAAAGTGGGCAACACCACCTCCTAGTTGAGATGGAAGTCTGAGACTATTTTCGGGAGGAACTTTGGGGAATGACCTTGTTCTTGTAGAACCTGGTGTATGGCACCTCGGCCATCAGAGCTTGAAGCTTGCTGATTCTACAAGGGGAGGTGAGCGCCACCAGGAAAGCCACCTTCCAGGATAAGTGCCGCAAGGAACAAGTAGTCAGGGGCTTAAAAGGCGGCTTGGTCAGCTGCACGACGACCACATTGAGGTCCTGTTCTGCCGGGGCGGGCAGATAGGGAGCTTGGAGAGGAGCAAGCCTCACATGAAATGAGAGATGAGGGGCTGCCCCAAGAGGGGTTTGCCTCGATGGGATGAAGGTTCGCTGAGATCGCACTCAGGTGAATTCTGTCCAAGTTAGATTTTAGCCGAGACAGCGAGGGATGGAGGAAGTATTGCAGGACCGAGTGTATCGGGCAGGAGAATGGGTTCATGCATTTCTCAGAACACCACACCAAAACCTGCGCCACTTGATGGAGTAAGCCCTTCTCATTGAGTCCTTACGAGAGGATGTCCTTGACCTCCCTGGGGAGATGAAGGGGAGCTAAGGTGACCCACTCAGCAGCCAAGCTGTAAGGGACAGGGACCCCAGATTGGGGTGGAGGAGCAAGCCTCCCTCCTATGTTAGGAGCCAGGGTGACCTCCCGAGATGAACCCAGGGGTTGCATCGAGAGACGGAGCAGCAGGGGGAACCAGGGCTGTCTGGGCCATCTCAGGGCCACGAGGATCATCGAGGCCCTGTCCCGCTGGATCTTGAGAAGGGTCCGTGCTATCAGCAGCGTGGGAGGGAAGGCGTATAGCAGGCCTGTTGCCCACAAGAGGAGAAAGGCATCTGGAGCCACCCGGCCTGAGTGCTGATAGGGACCGCAAAGCCGGGGAAGCTGAGCATTGGCTGGACTGGCAAAGAGGTCCAGGTCTGGGGTGACCCAGAGCTGGAATAGCCACTGTGCTGTCACGGGGTTCAGGCGCCACTCGTGCAGTTGAAAAACTCTGCTCAGTCGGTCTGCCAAGATAGACGGCTCTGAGTATAATGTCCTGGCTCACTGCATACGACTACAGGGTCACCGCCTCCTGGCAAAGGCTGTAGGAGCCAGTACCCCCTAGTTTGTTCAGATAATAAAATCATTATGTTCTGTCTGCACAAGTACCACTTGCAGCCGATGCTGGAATGCCTTCAGTGTGTGGAGGATGGTTCAGAGCTCCAGCAGGTTGATTTGCTGCTGACCCTCCTCAGGAGACCAGACCCCATGGGGGTGCAGCTCCTTGCAATGGGCCCCCCAACCCAAGAGGGAGGCATCCGTCATCAGGACTTTCTGGGGGGTTAGAGTCTGGAAGGGCATATTGTGCGTCCTGCCACCAGATCAAGGAGTCTGCCATCTGAGGAGAGACCGAGATGGGGTCCCGAAGTTGGCCCGTTGCCTAGGCCCACTCTGCACGGAGACACCACTGAGATGCTCGCATGTTGAGACGGGCGTTGGGCACAACGTGAACTGTGGAGGCCATGTGGTCTAGGAAGCGAAACATCAACCAAGCCGAGACTGTGAGGCGACTGCATGTTGGATACCAGGGACACAAGGTGGTCTGCCCTGTCCTGGGGGAGGAAGGCCTTGGCCTGGAGAGTGTCCAGGTGAGCCCCTATGAACTCCAGGGATTGCACTGGAGTAAAGTGAGATTTTGGGTGGTTGGCCATGAAGCCCAGGTGCTCTAGAAGGCAGATGCTGCGGCCTGTGGCCTGCAAGGCCTCCAAGGCCATGTCTCCCTTTATGAGCCAGTCGTCTAGGTAAGGATAAATGAAGACCCCCTTAGAGACGGAAGTGGGCTGCCACCACTGCAAGACACTTTGTGAAGACCCATGGTGCAGAAGCAAGGCCGAAGGGGAACACTCTGTATTGTGTCACCACCAGGTGGGCAGACTGCCTCCTGGCTAGCAGGCCTGCGTCTGATGGCAAAGAATGTAGCTGCATGACACGAGTGGTTGAAGGCAAATAAGGATTTATTCCCCTCCCGGGGTCGGATCATTCAAATAAACAGAACACAATACTTCAAAAGAAATGAGCCATGCTTTCTGGCAAAAACATAAAGGAGAAAAATAGGACAACTTCCTCTTGCTTCAAAGTAAAGTATAAAGTTAGGCATTCAAATTCAGCACACAGTTTCACTGTGTGGAAACCAGCATTCAGTAGTTATAGTGTTTTCCCTTCACACTATGCACAGCCCTGACTAGCACAAAGACATTATTTTATCTGACAAAATCAGTGTGCAGTCCATTGGGTCACCGTTGGAAGAACACTCGCTGAGTGTGTCAACAATCATTGGTTCTTGTATGCATTCAGAACTTTCCTTATTAAAATATGCTTGCAAGTTCCCCTGTACCATGCCGTCACAGTGTCTCTCGGCAGCACTCCCTCTAGGGCTAGAATAACTGCTCTTGTATTCTTTCGTGTCTGGGAGAGAGGGAAGCCACCACTCAGGGTTATTATAAACTCCCTTCCTATAGGAGGTTCCACCCCTGGTGAGCTTACTGCTTCTATCCTCCGGTTGGGAAAGATAATGTCCTTCTCCCCTCTTAATATCAGGTTTCAGCCTGCGGGGTTTCCTTTGAGGTTTAGGAACTTCTATAAGGTCATCTTCAGACATGCACACATCCTCTGGGTAATATCTTTCTTTCTCTGAAGGTATTGAATGCTCTTTGCTCAGCTCTCTGCTCAATTCCCTCGGTTGGGAGTTACAGCCCTGCCCCCACCTAGGACTTCCTGCATGAGGCTTCTCTGCATTCACACTGTAGGAATTTCTATCATTCACAAACTTTAACTTCTCACCATACTCATTCCTCAGGTCACAGCTTCCTGATACATGCAATTTGGCTTTAGGCTTCCACTCACTCCGTCTGGAACGTTGCCTCCGTGCTCCAAAGTGTTTGCAATCAGCAGAACATTCACACCTGTTCTCTATCCTTGCTAGCTGCTTCCTCCCGTAGGACTCTGAATAGTTTCTCTGGTGAGCTCTTCCTGGCTCTAACTCTGACTCACTTCCTGGGTCAAAGTAGGAAACTCCTCCTGCTTCCTCTCGGCCAGCTGCTTCAGGTAAGACAGCCTGTTCTCTTTGCTTCGTCAGCTCTACTAGTCCTTGTAGTCCTTGTATTCCCTGTATTCCTCCCCCTGAGTTCCCTGCACAGCCCTTATAACGGCTGTAAGCTCTTCCCCTTTCCAGGTGTACGTTATTAGGAACTGGGGAATGTTTCTCAGCTGAGTGTTTTTTCAGACCTCGTGGCTGAGTTTGTTTCTGTTGTCCCTGACAACAGCTGCTCACATGGCCTGCTTGCCTGTCAGCTTCAGGACTAAAATGCCGTGAATCTTGTGCTTTTAAGGTGGAGAATGGGGCTTCTTCATCACAACTGGTAGTGATTACCTCCAACCACAAACTGCAGGTACTGTCTGTGCTTGGGGTGGATTAGGATGTGGGTTTAAGCTTCCTTTAAGTCCAAGGAGCATAGCCAATTGCCCTGCTAGAGGTAGGGGGTGCTGGTACTAAAAAAGAGCAACAGGTACCTGCACACTAGACAGAGACCAACCAGGCAGGTACACAAAGACTGGCAACAATTCAATTCAGGTGGAAAGTCTTTTTATTGGGTCCCAACGCGTTTCGGCTAGAAAGCCTTCTTCAGGGGGTCTTTAAAAGAGAACACACCTCAAAAGATAATAACAATGTAAACATTTAAAGATCAAAATGAAATTAATCAGTGCTCAACAATTTCATTTTGATTTAAATATTGATGACATTTTCAGAAGCATTCTAGACAAATATTATATTATTAGTTTGTTGGTTTAAGTGCAGATGTTTTATATCTTGTTCTATATTTTAATTGGGTTTATGCGGTTTCTTTTCCAAAATATCCTTAATGGCATTGCCATACAATAAATTTTATGTATTATGTTCCATGACAACGTTTAGTATTTTTATGCCTTTATCGGTTTTGTCGTAATATTATATTTATTTATTTATTAATAATCAATTCCTAATTTATTTTTAGTTTTTAGTGTACCAAGTGACAGAAATAAGGTACCTCTTTACTCTTCCCTGTGATCATGTCCTCCTCATCTCTCCTTTTTATTTTCACTTTCTTTTTTATTTGACTACATGATTTTATCTTTTAGTCATATTAATATTTATATTCATATTAATATAAATTTTTGTAATTTTTAATTCCATATTTTTATTATTTATGTTTCTTTGATGGTGTTTACCTTTTGTATTTTGTTTAAAGGCTCTACATCTGATATATGCTTTATATTTGGTTTTTAATATTTATGATTAATGTTTTTATTAAATTTATGATTTTCATGTATTTAGATCATTTTTAATTGATTTGTGTTAATTAATTAATTTATAATCTTTAAAATGTTTACATTGTTATTATCTTTTGAGGTATGTTCTCTTTTAAAGACCCCCTTAAGAAGGCTTTCTAGCCGAAACGCGTTGGGGCCCAATAAAAAGACTTTCCACCTGAATTGAATTGTCGCCAGTCTTTGTGTACCTGCCTGGTTGGTCCCTGCTAGAGGTAGGGCAGCAGTGTCCCAAGGGAGAGCATTTTGACCTTCTCCCACACCAGGAATCTGTTCAAGCTCCTCAGGTTGAGGATGGGCCTGAGACTTCCTGTTCTTTTCGGGAGGAGGAAGTATCTGGAGTAGAACCCTCTTCCTCTTAGGTGAGATTGTATGGGCTACACTGCCCCGTCTTTAAAGAGGTCTGTGAACTCCTGAATTATTAAGGCTGATGGGGTTCCCTGGGGAAGTAGGGGGAAGGTGTCTGGTCCAAATGGAGGAAGTAACCCTTCCTGACAACCTGAAGAACCCACGTGTCAGTGGTGATGGAGTCCCACCTGTGGGCAAAGTGGACCAGCCTCCCTCCCGTCAGCAGCTGGTCATCCACCGGTCAAGAGACTATGCTTGGGGCATCAAAACCCAGAGCCTGGCTGTGCTGGAGCCAGCGACTGGGTCTTCGGTCCTTTGGGCTTGTGAGGCAGCTGGCCGGGGCCCTTACCCTGACCTCCCTGCAGCAGGGTCTGCATGGTTGGGTACAGGGGGTATCCCCTGTAGGGCTGGCCCTTCTTGAGGAAGAAGGATTTCTTCCCCTGTGGCTTTTTCCTAGGTAGGGTAGAGGTCTTCCTGGAGAACCGAGTACAGGTAACATACTCTGTCTTCATTTCAGCCACTTTGTCCTCCATAGGCTTGCCAAAGAGCTTCTCCCTGAGGCAAGGGATGTCGAGAAGCTTCTCCTGGACCCACTGCTCCAAATCGGAGGACTGGTGCCAAGGCTGCCAGTGGGCACAGATGCTGGCCGCCGCCTGTTTTGTGGAGAAGCAGTCATAGGCGGCTCAGGAAAGGTATTTGGAGCACTCAACAACAGACTTCGAGAGCGCCTGGAAATGCCGGAGGTAGTCCCCATCGAGGCTGGCTGCAAATACTCTGAGTTCCTTGGTGAGGTCTTGAAGTAACACACCAATGTAGTGTTGGTAGACCTGGATGCGGCATGCTAGTATGGAGCCATGGTAACACTTGCGCCCGAGTGCGTCGAGGGCCGTGACTCCCTTTCTGGAGCGACTGAAGAGTGAGTCTTTGGGCTCTTCTGCTTGCACATGGCCGACTTGATGACCATGGAGGTGTGGGGAAGCTGTGCCTTCTGAAACCCAGTCCCCGCTGGACCCTGTACATTGAGTCCAGGCATCAGCTGATGATTGGGACAGAAGCCGGGGTCTCCCACATGCAGAGAAGGAGCCAGTTAAGGATGGAGGGGACCAGAACCGTGAGTTTTTCCCTCGGTGGTGCCTCATATTGGAGGATATTGAGCTCCTCCGCTTGAGGCTCCTCCGACTCTGTGGTAAGCGTGCAATATCACAGACAAACTCAAAGAAAGAAGTGTCCTCAGGAGGAGACCACTGCCTCTAGGTTGGCAGGGATGGGTCTGAGGGGAGTTCTTGATGGGTTCGAGTCTCTGGTAAAGTGTCCCCATCGGATTCCCATTCTGAATAGTCCATGGAGGACTTGAGATTGGGCAGTTGAAGGTGGGTCGATGATCCACGCCGGGCTCCCGAGGATGGAGCCTGTTCGGAGCCAGAGGTGCTTGCCTGAGATGATCTCGCACCCGAGGAATGGGAAGGAGATAGAGTCCCTCGTCGAAGATCCTCATGAGGCGTCTGGCTCTCGGGGATCACTGCGGTGGCCTGGGGAGTCCTTGAGGTCAAGGTCCCTGTAGTCTCATGGCACATGCCAGTGGGGCCAGGCATCTGCACCTGCTGGGCAGTGATGAATGCAGAAAGGCTGCATTCTAAGGCCGCCTCCCACTCGGGAGTGGGGCCCTGTGACACCGACACTGGGGTGACCGGATCAGGCGTCAAGAGGAGTGGTGGTCCTCACCAGGACGACCCTTGGGAGTCTGGACACCATCAATGGAGGCTTCTATATTGGTTCGAGGTATCTTTCTCGGCCGCTCCCTCTCCGACTTCGGAATGTCGTAGGGGGTTGAGGGACCGGGTGCATGACTTCTCACACTTGTCTGACCCCCCGGACGACATCTGTATGGCCTTCTTTTTTTTCCGTTCATGATAGGGGGACCTCTGGTCGGAATGCCTGTGGGCTTGCGGGGGGACATTAGGCAGCTCCGAGGGTTGCAGAATCTTTGAGCGCAAGGCTACTGGGAATACCGGGGTGGGGGCCTGCCTTATGGAAGGTATCATCTAGCTTCTGCCAGTGACTCTGGATGGCTCTAGAGGACATCTTTTTGCATAAGGAGCATTGCTCTGGTTGTGATTGGCACCCAGACACCGGAGACAGCAGTCATGGGTGTCTGTGAGTGACATGTTTTTAGAGCACCGATCGCATTTTTTTGAAACCGGAGGACATTGGGGGAAAAAGGGCCCCTGCAAGGCTGAAGACCTTCGATGCAGCCAACTGATTCTAAATAGCACAGTATAAAAAAAAATAAAATAAATACTTAATTTCTTGGATGTTTTCAACTAACACTGTTTTCACAAATTTGTTGTTTCAAATTGTGTATATTTTGAAAAATGATAAATAAATTAATAAAATAAAACGGAGATAGAGCAGCTTTTAAACTAGGGGAAAGCCAACTAGGGGAAAGCCAACAAGCCAACTAGGGGAAAGCTAACAAGTTGCCCAAGAGCACATGGTCTGCAGGATACTAGCAAAAGATTGAAGATAGGGCATATCAGAAGTTCCAATAAAGATAAAAGGTAACTCAAATGTCCTGAAGTACAGAGCAGACAGAACTTAAAGATTTCAAAATACCCCTGCCTACCGATAACCAGATAACATAGTTACGCACCTGTAACAAGTGTTCTCCAGGGACAGCAGGAATCAATCCTCACATATGGGTGATGTCGGCGCCGACTGAGCCCTCACGGAAGCATGCCCCCAGCTTTCAAAGAAAGCCTTTGGGAGATGCCACAACGCATGCGTGGTTTCCTTCCTGCCCAAGAGTGCCATCTTGCTTAGTCAGATGACATAGCTAAAACATGGCAAAAAAAGAACAACCCAAAATCATGACCAACATGCCCTGTTGCTAAGCGATTAGCATCAGGCATTTAGCGGCATTACTAGGGGATATTCAACTGCACTAACCGTGTTAGTACCATTGAATATCCCGCTTAGGGACATTTACTCTGTAAACCGTGTAAATGCTTTTGAATTTCGGGCCCAGAGTTTATAAAATACACAGCTATGTGTGCACTTTGCCCATGTAGGTTCACACCTGCTTTCTAGCCGATGTATATGCATGTGGCTACGTTTGAGCCATGGTGCCACAGGTTTTGGGAGACTGTTTTATAAAGACTGGGGCTTAATTTGTGGAGGAACAGCCTGGAATACAGTTCAAACTCGAAAGCCAGAGCAGCAGAGTAGTTCTTGTCTTCCAAGCAACCTGCAGTGAAATTCAGGGAAATGGGTGAGCCTGTAACAGACAGACCAGAGAACAGCCATTCTTCTCTTTAATCCATCTTCTCTTCTCCTTTTCGGTGTGAGGTATGTTTGAGTATGCGTGCGAGAGCAGGACCAGCCCTACCATTGAGTGACCGTTTTTCACTTTTCAGTCCCTACTGACTTATGCAAACAAGGCCGCACTATCAGGACCATACCAGGCTGGAAATCCACTTTGTGTGATTTATAAATCTGGTGCCCCCCCACTCCAGCCATACAAATGAATTCACTTTTGTTAGGCTTCCTGAAAGCCCAGTTATGACATTAACACCCCTTCCATGCTTGCTCGCTGTGTGGCCGCACTGCTTGCACAGCCCTTGGTACACCCTGCTCACTATGAATCTCTGCACATGGCCCCACATCCTTTCACATCCCTCATGGGCCGCCCCTGTGTGTGAGTGTGTCTGCTTTTTTTTTTTTAATAGTATGACAGTTCATACCTGTCCCTTCATAGAGCTCACACCCAACCCTTTCCTGCCTCTTCCCCTCTGTCCTGTCCCCCCTTCCACCGTTCCATTTCCTTTTTATTTACAAATGAAGCCCTAATAAAGTCACATAGGTGCCCATGTTGTCTTTATAAACTAGCTCAATTATAGGCACTTACTTGGCCTTAATGCATAGGCAACTTGTTATAAAATAACCCTCCACTAGTGTAAATGGCACAAACGGTTATTAAAATTTGTTCCATAGGTGTATCCACAAACTATTCTCAACCCTGGTGGATTTAGAGTTTTCCCAAAGGACCAAGTCTTTGAGAGTTTTCTAAAAGCAAGATGAACCCCCCTGCAGTTGGGAGTATTGCCTTTTTGAGGTTTCAGTTCTAAATATATTTAGTCTGCTTAAACCCGGGGGTAAGTATGGGTGGCCTTCCTTTTGTCTGCAGTTTCCATTATTTCTTATTCAGTGAAACACAGTGTTCATTTTCTTTTCCTTTCATAGAAATTCATGGAAGTCATTCCTTTTCCTCTTACATATTCTACTGGTTTGGAATAGGGAAGTGGATCAGGGACAAGATTTTAAGTAACTCTGTTTCCGAGCTATTTTACAGTGGCCAAGGACTATTGCTGCAATGGCTGGCTGAAGTAAATGATTTGGGAAGGGATAGAAAAAATATTGTGGTCTTACAGAGGAAAGCTTGTGGCACCACAGCTCAATAGAGCCAGTTACAACTCAGATGGAAGCGAAGCAGAAGGAAAACTCTGGGCCCTAAACATAATAGAGAAGGAAGGGAAAAAGGACAAATTAGCACTTGTGTTCTACATTGTTCCATCATAAAACAGCCCAGAATCAATGTTGAGCCAAGACAGAGTGTAGGCTGTACACACAGTTCCATATTAATAAGGGTCATCAATTACAACCTCATGAATATCTCAATACATGCATCCACTAGTGCCAAGGCATGACTGAGGGAGTCAGTCCATTAAATTGGGAGCTACATTTCCAAAAAAAAAAAAAGGAAAAAAATAAGTGGGACCCTGGTTCCAAAGAAATTACTTATGGTAGAGATTAAGGGCCTGATGTTCGAAGGCATTTACAAAGTTAACAGCCCATGTTAACATAAATGCCGTAATCGGGGATTTTCAAAGGCACCTGCACGGCTAGTGCCTTTGAAACCCCCCGATTAAGTTCCCTACACGCCCCGATGCTATCCGGTTAGCATCAGGGCATGTTAGGGTGTTCTGAGGCAGGGTAAAGCAGAGGCAGAGAATGGTGCTAACCAGGTAACAGTGATTTTGTTTGCTGCCCTGCACCTTAAAGATAGGTGAGGAAAACCCTTGCCTATTTTTAAGGCACTGAGACTAACTAGGCAGCATCCAAAATCGCTGCTGCCCATTAGGCTCGGCGACTTTCTGGCTGTGTAGCAAACCCCAGATGTTCACTTTCATCACCGCGGAAGTGACAATCCAGGGTTAAGGGGTCATGGGCCCAGCTAGGCGGCTACGGCGCTTAGCCCTGTCCAACTGAAAATCGAGCCCTAAGGTCACATATATACAAACCTGACCTTGTGTGTCTACCTTAATTTATATCTTAGTAAGACAGACTTGATGATGTGTTTAGTGACTTGGGTCTTTAGTCTTGACTCTGAGGATTTCCGAGTGAAGCATTTTGCAGTAACAAGCATAACGGGATGGTATCACACTATAAAGGTACATGTGAAGATGAACATCTGCCTTATAGCAGATGTACAGAGGTACATGCATAAATTAAGGTATTTTATAATCACGCATACTTGTGAACTCCGCCTGCACTGTACCTAGACCATGCTCCTGGCTACAACTACTGGCAAAGTCTTGCGTTCAGTCAATATTTTATAAGAGGCCATTAACACACATATGGGTCTATCAAATTACCCCCTAAGTGGCCAGATTAGTAAATTCATCCTAAGAAAGAAACATGTAATACTACAGCTCCTTCTACGACTTCAAAGGCTTCTTCTGGACTAGAAGATGCAAATAAATTCCAACTGAAATTTCAGGTTAGAGGCCTAGAATTTTGTAGTCACCCATAGGCAATACTCAAAATTTTCAAATGATTTTTTTTCTTTAAATGCTACCAATATTTATATGAAAATTACTAATGTTTCCGTGTGTTTTAGGATGGAAACAAAGCTTTCTCCAAAAATCTGAGGATTATACATGCTCTCTTGTAGTGCAGAGAAAGACAGCACCCTCAAAATCTTTCCTAGGCTGCAGGGCCATGGACCTTAACCCTTAAGCCAGAAAACACCTCTGTACATAACAGAAATATAAAATGTGCCATAAATTCTGGAAAAGGTGGGGACAATACCCATATACTCCGTAATCATTCTTAATTCAAGAAAATTACACTCTGTACTGTAAACTCTAAATATACATGTTAGGACTCCTACAAGTGAAGAGATACAATCACCTCACATCAGCTGGAATACCAGTTATGCTTGGTAGGTTGCCACCTCATTAGTGCTTCTCAGTCCTTTCCTAGAAGCACATCTACTCAGGTAGATCTTCAGGATTACAATAGTGAATATACATGAGACAGATTTGCTTACGAGTTTCCAAAATCTACAAATTTCCCCCACTCTATCAACAATGAGCTGCCTGAGTGAAGACCGAACACAGTTTAGGACAACTGTCCAGAGGGTCGCCATGAGTCGACACCGACTCGACGGCCCTTAACAGCTCATGCATATTCATTACGATGATCCTGAAGCTCTGACTGGCTAGCTGTATCTCTAGGAGAGAGTTAAGAAACACTGACTTACAGAACACCCCTTTAGCAGTTACATTTGAAGAGAATCCATTAAATTTATTCACCATATCCATTCTCCATTAAGTTATTTAATATGAAATATATGAAATGATGTCCATAATGTACCTACACAACTATGGAGAAAACAATATGGAGACAAACTGGTTCAGAACGTTTTCTATGTTTATAGTTTTTATAGAAAAAAAGATTCTCATTTTGACATCTCTCCTCTGGTGTGAATTCCTCTTGACTGTGCTAGTGCTTGTCATGTAGGACCCGCTGTTGGGAGCCTGTTGGCAGGCATGAAGCCAGCTTGAAATTGCCAAAAACACAGGGAAAATTTTGGCAAAATGTCTTTCAAAAGTAAAAGCTAAACCCATCACAGAAACTTCTTCAAAACCCTCTAATTCCACTCCCCAATGCTGTTTCTTGTGCTAAAGCCCTTACTGCTTTGTCCCACACAATTCTGGGTGGAACTTCACAGCAACAAGTTCAGCAAAGTTAAAAGCTTTCAGTTTTTAGTCCAAAACCAAAAAATGTTGAGCCTGAGAGCACCAATCCCATCCCTGTTTAGGAACCATTTTATGTAGGCCGCCTGGTTTATGATCCCTCACCAAGTGTAGATTACTCCACAGGGAGACCTTGGATGCATACTTCATAGGAGGTAGTACTCTCCATGTAGGTGTACCACCACCCATGGTATTAAGAGTACTGGGACAGGACCAGCTATGGCCTCTGGGATCATTCACTCTACTTTCTTCTACTCCCACAAAGTAACAGTCCAATGCAAAGTTTGTTCTGAACCATAAACATTTACTGAAAGTCTTAAAGTTATCAAAACAGTAACAGCAATTAATCAAAATGCACAGTATAAATTAATAAAACAGTACAGTTCCATCTTTCCTTTTTACTTTTGTGGTAAGGAAAAAAACCTTTTCCTTTAAGGCAGATTTCAGACTAGATCATCAGCAGGGGGCATGAGTGACTGGAGGGGAATCTGCCACACTCTTAAAGGGAACTCAGCTTAAATATATGTGAAAACATAGTAGTAGTAGTGATAGTGCAGCCCTATTATTTAGCATTTCCAAAAGCACTACCAGGTTACACAGGGCTATAAAGATAAAGACTGCATCTTTATTGCGTAATAGAAATTACAATCCACTTTGTAATGCTTGGGAAGGGTAGGTATAGACATGGTCTTAGAAGGAAAGAGGGTAACAAGTGAGACATCTGGGGCCAGAAGTGGCACAAGTGCAGAGGAAGAGACATGGCATCCTAGGAGTATGTCCATGCACCTTTGTAGTCCACAAAACAAGCTAAAGAAATTTCTTTAAGAAGAGTAGCAATAGATGGAACTTCCAGGGCAACTGTGAAAGAGCAAGAGTCGCCTCCCATATCCACAGCAGGGCAAAGGAAAACCAGAAACAAACAGTGTGGATAGGGTGACAGGAAATAAGCAGCAGGTAAAGCCAAAAGAGCAGAGCAGAAGGTACACTTCTCAGCAAAGAATATGGTGCATCAACTGGTTTTGGCAAATATAGAATCTGATGAATCCTCGTGTTATGGATTTCCATCAGAATCATCATATACTGAAAGTTTCATGGCTGAAGAAGGTCTAGAACATCTAGTTAGCATGCTATGTGGTAAGAGGTAGGAAGTGATACTTATGCTTCCAGGGCCAAGAGTACCCCACAGGTAAAGCAGCCAACAGAATGGGAAGGATTCCTTTGACCTTTCATCCTCAGCCCCAGGTCTAGCAGCAGAGAACTAGCAACAGCTCCCCTCCCCAAGGAAGTAGAGAAGAAGTCTCACCTCAGAGGTGTGGAGGCATTTTAAAGTGCTGGGAGTTCATGGTATGCATAATGCTATTTATTACTGTAGAAAGGCTATTAGTAGAGGAAAGCTGATGGGCTGTCTTACCAACATTTGCATGCAGCATCATTTAAAGAAACAGCACCCTTTCCACATAAGCTCAAGGGAATGTGCTGATAACTGGGCTAGGGAGTCCATTTGGCAGTAAAAATATCAGCATCGAAAAAGTTATAGAAAAAAAAATCCATTTCCTGCGCAGAGCCTCCAGCCTCTTTCCCTGGTGAGGTGACATGCTAGCAGTCTGAACAAGCATCAAAGTAAGTCACTATGGAGAAGGTGGGGAGGTGTTCAGCAGCACTGTCACTGGTCAAGCAACAGGGAGCATCAAAAATAGTGACATGATGCATTGGGGAAATGACTGCCCTAGATGACTAGCCCCTGCAAGTGGGTGAGATCATGGGGTTTAAAAGGCTGCTGCATCTCTTAGCTTCCAATCACCATGTTCCCTGCATGACAACGTTTAGTAGGGGGGTGATACCTAGCCTGTATAATCAGTTGCCTTTGAGACTGCATACATAGCTGACAAGACAAGAGGTAGTATTCCGCATGCAACATCTGAAATAGTCATAACTCCATACATGCTTACCTCTCCCTGGTGGTGGCTGGATGAGACTGGGGCAGGCTTTAGGTATGTGGGGGATGCACTAGGAGGAGGGTACTGATGGCTTCTGCATACCCAGGTGATGGACAATAGCTATACCTGGGCTCATATCTTCAAACTGAAAGTCATTGTGAGAGTGGAAGAAACAAGCAACAGAACAGCAGCAAGAGAGTGAGGTTGGAGAGACATCCATTTGCGAATGGAGAAAGGAGAAAAAGGAGCTTAAGAATATGAACCCCCACAAATGTGCATGTCATGGGTAGGGCTGCCAAATGGCTCCAGATGCGCCCGACAGGCTTGATCCAGTTCTGTGTTTACCCCATTGCATGCAGGGACTTGTAGTCTTGCTTTTTTATGGAGTGCAATGGAGACATCAGAACTACATGTCCCTGCATACAATGGAGTAAGCCCAGGACTGAATCAAGTCTGTGGAGCCAGTTGGTAACCCTGGTCATGGGCCCGAAGCAAAAATAGCCTAAAATGGAGAATGACTCAAGAGATCGGGTTCTTTCTCAGAAGGAATAAAATCAAGCTCTCTCTATGGTTGAAATTCAGTTCAAAGTGAATCTTCTAGCAAATGAAAGAGGAATCACTGATTTCAAAGCGTGTTTCACCTGGATTTCTAGATTCATGAAAAGAAATGGACATTCAGAACCACTGTAGGCCAGTGATGTTTCGTCGACTAGAAGCAAAAGATAAACGACTTCCGTGAATTTGTCTCCAAAGAAATCTCTGAACATGGTATCTCTGCAATGGACATTATAAATATGGACAAGGTTCCAATGTCTTTCAACATCCCTGCCACAAGCATTGTAGCTGCTTCAGGCACAAAAACTGTAGCCATTACAACTGCTGGGTGTGAGAGGGCTTGCTTCACTGTAGTCCTTGGATATACTGGGAGTGGGGTGAAATTAAAGCAGATGATAGCCTTCAAGAAAGTTACCATGCCCTGCAAAAAACTGCATTCCATTGCAATAGGAAGGGATGGATGGACTGTGACCTTATGAAAGTATGGGTTGATAAATGTTATAGGGCCAGGCAGGGAGGATTCTTCTCCAAGAAGTCCTTAATTTTGCTGCCATGGCTGCCCACAAATAAAAATACATTCAAAATTATATAAACTCTGCTGGTGCCTACATAGCTGTAATACCTGGAAGTCTTACCTGCAAGCTACAGCTGATAGATATAGCCATTAACCATCCATTCAAGACGTTCGTGAGAAGAGAGTGTGACAAACAGATGCAGTCTAGGAGTCACAAATTCACACCTTCAGGAAGACTGAAGCAGGCATGGAAGTCTGCAAGTGGGCGTCTTCTGCTTGGGGTAAAACAACATCACAAACCATCCGCGACAGCTTCAAAAAGCTGGGATTTTCTACCAGCAGAATAAAGCACCTTGGGGTACTGCCAATGAAGGTGAGGATGCTAATAGCAGTGACAATGACATCACTTCAGAAATTACAGAAGAATGTCTGCAGTTGACTTTTAGTTATTTCAATGATGACAGTGAGGGAACTGAGTTTGAAGAGTTCAAGGAGTCAGATGATGACATTGATTGAACTGGAATTGCTCTAGTCTAATTTAGTCTCATTTACTTCCATTTAGTCTCATTGAAATTCCGCATTTCAGAAATAAAGAAGTTATAAAAAAATTTAAAAAACGATGTGTTGTGTTGATAAATTACGTATATAACGCACACACGTGTATAATGCGGGGGGCATGTTTTTTGTAAAAAAGCATATAATACGCATGTTATGTGTGTGAAAAATACAGTATTCTACAGAAAAAGTTAGGTTTTTGGTAGTAGAGTTTTTATATAGGGGACTTCTTGCATGCTCAAGTGAAATAAAAATGTTGAAATTTGCAACAGAGTGGACTCCCCTGAGGGAGTGGATAACATGAAGAAAGTTGTACAAAATATGGAAGAATGGTCTAATGCTTGGCAGTTAAGATTTAATGTGAAGTGGTGCAGTGTCTTGCATGTGGGATGCAGAAATCCAAGGGAATTGTATGCGATAAGGGCAAGAGGTTGGTGTGCATGGACCAGGAGAAGGATCTCGGAGTGATTGTTTCTGAGGATCTCAAGTTGACAAAAGAGTGTGACAAGGCAGAGGCAAAAGCCAGAAGGATGCTGGGTTGCATACAGAGGAATTACCAGCAGAAAGGAGGAGGTACTAATGCCACTGTACAAGTCGCTGGGGAGGCCTCACTTGGAATATTGTGTTCAGTTTTGGAAAGCATTATCTCACAAAGGATATAAAAAGACTGGAAACAGTTCAGAGGAAGGCAACCAAAATGATATGGAGCCTGTGCCAGAAGACTTATGAGAAGAGACTTGAAGACCTAAATATGTATATGTTAGAGGAGAGGTGGGACAGGGGAGATATGAAACAGATCTTTAAATATTTAAAGAGCATTAACGAACAAACATACATTTTTCAAAGACAAGGAAGCTGTAAAACTAGAGGGCATAACATGAAGCTGCAAGGGGGTAAACTGAAAGGCAACGTCAGGAAATACTTTTTCACTGAAAGGGTGGTGGATGCTTGGAATGCCCTGCCGATGGAAGTGGTGGGGCAAATACAGTGACAGAATTCAAAATGGCATGGGACAGACACAGTGGATCCCTTTATAGCAACAAGATATAAGAGATAGTTAAGTTTATTTTGATTTTATCTCAGCAAGTAGGGATGGGCTGCATGGAGCAACAGGTACACCTACTCGCCACCTTGCTGGGCAGACTAGATGGACCATGCTGGTCTTTATCTGTCATCATACACTATGTTACTATGAAACCCCTCACAAAGGTTGTTGCTATATGCTTGCTACTCTCTATGACGCACTGATTTATTGGAAGGAGAAGCTGGAAAATAAGAGAACCAGAGGCAGGCAATAGCAATGGTGCAGCAGGGGAAAGAGAACGCAGACCAGCAAGCAGTAGCGGTAGTAGGAGCAGTAGCATCTCAGTGACAGCTATCATTTCTGCCATTTATTTATTTGCATATTTTATATACCGCTTTATCCAAGTAATCAAGGTGGTTTACAGGGAACAAAATGGCTATTACTTCTCTCGGCAGCTTACAAGTAACAGCTTACATAACAAATAAACGTATTGATCATAGAACAATTATAACAGAACTAAACCTCTTGTGCGGGCCTTTAGGGAGCACGACATCAGGCCAACTATTTACAGTAAGTATTTACAATAAGATTGTATGAGTTTTAATACAGTTAATTAACTTTTACAATCAGGAGGTATGGGAGTGTAGTTGGGTGAGCATGAGAATAAGCGATGTAGGTTTCTTATATATTTAGGTTTCCTATTGTGGGTTGGTAATATTCATCAAATAGAAAGGTTTTGAGATGTTTTCAGAACTTGGTTAGGTCTTTTATTTCTCTAGGTTGTTGGGTGGTGTGTTCCATAGGGCTGGGGAAAAGAATGTGAATGCCCTGTTGTTGATTGGATTGCTTCCTGAAGTTGTTCGGGATGATTAGTAGATTCTGCATATTATTCCTTCTTCTTCTTGTTTCTTGCTGTTTCGTTATTAGTGTATTAAAATAGGTTGATGCAGAGTTGTTTACTATTTTGAATGTGACCATCAGAACCTTGAATTTAATTCTTTGCATCACTAGCAACCAATGTAGGTGGTACAGTATGGGGGTTATGTGTTCTGATCTGGCTACTTTCATTACTGTGTGTGCAACCGTATTCTGTGCCATTTGAAGGGTTTGTTTGGGGAGGCCATGTAGGATAATGTTACTAAAATCAAAGTGTGGGCATATCAGCACTTGAGCTATTGTGCGGAACTCCTCTGCTAATAGGAGAGGTCGTAGATATTGAATCATTCTTATTTTGTTGCAGATTGTGCGTGTTGTGATGTTAATATGTTTGATCATGTTGAGATTTTGGTCCAATAGGATTACCAGATATTTTATTCCTTTCTTGACTTCTAGGGAAACATTGTTTACTTGCAGATGCTGAGGTGACTGAATGTTTTGTTTCTGGTGATTAGAACGTCGGTCTTATTTAGGTTTATTGATAGGTTGACTGAGTTGAGCCAATGTGATACATCATTGAAGCAGTTGACTATTTTCTCATAGTTTGGGTTCAATGTTTCAATTGTTGTGAAAAGCATGATGTCGTCAGCATATATTCTGTAATCCATGTTGTAAACTTTGATTATATCACAGATAGGCTGGAGGTAGATATTAAAAAGTAAGGTGGATAGTGCTGAGCCCTGAGGAACACCTTGTGTCTGATTAATTTCGATAATACCCTCTCCAGTCAATTCAATCTGTTGCATGCGGTTTGAGAGGTAGAATTCAAACCATTGAATTATGTTGCCACCTATTCCAAGATGTTCTAAGCGGTTGATTAGTATTTTATGGCTTATGATGTCAAACGCTGAGGTTATGTCTAGGAATACCAGTATGTAAGCTTGCTTTGTGTTTTCCATTTCTTGTTTGATTGTGTCGAATAGGGATGATAGGAGGGCTTCTACTCCGTGGTATGCTCAAAACCATATTGGTGTTGATGAAGGGGGGCGTTTGAGTTTATGAAGTCTTGAAGTTGCTGCTATACTGATTTTTCTATCAATTTGGATAAGAAAGGGAGGCTTAATATTGGTCTGTAAGAGCTGGGGCAGGATTTGTTTAGTGAGCTGTTTTTTAGGATTGGGCAGACGGTAACCTTTAGATCATTTGGTATACGTCCCTGGGATAATGAGAGAGACTATTTTTTGAATGTGGGGTGTTAGCTCTGCTCTAGTGAGATGTATCAGATGAAAACCCGCATACATGATATATGAGATGAAAATTGCATATATTTTGTGAGCCATACTTGTGGGAGCACCCTGTCGTGTGACCTGGATAAGGGAATAAATCTAGAAATGGGGCAGTAACCTTTCTTGCAGATTGTGCTGAATGGTGCCTTGGAGAGCTGGTTTACCTCATAGAGCAGTTGGTTATAGGTGCAGGAGCAGTAGAATTGTATCAGGTCATTATTTTCAGGTGTATGCTTGTTTTGGCATCTTGAGTTCCTTAAAGATCATAATAATGGCTGCAGCATTGATCTTGCACATTTACATGTTGAGTCAGCTTTTCCTGGGGTCCTCTCCTACGGTCCTTGCCTAAGGCCCTCAGGCGCTGGTGCGCCTTGCAGAAGCTGCCTTTTAAAAGTCCCGGTGCTGCTGTCCGATGTCTGGCTTGATTGGCCTTGTCAGAAGAGAGCAGGGAGGAACTTACCTTCTTTATGTGAAAGTCCCCTGTAAGCCCCATTACTGAAAAAGGTTTGGTGACAACTTGAGCTACAGTGATAAGCGACAGAGACCAGTGTGCCACTAGCGAGACCCCTGCATGAATTTGTGACTTACGACCTTGGAGAACCCATCAAGGACATGGATACAGATTCATAGGCATACTGCCACACAACTTGGCAGACCTTACCCCCTGAATATGCTCTTCCAGCCTATCTTGGTGCTATGTTGGCAGGGCCAGCCCAAGAATTTCTGCTGCCCCAGGCAGGAGCCCCTGCCATGCCCCCCTTCTGCCACCGCCATCTCAATCTATCTTCTCACCTTGGGCGGGGGTCTAATGGCAGTGGCATGGCAGGGGCTCTTGCCTGGGATTTTGTGCCATGCTTTAGTACCCCAGCAGGCCATGTGCTATGGCTCCTGTGTGCGCACACATGTCGTACTGCTCCTGCCTCCCTCTGACAGGAAGTTGCATTGGAGGGGAGGGGGGAAAAAGTGGCAGGTCATGATTTCTATGCCATGGGTGCTGAGGCACATGGTATGCCGCTGGCACCAAAGCTTTAAAGAAACTTGCTGGGCTCCCTGCCAGGGCCTACTGCCCTAGGCAGCTACCTAGTCCACCTAGTGGATGAGCCGGCCCTGTATGTTGGCCCTCCTCTGGTGTTTTAGAGCCTTCTGATCTTTCTTGGTGCTCTGTTGGCTGTCTTCGAGTGTTTTAGAACTTTGAAACCTGTCTAGGTTCTGTGTTCTCGCTGAGTGTTCTACCACCCTCTTTGGACTGCAGTTTCAAATAAACCAACTTCAAGAAAAGCTAAAGGTGAAATGGCAGGGGGATACTACTGGCCTAACACTGTCAACAAGTCTTGAACTCTATTCTCAAAGCTTTTTTCAAATTTCCATTACAGTACTTGTTGACTACTGGCCTCTTTGCACTTTTTAGCTTCTTGCTGCTGCTCTGTTGGCCCTTCTCTACTGTTCTTGACTGTCACGGGCAGTGCTACCACTCTTAAACCTACTCCTACTGCTTTTGAGGCCTTCATCATGGTGCCTGGGCTCATCCAGACCATCATGATACTGCATTGGTCTAGCTCAGTTTAGTGTTGAAAAAAATGAACAAAGCAGTTTACAATACAACTAACAACAAATATAACCAAATCACAATATATAAACACACATCAACAAACCAACCAAACAGAAAAAAATTACACAATAAAAATTGCTTAAATCTCTCAAATTAACAAAACAAACAAAAAAAAAGAACCGTAGCATAGTCATGCAAACAAACTTCCTCATCTCTCAGAGTCACTAAAGGCCACTTCAAAGAAATAAGCTTTGAGATTCTGTCGAAAGTATTTCCATTATATATACATCAAAATACTGTATTGAAGTGAATTCCAAAATGCCGGGGCAAGAAAAAACAAACAAACTGAGGAGCATGTAGAATCACTTCTAGCACAGCCAATAACTGATACCACCAATAAATTATGAGACTTGGAGCACAAAGATAGTCTCGGTAAGTAGGGAATAAGTAAACTCAAGGGGTAATCTGGAGATAACCCATAAAACCTTTTATTCTGTATCAAAGTACTTTAAATTTACTATGAAATACTACAGGCAGCCAATAATTAGCTTGAAGAAGGGGAGTAACATGATCCCAGGAACGAGAATCTATAAGTAGTTTAATCACTATGTTCTGCGCTCATTGTAGGCGTTTTAAAGAATATAGAGGACAACCACTATAAAAGAAAGTTACCATAGTCTAACCTACTAATCTCCAAGGCAAGAATCAGTGTTGGCAGAGCTACTTTATCCAAAGGCGTTTGAAAAGCTCTGATTGTCTGAAGAGCAAAAAAGCGCTTTTTAAATGTACCTGAAATTTGGGTAAAAGTAAATTGTGAATCCAAAATACATCCTAAGATCCTCAACAAAGAGGCCAATGTTAATGTTGAGCCCTCCAAGGTGGGTGCTAATGTCAGGTATTCTGGCATCCTGCCAGTTGCTCCTTTTACCTACAGTTACTTCTATTGGGCCATCATTACAAGAATCTTCTGCTCTGTATCTAAATCTCTCAGGATCTTATTCTAAGCAGTCCATGAAGTCTTTCACCAGTCCAGGGAGATTATCGCTAAGAGGTTCCTTTACTGAGACAAAAGTCCCCAGTGTCAGAATTCTTTAAATTGAAGGCATAGAGTTTTGCTGACCTCACCCCAAATCCAGCTGCCTCCGATCTTCCAGTTTATCTTTCTTCTGTGTTGGATCTCCTCTGCCATTTTAGGGCCTTCCAGCTTAGTTTTGGTGCTTGCTATCATCGGGTGTTTTAGGGCCTTCCAGCCTGTCTAAGTGAAATATAAACCTAAGAAATGCCATACTGGGTCAGACCAAGGACCATCAAGCTCAGTATCTTGTTTCCAACAGTGGCCAATCCAAGTCATAAGTACCTAGCAGTTTCCCAAAAAAGATACATAGGTTCCATAATGCTTGTATTGGGATAAGCAGTGGATTTTGCAGGTCCTCTATAATAATGGTTTATTGACCTTTCCTCCAGGTACTTGTCCAGACCTTTTTTTTTTAAATTTAAAATTTGTATTAAGTTCTT
Organism: Ichthyophis bannanicus; assembly: GCA_033557465.1. Taxonomy (NCBI): domain Eukaryota; kingdom Metazoa; phylum Chordata; class Amphibia; order Gymnophiona; family Ichthyophiidae; genus Ichthyophis; species Ichthyophis bannanicus. The sequence continues at coordinate 1,094,035,348 of CM066032.1, read as the reverse complement.
CATAAGGCAAAACACCTCATAAAATGTTCAACAATTAACATTGATGAATTAACCTGTAGCATTTGCCCCAAACATGCCTGTTACAGCATATATTTCCTCCCCTTACCTATACACCGCCATCCTTTTCATCATTCCTTAAATTTCCCCCCCCTCCTCCCAAAACATTTACTTCAACTGTATTGAAACATTTTTTTCTTTATTGTCTTTTTGTTTTTTTACACATAGCTTCATCCAACAATTCCTCTACAGTAAACCTGTACAGGTATATTCAGCCCCGCCCGTCCTTTTCCCTAATTCCACCTCCTTCGCCTCCAGTAACCCCCCTACCCACAACCTACCCTTGCCTTACACTTACCCCTAATGACTTGTCTACCCCCCTTTCCCCCCACCCCCTTTTCCCCCTTCCCCTGTCCTCCCTTCCCTCCCCCTACTCCCCTCCTATATACAGCCTCTCATACATCTACACTAACTCTAACCCCACTCCCTAACCCCCGCTCCTCCCCTCCCCCCTCCCCCCCTCCTCTATTACTCCATCCTTCCACATACCCTCTCTTAACCATCTCCATAGCCCCTCCCATCGTTTCGTCATTTGTCCCCCTCTACCATTTGTTTCCCCCGTGATTTTATACATAAGATAAATTTCTGACATTCTCTTAGCATAACTGTCCATAGATGGTAGAATCGTTCTATTCCAGTACAATGCTATTTCGCATCTGGCCGCCATTGCACAAAACCAAATGATGCTCCACTCTCCCTCCCACTGCCCGTCCTCCTTTTGCAGGAGACACATTTCAGGAGTCAGCTCTATACATGATCCCACAATTTTATTAATGTTATCCCCAATTTTCCCCCAATACCTTTGAACCACTGGGCATGACCACTACATATGCATCCATGTTCCCTCTTTGCCGCACTGCCTCTAGCATTCATTCGTCTTCAATACCCCCGCTTTATACAGCCGCTCCGGAGTGAGATACCATCTACTCAACACCTTGAACCCGTTCTCACGTAATGCCGTGGCAATAGTGAATTTGGCTATACCCATCGCCACTCCCTCCCACTCCTCCACCTCCCATTCCACCCCTAAATCCCTTTCCCACGCTTCCATGTAGCTCAATTTCCCCGCTCCCCTCGCTATTAAACCTTTGTAGATTCTAGATATCAAGCCCTTCTGCCCCATGGAACCCAAACATGCCCCTTCAAACCATTCCATCCCCCCCCCCCCCACTATCCTGCCCCCTCTTCCTTTTTCTAATCAGTGACCCCATTTGTGCATACCCATACCTATCTGTTTCCTGCAGCTGATACATATCTCGGATACCCTCAAAACCCCTTACCGCATTCCCCACTAGTATCTGTGACACCTGACTTAATCCCTGCTCCACCCATCTTCTCAGAACTACTCTACTCGGTCCCACTCCCTTTTCACAACACGCTTGGAGGGACATAGTATGTGACTACTTCTTATCCCCCACCATCCTCTGCCTATGCTGTTGCCATACATTTAAAGTGTGCACCGCCAAAGGGTTATCCCCCCTCTCCCCCCTCAAACTAACCTTTCTAACTCTCTGGGGCCAAAGTCTACTGCCTCCATCATCACCCATTGCTTTAATGGTTCCCTTAACCATGCATACACCGCCTTGAGATGAGGTGCCTTGTAATATAGTGCAAAGTTGGGTACACCCATCCCTCACTCCGTTCCCTGCACTTATAATGTCCGTGCCGCCACCCTTGGCCTTTTACCCCCCAAATAAAAGCCTCCACTTGTTTTTGTACCTTCCTCAATATTCTTCTCGGTATCGCTATTGGTAATACTTGAAAGTAGAACAGAAACTGGGGAAGCAACATCATTTTGATAATCGCCATCTGCCCGAACCAAGAGTAGTACCCCTGCTCCAGCCCCTCAATTGTGACTCCAGTTGCCGTAAGAGTTTTTTATAATTTAATTCAAATAAGTCCTCCAGTGCCCTCCCCATCTGCACCCCCAGGTATCTAATTGACCTCTTTGCCCATCTAAAAGGAAAGCGCTGCTGAAGCCCCATCTGCTGTTCCTCCTCCCCACCACACTTAAAATTTCTGACTTGCTCCAGTTAATCCAGAACCCGCCACATTCCCATATTCCTGTATCTCACCCATTATGGTTGGCGTCCAGGCCTGTTTTAAGCCCAGCTATACTAACAGCTTTTACTACATCCTCCGGTAACAAATTCCAGAATTTAATTATGCATTGAGTGAAAAACTATTCTCTTATTAGTCTTAAATGGGTTATACTGTAGCTTCATTACATGTCCCCTAGTGATGGCATAAAGTATGTCTTGAAGGATTAGAAAAGGGGACTGTTACTTCTGGAGAGAGATCTGCAATTGTGAGTATATACTTCTGGGAATTTTCTGAAAGGAATTCTTTCTATTAAATCTATTTAATCTGTGAACCCACTATTTTTTGTTAAATCAGTCAGGGCCTAGTAGCAGCAGTTTAAGTTTAAATTTAACACACAGAAGAGAACTTTCTGGTTACATTTCATACCCAACAGAGAGCTTATAGTTTAAATTTAATAGTCACTCAGGGCCTAGCATCAGCAAAGTACTTTTAGTTTAAAATTAAAACACAAAAGAGAGCTTTCTGGTTAAATTTAGAACCCAGCAGAGAGCTTGCAGTTTAAATTTCATAATAAGTTAGAGCCTAGCAGCAGCAAAGAGCTATAATTTAAATCAAATAAGAATATAGCTTACCTCAGCAGCACAGGACAGGGTACTGTGTAGCAGCCCTCTTTTAATAAGTGTTATTTCCCTCCCTCCCTCCCCACACCCACCCACCCCTGGGATAATCATAGTTTTATAGGTACTTACACATCTTAAAAGACAGGAGGTGCTCTCAGGTGAAGCTCGTTACCCAAATCAGTCATACACTAAGGATCTGAGATTAATTAAGCTTCAGGTGAACAAGGTATATTAAACATATTAGGTACAGTTTTATTGGTATAAATAACCATAGCAACCCTTAGTAAGTAAAGAACTTAACGATCTAAGCAAAAACTTAAAACTAAGATGCAGACAGCAGTCCAGTAGCGAGATGGGGGCTTTCCAGTCTTTTGCATTGAGTGTCACATGTATGATTTTCTCCCAGTTGGTGAGAGGTCTTACATGTGCACTAGGTGCAAGGAGCTCTTTGCTCTCAGGGAACGAGTCCATTCTCTAGAGGCTAGAGTAGCAGACTTTGAAAACATAAGAAAGAGAGAGAGGTACATAGACGAGACCTACAGGGATATAGTCCTGAATTCCCACCTCCAGTCTGGCAGCATCCCTGTTGCCATGGAGGAGAGAGGTCACGTGAAAGGAGAGCATCCCCTGGTGTGGCAGGAAGTGATCCTGTAACTAGGACCTGTCCTCCAGGTGATGTAAAACCCTCTCGCACTGAAGAAGTTTCTCCAGGGCCATATGCCCATGAGGGAAGGGTTAGGACAGCCGTTATAGTGGATGATTTGATCATTAGGCATGTAGATAGCTGGGTGGCTGGTGGACGTGAGGATCGCCTGGTAACATGCCTACCTGGTGCGAAGGTAGCGGACCTCATGCGCCACCTAGATAAGGTCTTAGATAGTGCTGGGGAGGAGTCTGCTCTCTTGGTACATGTAAGTACCAATGACATAGGAAAATGTGGTAGGGAGGTTCTGGAGGCTAAATTTAGGCTTTTAGGTAGGAAGTTGAAATACAGAACTTCCAGGGTAGCGTTCTCCGAAATGCTTCCCGTTCCACGTGCAGGACCCAAAAGGCAGGCAGAGCTCCGGAGTCTCAATGCGTGGATGAGACAATGGTGCAGAGATGAGGGGTTTGGATTTGTTAGGAACTGGGGTACATTCTTGGGAAAGGAGGGGCTCTTCCGAAGGGATTGGCTTCACCTTAACCGGGTTGGAACCAGGCTGCTGGCATTAACCTTTAAAAAGGAGATAGAGCAGCTTTTAAACTAGATAATAGGGGAAAGCCAACAGTCACCCAAGAGCGCATGGTTCGGAAGAATGTATCCTTGAAGGATACTACCAAAAGCAGAGAGGTTCCAAAAAAGAGTAAAGTAGCCCAAATACCCTCGAGTATGGAGCAGACAGAGCTTAAAGATCCCAAATTACCCATGTCTACCAAAAGCCAAATTAATATGAATAAAATACAGTCTCTAAAATGCCTGTATGCAAATGCTAGAAGTCTAAAAAATAAGATGGGAGAGTTAGAATATATAGCACTAAATGAGAGGTTAGATATGAATGGAATATCAGAGACATGGTGGATGGAGGACAACCAGTGGGACACTGTGATACCTGGGTACAAACTATATCATAATGATAGAGCTGATCAAATTGGTGGAGGGGTTGCACTCTATGTTAGAAAGGGAATTGAGTCAGAAAGGATTAAAGTTTTGCAGGAAACTAAATTTGCTGTAGAATCTCTATGGATTGAAATTCCATGTAAAAACGGGAAGGCAATGGCAGTGGGGGTGTACTATCGACCGCCTGGCCAGAATGAACAAATGGATGATGAAATGCTCAAAGAAATCAAGGAAGCTAACAAAAGTTACAGTGCGGTAATAAGAATGGGTGATTTCAATTACCCCGGTATCGACTGGGTCAGTGTCACAGCAGAACATGCTAGGGAGATAAAGTTCCTAGATGACATAAATGACTGCTTCTTGAAGCAGCTGCTAATGAACCAACCAGAGGGGAAGCCATATTAGGACCTAGTCCTTAGTGGAACACCAGATCTAGTGCAAGAGATAAGGGTGTTGGGGCCATTTGGCAATAGTGATCATAGCATGATCGACTTTAATTTAATTAGTGGAAGAGGGATAGTAAGGAAATCCACAGTACTACCTTTTAACTTTCGAAAGGGAGACTGATAAAATGAGGAAAATAGTTAAGAAAAAACTAAAAGGAGCAGTTGCAAAGGTTAAACCGCTGCTGATCGCTGGAAGTAGCGGTATACAAATGTATACTAAATAAATAAAATTAATTAATTAATTAAAGACTTACATCAAGCTTGGGTGTTGTTGAAAAATACTATCTTGGAAGCCCAGACCAGCTGTATTCCACGCTTTAAGAAAAGTGGAAGGAAGTCCAAAAAACTGCCAGCATGGTTTAAAGGTGAGGTCAGAGAGGCTGTTGTTGCCAAAAAAGCATCTTTCAGGAAATGGAAAAAAGAGCCAAACAACGAAACCTGGAAACAGCACAAGCACTGGCAGGTCAAATGCAAGGCATTGATAAAGCAGGCAAAGGGAGAATTTGAGAAGAAGCTTGCTGCGGAAGCAAAAACGCGAAATAAAGATTTTTTTCAAGTACATTCGTAGCAAAAAACCTGTGAGAGAGTCAGTTGGTCCATTAGATGATAGAGGAGTTAAAGGGGCACTAAGAGGCGACAAGGCGATAGCGGAGAGACTGAATGAATTCTTTGCTTCGGTCTTTACTGAGGAAGATGTAGGGATGTTACCCATGACTGAAGTGGTATTTAAAGGTGCGGAAGAATTGAAGGAAATATCGATACATTGGGAAGATGTATTACAACTATTAGATAAACTGAAGAGTAGCAAATCACCTGGGCCGGATGGTATACATCCAAGGGTGTTGAAAGAACTGAAATATGAGATTGCAGACCTGCTATTAGTAATCTGTGAACTATCATTAAAATCATCTTTAATACCTGAAGACTGGAGGATCGCCAATGTAAAACAAATTTTCAAAAAGGGTTCCAGGGGTGATCCGGGAAACTACAGACCGGTGAGCCTCACGTCAGTACTGGGGAAAAATGGTAGAAACCATCATAAAGAATAAAATTACTCAGCATGTAGATAGTCATGGCCTAATGGGAGACAGCCAACATGGCTTTAGACAAGGAAGATCTTGTCTTACTAATCTGTTATGTTTTTTTTTGAAAGTGTGAATAAACAGGTGGACAAAGGTGAGTCGGTTGATATAGTGTATCTGGACTTTCAGAAAGCCTTTGACAAGTTCCCTCATCAGAGACCTTTGGCAAAACTAAAGAGTCATGGGATAGGAGGCAGTGTACTACTGTGGATCAAGAACTGGTTAAAAGATAGAAAGCAGAGGGTTGGGCTAAATGGGCAATTTTCCCAATGGAGAAATGTGAATAGTGGTGTACCCCAGGAATCTGTGGTGGGTCCGCTGCTTTTTGACATATTCATAAATGACCTGGAAAGTGGAATAACGAGTGAGGTTATCAAATTTGCAGATGACACAAAACTATTTAAAGTTGTTAAAACCCAAGAGATTGTGGAAAATTGCAAGAGGATCTTGATAAATTGGAAGACTGGGCATCAAAATGGCAGATGAAATTTAATGTGGACAAGTGCAAAGTTATGCACCTAGGGAAGAACAACCCAAAGTATGGTTACACAATGCAAGGTTCCACATTAGGAACCATCACCCAGGAAAAAGATTTAGGCGTCATTGTGGATAACATGTTAAAACCCTCGGCCCAGTGTGCAGCGGCGGCCAAGAGAGCAAATAGAATGCTAGGTATCATAAGGAAAGGAATAGAAAATAAAACAAAAGATATTATAATGCCTCTATAAAGTTCCATGGTGAGCTCGCACCTTGAATATTGTGTGCAATTCTGGTCGCCGTATCTTAAAAAGGATATAGCGTTATTAGAAAAGGTTCAGAGAAGAGCCACCAAAATGGTAAAGGGGATGGAAGGATACTCTTATGAAGAAAGGCTAAAAAGGTTAGGGCTCTTTAACCTGGAAAAGAGATGGCTGAGGGGAGATATGATAGAAGTCTATAAATTAATGAACGGAGTGGAACGGGTAAACGTAGATCGATTGTTTACATTATCAGAATATAGAAAGACTAGGGGACATGCAATGAAACTACAGGGTAAACTATTTAAGACTAATAAAAGAAAATATTTTTTCACTCAACGTGTAATCTAACTCTGGAATTTGTTACCGGAGGATGTAGTAAAGGCTGTTAGTGTAGCTGGGTTTAAAAAAGATTTGGACAAGTTCCTGGAGGAAAGGTCCATAAACCATTAAGAAGGAACCCAGGATATCAATGCTTGACCCAGTACAAGCATTGCGGAACCTGTGTCTTTTGGGGAAACTGCTAGGTATGTATGACCTAGATTGGCCACTGTTGGAAACAGGATACTGGGCTTGATGGACCTTGGTCTGACCCAGTATGGCATATCTTATGTTCTTATCTTCTTTTACCCATTACACTCTATTGATTAATTTATAGACCTCTATCTTATCTCCCCTCAACCGTCTCTTTTCCAGGTTGAAGAACCCTAACGTTTTAAGCCTCTCCTCATAGGGGCATCCTTCCATCCCCTTTACTATTTTGGTGTCTCTTCACTGTACCTTTTCTAATTCTGCTATATTCTTTTTAAGATACGGCAACCAGAATTGCGCACAATATTCAAGGTGCGGTCGCACCATGGAACAATACAGAGGCATTATAATATACCTAGTTTTATTCTCCATTCCTTTCCTTATGATACCTAGCATTGTATTTGCTCTCTTGGCCGCCGCAGTACAGTAGGCGGAGGGTTTTAACATGTTATCCACAAAGTCGCCTAAATCTTTTTCCTGGGTGGTGGATCCTAATGTGGAACCTTGCATCATGTAACCATAGTTTGGGTTGTTCTTTCCTAGGTGCATAACTTCGCACTTGTCCACATTAAATTTCATCCGCCATTTGAACATCCAGTTTTCCAATTTATTAAGGTCCTCTTGCATTTTAACAACTTTGAATAATTTTGTGTCATCTGCAAAATTGACTACCTCACTCATTATTCCCATTTCCAGGTCATTTATGAAATATGTTAAAAAAGCACATATCCCTGGGATACTCCACTATTTACTTTTCTCTAATGGGAAAATTGGCCATTCAGTCCTACCCTCTGCTTTCTATCTTTTAACCAGTCACTGATCCACAATAGTACACTGCTTCCTATCCCATGACTTTTTAACTTTGACAAGATCCCTCATGAGAGACACTTGGCGAAGGCTTCCTGAAAATCCAGATATACTATATTGACCGGCTCACCTTTGTCTACCTGTTTATTCACACCTTCAAAAAAATATAACAGATTAGTAAGACAAGATCTTCCTTGACTAAAGCCATGTTTGCTTTCTCCAATTAAACCATGACTATCATGTTCAGTAATTTTGTTCTTTATAATGGTTTCTACCATTTTGCCCTGTACTGATGTCAGGCTCACTGGCCTGTAGTTTCCTGGATCACCCCTGGAACCCTTTTTAAAAATCGGTGTTACATTAGCCATTCATCAATCTTCAGATACTACAGATGATTTTAATGATAGTTCACAGATTACTAATAGTAGATCTGCAATCTCATATTTCAGTTCTTTTAACACTCTCGGGGGTATACCATCCGGTCCAGGTGATTTGCTACTGTTTAGTTTATCAAATAGTTAGTTATAACATATCTTCCCGGTTTACTGATATTTCTTTCAATTCATCAGATACATCACCTTTAGATACCATTTTAGTCATGTGTAACTTTCCTACATCTTCTCAGTAAAGACCGAAGCAAAGAATTCATTCAGCCTTACTGCTATGTCCTTGTCCCCTCATTTGTATAGAGTTACAAGGCATATGTGGCGCTGTGCATAAACCCGTGAGACAGACCCTGCTCACAGAACTTACACAGTCTATTTAAGACAGACAAACAAATGCAGGGATAGGATAGTTCTTCAGGGAAATGATTAAAAGAAAAAATGGGTCTCAAACAGAAGAATAAAGGTGTCAGGATCCAAAAGAAGCCTTGAAAGTGTTTTTATTTAGCCTGGATTTGAATAGGACCAGAAATGGAGCCTGATGCACTGACTCAGGTAGTCTATTCCAAGCATGTGGTGCAGCGAGGTGCAACGAATGCTACCCCGTCAAGAGGTGGTTTTTAAGCAGGACTTCAGCACAGCCCAAGACGGAACAAGATGCTACATCCCCGAAGTCCACAAGATAATAAATGCACAGTGACCTTTTGAGCTGTACCATCCTGCTCAGTCATGGACTGTGGTCAAGCCTTGCTCAAAAACCACCTCTTCAGATAGCTGTTCCTAATTTTGATCCTCTGCTTTACAATTATGTGAGAAATAAAACAATATTGAGAAGTTATTTCAGCATAACTAGATTGCAAGCTCTGTTTTACATTAATTTTCTGTATACTGTTATGGATGCCTACTAATGCTATATAGATGTGCAGCAGCAGAATGTGAAAGAAAACTCTGCTCTAATTGGGCAGATACAGTGGTTTTTGAAATGTCACCTTTGCAGGAAACCTGAGCCATCATAAAAGACCTACAGTATTTAGGAATTGAATAGTGAGAGAAGGCGTCCTAGTATAAGGACTCAATCTGGATCTTCCCCTCCACGGCTTGTACTGATATCATCCCTTATGCAGCTTAGACCTAATGGATTCTTTTCTTCTACATAAGATCCTAGTTTTTATGATTGGAGGGATATTTGAATAGGGGGGGAAGGGAGTTATATACCACATCTCTACTGTGAGTAACAGATAACCAATATAGTGAACTGTCAAGAAATGTGAAAACATTTACAATATAAAATGAGCTGTGATGAAATAGCTAAGTGGAAACAGGATAGGTCAGCAACACGAAAAGAGAGTGTGTCACTTGACAGACAGAGCTGTCATTATTGCATGCAATTAACTGCGCTATTATTTAATGAAGCCTTTAAAGATAACCAGCTTGTGCTGTGATCATTTGGTTTTAATACTGGATGTACTACCACTTGTTGCAAGAGGCCATGCGCTTTGCAGGGTTTTTCAGGCTCTGCTTCCCTTGGTAGCCATTTTATTTCTTCCCCAGTGTGGGCTACACTGTCTCTTCAAAAAGGGGTCTTCCCTGCCTGAGGTCAGGCCCTCCCGTTTCTCTAGGCTTGTCTGACCTCTTCTGGTGCAAGCCCTTTCTTCTGCATTTGCTTAGCCAAGGACCTGTCAGTTTATGTGTGACTAAGTCTGTTTTCAAGTTTTTCTAAAGGGTCTGCCTACTAAACCATGTTACTGCGGGACTAATGCAGAAATACCGCCTGGCAGTAGCTAACATGGGGGAAGTGCAGGCAAAGGTAGAATGAGGACAGTATATGATTGGGTCTGCAGGGCACAGCTACCGCGGTGATTGCATTGCGCGGTGGCTGCTCTGATTTGCTAGCTTTGCGGATGCGGCTACCACCATCTTAGAAACAGGGACTTTGGTTTTGTTAGGTAGACTTTTCATGTTCACTGAACAATAATTAAAACTTCCTGTTGTGAAGGGGGGCGGGGGAGTCAGAAGCAGTAGTATATGTATGCTGAAGCACATGGCCTGCCTAATGCACCCAAATTGGTGACAAAGCCCAGAAGGCAGAATCAGAGGTGGCAGCAGGGAGGGGGGGGGGGGGAAGGGGGCGGGGGTAGCAGCACGGCTGGGGCTTCTATCTGGGGCAGCAGAAATCCTTAGGCCAGCCCTGCAGACATGCTATACATTCTCTCTCTTATATGCAGAGGAGTGGCCTAGTGGTTGGGGCAAGGTACTTCAGGTCGGAAGGTCGGGGGTTCAAATCCCACTAGAGGACAGCAACCTTAGGCCGGAAGGACTGGGGTTTCTAGTCCCACAGGTGCTCCTTGTGGTCTTGGGCAAGCCACTTAACCCTCCATAGCCTATGTTCCCTGTAAAATAGTTATCTCCAAGTTATAATGCCCTGTTCAATGTAATTTCAGTTTGTTCAATGTAAACCGCACTGATGCAGAATAGCGTGGTATATAAGAGAATGTAATAAATAAAATAAAATATGTGTTATGCATACATGTGTTAACATTTGGCCCTGTCTGGTTAAAAAAAAACACCTACTTAATTCAGTTTGAGTTGAAATTAAGGATGTCTGAATTCTAAAGTTACCTATTTTGCAAACTAAATAGCTGCTTTACACAAAAAAACTGTTTCCCTGAGGTTCAATGCCAAATGTTTTGTATGATAAGATAAAAAAGTGGCCAATCTTCATGGCCTTTTGACACACTGATGTGTTTCCACATGTGTGCAGAAAGTTAAAGAGGTTATTGTAGAAGGCTTAGGCACTATTTAAGAACGTAAAAAACAAAAGAAAACCCTGGCTTAAAAGTGTAAATGCGCATACACATATAGAAGATTTTAGAAGTAAAAAAAGCTAAATACAGCATATATATATTATTAAACAAGGCTATAGCTGATCTTAATGAACAAATGCTTCTACTCACTGAATATTATTGGAGAAAAGACAACCTCAGAGTATGTCCTTTAATCCTTTACTTGTGCCATTAAGGCACTGACCGTCTTCATAGGTCATTAAAAAACCCCAACATTTTTCTTTGTAACTTGCAATATTGAATTTAATAATGTGACTTATCTTAAAAGAATAATTTCATCTTGACATCCTTGCATCATAACATTCAATAGTTTTAGAGAAGCTCAAACATTCTACTTGCTTGAGATTTTAAAAGGTACTGTACACAAATAACCACAGCACAGATGGATTTCGGAGGGGCGTATTCTGCTTGAGAGGTTTTAAAGTTTGTGTGTGTTTCGCAATGAGGGTACAGTATATTTCAAAAACATTCCTTTTTGGCATTTGCACCTGCTCCAGGTCACACAAGCCATTTTACATTTAGCTCATGCCTTTTCAGTGGTGGCTCAAGGCAAGTTCCCTGCCCCACTGACCATCGAAGTTTGTAATTGAGGGTCAAATGACTTGCCCACAATCCCAAGTAGTATCAACTGGATTTGAACTCTGGCTTATATTTCCACTCTGTCAGTCAGTAAACTGCTTGTTTGAACATGGATTTGGGCAAAGTGACTGAGAGGACGATTTTGTTTACCTGCCTGGTGTTTAAAATTTTTTTGAGATTCCCAAAATGTAGACAGATTCCATGCTGCTTGTCCCAAGGGTAAGCAATAGATTTCCCCAGTCCACATCAATAAATGTTTATGGACTTGTCCAAACCTCTTTTAAACCCAGCTACATTAACAGATTTTACTACATCCTCTAGCAATGAAGTCTAGATCTTAATTACATGTTGAGTGAATTTTTTTTTCAAAATTTGTAATGTTCTATTTTGTGCTTCATTGCATATCCCCTAGTCTTTCTTCTTTTTGAAGGAGTAAAACAACCAAATCTACGTTTACCCATTTGACTCCATTCAGTATTTTATAGACCTCTATCATATCTCCCCTCAGTCGTCTCTTCCAAGCTGAAGAGTCCTAACCCTTTAAGCCTTTCCTCATAGGGTATGCTTCCATCTCCTTTTTCATTTTGGCACTCTTCTCTGTACTTTTTCTAATTCTACAATAACCTTGTTTTAAGATATGGCAACCAGAATTGCACACAATATTGAAGGTGCAGTCACACCATGGAACAATACAGAGGCATTATAATATCCTTTGTTTTATTCTCCCTTCCTTTCCTTATGATTCCTAGCATTCTATTTGCTTGCTTGCCCGCCGCTGCACACTGGGTAGAGGGTTTCAATGTATTATCCACGATGATGCCTAAATCTTTTTCCTGGGTGGTGGTTCCTAATGTGGAACCTTGCATCGTGTAACTAATTTGGGGCTGTTCTTTCCTAACTGCATAAATTTGCACTTGTCCACATTAGATTGAATCTGCCATTTGGATGTCCATTCTCCCAATTTCTCAATCCTCTTGTGTTTTAACAACTTTGAATAATTTTGTGTCATCTGCATATTTGATCACCTCACTCGTTCCCAATTCCGGCTCGTTTCTGAATATGTTAAAAAGTAGCAGACCCAGCACAGATCCCTGGGGTACTTCACAATTCACCTTTCTCCATTGAGAAACCTGGCCAGTTAGCCCTACTGTATGTTTTCTTTTAACCAGGTCCCAATCCACAGTAATTTTATTATTTATTTATTATTTAACATCTCTTATATACCGCACTATTGTCATCAGCGCGGTTTACATGAAACAAACATATACATACAGAGAACTGTAATGCATTTTACAAGTAACAGGGGTTTTTGAACTTGGGTTTAAAAAAGGTAAACTAAATAATCTAGATAACTATCTACAATAATCTATACACATTAGTAACATTTGGTTATCATTTGGGGCTTGTCTTGGTCAGAAATGTGTCGGTAGTATTTTCCTTGTGAAAGATTAGATTGGGAAATAGCTTAAGAAGAGATGGTGTTTGAGGCTTTTTCTGAATTGTGTTAGGCTAAATTGTGTTACACTACCTCCTATCCTTGACTTTTTAGGCATGTTGCTAAGACAAAAGTACCTATTGTTGAAAGTTCAAGTGTAGTAAAAATGTTTGTTTGTATGCATGTTTGTTTCCTTATGTGTAACATGCCTCCGCTCACACCCAGCAACGGAAGAGGACAGGAAGGTGGCGCTGGAAGCCAGGAGTGCACTGACCTGTCCATGGGTGATACTACTTCTGTAGATAGAAGTAGAAGATTGCAGCTGGAAGTGCACTGGCATGCATGCAGGAACTGCGTCTCCAGTGAGCAGGAGGGAGGAATGCCACAATCAAAACCAGGAGTGCTGCAGTGTGGTGCAGGAAGAGGAGTTGGTGCCAGGGCTGGAGCAAGGACTGGAGGTGCCCTAGTTGGGCCCTCTATCCCATTGCCACCACTGCTGCTCCTTTCTAGGACCATCAGTAAAAGTTACTTATAGGTGTGTATTAAGAGGCAGCAATGGCTCAGAAACCGCAACGCAGTGCACACCTACACAGTCTCCAGGACAGTGTTGTAATCTCTCTTTTCCACTATCTGCTACTTTTACCAAACCAACCCCCCCCCCTCCAACTAGTTTGCCCAATTGTAGCACCAGCCAGAGAGGTAAGAAAAATTTAAAGGGGTAATGGTTTGGGAAAAAGAAGATGAGGGGGAGGGAGGAAGAGACAGAGTTTGGGAACAGAGGGTAGGAAGGCAGTAGAAGAGAGAATAGATAGGGGAAGGAAGAGTGCAAGGAGTTGGAGGAGGAAATTACTTAATACTCATCTGGGGCAAGCCAGTGAATGTGATGTTACAATATTCTAAATATGGACAAACTATAAATTGAACCACTACTTGAAAACTATCAGCTTCTAGAAAACAAATGTGATCACCTTAGTACGTGTAATTTAAAAAAGACAGATTGCATAACTTTGTTAATTTGTGAAACAAAGGCTAAATGGGAATCCAAAATGAGTCCCAAATATTGAGTATTTCCAGATAGTTGAATGGATTCTAACACATCGCCAACAGATAACATACTTGAAGGAGAATATTTAGTGATTTTGGTTACTACCATTGTTTTAGTTTTGAGATTAAGTGCCAATTTCTCTGATGCCAACCAACTTGCAATAGCAGAAACATGCTGAACAAGATTTGTTGTTTGAAAACCTTCCAATACTACAAAAGGAGCAATCAAAAGAATATCATCCAACCCCTGGCCTGAAAACTACGCGCCCCCCCCCCCCTTCTAACAGCAAGTGACATAGCACAACATCCTTAAAACAGAAAGTCCAGTGGCATCATGTGCTGCTACAGCATGCTCCAAAAGAACGTGCCCAAGGAGCTGCTCATGCTCCTCGTTCACCTCCTTTTTTCTGCTAGCCATTCCTCTCCCTATGCACTCAAGAATCCTTCTAGGTTTCGCTGTCGCCTTTTCTACCTGTTTAACTACTTTAAGATCATCAGACACATTCACGCCTAGGTCCCGCTCTTCTTTAGTGGACAAAAGTACTTCACCCCCTATACTATATTGCTCCCTTGGATTGCTGTAGCCCAAATGCATGACCTTACATTTTTTAACATTAAAACCCAGCTGCCAAATTCTAGACCATTCTTCAAGCTTAGCTAGATCCCTCCTCATGTTATCTACACCTTCTTGGGTGTCTACTCTATTGCAGATTTTGGTATTATCCCTGGTCACCCAGTCAAAGAAAATCAGATTTGTCTGACAAGATCTGCCTCTGGTGAATCCATGCTGCCTCGGATCCTGTAATCCGCTGGACTCCAGAAACCTCATTTAGGGAAGGGTAAGGAGACACAAAGGAGAACAAGGGATCAGGATCCAAAAGCAGCCTCAAAGAGGTGAGCTTTTAGCATCAATTTGAAAAGGACCAAAGATGAAGCCATCTCCCCCCCCCCTCGATGTAGTCCCTCTGTTGTCTTATTGACCACTTTGATTGAAGGATAAGGTGGTATATAAAACTGATTAAATAAATAAATGTTCCAGACATAAGGAGCAGCATGGTGAAAGGATCGAAGTCTGGAATAGACAGAAGAAAAGGGCAAAGAGAGAAGCAAGCCAGTAGAAGAGCAGAGATCATGAGGAGGGGTGTAGGGAGAGAGAAAAGAGGAAAGAGAGAGGAGAAGTAGAATGAATTCATTTGTAGGTCAGAAGGAGAAATTTGAATTGGATGCGGAAACGGAAGGGGAAGGGGAGCCAATGGAATGACTTGAGAAGAGGGGTTATATGAGTATAAAGCGTAGGTACTCACCTGTGACAGGTGTTCTCCGGGAACAGCAGGAATCAGCCCTCACATATGGATGATGTCAGTGCTGACGGAGCCCAAGCTCAGCATTTCCCCAGCTTTAAAAGAAAGCCTTTGGGAATGCTACCATGCATGTGTGGTCCCCTTCCCGCCCAAGGGTGACATCTTGCTTAGTCTAATGACATAGCTAAGACAGCAGTCAAATAAAGACAGAAGGAGGGCAACTCAAGTGGGAGGAGGGAGGGTTGTGAGGACCGATTCCTGCTGTTTCTGGAGAACACCTGTTACAGGTGAGTAACTACACTTTCTCCAGGAACAAGCAGGAAGTCAGTCCTCACATATAGGACTCCAGGCTGCCGAGGACTGAACCGCGACAGTACCAACTGCGACCGGTCGGGTGGCCTCGAGTTGCAAAAGGTGAGTCCCTGCTGAGAAACTCTGCAAGACCCTAGCATCCAGCAACACTATCATTCTGGTAGTCTGAACACAAAAGGGTCAGAGGGCAGGAGTTGCCTATACTCCAGGAATATTACGCAGCACTGCCTGACCAACGGTGCTGTCCCTGTGGGATTCACTTTCCAGGCAGTTGTGTGCTGCAAACGTGTGAATGGATGACCAAGTGGCAGCTCTGACAATTTCTGTCACTGGCACAGAATGGAGATGGGCCACCGACGTGGCCATCACCCTCACGCGTTGCGCTGTGATCCAATGCTCCAGGGCAAGGCCCGCCCACTCATAAATGAGGGCGATGCAGTTCGCCATCCAAGAGGATAGGGTACACTTTATTACAGGGAGCCCCAGTCTGCTGGGGTCATAGGATGCAAAAAGCTGAGTTGCTCTGTGATGGCCCTGGGTCTGCTACAGATAAGACAGGGCTCGTTTACAATCCGGTGTGTGGAGTATGAGCTCCTACCTGTCAGCATGAGGCCTCAGGTAGAAGGTGAGGAGTACCTCCTCCTGGTTGAGGTGAAACAGGGATACCACCTTTGAGAGGAATGTAGGATGAGTGCAGAGCACTACCCTGTTCTTCAAAAACCTGGTGTACATGGGGACCAGCACCAGTGCTTGAAGCTCGCCGACTCTGCAACTGACTCTCACCTTCCAAGATAGGTATCTGAGGTGGCAGGTGGCCAGGGGCTTGAACAGTAGTCTGGTCAGCTGGGAGAGCACCACATTAAAGTCCCATTCTACCTCCAGAGGACGGACAGGGGGCTTGGAAAGCAGAAGGCCCCATAGGAACCGGGAGACCAGGGTCTGGCTGGATAAGGGTTTGCCCCCTACTGGGTACTGGTGAGCAGCTATGGTGCTCAGATGCACCTGGATTGAGTTAGATTTCAGCCCTGCATGTGACAGATGAACTAGGTACTGGAGTACCAGCTGTATGTAGCAAGAGAATGGGGTAGTTGATGTACCCCAGGTGCTGGAGGAGTATGGTACGCTTTGTGCCCTGACTGGGCTGTGCCACCTCTGATGAGCCAGTCATCCAAGTAGAGGAAGATAAACACCCCTTGCAGGCGCAGATGGGTAGTTACCACTGCTAGGAACTTTGTGAAACTCTTGGCGAGGAGGCCAGGTCGAAAGGAAGTACCCTGTATTGGTAGTGGCCTCCCCCTATGATGAATCCCAGGCATTGCTGGTGAGATGGGTGGACCAGGATGTGGGTGTAGGCATTCTTTAGGTCCAAGGAGCAAAGCCAGTTTCCCTGGTGGAGGTAGGGCAGCAGTGTCCCAAGGGAGAGCATTTTGAACTTCTCTCTCACCAGAAACTTGTTCAGGTCTTGGAGGTCCAGGATGGGCCAGCGACCCCAAGTTCTTTTGGGGATAAGAAAGTACCTTGAGTAGAAGCCCTTGCCCCAGAGGTGCTGGGGAACAGGCTATACTGACATGTCCCTTAGTAAACCTGCTAGCTCTGAGAGCAAGAGGGCCTGGTGAAGGAGAGGTCACATTGGCTCTCCTGGAAAATGCCCCGGAGGTGGCAGCTGGAAGTGGAGGTAGTAGCCCTCCTTCGCCACCCAGAGCATCCACTGGTCCGAGGTGACCTCAGTCTACTTGTAGGTGAATAGTGCCAGGTGGCTCCCTGTAGGCTGGTGAGGGTCTCCCAGGAGGAGGGAGGGAGGCCCCGCTCTGGGAATCAAAAGGTTCCACCAGGTTGAACCCGAGCTGGTGTCTGCATTTTGGGGCCTTTGGCTTCCTGGGTCCGTATCCCTGACCCTTGGGCTGGGATCCTTGCTGCTGCTGCTGGCTTGGGAAGGCTTGGTAGTGGTGACTCTGATGGAAAGGGCCCTTCTGCCTCAAGAAAGTTGGCCTTTTCCTCTGAGGATTTCTTGTGGGGAAGGGTAGAGGTCGTCTTTGAGAGCCTCTGCCTGGTCACCACCTCAGTCTCAATCTCGGCTGCCTTGTCAGCCATAGGTTTCCCAAACAGGTTCTTCCTGGTGCACGGGACATCCAGCAGCTTTTCCTGGACCTGTAGAGATTATTAGTAGCACACAAAGATAGGTTAGGCTCTCAGTTATGTCCAGGGGAAATTAGCTGTGAGTGTGCTGGTAATGAGCCACGGAAGAAGTCTCGTCTGTATTATATATATTATGTTTATTATGGACAGCGAGGTAGAAAAATATACAGACATATAGCTAAAGGTATATAATTAGAAACATGAGGTAGCAGATTGTCTAAATGTAATTCTGTGTCGCAACAAAGTGATAAATCACTGATTAGTAACTAGACTTCACTGATTCGCTCTGCAATGAGAAGAGTTATGGAATAAGTTTCTAGCTAACTATTGCCCATCCAGAGGAGGAGAAATAAGATGGTACCTTAGCTCCGGCTGGCACTCTGGTGGCTGAGGTCCGATAAGACTCTGGAGCAGCACAGGTCCAAGGAGGCAGCTAGGCTAGATAACACAGGCTACAGCCCTTTCAGAGGTGAGCCACGGGAGAACACAGAACCAAAGGTATCTGTGAAAGTCTTATCTCAGTCCTTATCTCAGGCCTTGCACACACATGTATGTCTGTCTTGCAGATAGATCAGGTAGCAGACACAAGGTAAACAGGGCACAAGCAGCAAAAAGGTGCAAAGGTTTTTCTGTGCAGACTGTATTATTCTTTGTGATGAGTCCTTATCACTTTTTGGTAATTGGTTGGCATGAAACAATCCGGGTATTCTCAGTGAATCAGGAGGTAGTCTACAGGCATCTTTCTTGCAGACAAAGGATCCATAGTAAGATGTCATGAGGAGGAAATGGTATGTAGTTTCTGGGCATAGGTACAAGTGTCCAAGGTCAGTAGAACCATCTATAGATAAGAACCGGAGAAGCCAGGAACAATGGGCTTCAGTATGCACACATAGAAATGCTTGGCAAGCAGTTGCTTGAAGGTCAAGTCTGTGACTGGAAACAAAGCAAAAGTCCTTTGTAGCAGGAAACCATTTTGCTTGGTCAACTTTGGTTCAGGCTTTAGCTGCTAAGCAGGCCGGAGATCTGCAGGTGCAGAATTGCAGGGGTACCAGCCCTACAGGCCCATTGTTCGAGATCTGAGGTCTGCAGCCAGGTCTGGCACCGAGCACCGATGCCTGTGGCTGCTGCCTGGGCTTCAGTCTCAAACCCATCGTAAGTGGCCTGTGACAAGAACTTAGAGCAGTCCGGATGGTGGCCACCAAGTTCTGGAACTGTTGGAGGGGTTCCCCGATGAGCTCTGCTGAGAAGCCTGTGAGCTCCTGAATGAGGCTCTTAAGATACATCCTTATGTAGAACTTATAAGTATGTATCCAGCTCTGGTCTCTCTACCCAGGGGTACAGAAGAATAAGTCTTCTGACTCTTGAGCTTTAGCATTGAAGATTCCACCATCATGGAGTTGTGGGGTTCTTCTGGAAGCCTGGACTCCTCTTGACGCAGTACATGGTGTCAAGACGCCAGCTGACCACTGGCACTAAGGCCGGGGTTTCCCACATCTGTACAAGCAGCCGTTCGAGGATGGGTTGCACCGGCACCGACAGTCTTTTTAGCAGGGACTCATACTTGAGGATCTCCAGTTCTTCAGTGCATGGGTCCTCCTCAGACTCTGTTGGTACCAAGAGGGCTCAGGCCATGTCCCAGACAAAGTTGTGGAATGCCACATCCTCAGGTGGGGAATGACCACAGTTCTGGGGGAAGACAGCTCCGAGGAGGCCTTGACATTGGTCTCCCAGTCTGAGCCCAAGGGCATCGAGGAGTCTGAGGCTTGGAGCTCCAGTGCCGCGAGGCCTGCGTCGGGGAACCGGGATCCCCCGACAGGTCTCAAGTCAGACTCCCAGAAACTAGCTGGGGAGGACTGGACACCTGAGGATCGGGATCGGGACCTCCATCGGTGCTGAGGTCTCGTCAAAGGGCGATAGTGCTCAGGGCCCGACTTGATGCCCGGGGATGCCACCGCAGTAGAGGGCTTGGTTGTCTGGGCAGATGATGCAGACAAACCCAATATCATCGGCTGTCGCATGGCCAGGATAGCAGAGATATTCTGCTCCAGGACTGCCATTCTGGCCTTGATATCAGAAGGCTCTGGCAGCTTTCAGCTCAGGCACCAAGGGTTTTGGGCTCGGTACTCTTGTGAGCGCATCCCAGAGAACTTAAGGGGATGCTGCTCGGAGTCACCCAAGTCCTGCCGCGGGATCTTAATGTGTTTCCCTGTTGGAACCTCAACTGGCTTAGAGGATTTTTTCTTTTTCTTGCCAGGGTCTGGTGTCTTTCCGGTGGAGCCGCTGTTGTGGGACTACGAAGATGCCCGGGCCTCACAGGAGGTGCTCGGCTTTGGGCTCAGCGTCGGTGAAACTGGGGCTGAGCCAGACCATGGGAACATCTTCTCCTGCAACTCCGACCTTTTCTTGTTGGTCTGCAGAGTCATGGTCTGACACAGGTCGCAGAAGGTACTGTCATGGTCCGGGCTGAGGCAGTGCAAGTAGCAGTCATGGGTGTCTGTGACAGACATAATTTGACTGCAACAATCACACTTTTTAAAGCCACTGGGGGACATGGTGGATTACATTCGGATGGGTCAACAACCCCTAGGTGAAAAAGGGTGCCAATGCCAGTCGAGGTAAGCCTCGATGAAAAAGAGAAAAAGGAGCTGAGAACAGCGCTGGGGACGACACTGGCTTGAGGCAGGAAGAGGAACCGGTACGCAAATCGGGAAAACTCAACTATCAAGGATAATTTTTAAGGAATTTTTCAGGGGAAACAGGACATGCGTCGGTTGGGCTCTGAGGAAAAAAGGAGACTAAGCAAGATGGCACCCTTGGGTGGGAAGGGGACTACGCATGCGTGGTAGCATTCCCAAAGGCTTTTTTTGAAAACTCGGGAAATGCTCCGCGTGGGCTCCATTGTTGCCGACGTCACCCATATGTGAGGACTGACTTCCTGCTTGTTCCTGGAGAATGAGGCTCATGGAAAATAAGTCGTGCAGCTGAGTTCTGAATAGATTGAAGGGCAGAGAGATGACTCAGAGGGAGACCAGCAAGGAGGAGGTTGCAATAGTCTAGAGGTGACTAAAGATAAGTGTCTTAGTAGGGTATTCAGAAAAGAAGTGATGAATTTTCCTAATATTATAGAGAAAGAGACAACAGTTTTTAGCAAATCTAATTCACCAGTCTATGGCTTTCAACACATCAGCTTAAATTAAACCAATCAAAGACAGATGCAACGTGAATACTGGCTTAGCCTCAGCTCCATCCCAGTTACCTATCCTAAATAGTCAGACTACACATAAAAAGTCCATGAAAATCTTGAGCTCTCATTTAAACTGTGAATTAACATTCAACCAACATGATGCTTTCTATTCAAGAACCTCTCCATCTTTATCTAGCCACCTAATCGCATATACACCCAATCGATCCTTATAGTCTCTTAATACACACCTATTAGTAACTTCTACTAGACATACTGCCAGGCTCACATCAACCAGAACTCCTGCTTATGTTCTTGCTCCACAATTATAGAATTCTCTCCCTTGGTATTTGAGAGAGGAATCCTCCCTTAGGACTTAAGAAAAAACTAAGTCCTACATTTTTTGAGCTAGCTTAAACATAGCTCCTAGACTGTAGCCCCAGAAGTCTCATTCACACTGAACTATATCCATAAGGGGTATTACTATAAATAACTTAGGATAGAGCATTCATCTTCTCTAGTCCCTTCTTCCCTCTCTCCCCCTATTATTGCATTCCCTTTATTTCTATTCTTTATTTTATATTATGTTTTATATTGTACTTTTTTGGATTTTATTTCTATTGTAAGCCACTCTGAGACTGAGTAATAGGTGGTATACCAAATAGGAAATTAACTATAAATTCTAAAGATAATGTTCAGAACTCGCAACAATGGACCTAAAGGAAGTAAAAAGATATCAAAAAGAGTCAAGGAGAAGGCTAAGCATTGTGATACTACTCTATTTATGGCGTATCACTCAGTATGAATCCACTGCCTACCATCATTCAAATACAATTCAAACCACTGTAGAACTTGTCCATCAATTCCAATGTTATTTAATATCGCTGCATCAAATGTGGCTTCTACTGGCATATATGCATAAAAAAGTCTTATAAAGCTGGCCCCTAAAGGTGTTATTCTTCCATGTGAATAATGGGGATTTATGCTCAACCCCCGCTATTCGCAGGGACCATATTCTAACCTCCAGGCTCCACGCACATACAGAGGGCTTGTGCGGGGAGTGCTGGAGGTAGAGAATGGGTGGAGCAGAGGAGGTCAACTCACCCGGACATACAGGACCTATTCTGATCAGGGCCCTGTATGTCCGGCATCAGAAAGATGGACATGGAACTTATCCCAACTCGTAGGTGGAATAAGTCCCACTGATGGCAGCGATCAGGCCAGGCAACCCCACCAAAGGCACGGCACAGGTGAAGGTAAGCCCCTGCCGCCCGATCCTGGCTCTTTCTGCCCCTGCAGAGGGTTGGGCAGTGGGGAAAGGAGGCACTGAGTGGCGTCAGGCTGTCAATGCTCCTGTTGGGTGTCCCGGTGCCATGGCAATGGGACGCCATGGCACCGGCACACCAGCAAGAGCACAGGGTGGGCTGGATGGGCAGGAGGTTGAACGTCCCATGCTGTGGAATCAGGGCATGTCCAGGCCATCTAAATGTATAGCTCCTGCAGCTGCAGAATTGGATACATGTTAGGACTGTCCAATTTTCGGCCAAACGACCCAGACATGCCCTGATTAGAATTGCCCTCCAAATGAATAACTCACATTAAAGCATATTAATGTGTATTAATGTACATTAGAATATTAGTATGTTTTAGTAAATGAGGCCTTGAGTTTATTGTAAAAACTGTGTGCTGTCAATGGTATGAACATGGTGGTTAAACATAAAACCATATATAACAATCTACTTTGCTAAGGGTAATAAAGACTTTTATAAGGGTGAAGTGTAGTGTCCTTATACTGTGCTTTGTGTGCAATGCCTATCAGGAGTGAACTCGCTGCTGCTAAGACATCTGCAGCCCTTTTTAACATGGCTGTCCCAGCCTGCACTTTATAAGCGTACATTATGCCTCTGATCACATGATTCAAAAATCTGATGGAAACACAAAGTAGTATTTGGTCAACTGGAAAACTGAAGAGGAAAGCCTGCCCAGGAGTTTTCACAGAAGGGGTGGAAATAGGAAAGTAAAACTGTTTTCGTTACCTCCACCTATTTATGTCTGCCATCTCCTCCATGGAACCCAGAAGTGGAGAGGTAGTAGACAGCTTAGGATGAGAATAGCTATAACTCACTAGGTATTAAAAGTGCCACTTCTCTGCAGATCCATTGTCACTGCTGTGGTTGCTGAGAGCTTCTGTTAGTGGTTGTAGCGAATAGCGCTCCAGTCACAGAGCAAATGCCTAACTGGAGGATAATAGCATCTAACACTAAGAGAAAACTATGAGCGTAGTCTTTGGGAATGTGAGCAACCCATTTCATACGCTCATGGCGGAAGGGGTCTGTACCTCTTGAATAAATCATTGAGATCCCTGACTACATTCCAGAGGCATCCATCATCACCTTAAAAGCAAATGGGCTCTTTTACTGAAGAGTGCTAAGCAGCTAACATGTGTTTTAGCACACAGTAACTGCTGGCATGACAGTTACCACACAGCATTTCCAGTACTGATTGCTCATCATGTGGCAGGGTAGGGAATGGATCGGTTATGGTGAGAGAATGGGTGTGGATTGCACACTGCAGTTGGTGCACAATATTAACTGTCGTACTTAGTATGGGTACACTTAATATCACTTCAGTAGGTGGTGTTAAGGTCATTCGCAATTACCATGAGTGCACTTACCACATGTTAAGAGACCTTTTAGTGTAGTAACTGCAAGGAACATGCTAGACACGTCTGACAGTTACTGCACCACCTTTGCACTTACTGTGCATTAATCTTTACTCTAAGTACGGGGTAAGTGCAACAACTTACTGCAGTTTAGTAAAAGGGCTACAAAGTTATCTAGCTGCATCAGTCATAAAACTGTGAACAGCAGCAAAACCCAAGTTCTTTGTTGTTTCCAGTGTTAATCCCTGATCCGATTCATACCTTCTCCCAGGGGCTAATGGGGCAGCACTGGCACCTCCCAGATTAACTCTTTACATGCTTTATCATGGTTTGTTGCCTTCAGAGGGCCTGAGGACAATTGCATATGTTCATGCCTGTTTGTTAATGGGCTTAGTGTGCATATTCTGTGCAATTCTGGGTCGCCATATCTTAAAAAGGATATAGCGGAATTAGAAAAGGTACAGAGAAGAGCCACCAAAATGGTTAAGGGGATGGAAAGATACTCCTATGAGGAAAGGCTTAAAAGGTTAGGGCTCTTGAACTTGGAAAAGAGATGGCTGAGGGGAGATATGATAGGAGGTTTATAAATTAATAAATGGAGTAGAACGGGTAAATGTAGATCAGTTGTTTACTCAATCAAAAAGTAGAAAGACAAAGGGATACACAATGAAGCTACAATGTAACCTATTTAAAAGTAGTAAGAGAAAATTTTTCACTCAACGCATAATAAAATTCTGGAATTCATTACCAGTGGATGTAGTAAAAGCTGTTAGAGTAGCAGGGTTTAAAAAAAAGGTTTGGAGAAGTTCCTGGAGGAATGGTCCATAAACCATTATTAAAGAGGACCCGGGAAATCCACTGCCTACTCCAGGACCTGGATTGGCCATTGTTGGAAACAGGATACTGGGCTTGATGGACCTTGGTCTGACCCAGCACGGCATTTCTTATGTTCTTAGTTATTACTGTAATTATATTTTAAGTTATAATGGTCTCATTGATAACTTAAAGTTATACCAGGACTTTGTATCAGTAAATATAAGTTTTATCTCTGCTCTTTTCCAACATTGTTCTGTGCTCTTTCTTCATTTCTTTAAAAAAATATATAACAATTTTTAATGTTTTTAATTGTTGTCCTGAGAGTGGAGTATCATGGAAAGCTCACTTGCATGGTGAATAGATGTTCATATGTGTATTCCTTGTCTTGCAGTCTTGGTTCCTGAAATAATAAATACTGCATCAATTTTTGAAACTGCGACCGTGCCTAGCTTGGATATGTACATTTCGGCTAACAAACCCTCATCATCTGCCTCCCCCTCACCCTGACTCAAAATTGTGCTCAACTCATAACACCAGTGCATTAAAAAGCACCTCTCAAAACTGCTGCAAAGATCCAGCTTTCAGAGAGCTCATTGTCAGCCAGTCTGACATCAGTATTTTGGCTCCTGCCTGCCTGGGGGTCTGTCTCTTCGGAATGGCAAGAGCATTATGCAAATGATTATTGACTGCTTGAAGAGATGGAAGGGCTCCCGAAACATCAACACTGGACCAATGGACAACATGCTCTCTGAAAGCTGGGTATTTGCAGCAACTTTGAGATGAGTGTTATTGTTTTACTGCACTGGTAGTTATGAGTTTGCTGAGCACAATTTTGAACGGTGGGAGGGGGGGGGATTAATGAGGCTTTTTTAGCCGAAGTTGCATATTCAAGCTAGGCACATTGGCAGTTTTAATAAATGATTTATCCTTCCTTTATAAACAGGTAGATAAAATGTGAGCCGGTCGATTATAGTGTACAGTATCTGGATTTTCAGAAAGCATTTGAAAAAGGTCTCTCTTGAGAGATTCTTGGTGAAATTGAAAAGTCATGGGATTGGAAGCAGTATAATATTGTGAATCAGGAACTAGTTAAAAGATAGAAAGCACAGAGTAGGGCTAAATGGCCAATTTTTTTTTAATGGAGAAAGGTGAATAGTGGAGTACCCCAGCGATTATACTGGGCCCGTTGCTTTTTAACAAATTCACAAATGACCTGGAAATAGGAATAACGAGTGAGATAATCAAATTTGCAGATAACACAAAATTATTCAAAGTTGTTAAAACGCAAGAGGATTGTGAAAAATTGCAAGTGAACCTTGATAAATTGGAAGGCTGGACATCCAAATGGCAGATTAAATTTAATGTGGATAAGTGCAAAATTATGCACCTAGGAAAGAACATCCCAAACTACGGTTGCACAATGCAAGGTACCACCTTAGAAACTAATATCCAGAATAAAGATTTAGGCGTCATCGTGGATAATACGTTGAAATCCTCCATCCCGTGTGCAGCGGTGGCTAAGAAAGCAAATAGAATACTAAGAATCATAAGGAAAGGAATGGAGAATAAAACCAATGATATTATAATGCCTCTGCATCACTCCATGGTGTGACCATACCTTC
The DNA here is from genome assembly GCA_033557465.1 of Ichthyophis bannanicus. Classification (NCBI taxonomy): domain Eukaryota; kingdom Metazoa; phylum Chordata; class Amphibia; order Gymnophiona; family Ichthyophiidae; genus Ichthyophis; species Ichthyophis bannanicus. Next base: position 1,094,009,114 of record CM066032.1, on the reverse strand, counting down.
AATATTGTGTGCAATTCTGGTCACCATATCTTAAAACGATATTGCAGAATTAGAAAAGGCACAGAGAAAAGTGACAAAAATAGTAAAGCGGATGGAAGGATACCCCTATGAAGAGAGGCTTCAAAGGTTGGGGCTCTTCAACTTGGAAAAGAGATGGCTGAGGGGGGCTACGATAGAGGTCTATAAATGAATGAATAAAGTGGACGGGTAAACGTAGATCAGTTGTTTACACCATTAAAAAGTAGAAAGACTAGGGGACACGCAACAAAGCTACAGTGTAACCCGTTTAAGACTAATAAGAGAAAATATTTTTTTTACTCAATGCGTAATCAAACTCTGGAATTCATTACCAGAGGATGTAGTAAAAGTGGTTTAGTGTAGTAGGGTTTAAAAGAGATTTGGACAAGTTCCTGGAGGAAAAGTCTATAAATCTACTGCTTACCCCAGGACAAGCACTGTGGAACCTGTGTACCTTTCTGGGAACTTGCCAGGTACTTGTGACCTGATTTGACCACTGTTGGAAACAGAATACTGGGCTTGATCTGACTCAGTATGGTATTTCTTATGTTTATATTACATTACATTATTTTATGTTATGCTTTTTGGATAAAAAGGAAGGGTATTTAAAAAGTTGTGTGTCCTGGTTTTGATTTCTCTTCAGTTGTTTCTCATACTATATAGGGCTGCTGTCACTATAAATTTTGGACTATCGATGATGTCAGCTGGCATAAATCAGTGACCTGGTAATACATGATATCAAGGTATTCATATTTCTATCAACCTAAATTAAAAATGTATTTTGGTATCTTTTAAATCATCACTGAAAGCCTTCCAGAGTATCTTGGCATGCTGCTGAAGGTTGGCTTTAGCATTCTGGAAGGATTTCAATAGCTTTGAAAAAGGACAGTGAAGCTATTTCTGAAGGATAATAGTTGGAGAGCTGAGGAATCTCATTGGCAGGCCAAAGGTCAGCACTGTTGGTTCTCAAGTGCTGTACAATATCTCTTGCAGATAATTTCACTACTCTAGGTATATTAAAGCGGTTCTACAAGACCAAAAGTCTAGTCATATTTCCTGTCATGAATGATAAACTCCATATTCTGGATTAAAATAACAATATTAATTTGCATTTAAATGGAGACTTTGATCCCAAGAGGATCTCAACCCACTCTACAATCACCTTACCTAAAGAAAAAATACATTGAACCAGCCCTAAGGTCAATGCCCTTGGCAACCAATCTTTGGTGCACGTGCCAGGTGACAGGTTTATTAAATAAGAGGAAGAAGGAGCAATATTATTATCATCCAATTTTATTTGAGTAAACTGAAGTAGAGGGAAACAACAAATACCTAGGTAAATGAGGGAAAAGGAACAGACTGTCCTAACCTCTTTCTACCCCCTACTCTGTCCACACACACTTACTCGCTCAAAAAAAATGAGGTAAACAATGAATGCATTCAAGGATGATAGGCCATAATATATCAACCTGCACACAGAAGAAAAAGCAAAAAACAAGAGGCTTAGCCATCAATGTAAAATGTAAAACAGAAACAAAAGGGTGTTTAGCAATGTTTCTATACCTTAAAACATTCCCTCACCTCTGCTTTCTGTTCCTTAAAATTGCATCTTGTGTTTTTTCCAGACTGCAGTCACACTAGTTCAAAACATAATTGTCTCAACCATTCTTCAATCTGGGATACATTGCAGAGAAGAACATGATTTTTTCTATATCCTGGCCTTATACCATGTTTCCGCAGGAATAAAGTGAATGTCTGTGGGAAGCACTGAAAACGTACATGGGCCTTTCCTGAATATGCTTTATGCCTCTGTGGCTGACCACGCTCCCATTCCACCCCTTCTGGGCACATTCTGAGATTTCTGTGTGAGCACCTTGGACGTGCATGACAGCAGTGTTTCAGAATACAGTCTAAGACATTTTCAGCACATAAAACGTCCCCGCTGCACTTACAGTCCCCTTATTCATGTTCTAGAATGACCTCTTTTGTGACCGCTATTCCATCTTATACTAGAGACTTGTCACATATTTACATTGGGGAGTCATTCCACACTGTGAATAGTGGGAGATGTATATTTGGAATGGATGTACAACCACCGTTATTCACCAATAGCCTATTCTGTCCCAGGAGCTCACTGCAAATATAGGGTCATTGTTTAGTGAGCTCTGGACAGGGGCGGGAGAAGGTGGTGACATGGAGGAGAGGAGGTGGCATGGGGGCAGGGCACACAACCCAAACATACAGGGCTGTTTCAGGTCACAGCCCTGTACATCCAGCTTGGACTAGATAGATGGGGGACTTAATCCACCTCGGAGGTGGAATAAGTCCCCCCGACTGCGGCGATCCAGGCAGGCAGGCCCTCCCACAATAGCAATCAATGGCAGGTGAGGACTTCTCCATCTGATCCCGGAAGGCCCCTCCGTGGGTCTGGCGGCAGGGAACTACATATTGGTGGGTTTGTGGAGGATTGGGGCTCCTGCATGGCGTCCCAGTGCCATGGTGACGCTATGTTGCAAGCTGAGGAGACAGGTAGGAGTAGAGAGTTATCCACAGGGACTGCAAAAGGAGGAAGGGGAGAGGTGGGTTTAGGGGGGGAAATTAAGAAGCTCAGTTTTGGCCATGTTCAATATCAAGCGGCGATGAGACATCCAAGCAGCAATGTCAGAAAGGCAGGCAGAGATCCTGACCTAGATTACCAGGGAGATTTCAGGTGTAGAGAGGTAGATTTGGGAGTCATCAGCATAAAGATGGTACTGAAAGCCATGGGAGGAGATGAGTGCTCTAAAGGACTGGGTATAGAGAGAAAAAAAAAAAAGGAGTGGACCTAAGACAGATCCTTGGGGTACACTAACAGAGTGGGAGAGCAATAGAGGAGGAGCCACCAGAACAAACACTGAAAGAGCGATGGGAGAGATGAGAAGAGAACCAGGATAGCACAGAGCCCTTAAAACAAAGTAAGAGCAGGGTATTGAGGAGAAGGTTGTGGTCCTTCCTCCTTCCCCCCTTCCCTTCCCTATCCATATTCCTCTTCCTCTTCATCTTCCCCCCTTCCTTCCTCCCCCTGTTTTTCTCCCTTCCCCTTTTATATTTTTTTACACTTCTCTTAATTATCTTTTTTACATTACTGTATTTAACTATTTTTTTAAACTTTGTGTTGTGCCTGACCCTGATGATTCTTTCTGATGATGATATTTTACATATACACTCGTATCGCCCCTGATATTTAAGACCACAGTGTTTTATTTTGATATTTTTGTTTTAGTTATGCATAGCTTTGTTTGATTTCATGCTTTTCTCGAGTTTTTATATCCCCCCCCCCCCTTTTTAATACAAGGTCATCTTTTGGCACACTACAAGTCTCTAGTGGGTCTACTATTCCTAATGGTCTTGTTTTTTGCTATATTTCTTTAAAAAAGGCACCGACAGTAACAGGTTCCTGATCAGGTGATTTTTTTACATCTTTTAATATGTTATATTCTGTTTTTAGTCTTGTATTCCTGTTATTTATATTGTTTTTATAATAATGTATTCACATGGTACACTCAGCTGTGCTTGAAAATAAGTATTGGATGTTTAAAACACATTTAATTCCTTTTATTTCCATATATTTTTATGGCATGTCTTTTATATGGATTTTTATTCTTAGGTGTTTTGGTTTTTTTTCCTTGGATGTAGGTGTTTGCTGCTGCTGCAGCCCTCTATGGTAATCTATTTAATATCTGTGTGTCTCTGCAGCACTTCATGTTGATTTATACAGTATAGTGTTTTCATAAGCCCTATTTTTAATATGATATACACTTTATTACTTTTTCTTTTCGGCATTCCCCGTTATCAGCCATACCCCAATTTGTCTTTATTGGTTAGTTTATTGGTCTACTTTCCTCATGTAGTATATTAGATCTTACTAATCCCCATTATCATATTTTAGGATGCAAGGAATGCTTGTTTGGATTTTAATTACGACCGCAGGTCTCCCTCTTTGGCAAGCTGGTACACTTTCAGATGGCTGCATTATGATGGCGTTGGTACCACCACTTATTGGTTTCCACTTTCACTGGGATTTTATTACCTGTTGGTACCTTTTTATTTTGTTTTTTTATTTTTACCCCTGCATTGCTGCCTGCTTCCTGTGGGGTCTCTACTCTTATTGAGATCTCACTATCTGCTGTTAACGTTTTGTTTTTACTTTCACTTTTGCGGTGCTGCCTGCTTTCAGTGTCAGCACTGAGTTCAGAGACCACGAGCCGTTTTAAATAAGCTTTGAAAAGTGATTTTTGGCTAGTGAAGTTACCAAGCTTGCTTCACCTACTTACCGTATCTGAATTTCTTGTGAATCCTCTTCATGCAGTGTGGATTTTTCTAGTAGGTAATCACTATTCGCATGTCTTAATGTATATGGGAAATGTTCTGCCTAGCATTTTACACAGTAGTGGTTGGATTTCACTTCCGCTACCCTTCCCCTCCATCCCCCCTTCTCCCCCTCCTTTTGTTCCCCTGTCTTCCACATGATAAATGCTGTTTTCGTATATTTTCAGCTCACTATCTGGTGCCTCGTTTGTCCAGTGAAGTGGCATATCTTTTTATGAAAGAGTACTACTCTCAGATGTTTCCCATTTATGCATACTTTTAACTCTCTTGGCTGCAAAAGTTTAGTATATTTGCATTCTACCTTCTTTCCTTATGCAGTCCTTGTCCTATGATGCTAAAAATGATTTTTATCATCATTTCTGTTTGCCATTTGCATTATCATTATTGTCTCATGTTATTTATGGTCTTTTAATTAGACTTTTATTGATGTATTCTCATGCTAACTGTTTTTAATTTTTTTTTATATCTGTACGTTTATGTTTAATATGTTGTTTTATATTTTAATAAGGTCCCATAAATCCTAACAAAGATTCCTACCAGCCAAAATACAGCCTGTGTAGGGAGGGACTTCTGGACAATTCAATAAAAGGCTTATCGATCCATCCCACAGTGCGTCCCCTCACCCTGCTCTGTTGTATTCTGTATTGTGCTCTGCAGGTGTGACTGCTTTTCTTTTTGGATTGAAGATTCGAGAGGTTACAGAGTTTGCCAAGACTCCTCAAGCTTACTATTATCTGATGCTGCTCAGTTATGGTAGCGCAGATGATATTGATTTCCACCTGAGCATATGAAAAGTGACTTTTTGACTCTGGGAGAAAAGCTGAAGAAGTTAGGTATGCAGATGGTGTTCTCCTCAGTTCTCTCTGTTGAGAGTCAGGGCCAAAGCCAAGAAGCTCACATCTGAGCAGATGGTGTCTACCTATCGAATAAAGGGAGAAGTATCTTCTACAGCAGACTGGCTAATCTACTGAGGAGGGCTTTAAACAAAGATCATTAAGGATGGGTGAACAAAGCCCCCAAGTAAGTAAAAGCCCCTAGGCAAGTAAAATATTAACAAATACTACAGAGAATGGGGAAAAAAGGCAACATCTGGAGAGCTGCATGTACTAATGCTCATATATGCAAAACAAAGTTCATTATTTAGAAGCTGCAATGGAAGAGGCTGAATTGGATATAGTTGCAGTCAAAGAGACATATTACACAGAAAACAATTTATTTATTTTTATTTATTTAACTATTTTCTTTTATACCGCCCCTTCCAGAGATCAAGGGCGGTTTACATATAACAGTTTAACAGTCTTGTACACATTCGTATACATTTTACATAGAACAATAAAAGGCAACTATTTACATTGAACAATAAATTTAACTTTGTAAGTAATTAATGCAAAACAAACATCGAACGTTTTACAAATGTATATTTACAGTGGTTGTGTGCGGTGTATAGGGCAGATACTGGTGTAGGTGCTGGAATTTAATTCCTTTTCAGATGCAATTATACCAGGCTATAATCTATTCAGGAAAGACGGGGTTAGAATAAAAGGAAGAGGAGTAGCACTATATGTAAAAAGAAATAATATTAAAACCACAGAACTGCAAAGCTTATGAGGAAAGGAGGCAGCATTGTTGGATAGTCTGGAAAGAGTTAATGGAAAATACATTTACATTGGTGTGATACAGACCTCCCTTGCAGGCAGAAGATTTAATTGAAGACATTCACAATATTTCTATGAAAGGGGAAGTACCTTTTTTGGAGATTTTAATTTGCCAGAGGTTGATTGGGATATTCCTACTGCAGTGTCATCTAGAAGTAGGAAGATCCTGGATTCTCTACAGGGAGAACTATTCTGGCAACTGGTAATGGAACCCATGCGGAAGGGGACAATACTGAACTTGGTGCTTACAAATGGGAAGTGTGTTTCTGATGTTCTAGTAGATGGTCATCTGGCCTACAGTGACCATTGGATGATTAGTTTCAATATTAGACTACAAGTGGAGGTGGTTCATTCAAATGCAAAGGTCCTAGACTTCAGGTAAACTAACTTTGCAAAGTTAGGCAGAATACTTCAAGGATGGAGACATCTGGGGGACAGATATAATAAGGGTAACAAACCTTTTTGTTAGGAATAAAAATGAAAGTAAGCGGAAAAGGAGGCCACTAAGGTTTTCAAAAGAAGTAGCTGAAAAGGAAAGGGGAAAAAGAGCAGCCTTCTTAAATTATAAGAGATTGCACAAAGATGACGACAAACAACAGTATCTGAACAAGCTAAGGGAAGCTTGTAATGTAGTCAAGAAAGAAAATATGCAAATGGAAGGAAAAAATAGCCAAACAGTAAACATGGGGCCATGACGTTTCTTAGGTATATTAGTGACAGGAGGAGGTGCAAAAGTGGCATTCTGAAACTCAGGGGTGATGGGGAGGAATACGTAGAGGCTGATGAAGATAAAGTGGAATTGCTCCATTTGTGCTCACAGATGAAGGGCTGGGAATGGGACCGTAATAAACAAACATAAATAAGAATCAAAGTAAGATAGAATGCAAATTATTTTCAGAAGTCTGTTCATGAGGAGCTAGCAAAACATGGATAAAGTGATGAGGCCAGCCGTGATTTGTCCAAGGGTAATGACAGAACTTAGGTAAATACTGTTGGCTCTGCTGGCTGACTTTTGCAATGCTTCTTTATAGTTGGGAGTGATCCTGTAGGACTGGAGATGTGCAAATGTGGTTTCTGTCCACAATAGTGGAAGTGAGGAAGAGGTTGGTAACTACAGACTGGCTAATCTGACCTCTACACTGAGTAAATTTATGGAAATGCTGCTGTTTCTGGAATCCAAAGGATTACAGGATGCAAAACAGCATGGCTTTACAGAAGTAGGTCTTTTCAGATAGAAACATAGAAACATGATGACAGAAAAAGACCACATGGCTTATCTAGCTTGTCCTTCCATATCAACAACTACAACGGTCCCCTTTTTGCCTTTAGAGATCCTCTGTGTTTGTCCCATACTTTTTTGAATTCAGTTACTGTCCTCATCTCTACCACCTCCACTGGGAGACTATTCCACAGATTCTCCACTCTTTCCGTAAAGAAATATTTCTGCATATCACTCCTGAATCTATCCCCCTTTCACCCTCATCCCATGTCCCCTTGTAGCAGAACTTGCTTTCAATTGAAAGAGGCTCTCTCCCTGAACATTTATGCCACGGAGGTATTTAAACATCTCAATCATATCACCTCTATCCCGCCTTTCCTCTAAGGTGTACATATTAAGATCCTTAGGACTGTCCTCATATGCTTTATAATGAAGACCACTAATCATTTTAGTAGCCACCCTCTGTACCGACTCCATCCTGTTCACATCCTTTTGAAGGTGCGGTCTCCAGAATTGCACACTATACTCCAAATGAGGTTGCATCAAAGACTTATACAGAGGCATTAATCACCCCTTTTTTCTGCTAACCATTCCTCTCTGTATGCACCCAAGCATCCTTCTAGCTTTTGCTGTCACCTTTTCTACCTGTTTAGCTACTTTAAGATCAGAAACAACCACGCCTAGGTCCCGCTCTTCTTTAGTGGACAAAAGTACTTCACCTCCTATACTATATTGCTCCCTTGGATTTCTGCAGCCCAAATGCATGACCTTACATTTTTTAACATTAAATCCGAGCTGCCAAATTCTAGACCATTCTTCAAGCTTAGCTAGATCCCTCCTCATGTTATCTACATCTTCCTGGGTGTCTACTCTATTGCAGATTTTGGTATCATCCGCAAAGAGGCAAACCTTACCCGACAGCCCTTCCGCTATATCACTAACAAAGATGTTAAAAAGAATCGGACCAAGGAAAGATCCCTGGGGCACACCACTGGTAACATCCTTCTCCTCAGAGTGAGCTCCATTTATCTGTACTCTTTGTCACCTCCCACCCAACCAATTTCTAACCCAAGCAGTAACTTTAGGGTCCATCCCTAGGGTGCTCAGTTTGTTTATAAGTCGCCTGATAGAGTACTTTGACTGGGTGATCAGAGAACTGGATCAGGAGTGAGCACTAAATCTGATATAGTTAAATTTCAGTAAGGCCTCTGACACAATTCCTCATTAACAACTTAAAAAATAAACTGGATGTCATTGGGCTGGACCCTAAAAGGAAATGACTAGGTAAGAAACTGGTTAACTGGGAAGTAAGTGCCAGAGGGTAGTAGTAAATAGAGTCCACTCTAGACAGGGGTATTACAGTGTCAAGCCTCCGGGATTGAGCCTTAGTTCTGTTCTTTTAAAGATTTTAAGAAGCGATATTGTGAAAGGTCTGTGAGGAAAGATATGGCTTTTTGTGGACGATAGCAAAATCTGCAACCAGATGGATACACTGGAAGGTATGGATAACATGAGGAAGGATGCTTAAGTGCCTATGGAGAGAAATGGCCAGCAAGACAAAGGAGGAGATAGTGCATTTGTATAAGTCTCTAGTGTAGTGGTTCCCAAACCTGTCCAGAGGGCTCCCCAGCCAGTTGGGTTTTCAAGATATCCATTATGAATGTTCATGAGAGATTTACATACCCTGCCTCCACTGCATGCAGGTGTACCTCATGCCTATTCGTTGTGGATATTCTGAAAACCTGACTGGCTGGGAAGTCTCCAGTGCAGGTTTGGGAACCAGTGCCCTAGCGAGACCTCATTTGGAATACTGTGTACTGTATACACAAGTCTGGAGACTGCATTGTCCAAAGGATAAAAATAGGGTGGAGTTGGTTCAGAGGGCAGCTAAAACGGTCCGTGATCTTTATCATAAGGCATATGGGGATAGACTTAAAGATCTAAATATGTATACTTTTGAGGAAAGGTGGGAGAAGAGTAGTATAAACAAACGTTTAAATAACTCCGTAGTATAAATGCATAGGAGATGGCCCTTTTCCAGTTTAAAGGGGGCTCTGGAATGAGGAGTCACAGGATGAAGGTGAAAGGGGACAGACTCAGAAGTACTCTGAAGAAATATTTCTTTATGAAAAAGAATGTTGGATGTGTGTTATTGGAAATGGTGGAGACAAGAACTACATCTGAATTCTAGAAAGCATGGGACAAATGCAGGGGGACCTATGAAGGACAGGAAGGGATTTTAGAATTTAATGGTTCTCATTTTCTGCCATCATTTTCTGTGTTTCAGTGTTAAGCATCTTTGCTGTAGGATAATTTGCTGATGCAGAAAACCTCTGAAAGTTTTACTAGGGGTTTGAACTTAGACTGAATTTGTAGTTTAATTGCTCATCTTTCCTAATCTGAGTTCCAAATCCCCGAAGTTTAACATCTTCTTCAAAGAGAGCTATTTTAAAGTATTTGAAGGCGACTTTAGGAATTCCTGATATGTCACTGCCCACCCTTGTGCTCTTGAGAATTGCACACAGTGCTCCAAATGAGGTCTCACCAGAGACTTATACAGAGGCACTATTGCTGCCTTTTTCGCACTGGCCACTTCTCTCCCTATGTACTCAAACATGCTTTTGGCTTTTTGCCATTGCCTTTCCTACCTGCCTGGCCACCTTAATATCATCAGATATGATCACAGGCAGGTACCACACTTCTTTCATGCACAGGAGTACTTCACTCCCTATACTGTACTGCTCCCTTGGGTTTTTATCGTTCAAATGCATGACCCTCTATTTTTAACATTAAATCTCAGCTGCCAAATTCTAAACCATTCAAGTTCTGTTTGATCCTTCCTCATGTTATCTATACCTACCAGGGTGTCTACAGTACTGTAGCTTTTAGTATCATCTGCAAAGAGGCAAACTGATGGATCCCCGTGGAATTTCACTGGTAGTGTCCTTGAACTCAGAGAGTACGATTCCATAACAGGCACATCCGGCCCACGGACATGTCTAAATCTAAAATGGGTGCCACTTGAATCTAATTCCGCATCCCTGGGTCTGGACATGCCCACGGGTCTGGAATTGGGGAGATAGACATGTTTTCAGCCGGCCCATGCACACAACTGGGGCATTGCCTGCATATGAGCGCAGGCACGGACCATGCATTACAATGGAGAAAAACGTCTGCATCAATATTATTGGATGTGGGGAAGTGTTTTGTATGTCGCTTCTCCCACCATATTCTGAAATGCTACACATTTATTCTGCCTGTCCCCGCGAGGTACCCATGGACGCCACACCCCTTGGGAAAAAATGTGCATCTAAGCTGCTCATCACAGACAGTAGTTTGCTAATTCAAACTAGACAAATACCAATGAGAAATTACTGTTGCTGCAACTTAGACCTTATACCAGTTCCCTTCTTGCTCTGAAAAGTGCTAGATCATCCCAGTGCACTCTAATATTGTATAAGAGAATGTAAACGTGAACATGTATGCCAGAACATACCTTGCATCAAATGGTACTTGGCATTTGGAAACGGCCCCAGGGATTCCTGCATTGGTCATCTCCACAAACAGCTTTCAACTGCTAGGGATGGACCATTACCAAGTGCACAAACCCCAAAACTAACACTGCAGTTCCCCCAAATGATGCACAGTATTGCTGAGCAACAAATATAGGCCACAGGCATGAACAGGGCATACAAGTGCACTCATTCTGCTGCTCCACACCATCGTTCCCCTCTTACCTCACCCCACTCCCCTCCCCAGGAATCCCATTCTTCTGTCAGATCGCTTCTATCTGTGCCCTTCTCTCCCACTGCCAAATCCAGATGTCTCTCCTTTCAGCTTGCTGATCCTTATGGCTGGAACAAAACTACCCGAGTCTGTACATCAGGCTTCTTCTCTGGCCCTTCCTAAAACCAGGCTGAGTGCTCACCTATTTGTTACCGCTTTTGGATCTGATCTGCTTAAGCTCCCTTGTGTTTCTTCACTATTTCCCCTAAATGTATCCTTTCCACATCTTCTGTGTTGTCTAGTCTTGATTAGATTGTAAGCTTCGCTGAGCAGGGATCATCTTTAAATGATCAGTAATAGTAGTAGTAGGGTCTTCTAGCTATGGCATATGAGGCCCACCTATCTGGGCAATGGCATTTCTCATAGAAGCTATGCCTGTCCCATCGTGGCATATGTCGGTCTGTATACATCTGCTATCTGTGGGGCAGCCCTGTCTGCCTTCCCACAGCTAGCTTTGTGGCACTGCTCCCCTGGTCAGGGCTGTGTGGGAATGGGAGTGGGATCCCTGTGCCATCACGCCAAGTAGCCAGACTCCAGATATATCAACCACTCTCGCAGCTCTCATTGATCCTTACCTGGGTAAGGATGTAGGCCACATGGGACAATCTGGGGAATGTTGGCACAACAGTCATGTCTCCCAGTGCCTGGCACAGCGGATGTATGGCTGCCCTATCACACTGCCAACAATATTAGATCTTACTAAAGTACCCTATGTAAAATAATCCAGAAGGAATCAGCATAGGTTCCCTTTGGCTAAATGTCAAAACATATCTCTGTCAATAAGGGATTCGCAGAATAAGAGCATTCAGCAGTGCAAACAGCACTAATACATGTTCAACTGCAACATCATTGGTCCCACCAAATGTGCATTATTGGCATGCATTAATTCTGTTTGCACCATTGAATGCCCTTATTCTGAGGGCTCCTTATTATTGACAGGGATATATGTTTTGACATTTAGCTATAGTGAACCCTCTCTAATTTTGAATGCCCGATCACACTGGCACCTGGTGATGCTGCAGTCATCCATACGGTCCAGGTACTGACCAGACTTTCATGTCCCCCCCTTAAACACACACACACAGCGCGCAACATAATTCTGTCAAAATGATGTCCTAAACCTATATATAACAGCTATGATGGGGTACTAGGACTGAATATAGGATCTCCATTTCTCACCCAAACAAGAATCCTTTCCCTGCTCACAGGGGTCCTATTTTTCAGAACATGGGAATAGTTAGGGTCCTCCTTCAGCACAAACAGCATATTTCAGCATAGCCAGACTAGACTAAACACTATTGCTCTTCTTAATATTTCTGAAAGGGTATTTACCATACCTTCGAACATTCCATCACCTCTGCTCTGTGTACCTTACAACTGCATCTTGTGTTTTTCCAGACTGCAGTCACAGCAGTTCAAAACATACTTTCACAACCATTCTTTAATATGGGATGCATTGTGGAGAAGAGCAGAATTTTTTCTAAATCCCGGCCTTATTCCACATTTCAGCAGGAACATGGACATTTCCGGGAAACACTTCATACGTACATGGGCCTTTCCTGGATACACTTTATACGTCTCTGTGGCTGACCATACCCCTGTTCTACCCAGTTCTGAGATTCCCGTGCTAGCACCATGGACATGCATGACAGCAGTGTTTTACGATATGGCCAAGGACATTTTCGGCACATCAATGTCCCCCAGCACATGCAAACCCCTTATTCATGTTCTGGAATGACCCCAAGAGTGAATTGTATTTACCACTACCCTTTGTCATCCCCCACTCAACTAGTTTCTAACACAGTGAGCCACGTTAGGGCTTTTTCCAAGGGTGCTCTGCTTGTAAGTCACCTGTGCTGAACCATTTCAAAGGCTTTTTTACACCATATCTATTGCTCTCCCTGGCTCAAACTTTCTCATATTTCTGTGTACTATCAGTTTGATGACTGCTTTCCTTAGCAACATACAAAAATTCAATTATATGAAAAATGTGCTCGAGGATAAAATCTGAAAAAGAGACCTAGGAGACTCCTAAAAGTAATGTAGAATGTCAATATACAATTTTTTGGTTCAATAAAAAGATATCAAATTCTAAAATATCCTGTTGTAATTTTCCTTGGACTATTGTACCAACCATATTTTAAATTTTATATTTATACTTTTACAAATACATTTGAAGATATTACATCTTGTGAAAAAATGGACTAAGTTCCCAATACAACAGAAGCAAGATATACAGCTATCAAAAACAAAACATCTTTTAACAATTCAATTTATACCCAAGTTCAAAATGAGGGAGGATAGAGCAGCCCAAAACCTCGGAAATTTTTTAAACATAATCCAGAAGCAAAATCAGAAACACAAAACTAGTTAATTAAAATGGAGAATATCATGATACCATAAACCACAGTCCATCTCCAAAGCCCATCTCCAGCACTCACCTATATTAGAGATTTATCACTTAGGAAGAGCATCCATTGGAGCAGCTCAAAGAAAACATTGTTGTTAAGTGCCATTGAGTCGGTATCGACTCATGGCGACCCTCTGGATAGTTCTCCTAAATTGTGTTCGGTCTTCAGTCAGGCGGCTCATTGTTGACAGATTGGTACCAGTAGCTGCTGTTACTGTATTGAGCCATCTCATTGCTGGCCTTCCTCTTTTGCGTTGACCTTCTATCTTGCCAAGCATGATGTCTCTCTAATGATTTCTCTCTTCGTATGATGTCGAAGTCTTGTCATCTGAGCTTCTAAAGAAAGCTTAGGTTTAATCTCATCTAGTACTGACTCGTTTGTTCTTTGGACAGTCCATGGTATACACAGTATTCGCCGCCAGCACCATAATTCAAAGGCATCAATTTTCTTCATGCCTATCTTTTTCACTGTCTAGCTTTCACATCCATATGATGTTATTGAAAATACCATGGCTTGAACAAGTTGAATCTTTGTATGGAGACAGACATCTCTGCTCTTGAGAATCTTGCCTAGGTCTTTCATAGCCATTCTGCCAAGAGCAATGTGTCATCGGATTTCTTGACTGCTTGTTGCTTCTTTATTGATAGTTGATCCAAGTAGGTTAAAGTTGTTCACAATTTCAATTTCTTCTCATTAAACGATGAGGGACTAGAAACCCCAGTCCTTCTGGCCCAAGGTTGCTGTCCTCCAATGGGATTTGAACCCCTGACCTTCTGGCCTGAGGTAACTTGCCCCAATCACTAGGCCACTCCTCCCTTTGCAAGTTAAACTACCGATAGCTTAGCTCTCAGCATCACTGATGCACACAAGCCCTCACAGAATGACAAGCTGCAAACCAAGTGAGGGAAACATACTTCGTGCTAAATACCCATGCAAATGTATTATTCTAAGAAAGAAGAGAGCACTAATCTGAAGAATTCAAGTAGTAATAAAAGAAACTGCTGCCCCTTTTTTGCATTGCTCTTACAACATCAGGAAATACGAGAATTATGTCTAAAAAATAACTCTTCCCAGTACCTGGACAAAAAGTCTCAATATCCAGTATTTATCAGAGTCCAGGACCACACTCAAGAATTACGGTCCACTGTCGAAGACTCCAGAAAAGCAGTTAGATCAAGACTGACCAGTGAAATCATCACGCTTATCCCCTTCTTTCTTTAAAGAAAAATAAAAAGCCTGTGATATGGATGGAATAGCTTGCTGGGGAACTTTCAATGCCTTTAACAAATACTTCTTGAATGTATCTATTGGAGCTATTTTGTTAAAACTAAGGAAAATGAAATAACCTCAAATTCTTCCATCTTACAGTACTTCCCATACTTTTTAATTTGGTATGGATATTAGTGTTGTTCTTCTGCAGCAAGTCAATATTTTTCAAAAAATTGACACCGTACTGTCCAAAGATGATAATTTAGAGTTTTGTTCTAGAATCTGTTGATCATGCATATCAACTCTCTGTAAAACACCTTCCTCTTGCTGAAACGTCAGTGATAGTTGCCGTGAGAGGGATTGACCCAAGCCCTTGATAGCTAGCTGAAAGGACTCTAAACAAGAAGTATCCTATTCATTCCCTGACAAGACAGCTCCCCTCTCAGCAGCTAAGATATGGAGTATAGGCTGGACTGTTTCAGTAGTGCTGGCATCCATTTCCCTTCTTTCAGTTGAAAAAGCAGTTCTCTGATGCACTATCACCAAGTGACCTCATCAACCTATGTTCGAGTTTCCTTTGCACGCCTCTGTCACAGAGCAGAGTGTGCAGGAACTCTCCAGTCCTCCAGGCAGAAATGAATTGATTATTCCTTACTCTACCTCCTCTTTTAGCACTGGTGTGCCACGGACAGCAAAGTGGTCTATTGGACAAGTTGGCACAGTCAAGGTAAGAACATAAGAACATAAGATATGTTATCCACAAAATTTCACAGTTTTCTTCTGAAAATAAGCACGTAAACTCCTATCTTTATCCATCTCTGATACTAAGGTCACTAGCAAAGTGGCCCTTGAGGGAATATCATCACTAGCAGACTCCAGAAAATCAGAGATGTCTAAAATAGAAGAAGCTAAATGATCATAATGTGCTCCCCCCTCCCCCTCCTCTCTGGATTCCTGAACTATTCTCCCAGAAGGAACATAAAATATTCTAGAAACAAGAATAGATTGCACTTCAGTAAAACAACAGAACTTCTTTAATATATTTTTGAAAAAGTATTAGTGGAGATAAATAATGAGTCCAAGGAAAATTCAGTAAACACACATTCTTAGATTGCAATGAATTCTCCAAAGACTCATCTTGACGATGAAGTAAACAAGAGAGTCTTGAACAAAAGTAGCCAACGCTTCTTTTTGCGAAAGACTGTCTCCTGAGATTTAGTTAATCCCTTCACAAATAATCGAGTTTCATGGTCAGATATTTTTATAACCATTTCTTTAGAAAAATCAGAAACTTTCTGAAGGGAAGACCCAAGAGCAGACTCCATATGAGAAATAACAGCCCAAATATCTCTTAAAGAAATATCCACGGGCGGGACTTGAGCTTCCCCAACAGAAGCAAATGTTATTATCGAAGGCAGAGGGGGTAGGAGTTTCTGTGAAGGAGGATCAATTCTTAAAAAAGCAGAAGAGAGCAAGGCTGATCCGGTTTCTCCTTGCCCCACTACACCAAGTGGAGAAGGAGAACCAGAAAAATGCTCAGTCTCTTGGCTGGGCGGAGCTAAACCCGAAACATTAGGAGAGCTAACAGATGAAGCAGTACTCACTGTTGATACATCCTCAGGACCAGCATCAGGCAGCTGCTCAGAGGCCAACGGCTCACCCACACAAATGTGGGTGTCCATTGGTCCCACCACCTTGACCGCCTTTGTCTGAACAAGCAGCGGATACCGCTTCTTCCTTTTCAGATTTTTCCTGATGTCTCCAGGACTACACAACGGCGTCGTAAGGCCTTTTTGGAGGTTTGCCTGCGTGTTTTGGCTCTTGGGGTTTCATTTTATGTGAAATGTCCTTGTAAATGTCTCATAATTTATCAGGGTAAAAGATATGTGTTCTTTGAGGTAGATCAATTGTTGGAATTTTTGAAAGGCAAGACTTGATTGCTTGTTAGCATTATTGCTTTTCCTTACCCCCCCCCCCCCCAACCCCATTTCTTGACTTTATTAATGGAGCTTAAATTTGATTCGGGACCCTATCATGGTTTTTCCTTTTTTCTTATGCTGAGCATCCCCTTGATGTGGACTGGAGACATGTTTATGTGTTATATACTCTAGTGTATATAATATATTTGCTTTTAATTTTCCTGTAATTTCTAAAAAATCTTCAATAAATAAATTTAACAAAAAAAAGAACTTAAGATATGCTATACTGGGTCAGACCAAGATACATCAAGCCCAGTATCCTGTTTCCAACCATGGCCAATCTAGGTCATAAGTACCTAGCAGTTTCCCCAAAAGACACAGGTTCCACAATGCTTGTATTGGGTCAAGCAGAGCTATCCTGGGTCCCTTTTAATAATGCTTTATGGAGCTTTCATCCAGGAACTTGTCCAAACCTTTTTTAAACCCAGCTACACTAACAGCTTTTACTATATCTTCTGGTAACAAATTCCAGAATTTGATTACATGTTCAGTGAAAAAATATTTTCTCTTATTAGTCTTAAATAGGGTACCCTGTAGCTTCATTGCATGTCCCCCAGTCTTTCTATATTCTGATGACATAAACAATGGATCTACGTTTACCCGTTCCACTCCATTAATTAATTTATAGTCCTCTATCATATCTCCCCTCAGCCGTCTCTTTTCCAGGTTGAAGAGCCCTAACCTTTTTAGCCTGTCTTCATAGGGGTATCCTTCCATCCAGTTTACCATTTTGGTGTCTCTTCTCTGTACCTTTTCTAATAACGCTATATACTTTTTAAGATATGGCGAACAGAATTGCACACAATATTCAAGGTGCGGTCGCACCGTGGAACGATATAGAGGCATTATAATATCCTTTGTTTTATTTTCCATTCCTTTCCTTATCATACCTAGCATTCTATTTGCTCTCTTGGCCAATGCTGCACACTGGAGGAGGGTTTTAACATGTTATCCATGAGGACGCCTAAATCTTTTTCCTCGGTGGTGGTTCCCAATGTGGAACCTTGCATCGTGTAACCATAGTTTGGGTTGTTCTTTCCTAGGTGAATAATTTTACACTTGTCCACATTAAATTTCATCTTCCATTTGGATGTCGAGTCTTCCAATTTATCAAGTTCCTCTTGCAATTTTCCATAATCCTCATGGGTTTTAACAACTTTAAATAGTTTTGTGTCATCTGCAAATATGATAACCTCACTCGTTATTCCCTTTTCCAGGTCATATATCAAAAGTCAGCGGACCCAGCACAGAACCCTGGGGTACTCCACTATTCATCTTTCTCCATTGGAAAAATTGGCCATTTAGCCCTACCCTCTGCTTTCTATCTTTTAACCTTTTCCTGATCCACAATAGTACACTGCCTCCTATCCCATGACCTTTTAGTTTTGCCAAACGTCTCTGATGAGGGACCTTGTCAAAGGCTTTCTGAAAGTCCAGATACACTATATCAACTAACTCACCTTTGTCTGCCTGTTTATTCACACCTTCAAAAAACATAACAGATTAGTAAGACAAGATCTTCCTGGTCTAAATTCATGTTGGCTGCCTCCCATTAAGCCATGACTATCTACATGTTCAGT
The DNA here is from genome assembly GCA_033557465.1 of Ichthyophis bannanicus. NCBI lineage: Eukaryota > Metazoa > Chordata > Amphibia > Gymnophiona > Ichthyophiidae > Ichthyophis > Ichthyophis bannanicus. The sequence continues at coordinate 1,093,990,889 of CM066032.1, read as the reverse complement.
AATTGTGTTCTTTATGATGGTTTCTACCATTTTTCCTGGTACAGACGTCAGGCTCAATGGTCTGTAGTTTCTCAGATCACCCCTGGAACCCTTTTTAAAAATTGGCGTTACATTGGCCATCCTCCAATCTTCAGGTATTGCAGATGATTTTAATGATAGTAATCTGTGAACTAATAGCAGGTCTGCAATCTCATATTTCAGCTCTTTGAACACCCTTGCATGTATACCATCCGGTCCAGGTGATTTGCTACTCTTCAATTTATCAAATAGTTGTAATACATCTTCCCGGTGTATCGATATTTCTTTCAGTTCTTCTGCAGTATCACCTTTAAATACCACTTCATTCATGGGTAACATCCCTACATCTTCTTCAGTAAAGACTGAAGTGTTCAGTCTCTCTGCTATGGCCTTCTCCCCTCTTAGTGCCCCTTTAAGCCCCTCTATCATCTAATAATCCAACTGACTCTTCTCACAAGTTTTTGCTACAAATGTACTTGAAAAAGTCTTTATTATGCATTTTTGCATCCACAGAAAGCTTCTTCTCAAATTCTCTCTTTGCCTGCTTTATCAAAGTCTTGCATCTAACTTACCAGTACATGTGCTGTTTCCAGTTTGTCATTTGGTTCTTTTTTTCCATTTCCTGAAAGATGCTTTTTTTGGCAACAGCCTCTGACCTCACCTTTAAACCATGCTGCCAGTTTTTTGGACTTCCTTCCACTTTTCTTAAAGCGTGGAATACAGCTGATCTGGGCTTCCAAGATATTATTTTTCACCACCACCCAAGCGTGATGTAAGTCTTTAATAAAAAACTAAAGAGCAGTTACAAAGGTTAGTTATTTTCCTCATTTTATCATTAGTTTCCCTTTTGAAAGTTAAAGGGTAGTACTGTAGATTTCCTTACCATCTCTCCACCATGAATTAAATCAAACACGATCATGCTAAGATCACTATTGCCAAGTGGCCCCAACACCCTTATCTCTTGCACCAGATCTGGTGTTCCACTAAGTACTAGGTCCAAAATAGCTTCCCCTCTGGTCGGTTCATGAACCAGCTTCTCCAAGAAGCAGTCATTTCTTTCATCTAGAAACTTTATCTCCCTAGCATGTCCTGCCGTGACACTGACCCAGTCAATACCGGGGTAATTGAAATCGCCTATTATTATTATCGTGCTGTAACTTTTGTTAGCTTGCCTGATTTCTTTCAGCATTTCATCATCCATTTGTTCATTCTGACCAGGCGGTCGATAGTACACCCCCACTGCCGTCGCCTTCCCCTTTTTACATTTAATTTCAATCCATAGATATTCTAAGCAAATTTTGTTTTCTGCAAATCTTTAATCCTTTGTGCCTCAATGCCCTCTCTAACAGAGCGCAACTCCTCCACCAATTTGATCAGCTCTATAATTACGATATAATTTGTACCCAGGTATCATAGTGTCCCACTGGTTGTCATCCTTCCACCATGTGTCTGAGATACCAGTCATATCTAACCTCTCATTTAGTGCTATATATTCTAACTCTCCCATCTTAGTTTTTAGACTTCTAGCATTTGCATACAAGCATTTTAGAGACTGTATTTTATTCATATTAATCTGGCTATTGGTAGACAGGGGTAATTTGGAATCCTTACGTTCTGTCTGCTTGGTACTCAAAGGCATTTGGGCTACTTTTGTCTTTATTGGAACCTCTATGCTGATATGCGCCAACTTCATTCTTTTGGTAGTATCCTTCAAGGATACATTGTTCCGAACCATGCACTCTTGGGCGACTGTCAGCTCTCCCCTATTATCTAGTTTAAAAGCTGCTCTCTCTCCTTTTTAAAGGTTAATGCCAGCAGCCTGGTTCTATCCCTGTTAAGGTGAAGCCCATCCCTTCGGAAGAGATGCTCCTTTTCCCAGAATGTTCCCCATTTCCTAACAAAACCAAAACCTTCATCCTTGCACCATCATCTCCATCCACACATTGAGATTCCGGAGCTCTGCCTGCCTTTTGGGTCCTGCGCGTGGAACAGGAAGCATTTCGGAGAATGCTACCTTGGAAATTCTGGATTTCAACTTCCTACCTAAAAGCCTAAATTTAGCCTCCAGAACCTCCCTACCACACATTTTCCTATGCCATTGCTACCGACATGTACCAAGGTATCCCCCATCAGGAAGGTATGACATTTCCCTTTACTTTGGACCATCACAGACAATAGCAGAAAGCAGGTACAACACTTGGACATAGCTGGATGGATTAGACTAGTGTTCCATTAGAAGCGCCTCCCACCACCAGCAACCATTTTAATTCTCGCTATTGCAATGGGATAGAAGGTTTGAACAGGTGAGTTTGTATCCTGAATGCGACAGTCTGAAGAATATTTTTTGCTGGACTTGAATACTTCTGGTTCTGCTGATCTCTCCCTATTTGACTATAGTGAAAGTATAGTAATACCCCCTTCTTGGATTTGGTTGGTAGACATGACTAGAAACAAAGCAAGGTTGTTCATCTGGTCTCTATGTTTTGTGCTGATTTTCCTTTGTTCTGATGAACTTTTGTTGGTTTGAACTCTAGCAGAAAACGTACTTTCCTCTTGAAATAATCTACAGTAGATGGGTGTGGGGGAGAGGGCGATGTAGTAGGAATTTTTTTTAAAATATTTTATTGACTCTAGTATGTTATTCTGATCTTATATTAATCACAAATAAAAGCAATTTGTTACTGCAAAATTTAAGGGATAACATCATAATGGGGAGCTCCTCTTTTATGCTTGTATTTCACAAAGACTAGATACGCTATCAAGATCTTTCAGATTCTTATGGTCAATGACTTTGAATATTTCCATAATTTTCCTTTCACATTGAAAGTATAGTATATGTCATGTAGAGAAATGAAACAAATTATAACTTCAAAGTGTTTTGAATTATTTTTTTCCAAACAGAATGTGAAAAATGTATAACGGTGTGAAGACTTTACGAGACCCTGTATCTTAAAAATACAAGAATTGCCAGATCACTTCTTCCAGAAACTGGGTCACTGTGCAATTCTGCACCGAGGGAGAGCGATTTTCAAGGCCATTTCCGTGTGCCTACCTCTGTATGTGGTTAGAAGTAAGTGGACGACTGCCCAGCATATGTGCTTTTACCTGCACATGGTGGAGGTATCCCTGGGGGTGAGGCCAGAAAGAGGACTGCAACCGTGTGGATACTTTTGCATTTTGGAAACTGTGCATGTTATCTTAGACAAAAAGTACCTGCAGAAGGAGGAGGCGCAAGTGTCCACGGATATTTGTTCTTTAGGAAAATTTCAAAGTATTTTCATACTCTCTTCTTGGAAGTTAGTACAAAGTTTATCGGTAGGAAGCATCCCCCAACATTGCCACTATGCAAGCTGTATGGGAAGTGCTCCCCTTAAGAGGGGATTTGTGTATCTCTGTCTGACTTATAGAGAAAGGATGGAGGACAAGAGCTTCATTGCCTTTAGTACGACAAGCAAAGATCCTCTCACTAAAATAAGTGACAATCCAGTCACTCGCTGTTACCTTTAAAGCTATATATTAAGGATGTCAAATGTAATAAATATTTGATTGTTACATTGGGATTTTTTTTAAACCTCTGTAAAGTATAAAATCAAGAAAACCCTGCAAGGAAAATGAAACGAGGGAAAGAAAGCAAAGTCATCATTGCTAGTCTCTTCCCTCCTGCTTCCAGCCATTATTTGTCACATCGGAGCTTTCGTTATAACAATAATATTATTTTAAAGAGGTAGTAACAGCAATTATAACCAATTGACTTTTATCAACTAACACAAACTGTGGGATTTCAGACTTGGCTATCAGCTGGCATTTTAATGAGGTGTGCTTGAACAAGAAAACCTTCTCTGTCACTGCACCAGCTGAGTTTCATATACAGGCCTTTGATAGGGAGACCATGTGTTAACACTCAGAGGCACTGAGCACACAGTCTTGCACACCAGCTCCTGACAGTCCTACCAGCTTTCTCGAAAACTGAGCCCTATTCTGTGGGCACTGGGGCCTTGAGATAAAAAGGCGGCTGCTGAAAAGAAACCCCTCTCAATAAGCCTGCTCAGATCCTGACCATAGCCTCCTCTCTCCCTGGTGCTTCGTTCTGCGAGTTTGTCGTGCTTGTCCCAAAAACATAGCTGCTCGGTGTTGCTCATAGTTATATTGGTGGTGCTATTGTGAAAAAGGCATTACTTACACATGGAAGGGGAACATGGAAATTTTAAGGGATGATTATGGACGTGATCTGAGCAGTCCTTTTGAAACATACATCAATTTCATATTTTAAAATGACAATTCGTTTATACTGTGGAAAATTTCCACACTGGCATTTACACCTGCTTCAAGGTACGGATAATCCCAGGCTAAACTGCTCATTCCAACTTGGGCTTTGAAGACGTGCTCGAGGGGGGGACGACTATTTCTTACATCTCAGGAGTTAAACATCATTTCTAACTACCAAAAGGTTGAATTTTGGACTCAGTTTTTCAACTGGCTGCTCTCAGACATGCAACTTTACAAAATCTTCCACTTGTACCTGCAAGTAGTGTTACTTACACTTTAAACACCCGAGTCATGCTGCTCTTTTTTGAAAGCTTTCCTTTGTAGATTTGTTTTTTCTGATGTGCGTGCTGCTGAACGCATGAATTCTTCAGATGGTGCTATATGTTTTTCCTAAAAGGTTCCACATCCAATGTGCTTTTTATAAAATACTAGTGACCTGATATACTAGTGACCTGATGTTCAAAAGCATTGGGCCGGATTCCCTCTTTGGCTCTCCCCATACATCCTAAGCATCAGGATGGGGAGAGTTGGCAGTGGGCGAGAGGAGCGAAGGCTGGCCAGCCAGGCAGGACGAACAGGGCCAATTCAGGTCATGGCTCTGTACGTCCTGCCGGGTGAAGGGGATGTGCTGCTTATTCCACCTCAAAAAAGGTGGAATAAGCAGCACCAACCTGGCAATCGGGCCTGGGGATCTGCCCCTAGGGCCGGGTGTGTGGGGAGGGTTCCCGCCACCCGATACAGGCCCCAGCAGGCCAGCCATGGGTCGGGTGGCGGGGAAGAGGGGGGCCTAAGCTCCGGAAGTCAGGGGCACCTGCAGGGACGATGTCCCCGCAGGCAGCAGGAGCACACTGGGCTGTCCACGGGCCAGATTCTGTGCATTGTGGGAACGTTTTCTTCCCGCGGTCCAGAATCAGGTCCTAACTGGCACAACTTCCTTAAGAACGTCCGGACAGCCTGGACATCCCCCTCCCTGAATCAGGCTCATTATGTACCATCCACATAAATGGCTTTTTTTACATTCAAGCTACATAAACGGATAATTTTGGACATATAAATTATATGGCCAAAGCTAGCCACCCAAAAAGGGGACGTGGTTTAAGGCATTCCAGGGGCACCACCACTTAGGTGGATGATACGTTTGAAAACTCCGATGCAGCTAGCTCATGTTGCTGCACACATATTTGTGGCCCATTTTATAATGTGAAATATGCACATACTTTACTTTATAAAATAGGGTGTGTAAAGATGCATCTCAATCTAGTCGCGGAAGTTATGCCCTGCTTTAGAGCAGGCATAAATGCCCGTGCCTAGATTGCTTAGAAATGCATGTAAGTGATAATATTTTATCACTTATGGATGTAAATGTAGGCTCCATCTAAGCTATGCATCTGTGTGCACACAAACTGAAAGTACACGTGATGGGACTTACATGCGTGTGTACAGAATAGCGACCACCTAAAGCGTGCTCACAAGTGCCCGTTCTTATGGGTAACTAGAGCATAGATGTCCACAAGTCCCTTATAAACACCACTCCCATAGAGGCCAAAAGGGATGATATTTAAATGGTTTGTTGGTCACCTGCAATGCTTAAATATCGGCGAGATCATTCAGCAGTCGTCTGGATTATAGCTGCCGCTGAATATCCAGAATGAATGCCACTATGTGGGTGGCAGCGATTTTCTGCCAGTGCTCACCTGGATAGCAAATTACAGTAGGCCACATGAAAATCTGGCATATGTTCTAGAGATAAATGCAGGCTGAAAATTATGCTGCAAATTACGCTATCTGGATAAGGTCGGCGCTTATTCGGATAACGTGGGTACTGTCCACGGACTGCTCCAGTACTGACTAAATAATGCCATAGCAATCTATGCAGATATATCCAGATAGTGCCACGAAATATCTTGCTCAGCACCCTTATCCAGATAAGAGTTTTGAATAATGACCCAATGGTTCATACATTTAAGCAGCAATATTCAGCTACTAAGCACCTAATTTTAATGTCTAGGTGGGCCACACGAATAACAGGTTTAACTTGAAGCATCTAATTTGGATATTCCAAACTATATCTATATTCAACGCTGCTGCCAAAGTGCATAGCACCACTGAATATACGCATAACTTGAAAAGCATCCAAGTTAGATGCTTCAAATTACATGTTGTCCATGTTTGCTTTAATATGGCAGCTTGACACCTTAGCAGTGATATGGAGAGTGTGGATTGCTCCTGTGCAGATCCCACTAGACCACCAGGGAGGATTAAAGATAAGCCAGGGGAGGCCTTCGGAGGGTGGGGGTGAGGGGATCTTTGTGGGGATTTTGACTCTTTGCTGGTGCCGAGAGGAAGGACCCCCCTGAGATCATTTTTAAGAAAGCACCGGCCCTTTAAAACTGTGCCCAGGCACATCGGGCTGCCTGTCAACAGCCTGGTGCTCCCAAGAGGAAAACAATAAAACTAAACTCCAGATATGAGCTGACGTTATTTTGCCAGGTATAATTCAGCTTGCGCTGTTCAACACAAGCTGTGTTATTTAATTTCCATCATAAATGATGTGTTTTGCATGTATTTGCATATCACTATGAGGTAACATGCTTTGTGGAAAATTTATGCGCATTAAGGGGCCAATATTGTGTGATATTCCCTGGATGCCCTTTAGTAACTACCCGTCTAAGTAAAGCCCATGCAATGAATGTGATTTACCTAGATTTCAATAAAATTAGTCATACGAAATAAAGAGGAGCATGGGGGTGGCAAACCGCTGGAATGAATGTTAAATAACTGAATTAATTGGCAATCTAAATTTTCTCTGAGGAATAAAGGATATTTAGTGGAGTGCCTCAAGGATCTGTCCAGGGTTCTGTTTCAATATCTGTATGAGCAATATTGTGGAGGGGTTAGATATAAAGAGTTTGCGTTTTGCAGGTTATACTAAAATATGCAAGAAGCAGGTATCCTGAGGGAGTTGGCAAAATGCAAAGTAATCTAAGAAATTACTACCCACTTAGTGCCATTCCCCACCTTCGCTACACCCCGGAATGCCCCAACATGCCCCGAAGCGAAGTGGATAAAGGGTAGTTACTCACCTGTAACAGATGTTCTCTGGGCACCCAGCAGATCAACCTCCTGGAGCTCCAGGCCGTACACCTTGCCCTTAAGGTCTTCTGTCACCACCTGCATCACCAGTCGGTGCTGGTCCAGACAGACAACCAGGTGACAATGTTCTATGTGAACAAACATGGGGGCACGGAGTCTCGTGCCCTTTGTCAGGAGGCACTGGTCCTCTGCTCATATGCAATCCAACAGGGCATCCTCCCGTGGGCAGTGTATCTGCCAGGCGAGGACAACCTGCTGACCGACAGACTCAAAGTTCTCCAGCCACATGTGTGGCAGCTGGACCCCAGGATGGCCAGTCGGCTTTTCCAGCTCTGGGGGGGAACCTGTGATGGACCTGTTCGCCAGCCTAGACAACTTTCAGCTGCCCCGCTTCTGCTCCTGGCAGGCCCACCCCTGAAGGATGGCAGCGGATGCGTTCCTGGTCTCATGGTCGGAAGGCCTCATGTACGCCTTCCCTCCAAAGCCGCTGATTGCCAAGACCTTGTTCAGGACCCTCCGCGACAGGGCCTCGCTCATCTTGATAGCTCCTTGATGGCCCAGGCAGCTGTGGTTCCCGTTGCTTATGCAGTTGACGGTGGAGGCCCCCATCCTTTGGGGACTGCCCCAGAACTCCTATCACAGGAGGGGGGCTCTCTCCTGCACCCCAACCTCGGTTCCCTCTCACTAACAGCGTGGCTGCTGAGAGGGTGTGACTGGTCCCTCTCAATCTTCCAGTTGAGGTGGAGGACATTCTGCTGGCCTCTCGCAAAGCCTCTACTAGGAAGGCTTATACCCTCAAATGGCATAGGTTCTCAGCTTGGTACGCCCAACACGGGGCTGATCCTTTCTCCTGCCTGGTGACTCTGGTGTTACAGTACCTTCTCCACCCCTCACAGTCTGGGCTCAAGTCTAACTCCATCCGAGTGCCCTGGGGGCGCACCACCATCCAGTGAATGGTAAACCCCTCTCAGTCCAACCATTGGTGACCCATTTCCTCCAGGTCCTGTTCTTATCAAAACCCCTGGTTCGCCCTCCGGCAACTGAATGGGACCTCAATGTTATGTTGGGGCAGCTTACTCACCCACCCTTTGAGCCTCTGGCTACCTGCCACCTTCACTACCTCTCTTGGTAGGTGCTTTTCCTGGTTGTGCTCACCTCTGTTCGTAGAGTTAGCGAGCTCCAAGCCCTTGTGGCAGAGGCACCTTATACCAGGCTCTACAAGAACAGAGTGGTGCTTCGCATGCACCCCAAATTCCTGCCGAAGGTAGTGTCACCCTTCCATCTCAACCAGGAAGTGGTGCTTTCTACGTTCTTTCCAAGGCCTCATTGCAGTTGGGCAGAGATGGTCCTTCACACTTTGTACTGTAAGAGGGCTTTGTCTTACTATATCCAGTGCACTCAGGGCCACAGCAAAGCTTCTCAACTTTTCATTTCCTATGACCCCAGCAGGCTGGGGGAAGTGGTGACCAAGCATATGCTGTCCACATGGGTGGTGGACTGTATCACCCTTGTGAGGCTCCCGCTGGAAGGCTGCGTCATAGTGTACCATTTCAGGACCATGGCGGCTTCAGTAGCAAACTTGCCCTGTGTCCCGATGATGGACATCTGCCGGGCCGCCACCTGGTCTTCAGTCCATAACTTCGCAGTTCATTACTGCCTGGAAAGAGGTCCCAATGGGACAGTTCCTTCGACCAGACTGTGCTCCGTAACCTTTTTGGGGTCTAGGCAACTCCAACCCTTCTGTGTTCAGGCTACCGGAGTGCTGGTTTCATCAGACACAGGGGTCTTACTGGGTTCTTTGTACACGGACTGGAAAGTTGCTGCTGCTCACGGAGCCCCTATTTTTTCCTATGGGCTTTCGGTAGCCTGTAGCTGGGGAGTCCCATATGTGAGAACCGACTTCCTGCTTGCTCCCAGATAAAGCGCAGTTACTCACCTGTAACAGGTGTTCTCCAGGGACAGCAGTCCTCACAACCCTCCCTCCTCCCCTTGGAGGTGCTCCTTTACCGTCTTCTGTTTTTGCCATCATTTAGCTGTGTCATCTGACTGAGCAAGATGGCACCCTTGGGCGGGAAGGGGACCATGCATGCATGGTGGCATCTCCAAAAGGCTTTCTTTGAAAGCTGGGGGGGGATGCTTCTGCGAGGGCTCCATCGGTGCAGACGTCACCCATATGTGAGGGCTGACTTCCTGCTTGTTCCCGGAGAACATCTGGACCCATTAGGGACTTAACTGGGATTTTCCAAAGGCATTATCCATGTAGGTGCCTTTAGAAAATCCCAGTTAAAGCATTTACCTGAGTAACATGGGCTTATACCCGTGTAACTGCCTTTGAAAAAAAAAAATCAGGCCCTACATTTTTTAAAGCACATAAATAGATTTGTATTTGTATCTACAAAATAACACACACAAACAATTTGCACCCAAATGAACCAAATGCATGCTTGTGAATGCACACCTCCTAAAAGAACACTTAGTTATTAAAATCTAGAGGGAAGTAAATGCAGTTTCTTACTATATTTATATCCCCCCTTCTCCTGACACAGTCCATCCCAAAATGATTTACAAACACAATTAATATCAGTACTTGAATTAATAAAGGTCTTTATTAGTGTTTTCCCATTATGCTGTATGTTCCTCAATGAAAGATTGATTGTAAACTGCTTAGTTCCTAGGATTTAGAATATGGAGTGTGTAGATAAGAAGCTTATATCTTGCTAGGATGTGATGGGTCATTAATAAAACACCACATATTATTTTTAAAGACTAAATTAGTCTAGATCCACATCTTTTGGTACTTGTAATGCTTTTTCTGATCTCTCATATGACATTACATAGGATATTGCACTAGTAAGCAAGAGAGACATCAAAGACTTAGAATTTAACAAATCACATTGCATAACATGGTTTTATGTCAAATAGGTTGTATATTTTTCTGGATAATAATATAAACAAAGGCTTGGTTTGTAAATCAAGATTGGCACATGAAGGATGACAAAGTTGAGAGGGTCAGAGAAGGGTAGCTGAAGAAGGTATAGAAATATCCCAGTGCTGTGCAAGGGTAATGCAGCTACAGTCATAAGATATAAACTAAGACCTATTTAAACTATAGACAAGAAAGATATACCATTGCCATTTGTGCACATACCAGTGCCAACTATTATAGGAAAATCTGAAAAACCATAAGAGATTCTTTTGTTCTATGAATCTGAAAATTTGCAGGATAGAAGAAACACTAACTTAGGCAACAATCACAAAAAGCATGCTAAACTCTGCTAAATTAATATAGTAACATAGTATATAACGGCAGATAAAGACCAGCATGGTTCATCTAGTCTGCCCAGCAAGGCGGCAAGAGTAAGGTGCATGTGCTGCTTCGTGCAGGTCACCCCTCCCCATGCCTTTGTTTGACCCACTGATAAGAACATAACATAAGAACATAAGATATGCCATACTGGGTCAGACCAAGGTCCATCAAGCCCAGCATTCTGTTTCCAACAGTGGCCAATCTAGGTCATACGTACCTAGCAGTTTCCCCAAGGGACACAGGTTCCACAATGCTTGTACTGGTTCAAGCATTGATATCCTGGGTCCCTTCTTAATAATGGTTTATGGACCTTTCCTCCAGGAACTTGTCTAAACCTTTTGTAAACCCAGCTACACTAACAGCCTTTACTACATCCTCCGGTAACAAATTCCAGAGTTTGATTACACGTTGAGTGAAAAAATATTTTCTTTTATTAGTCTTAAATAGTTTACCCTGTAGCTTCATTGCATGTCCCCTAGTCTTTCCATATTCTGATAAGGTAAACAATCGATCTACGTTTACCCGTTCCACTCCGTTCATTAATTTATAGACCTCTATCATATCTCCCCTCAGCCGTCTCTTCTCCAGGCTAAAGAGCCCCAACTTTTTTAGCCTTTCTTCATAGGAGTAGCCTTCCATCCCCTTTACCATTTTGGTGGCTCTTCTCTGAACCTTTTCTAAAATCGCTATATCCTTTTTAAGATACGACGACCAGAATTGCACACAATATTCATGGTGCGGTCTCACCATGGAACGATATAGAGGCATTATAATATCTTTTGTTTTATTTTCCATTCCTTTCCTTATCATACCTAGCATTCTATTTGCTCTCTTGGCCGCCGCTGCACACTGGGCCGAGGGTTTTAACAAGGTATCCACAATGACGCCTAAATCTTTTTCCTGGGTGGTGGTTCCTAATGTGGAACCTTGCATCGTGTAACCATAGTTTGGGTTGTTCTTCCCTAGGTGCATAACCTTGCACTTCTCCACATTAAATTTCATCTGCCATTTTGATGCCCAGTCTTCCAATTTATCAAGATCCTCTTGCAATTTTCCACAATCCTCCTGGGTTTTTACAACTTTAATTCGTGCAGGTCACCCCTATTTGTTGAGATAAGATAGTTAAGTTTATTTTGTTTTTATCCTGTTGCTATAAAGGGATCCATTGTGCCTGTCCCATGCCATTTTCAATTATGTCACTGTATTTGCTCCCACCACTTCCATCGGCAGGGTATTCCAAGCATCCACCACCCTTTCAGTGAAAAAAGTATTTCTCGATGTTGCCTTTTAGTTTACCCCTTTGCAGTTTCATGTTATGCCCTCTAGTTTTATAGCTTCCCCATCTTTGAAAAAGGTCTGTATCATATCTCCGAGTCCCCTCTCCCTAGAGTATACATATTTAGGTCTTCAAGTCTCTTTTCATAAGTCCTTTAGTGCAGGCTCCAAATCATTTTCGCTCCCTTCCGAAGAACCGTTTGCAAGATATGGTCTCCAAAACTGAACAGAATATTCCAAGTGAGGCCTCACCAGTGACTTGTACAGTGGCATTAGTACCTCCTCCTTTCTGCTGGTAATTCCTTTCTGTATGCAACCCAGCATCCTCCTGGTTTTTGCCTCTGTCTTGTCACACTGTTTTGCCACCTTGAGATCCTCAGAAACAATCACTCAGAGATCCTTCTCCTGGTCCGTGCACATCAACCTCTCGCCCCCTATCACGTACAATTCCCTTGGATTTCTGCATCCCAAGTGCTATCACTGCACTTCCTCACATTAAATCTTAACTGCCAATCATTAGACCATTCTTCCAGCTTTTGTAAATCTTTCCTCATGTTATCCACTCTCAGGGGAGTCCACTTTGTTGCAATTTTTCATGTCATCTGCAAAAAGGCAGACTTTTTCGTTCAGTCCTTCAGCAATATCACTCAAAACATGGAACAGTACCAGTCCCAGGACCGATCCATGGGGCACACCACTAATCACTTTTTCATCAAAATGAGTTCTGTGTACCATCACCTTCTGTTGTCTATTAGTCAACCATTTCTGATCCAGATCACCACCTGGGGACCCATTTCTAGGCTGTTCAATTTATTGATAAGCCTCCTGTAAGGAACAGTTTCAAAGGCTTTGCTGAAATTTAGATAGATCACATCCATCGCATGCCCTTGATCTAGTTCCCTGGTCACCCAGTCAAACTCCTCAGATTTGTTTGGCATGATCATCCTTTGGTAAAACCATGTTGCTTCAGTTTATGCAACTTATTGGTTTCGAGAAAGTCCACTATTCTCTCTTTCAGGAGCACCGCCATTACTTTTCCCGCCACCAAGGTAAGGCTCCCTGCCCTGTACTTTGTCACTTCTTCCCTATTGCCACTTTTGTGAAGAGGCCCTTCTCCAGTCCTGTGGAATGTCTCCTGTCTCCAAGGATCTATTAAAAACATCCTTTAAAGGCCCTGCCAGAAGCTCTCTGAGCTCTTTCAGTATCCTGGGATGTATCCCATCTGGTCCCATGGCCTTGTCCACTTTCAGTTTTGCGAGCTGTTCAAACACATCTTCTGTGAATGGTGTGGTATTTATTTATTTTAATTTTATTTATTTAATTCTCTTATATACCACGCTATTCTGCATCAGTGCGGTTTACATTGAACAAACTGAAATTACATTGAACAGGGCATTATAACTTGGAGATAACTATTTTACAGGGAACATGGGCTATGGAGGGTTAAGTGGCTTGCCCAAGACCACAAGGAGCACCTGTGGGACTAGAAACCCCAGTCCTTCCGGCCCAAGGTTGCTGTCCTCTAGTGGGATTTGAACCCCCGACCTTCCGGCCTGAAGTACCTTGCCCCAACCACTAGGCCACTCCTCCACTCTACTCCATTCCCATTTGTATATTTGTCAATCACAGGTGTTCCTTCTCCAGGATTTTCTTTAGTAAAAACAGAACAAAATTTGATTAGCATTTTTGTTTTTTTTAATGTCACTTTCCACGAATCCATTCTCGGCACTTTTGAGTCTTGCAATTCCACCTCTGATCTTCTTCTGAATATACCTGAAAAAAAGTTGTCTCCACGCTTCAGATCTTTAGTCATCTTTTCTTCTGCCTTTGATTTTTCTATTCTTATTTCTTTTTGTCTTTTAGCTTTACCCTGTATTCTGTTCTATGTTCCTCTGTTTGTGAGCTTCTGAATTCTGTGAAAGCTGTGTTTTTTGTCTTTATTTGTGCAGCTATTTCTTTGGAGAACCAAATAGGTTTCCTTTTCCTCTTGTTTTTATTTGCTTTCCTTACATATGTATTTGTTGCTCCTTTTATTGCCTCCTTTAGTTTAGTCCACTGCATATGTAACATATGAGGACAGACCAAAATATCTCAACATGGATAAGTCAGAGGAAAGGCGGGACAGGGGAGAAATGACAGACATCCAAAACATCTCCGTGGCACAAAGGCACAGGAGGCTATCAAATGAAGACAAGCTCTGCCACAAGGGGACACAGGACAGAGCAAAAGAGGACAGAATCAGAAACATTTCTCCACGGAAAGAGCAGTGGACGCGTGGAACAGTCCCCCAGTAGATGTGGTGGACACAAGGAGAGCATCCAAATTCAAAAAAGCATGGGACAAACAAACACAGAATCTCCAAAGGCAAAAAGGGGACCACTGTTGATATGAAAGGCAGACCAGATAGAAACATCATCGCAGAAAGAGACCACATGGCCTATGTTTCTTTTGTGTTTCTTCAATGTTTCTATGCCGCCGGTGGTTCAAAAGGCTCTTCTGTCAGAGCCATCAATACCAGATTAAGGTCCCAACGGTGGACCACAACTATCGCAGGAGGCCACACCTGCTTAAACGCCCTAAGGAAACATTCTGAGGAAAGGAGGGGTTTTTCCGAAGTGATGGGCTCCACCTTAACCAGGATGGAACTAGGCTGCTGGCACTAACCTTAAAAAAAAAAGAAAAAAAAAAAGAGGAGATAAAAGCAGCTTTTAACTAGATAACAGGGGAAAGCATAGAGTCGCCCAAGAGTGCATGGTTCGGAATGATGCATCTGTGAAGGATACTAGCAAAAGATTGAAGATAGGGCATATTGACAGAAAGGTTCCAATAAAGACTAAATTAAAATGGCCTTTACAGAGCAGACAGAGCTTAAAGATTCCAAATTATCCCTGCCTACCGATTAATATGAATAAAATAAGACATCTAAAATGCTTGTATGCAAATGCTAGAAGTCTAAAAAAAGGTAGAAAATTAGAATATATAGCACTAAATGAAAGGTCAGATATAACTGGGACCTCAGAGACCTGGTGGAAGGAGAATAACCAGTAGGACACTGATACCTGGGTACAAATTATATCACAATGATAGAGTAGATTAAATCAGTGGAGGGGTTGTGCTCCATGTTAGAGAGGGCATTGAGTCACACAGGATTAAAATTTTGCAGGAAAGAAAATACTGTAGAATCTCTATGGATTGAAATTCCATGTAAAAAGGGGACGGCAATGGCAGTGGAGGTGTACTATCAACCGCCTGGCCAGAATGAACAAATGGATGATGAAATGTTCAAAGAAATATCAGGGAAGCTAACAAAAATACTGTAATAATAATGGCTGATTTAAATTATCCCGGTATTGAGTGGTTCAATGTCAATGCAGGACATGCTAGGGAGATAAAGTTTCTAGATTAAATGAATGACTGCTTCTTGGAGCTGCTGGTTCATGAACCGACAAGAGGGGAAGCCATTTTGGACCTAGTCCTTAGTGGTACATAAGATCTGGTGCAAGAGATAAGTTGGGGCCACTTGGCAATAGTAATCATAACATGATTGCATTTGATTTCATAAATAGAGGAAGGACGGCAAGGAAACCCATAGTACTTACTGCCTTTTAACTTTTCAAAGGGGAGACATGATAAAAATGAGGAAAATAGTTAAGAAAAAACTAATAGGAACAGCTACAAAGATTAAAGAGTTACATCAAGCATGGACGTTGTTTAAAAATACTATCTTAGAAGCACAGACCATATGTATTCCATGCTTTAAGAAAGATAGAAGGAGGACCAAAAAAAATGCCATCATGGTTGAAAGGTGAGGTCAGAGAGGCCATTGTAGCCAAAAAAACCATCTTTTCGGAAATGGAAAAGGAGCCAAATGATGAAAACTGGAAACAAGAACTGGAAAGTTAGATGTGAGGCATTGATGAAGACAGGCAAAGAGAATTTGAGAAGAAGCTTGCTGTGGAAGCTAAAATGCATAATAAAGGCTTTTTCAACTACTAAAAGGGGCAGTAAGAGGGGACAAGGCTATAGCAGAGAGACTGAATGAATTCTTTGCTTCGGTCTTTACTGAGGAAGATGTAGGGATGTTACCCAAGACTGAAGTGGTATTTAAAGGTGATACTGCAGAGGAATTGAGAGAAATATCGCTACACCGGGAAGATATATTACAACTATTTGATAAACTGAATGGTAACAAATCACCTGGACCGGATGGTATACATCCCAGAGTGTTGAAAGAACTGAAATATGAGATTGCAGACCTGCTATTGGTAATCTGTGAACTTTCATTAAAATCATCTGTAATACCTGAAGATTGGAGGGTCGCCAACGTAACACCAATTTTTAAAAAGGGTTCCAGGGGTGACCCGGGAAATTACAGACCGGTGAGCCTGACGTCAGTACCAGGGAAAATGGTAGAAAACATCATAAAAAACAAAATTACACAGTATGTAGATAGCCATGGCCTAATGGGAGACAGCCAACATGGCTTTAGACAAGGAAGATCTTGTCTTACTAATCTGATCTGTTTTTTTGAAGGTGTGCATAAACAGGTAGACAAAGGTGAGTCGGTTGATATAGTGTATCTGGACTTTCAGAAAGCTTTTGACAAGGTCCCCCATCAGAGACTTTTGGCAAAGCTAAAAAGTCATGGGATAGGAGGCAGTGTACTATTGTGGATCGGGAACTGGTTAAAAGATAGAAAGCAGAGGGTAGGGCTAAATGGCCAATATTCCCAATGGAAAAAGGTGAATAGTGGAGTACCCCAGGGATCTGTACTGGGTCCCCTACTTTTTGACATATTCATAAATGACCTGGAAAAAGGAATAACTAGTGAGGTTATCAAATTTGCAGATGACACAAAACTGTTTAAAGTTGTTAAAACCCAAGAGGATTGTGGAAAACTGCAGGAGGATCTGGATAAATTGGAAGACTGGGCATCCAAATGGCAGATGAAATTTAATGTGGACAAGTGCAAAGTTATGCACCTAGGAAAGAACAACCCACACTATAGTTACACGATGCAAGGCTCCACATTAGAAACCACCACCCAGGAAAAAGATTTAGGAGTCATCGTGGATAACATGTTAAAACCCTCCGCCCAGTGTGCAGCGGCGGCCAAGAAAGCAAATAGAATGCTGGGTATCATAAGGAAAGGGATGGAGAATAAAACAAAGGATATTATAATGCCTCTGTATCGCTCCATGGTACGACCGCACCTTGAATATTGTGTGCAATTCTGGTCACTGTATCTTAAAAAGGACATAGAGTTATTAGAAAAAGTACAGAGAAGAGCCACCAAATTGGTGAAGGGGATGGAAGGCTACTCCTATGAAGAGAGGCTAAAAAGGTTAGGGCTCTTTAACCTGGAAAAGAGACGGCTGAGGGGAGATATGATAGAGGTCTATAAATTAATGAATGGAGTGGAACGGATAAACGTGGATCAATTGTTTACGCTATCAGAATATAGAAGGACTAGGGGACATGTAATGAAGCTACAGGGTAAACTATTTAAGACAAATAAGAGAAAATATTTCTTCACTCAACGTGTAATCAAACTCTGGAATCTGTTACCGGAGGAAGTAGTAAGGGCTGTTAGTATAGCTGGGTTTAAAAAAGGTTTGGACAAGTTCCTGGAGGAAAGGTCCATAAACCACTATTAAAAAGGGACCCAGGATATCAATGCTTGACCTAGTACAAGCACTGCAGAACCTGTGTCTTTTGGGGAAACTGCTAGGTACGTATGACCTAGATTGGCCACTGTTGGAAACAGGATACTGGGCTTGATGGACCTCGGTCTGACCCAGTATGGCATTTCTTATGTTCTTATGTTCTTATGTTCTTACATTCATAGCAAAAAACTTGAGAGAGAGTCAGTTGGACCATTAGATGATAGAGGAGCAAATAGGGCGCTAAGAGTGGACAAGGCCATAGCGGAGAGACTGAATTCTTTACTTCGATCTTTACTTAAGAAAATGTAGGGAAGTTACTCATGACTGAAATGTATTTAAAGGTGATGGATGAGAAGAATTACACCCGAGGGTGTTGAAAGAACTGAAATATGAGATTGCAGACCTACTATTAGTAATCTGTGAACTTTCATTAAAATAATCTGCAGTACCTGAAGATTGGCGAATGGCCAATGTAATGCTAATTTTTAAAAAGGGTTCCAGGGGTGATCTGGGAAACTACAGGCCAGTGAGCCCAACATCAGCACCAGACAAAATGGTAGAAACCATTATAAAGAACAAAATCATTGAACTTGTAGATAGTCATGGTTTAATGGGAAAAAGCCAACAAGGCTTTAGCAAAGAAAGGTCTTGTCTTACACTATATCGACCGGCTCACCTTTTGTCTACCTGTTTATTTCAAAAAAATATAGCAGATTAGTATCTGGATTTTCAGAAAGCCTTTGACAAGATCCCTCATGAGAGACTCTTGGCAAAGTTAAAACGTCATGGGATAGAAGGCAGTGTACCATTGTGGATCAGGAACTGGTTAAAAGATAGAGAGCAGAGGGTAGGGCTGAATGGCCAAATTTTCCCAGTCTTGAAGGACTAGAAAAGGGGACTGCTACTTCTAGAAAGAGATCTGCAATTGTGAGTATAAACTTCTGGGAATTTTTCTGAAGGGATTTCTTTGGATTAAAGCTGATTAATCTGTGAACCCAGTGTATTTGTTAAATCAGTCAGAGCCTAGTAGCAGCAGTTTAAATTTAAATTTAAAACACAGAGGAGAGCTTTCTGGTTAGATTTAGAACCCAGTAGAGAGCTTCTAGTTTAAATTTCATAAGTCAGAGCCTAGCAGCAGCAAGAGCTTTAATTTAAATCAAATCAGAATATAACTTAGCATAAAAGACAAAACAGGGTCAGTATTCTTTGAGCAACAAATAAAGTCTTCTAGAGACCTTTGCAAAGAGGCCTTCTACCTAGGGGCAAGAGACCTGTGAAACCTTTTCAATAGGTGTTAAAGCCAGGTGGCAGGTCAAAAGGCCATTTTGAAAGACTCCTATCCAAGCAAGGACTGTTAATCACCCAGGAAGTTGGTCACAGCTTATCTCAGAAGCACAGGACAGGGTACTGTGTAGCAGCCCTCTTTTAATAAGCCTTATTTCCCTCCCTCCCTCCCCAACACCCTTTCATCACTGGGATAATCATAGCTTTATAGGTACTTACACATCTTAAGGGAAAGGAGGTGCTCTCAGATGCAGCTCGTTATCCAAATCAGTCATACACTAAGGACATAAGATTAATATACCTAAGCTTAAACAAACGTATAAGGTACACTTTTGTTAGTATAAGTATCCACAGCAACCCTTAAGTAAAGAACTAAAAGATCTAAACACAAGCTTAAAACTAAGATACAGACAGCAGTCCAGCAGCGAGATGGGGGGCTTTCCAGTCTTTTGCATTGAGTGTCACATGTATGATTTTCTCCCAGTTGGTGAGAGTCTTACCTGTGCACTAGGTGCAAGGAGCTCTTTGCTCTCAGGGAACGAGTCCATTCTTTAGAGGCTAGAGTAGCAGACTTGGAAGACATAAGAAAGACAGAAGTACATAGACGAGACCTACAGGGATATAATCCTGAAGTCCCACCTCCAGTCTGGCAGCATCCCTGTTGCCATGGAGGAGAGAGATCACATGACAGGAGAGCATCACCCTGGTGTGGCAGGAAGTGATCCTTTAACTAACTATTTTGCTAGTAAACTAAAACTATCATTGATACCAATACCAGATCCTATAATATCACTGAACAATAACAATAGATGGAATTCCTTCCAACCCACTGATAAAAAACAAATACTAAACATAATATCAAATATCAATACCACCACATCTATCCTTGATCCATGCCCAGTCACCTGGATTAAGTCAACAAAAGAAGAACTTGCCCCATTTATTCTCAAAATAGTAAACAGCTCCATCCAGCAGGGGGTACTACCAAAAGAACTAAAGAATTCTGCAATTCGACCAATTTTAAAGAATAAATCTCTAAATGAGAATGACCCAACCTCATATCGCCCAATTGCCAGTATCCCCTTTATAACAAAAATTATAGAAAAAGTTGTACAATTACAACTACAGGACTATATAGATACATTTGCCCCCCTTGATGATCATCAATATGGATTCCGACCATATCATGGTGTAGAGACCCTTCTGCTTGCTCTCCTCGATACCCTAAACAAAGGACTAGACAACACAAAACAAGCTTTTATTATGGTATTTCTAGATATATCTGCGGCCTTTGATAGTGTAAATCACAACATACTTATATCAAGGCTCAAACAAATTGGATTAAGGAAAATTACACTAGAATGGTTTAAATCCTATATATCTGACCGTACACAATTTGTAAAAGTTAACCAGAACTCCTCACCTACTTTTCCTCAAGAACAGGGAATACCCCAGGGCTCTGCCTTATCTGCCCTTCTGTTCAACCTCTATCTCCAACCAATCTGTACCATTTTTCAAAACCACAAGATGAAATACCAGATATATGCGGATGACATTATGCTATACTCTGCATTTGACATACAAGATCCAAACTATGACAATATAGCAAACTGCCTTATAGATGCTGAAAAATGGCTAAGTGAAAACAATTTGAAAATCAACTTCAAAAAAACAGAGATACTTATCACCTCAAGAAACACAAATTATACACCACCAACTGACATCAAAATCCTTAACTTTAACATACCTATAAAGGAAAATATTAAATACTTAGGGGTCACTATAGACAAGGCTCTTAATTTCACAAGCCATATCAAGAAAACAACCAAAACAATATACTACAAGCTACGCTCAATTCAACAACTGAGACCGCTATTAGAATTCAATGACTTTAGAACCATCACACAGGCTCTGATAACACCCCATTTTGATTACTGCAATGGGATATTAACAGGTGTATCTAAAAAGAGCTTAAAAATACTACAGATGGCTCAAAATGTTACAGCTAGAATAATCTTCAAAGCCAAACTGACTGATCACATCACCCCGATACTTTTTTCATTACATTGGCTACCTATACAAAGTAGAATTCAATATAAAATAATATTGACCACTTTCAAACTGATAAACCAGATTGCCCCATCATACCTCTCTACACTAATTCATAGACCTACAGAAAATAGAGTAAGACGTAGAAAGAACCTGCATACTATTGCAGTCCCTGACTCAATAAGAAAAACTAAACACATAACAAGTACAGGTGCCTTCTCATATGTAGCACCTTCTCTATGGAATAATCTCCCGGATCAACTAAGGGAAATAAAAGACCTGAAACAATTCAGAAAAGATCTAAAAACCTACTTGTTCACGCAATATTATTCCAACATAGATAAAGAACTGGCTAAGACCTCTCATCCTCCTTAGATCTATGAACGTTCCCTATAATTATTGCAATGCTATCCTAGATCTCCATAATATGCTCGCCCTAATACTTGCAAAACTACTTCCAATAGAAACCCATTGATAAAACCTCAATATATATATGTAAATAGTTTCAAATATTAATCAAATCTATCTATATAGTACTGATTTCTGTTCTTAGTACTTGATATTAACTACCTGTATATAGTTTTGAACACTGTTCAATATACCTGTATATAGTTTAAATACTGTTCGATGTAACTGCTTACCATAGCAATGTTTTATGTATTTGTTGTTTAATGTAAACCGCCACTGATCTTGGGAAGTGGCGGTATATAAGAGATTTGCAAATAAATAAATAAATAAATAAAAAACTAAGATCTGTCCTCCAGTTGATGTAAAACCCTCTCACACAGAGGAAGTTTCTCCAGGGCCATGTGCCCATGAGGGAAGGGTTAGGACAGCTATTATAGTTGGTGTTTCGATCATTAGGCATGTAGATAGCTGGGTGGCTGGTGGACGTGACAATTGCCTGGTAACACGCCTGCCTGGTGCAAAGGTAGTGGAACTCACGCGCCACCTAGATAAAGTCTTAGATAGTGCTGGGGAGGAGTCTGCTGTCTTGGTACATGTCAGTACCAATGACATAGGAAAATGTGGTAGGGAGGTTCTGGAGGCTAAATTTAGGCTTTTAGGTAGGAAGTTGAAATTCAGAACTTCCAGAGTAGCGCTCTCCAAAATGCTTCGCATTCCACACGCAGAACCCAAAAGGCAGGCAGAGCTACGGAGTCTCAATGCATGGATGAGTCAATGGTGCAATGAGGGGTTTGGATTTGTTAGGAACTGGGGAACATTCTGGGGAAAGGAGGGGCTCTTCCGAAGGGATGTGCTTCACCTTAATCGGGATGGAACCAGGCTGCTGGCATTAACCTTTAAAAAGGAGGAGATAAAGCAGATTTTAAACTAGATAATAGGGGAAAGCCGACAGTTGCACAAAAGCGCATGGTTCGGAAGAATGTATCCAAAAGCAGAGAGGTTCCAAAAAAAAAAAAAAAAAAAGAGTAAAGTAGCCCACATGCCCTTGAGTATGGAGCAGACAGAGCTTAAAGATTCCAAATTACCCATGCCTACCAATAGCCAGATTAATATGAATAAAATACAGTCTCTAAAATGCTTGTATGCAAATGCTAGAAGTCTAAAAAATAAGATGGGAGAGTTAGAATATATAGCACTAAATGAGATGTTAGATATGATTGGAATCTCAGAGACATGCTGGAAAGAGACAACCAGTGGGACACTGTGATACTGGGCAGAAACTATATCGTAATGATAGAGCTGATCAAATTGGTGGAGGAGTTGCGCTCTATGTTAGAGATGGCATTGAGTCAGAAAGGATTAAAGTTTTGCAGGAAACAAAATTTGCTGTACAATCTCTATGGATTGAAATTCCATGTAAAATGGCAGTGGGGGTGTACTATCGACTGCCTGGCCAGAATGAACAAATGGATGATGAAATGCTCAAAGAAATCAAGGACACTAACAAAAGTTACAACACAGTAATAATAATGGGTGATTTCAATTATCCCGTTATCGACTGGGTTAGTGTCACGGCAGGACATGCTAGGGAGATAAAGTTCCTAGATGAAATAAATGACTGCTTCTTGGAGCAGCTGGTTCATGGACTGACCAGTGGGGAAGCCATACTGGACTTAGTCCTTAGTGGAACACCAGATCTGGTGCAAGAGATAAGGGTGTTGGGGCCACTTGGCAATAGTAATCATAGCATGATCGCATTTGATTTAATTAGTGGAGGAGGGATGGTAAGGAAATCCATAGTACTAACTTTTAGCTTTTGAAAGGGAGACTATGATAAAATGAGGAAAATAGTTAAGAAAAAACTAAAAGGAGCAGTTGCAAAGGTTAAAGACTTACATCAAGCTTGGGTGTTGTTGAAAAATAACATCTTGGAAGCCAAGACCAGCTGTATTCCACGCTTTAAGAAAAGTGGAAGGAAGTCCAAAAAACTGCCAGCATGGTTTAAAGGTGAGGTCAGAGAGGATGTTGTTACCAAAAAGGCATCTTTCAGGAAATGGAAAAAAAGAGCCAAACGATGAAAACTGGAAACAGCACAAGCACTGGCAAGTTAAATGTAAGGCATTGATAATGCAGGCGAAGGGAGAATTTGAGAAGAAGCTTGCTGCGGAAGCAAAAAACGCATAATAAAGACTTTTTCAAGTACATTCGTAGCAAAACGCCTGTGAGAGAGTCAGTTGGTCCATTAGATGATAGAAGGGTTAAAGGGGCACTAAGAGGCGACAAGGCGATAGCGGAGAGACTGAATGAATTCTTTGCTTCCGTCTTTACTGAGGAAGATGTAGGGATGTTACCCATGACTGAAGTGGTATTTAAAGGTGCAGAAGAATTGAAGGAAATATCGATACATTGGGAAGATGTATTACAACTATTTGATAAATTGAAGAGTAGCAAATCACCTGGACCGGATGATATACACCCAATGGTGTTGAAAGAACTGAAATATGAGATTGTAGATATGCTATTAGTAATCTGTGAACTATCATTAAAATCATCTGTAATATCTGAAGATTGGAGGATGGCGAACCTAACACCAATTTTTAAAAAGGGTTCCAGGGGTGATCCGGGAAACTACAGATCGGTGAGCCGGACGTCAGTACCGGGAAAAATGGTAGAACCCATCATAAAGAACAAAATTGCTGAACATGTAGATAGTCATGGTTTAATGGGAGACAGCCAACATGGCTTTAGACAAGGAAGATCTTGTCTTACTAATCTGTTATGTTTTTTTGAAGGTGTGAATAAACAGGTAGACAAAAGGTGAGAGTCGGTTGACATAGTGTATTTGGACTTTCAGAAAGCCTTTGACAAGGTCCCTCAGAGACTTTTGGCAAAACTAAAGAGTCATGGGACAGAAGGCAGTGTACCATTGTGGATCAGGAACTGGTTACAAGATAGATAGCAGAGGGCAGGGCTAAATGGCAAATTTTACCAATGGAAAAAGGTGAATAGTGGTGTACCCCAGGGATCTGTGCTGGGTACGCTGCTTTTTGACATATTCATAAATGACCTGGAAAGTGGAATAACGAGTGAGGTTATCAAATTTGCAGATGACACAAAACTATTTAAAGTTGTTAAAACCCATGAGGATTGTGGAAAATTGCAAGAGGATCTTGATAACTTGGAAGACTTGGCATCAAAATGGCAGATGAAATTTAATGTGGACAAGTGCAAAGTTATGCACCTAGGGAAGAACAACCCAAACTATGGTTACACAATGCAAGGTTCCACATTAGGAACCACCGCCCAGGAAAAAGATTTAGGCGTCATTGTGGATAACATGTTAAAAACCCTCCGCCCAGTGTGCAGCGGCGGCCAAGAGAGCAAATAGAATGCTAGGCATCATAAGGAAAGGAATGGAAAATAAAACAAAAGGATATTATAATGCCTCTATATCGTTCCATGGTGTGATCGCACCTTTAATATTGTGTGCAGTTCTGGTCGCCGTATCTTAAAAAGGATATAGCGTTATTTGAAAAGGTACAGAGAAGAGCCACCAAAATGGTAAACGGGATGGAAGGATACCCCTATGAAGAAAGGCTAAAAAGGTTTGGGCTCTTTAACCTGGAAAAGAGACGGCTGAGGGGAGATATGATAGAAGTCTCTAAATTAATGAACGGAGGGGAATGGGTAAATGTAGATCGATTGTTTACGTTATCAGAATATAGAAAGATTAGGGGACATGCAATGAAGCTACAGGGTAAACTATTTAAGACAAATGAGAGAAAATATTTTTTCACTCATGTAATCAAACTCTGGAATTTGTTACTGGAGGATGTAGTAAACACTGTTAGTGTAGCTGGGTTTAAAAAAGGTTTTGACAAGTTCCTGGATGAAAGGTCCATAAACCATTATTAAAAAGGGACCCAGGATATCAATGCTTGACCCAATACAAGCATTGTGGAACCTGTTTCTTTTTGGGAAACTGCTAAGTAGTATGACCTAGATTGGCCACTGTTGGAAACAGGATACTGGGCTTGATGGACCTTGGTCTGACCCAGTATGGCATTTCTTATGTTCTTATGAGAAAGGTGAATATTGGAGTACCCTAAGGTTCTGTGCTGGGTCCGCTGCATTTTAACATATTCATAAATGAACTGGAAATGGGAATAATGAGTGAAAGTGTCAAATTTGCAGATGATATAAAATTATTCAAAGTTGTTAAAACCCAAGAGAATTACGAAAAATTGCAAGAGGATCTTGATAAATTGGAAGACTGGACGTTCAAATAACAGCTGAAATTTAATGTGCAAAGTTATGCACCTAGAAAAGAACAACCCAAACTACGGTTAGACATGCAAGGTTCTGCATTAGGACCACCACCCAGGAAAAAAAGATTTAGACGTCATCATGGATAACGTTTTGAAACCCTCTGCCTAGTGTGCAGAGGCAGCCAAGAAGGCAAATAAAATGCTAGGAATCATAAGAAAATGAATGGAGAATAAAACAAAGGATATTATAATGCCTCTATCATTTCATGGTGCGACTGCACCTTCAATATTGTGTGTAAATCTGGTCATCTTATCTTAAAAAGGATATAGCGGAATTAGAAAAGGTACAAAGAAGGATACCTCTATGAGGAGATGCTTAAAAGGTTAAGGCTTTTCAACCTGGAAAAGAGACAGCTGAGGGGAGACATGATAGAGGTCTATAAATTAATGACTGGAATGGAACAGGTAAATGTAGATCGATTCTTTACGCCATCAAAAAGTAGAAAGACTAGGGCTTATGCAATGAAGCTACAGTGTAACCCTTTTAAGGCTAATAAGAGAAAATATTTTTTCACTCAATGCATAATCAAACTCTGGAATTCGCTACCAGAGGATGTAGTAAAAGCCATTAGTGTAGCTGGGTTTAAAAATGTTTTGGACAAGTTCCTGGAGAAAAGGTCCATAAACCATTATTAAAGAGGATCTAGGTTATCCACTGCTTGCCCCAGTTCAAGCATTATGGAACCTGTGTGTCTTTTTGGGGAAACTGCTAGGTACTTGTGACCTGGATTGGCCATTGTTGGAAACAGGATACTGACCTCGGTCTGGCCCAGTATGGCATTTCTTATGTTCTTAACGTGGGTGAATCTAACAATACCCTCGATTGTTATCATTAGGTGCACCTGCATTAATTGCACCACATGTTAATTGGTTGGCATTTAGCCAATCTGCCACTGCATTCAGACAAGTATTTAAGGTAGAAAGGTCAGGAGCAGTAAGATCAATATAGATGGGTAATTGAGAGCGCATTAATGGACTGCACTAACAGCATGCATGCTAAACAGACAATTAAGGGTTAATTCAGAGCTATTGGCTTAGCGCAAAACAGGGAGGTGGGGTAGAGGCAGAGTGCGGGCATGTTAGCATGGGGATTGACAGCATGCCTTTGTCTTTAATTGCATTTGCAGTTAGTGTGGGTATACTTAATGCCACTTCAATGGATGGTATTAAGTGCATTCTTGTCAAGCGAGATTGCTATCAGCAATTGTAAGGGCCCAAATCAGCGTGGTGTCTGCTGGTTCCATGCTTTACATGCCCCAGCAGGCAGGGCACTGCTGTTGGACATACATGTCAATTTCAACTTTCAATGCAAGATTCCTGCAAAATCTTAGCTCAGCTTAGTAAATATGCTCCTAAGAGACCTATTTATTAGAGGTTTGGTGAGGCTGTGAGTTAATGGCCAAATTTAATACAGGGTAACTGCACGATCTGTGCTGTTAGGTGCATTCCCAGCATTTTGTCATTCAGTTAATACAGGGAAAATGTCTTTAGATTAACTGTATGGCAGATGATGCAAAGCAGTTAACACCACCTAAAGAGGTGTAGCTACCAGCTCCATGGTATCTACTGTGCTATTAACACATTGTATCTACCTCCATGCTAATTGTAAGACACAGCAGCTGCCAATTTCCCACCCATTCCACACTCCTGTCTGCATTAGTTGGTTAATGTGGAAATCCCCACGTGTTAATTGTTGGTGTGAGCCTGCACTAAATATTAGCAGCATATTAATAGATAATACAACTTAGCAAATGGTTCCTAAATGCATGCTATGTCACTGGGAGTACTGGGAGAATGGACGCAAGGAATTAATGTGAGAAGCTTTCAGAGAAATAAAAACTTTGATGTTAAAACATTTGTGCTGCATCAACAAAATGCTGAAAGTAGCAATAGCTGCTGGTGTGGCCGTGTTTCTCTCTGCTTTTTGCGCATTCTATTGGATAGCTACGGAGGTTCCCCTCCTCCCCAAAACACTAGCGTTACCAGTAAAAGCTTCTGTTTTACTAAAGTATCTCCAGTCTTTCATGAGTAATTT
Source organism: Ichthyophis bannanicus (assembly GCA_033557465.1). NCBI lineage: Eukaryota > Metazoa > Chordata > Amphibia > Gymnophiona > Ichthyophiidae > Ichthyophis > Ichthyophis bannanicus. The sequence goes on along the minus strand of CM066032.1, from coordinate 1,093,963,160 downwards.
ATAGATATTTATGACGTGATGTCAGAAGGGAACCAAGTTTAAACTAGTGAAGTTGCCAAAATTCATTACTCCAAAGACTTTTTTTCTTTAATAAGGCTGCAGACTGGCGTGACTGGAAATGGTGTGTCATGTTATAGGATTCCCATAAAACAATGCAGAATCAGAGAGCTGTTCCTTGATTTATGCAATGCACAGTGAGGCACAGAACATTTGCAGCTCATTCACATTGCTGCAGGGATGGAGAGAAATAATTATGGTGCAATGAATAAGATCGATGAATATTCCATTCTAGAATGCAACATCATCTACAAACATGCATGTTTCTATCAGTGAGCTCAGACACGGGAAGACAGCAGAGGCGCACGACTGATCTCAGTATGAACTTTCAGATATCTGTGAATTTAAAGATCTAAAGGACAAGTACATCAGAGACCATTTAGAAACTGAGCTTTTCGATAAAGAGTTCTCCCAGCAACTACAAATGCAAGCAGATCTTACTCTGGAAAATGCACGGCTGGCAGTTTGCCCGCCAAAAATGGTAGAAATCCAGGTGCTACTGCAAGAAGCTGCCAAAAACATAAGGATTAAAAAGGAATGACTAACAGCAGCTGGAAAAGGCACCATTAAACTCCGATAGTAAAACACTCCCAGCAGGACAGGATTAACCAAGAAATCTATTGTTACTTGCTGGGCAGGATTCAGCTATCAAGAAAACTAGGCACTGGCAAAGGGGTTATTTAGAAGTCTTATTTGCAGGTTTAAATACCACTTACACATGTAAATTGCATCCACATGCAAATGGCCATTTTAGGAAAGGCTCATTTACAATCGTATTATGTTGAAAGTGCAAGGAGGGCGTACAGGGATGCATTGGTGGGTGTGGCCTGGGCTGGAGGAAAAATTACACATGCATTCCCCATTTCATATAGGGAATGCATGTCTAAGTTCAAATTAAGCCCTGCCCTCTGACACATACAGGCAGGGCTTAATTTGTGCTGGGTGGAATGGCATTCCAGCACGTCTTGAGCTCCCAAAGGAAGTGACGTCAGGTTCCTCTCCAGTTGCTAATGTGAGCTTCCTATTGCAGTCGCTGCTATCGTCTCTTCTGCTGCTGTTGCTTGTATGCTTTCTCTTCTCCCTCCAGTATTGCTGGATGCATGGCAGCAGCAGCAACAAAGGCACAGGGCTGTCAAGCCAACATACGCAGCTATGGCTCTGTCAGTCCTGCCCCATCCAAACACTTCCCATTTCTAAGGTGTCAGGTGGTGCGCACAAGCTCCATGGCCCCATGCCTTGTCTCTTTTGCTGCTGCACAACGAGAGAAGCAGAAGCGTCAAGACATGCAGCAGAGAAAAGAGAAGAGAATACCTGATCAGTGCGGGGGCAGGCAAGAACAGATTCTGGATCGAGTGAAAACAGAAACTTGCTCAGAGGAGAAAGGAGGGGATGTTGGACACAGTGAGAAGGCAGATTATGGATTGGTATGGGAGGCCAAAACAAGAGGTACTTAGGGAAAAGACGAGGGGGGGGGATACTGATTTGGGGGAGGGGGAAAGAAAGAGATGCTGTATTAGGAGGAGGGAGCAATGGTGGATAAGAGAGGGGATAGAGACCCAAAAGACAGATAAAGACACAGGGATACTGGGAGGGAGGGAGTTGGGTGACAGTGGAAGTGCTGGACATGGGGGAGGGGCAGAGGAAGATGCTGGACCCGGGGGGGGGGGGGGTGGCGTAACAAGATGGGATAATGAACATAAGAGGGGAATAGGGACAGACAAAATGAATGCTGGACATCAGAGGAATAGGGAGATAGGGCAGATGCTGAGAATGGGGGGGTGGGATATGGAGAGGGACTGATGCTGGACATTGCGGATACGGATACAAAGAGAGAATGCTGGATACTAGGATGGTAGGGTGTTAGGAAATGCTGACACAGAGTGGAGGCAGGACAGAGATACAGACACAGAGAGGGAGGATGCTAGATATGAGGGGCAATAGGGAGAAAAAGATGCTTGACAAATGTTGGGAGTGAGAGAAGATACTGGACAAAAAGGTGGGGAGGAAGAGAGAAAATACTGCTTAAAGGGTGAGAGAAGAGAGAGTTAGCGAAGGACTGGGAAAGAAGGAGAATGGGAGGGCTGAGGTAAAGGAAAGCTGAAATGCTGTAGGTAGTTGCAATAAAAGGAGAGAGATTTCAGAAGTGATATGAGAAGATCAAGACAGAAAAATAAATGGAAGAAAGATGAAAGGAAAAGATGAATGTCAAAAGATAGATGTATGGGAAGAGATGAAGAAGACAGAAGATAAGAGAAGTAGTAGCAGATAGACTGGAGAGACTCTGGAAGACAGAGGAACGCAGAAAGAAGATACTACTAGAAAAATAAAATGGCCAAACAAAGGTAGACAAAATAATGTTATTTTTAATGTAGTGAAATGAAATAGGTCAATTTTGAGAATTCATATCTGCTTTCTTTATAGTTTACAGCATGCAGGGAGATGTGTTTTATTGTTCTCGATTTCTCTAGTGTTGCATTGCATACAGCATGTAACTTCTTGGGATTTAAATTAAATTTTTGGCTATGTATTTCTATTTTAAGTTTGCAGTTATTTATTCTATACTTGGTGAAGGTCTATCTGCGTGTGTGACCAAGGCCAGGTGTTCTGTTACATGATGTTTCTATCTAAGGATCTGTAGTAATTCGGCCTTTTCAATTTCCCATTAGGTGTACTGATGTAATAGGGCACATTGCAATATTGATGGTGCTGTCTTTTCGAAAATAGGGCCTTGTTATGACCCGTGTAAGTTAGTGCTGTTCTAGTATGGTAGATTTGCTGTATGGATCCTGAGTGACTTTTGTAGGTTTATCTATTATTTCACAGTATACCATGGTAGTGAAGAAGGTGGTTTATGTTCTTCTTACTGAGTTTATACCAAAATCAGATTTTTATTTATTTTTTTGTATGGTGAGCTCTCAGGAAATGTTCTATTTCTGCTCGTTAAATAAAAAGAAAAACGAAAATGAAAATAAGGTGGTAACATTCAAAAGCTAGTCTACAAATGTATGATGTTAGTCCAATAAAAAGGTAAAACCTTCCTTAGGTCAGGACAGTATGAGCAGCAGATGCTGTTACCATATCTGTTGCTCATACTGTCCTGATCTAAGGAAGAAGGTTTTTGACCTTTGAAAGCTAGTCTACAATTGTATTAAGTTAGTTCAATAAAAGGGTATCATCTTATTTCCCTTTTTGTTAATTTTTTTTAAATTTAACTATCATTATAGTGGACTAACACAGCTTTCACACTACTTTATTCTAGTTCTGCTCTGCACCCATTGTCCACAGGGATTTCTGTGGATACGCTTGTTATTTCTTTTTCATTATTTATATTTCTAAAAGGGATTTCAATGCCTCTTCATTTCCCACCATCACCATCTCTAAAAAATGATCATGCCAGGGAGCAGGAAGAGGTACATGTATGCGTGTTTTGGGTGTAATGTCACTTCTAGCTCTGGCCCCACCCTGCCTCCACAGATCCACTTCCTTCATATCTACAAATTAAGACCTGCATATGGGTATTTTAAAAGTGTTCCTTTTGGCAATCTCTTTACAGGAGGAGTTTATCCTTCTTAATCTCCTGTCACTTATTTCCCCTTACTAATTGAAATGAGTTAAAGATAGGGTCCTCTATCGTTAAGTAGTAGCATCTACTAGTCTAGGTTTGCAAAACGGCTCATGTATACATGTACTGAACTGCCAGCATTTATACATGGACACTGTGAAATGCCAGCAGTTGCATGTTTATGTTGCCGAATTTCCTCTGTTGATTTTTCTCACATGTATATTTGTAAAAACGGCTCCTCCTGCTGTCCGCAGATATAAATTCCCATGTGTTCCTGCACTTTTCTGTGCATTTTAGAAATGGTTAGCAGAGCCATTTTTAAAAAACCTTTGGAGTGGCGTATGTCCTGACCTAGGCATTTCAGTGCTGATTTCCAAATACTAACTAAAACGTACCTTCATGTACATGCCACAGGCATATCGGCAAGGTAAAAAAGGTGAAATCCAAAAGCCTATGTAATAATCTGTCAGGATGATCTGCATTCTCTGGGTTCAGTATCATGTATAGCTCACTGAGGAACCTTGGATTTTACCCCTGATCATTAGACTGGCCTTTCAAATCAGTTCAGAAGTAGTTGTAACAATAATTTAAGAAAAACACCTACAAAGGAATTAGTCAGAGTCTTCCTCTCCGTCAACAATTCACACGATTCCATGGAACATCTCCACGTGAAAACTAGTCTAATGAACTTCAAGAGGCTAATTTTATAAGAGGGGTGCCTCATTAAAAATGCATTTTAAGATGCCTATGTTAACTATTTTATAGAGACAAATAAGTGCCTACTTGTCTTTCTAAAATATTAGTGTAAGTGGCCTAATGCGTGTCTACATTGTAGGTGTAGATACTGCAGTTACACCAGCTCTAGAGCCAGTGTAAATGTCTGTGCCTTTGTTTTTCAGATACATGCGGAAATCATATTTTTTTATAATCAACCTGCACATTTTACCCAAGCTCTTTCCATGTGCATGCCCTTGGCAAAGGATGCCCCTTGATGCCAAAGTGTGCACTTTTACACCAGTCAGTATTTTATAAGAGGTTGTATACATTAGGAAAGACTTTATTACTTCCTAGTAGGGTAATTTTTTTAATAGGTCACCTATGTGTCAAGGCCATGTGGACACCTATTTTTAGCCTATTTTATAAACACACACAGGGGCCTATGTATTTCCATAAAATACTAGTGCAAATCCTGTAGAAATAGTGGCTAGGCTGAAGTTGTGAACATTTTCATCTGCTCAGAAGCAGGCATACATGTTAGAGCATAAAGTATTTGTGCACTTGTTTATTTTGTAAAATACTGCATAAATCATACTTCTGCCCCAAGTCCTCTCCTGGACATGCCTGTTTTAAAGCCATGTACAAGCAACATACATATTTTTACACATCAGCTAATTTATACGAGGTCTCTTACATGTACATACTGGCCATATATGTGCAAGAAATCTCATATGAAGTTACCTCTTAAAGTTTCAGTGGCACTAAGTCACTCAAAAACAAAAGGTGAGTACTGGTGTCACCAGATAGCGCTGCAATTCCCCATCTCGATAACACTTCCATGTCAGTGCCAGCCTTGGGATTACCCTTCAACATTTCCTTACACTAAATTACTCTTACAACAGGTGCCTCCAGTGTAGGCTGGGGGGAATCACACTGAAGGTTTTCAAGCTTAGAGCTCTTAGTCAGATCAGGAAAAATTGCCGTTATCAATTGCTTAGAACCTACAGGATGTGATGAATGTTCCAGAGGATTTCCGAGATCAGGTGACAACAAAAATTGCCCTAATAGACTGCCAGGTAGTCAGGTTCTACCCAGGGCCAGCCCCAGGACTGGTGCAAGATATCGGGCGACCCCGGTAAACCTTCAGCCTTATCCCTCCCCTCCCATGATTTTGATAATTGAACTCAATCATGATTATCTGAACACCACCCTTCCAACAATACTGTAAAAATGCATAATTGGTCATCATCCTTTCAAACTTTGCTTTGTGCGTATGTTTAGTGTCTGCCTGCTTTTTCTGCAGGTAAAAGAATGTACTGATGGTTCTTTGCGTTTGTGGGGCTGTCATTTTGCTTTGAATGCTGCTGCTCTTAACTGTTCCCTGGAAGCTGCTGTCCTAGGCAACTACCTAGTCTTGTCTAATCATTGGACCAATCCTGGTTCTATCTGAACAGTTGTGGAGGAACAGGTTCACTGTTTCTGTATTGGTGGACTGTCAAAAAGAGGAAATGGGTCATTTCTATTGGGATGATTTAAAAAAAAAAATCACACACCTGCCAGGTTAAAAGAACATCCTAGTAGACAGGAGTGGAGAGTAACCTAGTGGTTAGAGCAACTGCCTAGTACCCAGAAGATCAAGGGTTTGATTCCCACTGGCACTCCTTGTGACCTTGGGCAGGTCACTTTGCCCTCCATTGCCTTGGAAGAAAAGGCTGGCAATCTACTTCTGGTGATACATTGCCAAGAAAACCCAGAAGTAGCTGGGTTGCTATGAGTCACTGACTTGATGGCACTAAAAAAAACCCCCCACAACACCAGACAGGATCAGTTGAATCCTAAACATATGTAAGTGGTCTCTGTGAGGCTGGAAGGGTCAAACAGGGTTTTTCTTGAGTGGGGAACACCCGAGAGATATGTAGGTACATTTTAGATAGCATATGAAGATCAGAATTGTGAGGTTGACACTGGGGCTTATTTGAGTCCAAAGATACTTTAGAAATGGCTCTGCCAAACGTGGAGCTGTTTGGAAATATAAAGAAAGAAGTGCAGGAATGCCCATGAATTGATGCCCATTTGCATTGGAAGGAGCCATTCTTCAAATTTACATGTGGAAAAAAAATCAAATGGAGGAAATCTGGCAATGTACATGTGTAAGTGCGGGTATTTCACAACTTATAATGTAAATATCGGCACTTACATGCGCTTGTGAGCCATTTTGCAAAGTTTAGACAGAGCTATTGCTATTTAACGGAGGATGTTATTTTAAATTGGAGGGGTGAATAAACTAGGGGACATTAAAGGAGAATAACCCCCTTAATCCCTCTCGTAAAGGGCTAGCTGAAATGCACACTTTTTAAAAAAACTACACCTGCCAGAGAGTAGGTGTAAATCAAAATATGCCACATTGGGGGCTTACACATGCATTTCCTATAAGAAATGGGGAATACATGTGTTGATTTTTGTCCTGCCAAGATCACCCCCCCAACATGCCCCCTCAAAACTTCTATGTGCTAGAAACATACACGTGTAAATTGGACCCTGCGATTGCCGTGGATGCGATTTGTTTGCATATACAACTGATTATACAAGTTTAAATCACGAATAGGGCTTTCTAAAATAAGCCCCACAAAGGCACATTTTAGAAAGCATTTATTTTTTATTTAATTTATTTTATTTAACAGTATTTCTAAACCGCCTTATCTTAATAATCAAGGTGGTATCACAGCAAGCAATCAGGTAAAGTGTGTGTGTTGTACATGCAGTGAGGATAAAACTTAGTTGTGTGAGGGATGTGTTGGGTGCTTGATTTGTTTGAGCTATATACAGGGTGGGCTATTTACAGTGGTGCTAGAATCATATTTTATATATATTCAGTTGTTTGGGAGGATTGGAGTGCTGTTATCCATTCTCTTAGGTTATGTGATGTGACCATAGTGCTCTATGAACAGCATGGTTTTCAGTTGTTTTCTGAAGTCTTTGAGGTCTGGAGTTGCCCTTAGATCGTTCGGTAGATTGTTCCATATTGTTGGAGCAGCCATGGAGAGAGCTCTGTCTGTTGTGTCCTTGCGTGTGTACTTGTACTCATTTGGGGTGCTGACTCGGTTGCGTGTTTGACTTCTTCTGGGACGTGCGCTGGTTTCCGGTTGTATGAGCAGGTGGAGGCTGTTGGCTGATGTGTGTTCTTTTATCTTAAATAGGTTTATGATAGTCTTGTATCTGATGCGAGCAATGATTGGGAGCCAGTGTAAGTCCTTTAGTGTAGGTGTGGCTATGATTTGGGATGCCCATCTCGAAACATCTGAAGTCCCATGGGAGCAAAGGCAGTGAAGGTGGGCATGTGTAAGTACCTTCTAAAATGTAGCAATGTTCACCCTAACAGATACATGCGTCCGCAAACGAAATGCAGTTGGGCCTGTGCAGATTAAGGCCCCAGACACGGCCGTTTCCGTGCGATTTTAGAAACATGCACATATCAAATGTACACTTTGCCGTTCCTGTGACAAACGTGTCTGCAACAGTATTTCAGATGTGAATGTGGATAGGATAGCATTTGCACATCCCATCATGTCAGTTTGTAAGCAGAGGTGTGCAGTGCCGTGACATCAAAATAAAAAACGACACTGCTTATTTACCTGGATGTATGAGCAAATGAAAATCAGTGGGACAGTGAGAGCATTCTCCTCCATGCTCTGCAGGTATTGGCTTGCTGAAAATTAGCATTTTTCTGATGCCTTTTCGTGCCCTGGGGCAGGTACAGGCATGGGCATGTTAGCTGTCAGATGCAGACGTGCAGGAGCCTTTCTGAAATCGCACAGACATGTTTATCTTTATTGGCACACCCCAGTCATGCTTCCAACATGCTCTCAGACATGGACATGATTGCACTGGATATGTACAGCTAGGGGCTTTCTAAGATGGCTCTGGAGACGTTTCTGAAGTGCCATTTTTCAGACATGGAAATCATGAATAGAGCTTCTAAAATGACCACCATAGTCAGGGACAGCTCAAGGCAATCTGCTGCCTGAGGCGAGGGATGGGATAGGCCCCCCACCTCCCGGAGAGGGTGCCTTCTCAAAACTACAGTAAGGGACTGAACCAAACCAAGCCGGATTATCTAATGTTGAGGAAATGCAAGATGTTTGCACACCAAAGAACTAAAAAGAGTGAGAACCACTGCACAGTTTATATAACCAAATTACAACAACTGAATAAAAATGAGTTAAACTGTGTTATGGTTTTGGTTTTTATTTTTGAACATATATTTTGCATTCATAGAACCCCCTTCTCTCAACAAATGGGTGCAGAGCAGAACTAGGATATTCACCCATAGAACTCAATATCTAAAAGAAAAAAATCTGATTTTGATCATCTCACTAACAAACATTCTCCCAGGACACCGGCGAGAGCGTACCTTCCCACTTGGAAGTGGAGCAGCTCAGTCGTACATAATCACACAGTTGAGCTGTGCCGGTTTTGGCGGGAGTTTGCCGCTTTGTCCCAGGACCACTGTTCCCTCTAAGCTGTGCACGTGTGCGCGCGCACACACCTCGCCGAGTGAACGCACATACTTTACAACAGAGCGCACAAAAATTACGGTTCTGATTCTGATAGAAAACAACACAGATGTTCTTAAAATTGAAAAGTTGTTGTGTATTTATGGTTTCACAAGTTCTACAATATTTTCTAGTGCAATCAATGTGGTGTACATACTGTATTCTGACGTGTAGTCAAATTTTAAAGTATATAACTCCGAGTGTCATTATGTGGCGCACAAAAATTTAACCTTCCTTCAAAAGCTGCACAGCTGATATTTTATGCGCACACAGCCTACAGAAAATTAGAAGGAACATTGCCCAGGACCCATGCCAACTTACTTGGATGGAAAAGAGAGGTGCAGGGGAGACTGGCAATGCCGGAGGTGCTCAGGGGGAGCAGCACTTGGTCAGAAACTACTGTGGTGGGCAAACTGCAACTGGGAGCATTTACAAACAGTCGGGTAGGTCTGCCTTTCCTGCAAGTTCAGGTGCTCAGTACAGAGAGACTTTGAGCACACTGTATATTGTGAACTAATACAAAACCGTACAAAGTCACTGAGGATCTATGGAACAAATCTATCATACCATACCAACACCAGCTTCCAAAACTCACATAAGGAGCCCAACCAAAAAAAGCAGCACTCTAAATATTGCAGCAGGCCCTGGAACATCTAATACCTATTTGAAAAGCTGAACGATTCAGATTACTACAGTACTAATCCCTACATCTCTCCTCATCCCGTGTGCACCTTCCAAAATATTATGTAATTCTTAGTCTCAGTCTTTATCTCCTTTTGCCATCTCAGGCGCGCCTTGAATCCACTGCCTTCTACTTCCTGGCCCCTTAACTCTGGGATTTGTTGCCGGCTAATATCCGACTAGAGCTCTCTCATCCCAGATTCAAAAATGCCTTGCAGCCATATTTATTTCGAGCTGCATTTCAGTTGATCTCCCAGTGACTGTTTTGAGGCTTAGCTCCCCTCCCTTACCTCGCTGTCATTTCTTTTCTGTTTTTAAATTGAATTATTTTCCGCTTCTCATATTTCATGGATTATTGTGAACCACTATGGTGTATTGAAGGGCGGTATATCACATTTTAATAAACCATATGTTAACAGAACACCTGGCCTCGGTCACACATTCACACAGACCCTCACCAAATACAGACTAGGCAACCAAAACCTAAAAATAAACATATGTAGATAAAAATTAAACTGTAATCACAAAAGGTTAAGCTCTGCATACAATGCAATAGAAAGAGATGCATTTCCATGTACTGTACAAAATATAGAGATAGCACCATGTCTGATCATTAAAATGAAAATAAAATTCTCCTACCTTTGTTGTCCGGCCATCTTATTCTCTGATTATGCTAGTCCCAATCTGAGGTTTCTACTTTCTTCCACCTCCTAGTGCTCTACCCCCCTCCCCCACCTACTACCCCCCCCCCCCCAGGGGCAGCATGAGGATGCTGCAGGGCCATGTGTGGAGATTCATTGCAGCATCATTTGCATAAATTTATTATACTTTATTTTTAAATATATGCGCCACCCATCTAAAATCCTAGGTGGCTTCCAAACACACATGCAATTCAGTAAAACAGATGTTATAATAAAACAAAACATAATAAAACATTCAATTTGTTTAATGAAAAGCCACTTACACAGCCCCCCTTCAACCATTATAAGTATCTGCACATCAGATTTATTTTGCTAGAGATGGAAAAGCCTGGAACTCGGCAGCAGTGAAACTATCAGGCTACTAAACAAAATTAAACTGAGACATTCCCTTAAAACTTGAAATTTCCTTGAATCTGAACTGACAAAATATTTTAAATTTCAGTCTTGCAGTGTAAAGAATGCAAAACTGCAAATCTCAAAGACAATACATATTCCAGTACCCCCCAACCAAAACCCTACAGTTGACTACATCAAGAACCCAGAGTACAGGACCTATAGAGCAAATCTACTATTCCATAACAGCACTAACTTCCAGCACACAACACGGAGCGTACTCAGAAAAGGGCAGCACCATAATATTGTAGTGGGCCCTAGAACATCCATATTCCTATGCAGAAAACTGAACAAGTTGGATTACTAAAAATCCCTACATAGAACCTCCATGCTAACAGAACATGTAACCTCAGTCACACATACAGAACAGAGAAAGAGCTTCACCAAGTAGGGCATATATCGGGCCCGAATTTCACTTGGGCAGTGCGCTATGTGCCATGTCGGCGCATAGCCTTCCCACCTCCCACCTAACCCAGATTTTCCATGCCGGGGTCATATGCAGCCCTGGCTTCGAAAATCCGGGTGCTGCCACACAGCCAGATAGCCACATGAGCTATCCGTGTAGTACAGATTTTCAGTGCTACACGGTTAGCCCCAGTGCCTTAAAGATAGGCGAGGTTTTCCCACACCTATATTTAAGGCACAGAGCACTAACTGTGTAGAATTGACAATCGGTGCTACATGGGTAGCGCTATGGCCTGCTTCCGCTCTGCCCCGGAACGCCCCCAACACGTCCCGATGCTATGCGGATAGCATCTGGGCACATTAGGGACATATCTGGGATTTTTGAAGGGCACTACTCATGTAGATGCCCTTCAAAAAACCCAGATAAGACCTTTACATGGGTAACTAGGGAAAGGCCTTCGAAAATTGGGCCCAGACAAAACTACAGACAGACATATGTAGACAAAAAATGCATTTACCCATTACTCTTAGGTTTATAGGATTTCTTATCCAAAATTATACTTTATTCCAGAGTGAAGCAAGAGAAAGAACTCTCAAATGCAGACATCTGTATTGTCAGCAGAAACAGACATAATGGCTCAGCGCAAGTAGCATGATTTCAACTAACGCCACCTCATTTTGCCATATTGAAATGAGGTAACTGCAGAGGGATGTAACTGCCTCCCTGCAGTTAGACTACAGCCCCACATAATCAAACTCTAGAATTCATTACCAGAAGATATAATAAAACCTGTTAGTATAGCTCGGTTTAAAAAAAGGTTTGGATAAAGTTCCTGGAGGAAAAAGGTCCATAAACTATTATTAAAGAAGATCTGGGAAATCTACTGCTTGCCCCTGGACAAGCATTGTGGAACCTGTGCGCCTTTTTGGGAACCTGACAGGTACTTGTAATCTGGATTGGCCACTGTTGGAAACAGGATGTTGATGGACCTTGGTCTGACCCAGTATGGCATTTCTTATTTTACCAGTGCAGAGCCTAGGAAACATGTTAAATATGCCAAATAAGAGGGCCTCAAACAGCACCCATGCAGCACCTCCCACTTCCACAAAAACCAAGTGTGACTTGGTGCCCCAACACAAGACTTCCCACCCTCTGAAAAACAAAACAAGAGGGACTTTGTGACCCCCAACACAACACCTCCCACTCCAACATAAACATCAAGAGCTCAGAGAGGTGGTGGCAAAGCTGAGAAGACAGTGAGAAGTACATTGATGAGATGCTTCTTAAAGCATCTAAGCTCTGACAGAAGTGAAGATGGGAAGCTACAGAATCAAGACAGTTGGACACAAGTCACCAGAGCCTACAGAAACAACAACTCAAGTCCTCCAGCCCTCGAATTGGGGAACCAATATGCAGACCTGGAAGTGGAAGAGGTGTAAGCATCCCAGGAAAGGGAAGAACCAGAGCTCAAGCACCACAAAACTGCAGAATCGGGGATAACAAGGAAATGAAGGGTAGTGGTGGTTGGTGACCCTTCTGAGGGATATTGAGGTGTCCATTTGCTGACCAGATTTGATGTCCAGAGAGGTGTGCTGTATGCCAGGGGCCAAAATCCAAGATGTTACGGAGAGTTTGCTGAGACTTATCAAGCCTACTGACTTTTATCCGATGTTGCTCATCCATGTCAGCACAAATGATACTGCTAGGTATCCCTCTGAGCATATCAAAAGTGACTTCATGGCTCTGGAATAGAGGGTGAAGCAGACAGGCACACAGGTGGTGTTCTCGTCAGTCCTCCCTGTTTATGTTTATTAACTTTATATACTGTTAAACGATAACATCAAAGCAGTTTACATAGCATATACAAAAAAAAAAAGAAAAGCATGAGGCAGAGGAGAGGAAAGGAAGTTACAATAGTGGATAGGAAAGCAAACCATCAGAGTCATACAACGAGACAAGAAGGAGGAGAGAGAGAGAGAGAAAGAGGGGGAGAGGGAGAGTGAGATTACACAGAGGGATCAGGGAGGTCAAAGGCAAGGGCAAACAGGTGGGTTTTGAGACGGTTCTTGAAGGCGGTATGCTGTTGCTCAAGTCACATGGAGGAGGGTAGGGAGTTCCAAAGGGCGGGACCAATGTAGAAGAAAGCAGAAGAGCGAGTAGCCTGGAGGTGAGCACAAGTGTGGGAAGGGAGATGTAGGCGATTGAGATGCAAAGATAGTAAGGAGCGTGCTGGGGTATGAAAGTGAACGAGATCAGCCAAATACTGGGGGGAGTGGGTATAAAGAACACGATGGACCAGTACAAGGATTCTGAAGTGGATGCAGAATTTGACAGGGAGCCAGTGAAGATGAATAAGTAGGGACGTGATGTGATGCGTGGAGAAGAGTGGAAGATGAGACGGGCGGCAGTGTTTTGAATGCGTTGGAGGCGGTGAAGTTGCGTGGAAGGGAGACCAGCTAGAACAGAATTACAGAAGTCAATATGGGACATAACCAGGGATAAGAGAAGGGTAGTAAGTGCCTGAGCGGTAAGGAAGGGCCGGATAGCGCGGATTTGACGAAGGAAGAAAAAAGAAGTTTTGGAGACGTAAGAAATGTGATTTTGAAAAGATAGGTTAGAGTCAAAGAAGACGCCCAAGTAGCGAAATGAGGAGACTAGGGGGATGGGAGAACCAGAAAAGGAAGGGGACACCTGGGGGGGGAACATTACCACGAGAGAACCAGATGGCAAGGGTTTTGTGAGATTAAGGTGCAAACAATGAGTGGTGAGCCAGTCAGCAACGACTGTGAGGCAGGAGTCTAGAGGGGAGAGATCAGGATGAAGGGGGGGGGGGAGGTATGGTGCAGGAGAACTAGATCGTCGGCATAGTAGAAAGCAGAGATCCCATATTGCTGAACCAGTAAAGCAAGAGGTGTGAGAAAGATATTGAAGAGAAGGGGGGCCAAGACTGAGCCTTGAGGGAAACTGCAAGGGAGGGGAAAAGGCTCGGAGGAGGATAGAGGGGTAGAAGAGGAAAGAATGGAGTAAGATCTGGAGGAGAGAAAGGCGTGGAACCAGTGAAGGACTGTGCTGCAAAGACCCGCCTCCCGTAGGCGGGCCAGAAGAAGGGAGTGGTCGACGAGATCAAAGGCGGCAGAAAGATCCAAGGAAACTGCCACCGAAAGATCACCGCAGTCGTGAACTGTGTGGAGTTCATTCAAAAAGCCCAAATGAACCGTTTCAACACTGTGACCAGGCCGGAAACCGGACTAACGGGGGTGGAGGAAGCGAGTAGAGTCAAGATAAGAAGATAATTGAGAGAATACAACCTTTTCCAAGATTTTAGAGAGGAAGGGGAGGTTGGAGACTGGGCGATAGTGAGCGGGGATCATGGGGTCAAGTGAGGGCTTTTTAAGAATGGGACGAACCAGTGCGTGTTTCCAGGATTGAGGAAAAACACCCGCGGAAAGACTAGAGTTGATTATAGCAAGAGCAGGAGGAATGAGAGCTAGGGAGGGGGAGAGCAATCAGGAGGAGGGAATGGGATCCAGGGTGCCAAATTTTTTCTTGCAGGAGGAGATTGTTGCAATGAGTTCGGAAGAAGTGATTGAGTGAAATGAATGGAGAAACACAAGGAGCAAGAGACGTGTGTAGGTCACAGGAGCATTTATTTTAAAAAACCCAACGCGTTTCGGCAACGCCTTCCTCAGGGGGTATGCAGCTTGTAAAATAGAAATATAAAATTGTTACTTTGTACAGTTTTATATATGTTAATTTAAAATGTTTATCCCACAGTATCATAGACACTTCCTTTTTATGTACCTCAATGGGTATGGGTGGTATCCATTGTCATTAAATTACTTTAACCTTTTTTAAAGGAAAGTTACATCACATTGTTGCACAATGACAAGCTCCCAATTTTGTATATCGTTTTAGGTGGTTTATAACATTCTTTAGCTCCATGCTTTTTAGTCTGTATTTTGTAGATGCATCAATATAGTTTTGTTATACATTACATGTCATAGTCATTACAATTTTGCCTTCTCATTTATCTCAGTTAGAGTATAGTGCTCAAGACTACTCTACATGTGAAGCACACCACAGGGTGTTATAGTGAGTACAAAACACATGTTCTTTGAAAAGTGTTCATCACACTGTCCCCCAGTAACATAGTAAATGATGGCAGATAAAGACCAGCATGGTCAATCTAGTCTGCCCAGCAAGATGGCAAGAGTAGGTGCACCCGTCGCTCTGTGCAGGCCACCCCTCCCCATGTCTTTGTTTAGGGGTAAACCCACCATACCATGTAGGACACCCCTATTTGTTGAGATGTTATATGGTTCAGAAGTTAGATGGTACCGTTTATCTTGTTTTTATCCTATTGCTGTAAAAGGGATCCACTGTGTTTGTCCCATGCCTTCTTGAATTCTGTCACCGTGTTTGCCCCCACCACTTCCATCGGGAGGGCATTCCAAGCATCCACCACCCTTTCAGTGAAAAAATATTTCCTGACATTGCCTTTCAGTTTACCACCTTGAAGCTTCATGTTATGCCCTCTAGTTTTACAGCTTCCCCGTCTTTGGAAGAGGTTTGTTTGTTCATCATTTCTCTTTAAGTATTTAAAGGTCTGAATCATATCTCCCCTGTCCCTCCTCTCCTCCAAAGTGTACATATTTAGGTCTTCAAGTCTCTTCTCATAAGGCTTCTGACGCAGGCTCCAAATCATTTTGGTCGCTTTCCTCTGAACCATTTCCAGTCTTTTTACATCTTTTGCAAGATACGGTCTCCAAAACTGAACACAGTATTCCAAGTGAGGCCTCACCAGTGACTTATACAGTGGCATAAGTACATCTTCCTTTCTGCTGGTAATCCCTCTTTGTATGCAGCCCAACATACTCCTGGCTTTTGCCACAGCCTTGTCGCACTGTTTTGCCACCTTGAGATCAACAGAGATAATCACACCAAGGTCTTTCTCTTGGACCGCGCATACCAACCTCTCGCCCCCTAACGTGTTCATTTCCCTTGGATTTCTGCTACCCAAGTGCATGACACTGCACTTTTTTGCATTAAATCGTAGTTGCCAAGCATTAGACCAGTCTTCCAGCTTTTGTAGATCTTTCCTCATGTTAATCACTCCCTCGGGGGAGTCCACTCTGTTGCAAATTTTTGTGTCGTCTGCAAAAAGACAGACTTCCATTCAGTCCTTCAGCAATATCACTCACAAATACATTGAACAGTGCCAGGCCCAGGACCGAACCCTGGGGCACTCCGCTAATCACCTTCCTCTCATCCGAGTGAGCTCCATGTACAATCACCTTCTGTCGTCTGTCAGTCAACCAATTTCTAATCCAGTTTACCATCTTGGGGCCCATCCCCAAGCTACTGAGTTTGTTGACAAGCCTCCTATGAGGAACAGTATCAAAGGCTTTGCTGAAATCCAGGTAGATGACATCCATCCATCCAGTACACATATATAATTTTACCACATGTTTTTATTCTATGATTTTGGTTCAACATCTTGTAATTTAGAGTCTTTGTGTTCTTGTCTTTTTGCTGCCCTGCGTTTTGGAGTTTTAGTGTCCCATAATATTGTTTTTTTAACTATCATTGTCTTTTAACTATTATTGTTTTCATTTAAACTTTTAAACACTTGCTTATTAATATTTGTTTTTAAATTGCTGTTGCATATTAGTTTTATATTTATATTGATGTTTCATTTTTACATATATTTTTTTATGTATCCATGCTGTTTGATTTATTTATATATATTTCTATTTTACAAGCTGCATACCCCCTGAGGAAGGCGTTGCCGAAATGCGTTGTTTTTTTTTTTTAAATAAATGCTCCTGTGACCTACACACGTCTCTTGCTCCTTGTGTTTCCTGATTTCTACTGCAAGAGCAGCTTGCTCTTTTGTGTCTAGCTGAGTGAAATGAATGCCAGACATGGGACAGTTGGGAAGTGGGAGGAGGGGTTGAGGGTAAAGGCTGAGGCAGAGAAGCTCGCATCATGGAACTGAATGCATGGCTGCATGGATGATGTCATCGAGAGTGTTTGGTTTCCTGGACCATGGGATGATTTTCCAAGGGCTGCAGAGCAGAGATGGTGCCCACCTATCCAAGAAGGGTAAAAGTGTCTTCCTCAGCAGACTGGCTAACCTACTGAAGAGGGCTTTAAACTTTTAACATTGAGGATGGGTAAAAAAAGTCCCCAGATAAGTGAAAGTCCTCATAAATACAACATTAAATACCTCCATTGAAATGTGTAAAAAATGGCAATATCTGGAAAGTGGTTTGCATAACTGCCTGTAGTATGGTAAATAAGATCCCAGATGTTGAGGCTTTAATGGAAGAGGGTGACTTTGATTTAGTGGCAGTTACAGAGACATGGTTCATGGACAACTATGATTGGGATGTTAAGTATACTGAGCTATACTTTATTCAGGAAGGACAGGATATGAAAAAGGGGAGGAGGAGGAGTAGCACTCTATGTGAAAAAATATTAAAGCTATAGAATTACAGGGCTTAAAAGGGAGCAAGGAGGCACTGTGGGTTAAACTAGAAAGAGAGAATGGGAATTCCATTTGCATTGGTGTGATATACAGATTTCCATTACAGGACGAAGAAGTGGACAGAGATTTAATAGAAGATATATGCAATATTGCCATGAAAGGAGAAGACTCAGAAGAAAATTTTGCACAAAACAAGCTCACACTACCTCCCAAGATAACCAAACGAAACCAGACAACATGTGCATGTGCATTGTCCCTATATGCACCCAGTATATGGAATGTCGTCCTTAAAAAACCAGAGCTACCTCTGACCTCATAACAGTCCATAAACTACTAAAAACCTCTGTTCAAAGAGCACTTTGAAAGCATATTCTAAACAGTCAAATCAAATTGCCACATGAAAGGACACACATTATCCGTGCACCTCCATCTCTACCTCAAACCACTGAAAGACATCTCTCCAGAACAAGCCTGCCACAAAACTGACATATGTTTGGACACTCCAAATCTAAATATGCATATTTACAACTTTATACTTATCAACTTTATACCCACCATCATTTCAACATTCTATGTATGTTGCTTAGTCATACCTACAGCCACTTATCCATGGATGTTCCACTCTATTTCTCCCAGACAGCTAATTTCCTGTACATCTGAGTGCACAGCAAATCAATGATGGTTGCTAAAACAGTGATTTATTATTTTAGTAATTGCAATCATAGGGCTACGTAACTTGCTACCTTAGAAAACTAATTTATTCTATCAGCAATAAAATCTAATTTATATATAAACACAGGGTTGGTTCCCTTTATCTCATGTGGTTTATTTACCAGATAGACCTATAGAATCTTGGAAAAAGTGGGAAGCAGTAATTACCCCTGGACCTATTGAGTATTATATATATTTATTCACTATCAACAACCCTCACAGATTTGGGGCCTCGACCTCTGGGATGGGCAGTTCTGAATGAACTACATTTCACAGAACTCTGCATGCGCTAGCCCTGAGTTTTCCCCTTTAAGGCTGTTTGTCCAAGTTATGATGGCTACAGCTGACAGATAGCTTTGCTGTGCATAAACTGATTCTTGAGAGCCTGCACTCCTCTGAGGACCAAGATACTTGCCATAATTCAGGACTCTAAGTTGTGTACTGCAGGACCCCATATACGTAAAAATAAGTCCCTGGAGTACTTACCTTATATACAAACATCAGAGTTATGTCTTGATAGTCTACACGGTGCTCAGATACAGTTAGATGAGGTAACTGCCAAGTTTCATGCCTATGAATCTGAAAGGTTGCAGCTTTTGTCAAACGACTGCAGCAAAATATCACATGAGGGACATTTTGCAAACTGCTGAAAAGATGTTTCCTCTAGTCACTGAGCAGAGAGAGCTTTTGCCAAGTGGATGGCTCCTGCAGGAACATGTTCTTTGCCTGCTTGAAAGGAATAAAGCAGCTGCATGTGAGCGTGATTGTTTAACAGAACAAGGGGATCTGTTAAAAGAAAGATTCAACAATTTAGGGATGCATTAGAACTCTCAGGAAAGCTATGTCTCCCTTGAAATGGACCTTCAGGAGATGGAAAAGGAAATCCGTAGGTTCCTTCTCTGAGTTACAGCCAGTAAAGCAGCTATTTGCTAATGCTAAAACCGATTATTTGAATCCCATCAATCAGCCAGGGCTTGATTTTAACTCCTTCCTGCCTTTAGAAATGGCCCTGGGAGTGCAGGATTCTCAGGAAGGAGAAAAGCAGAATCTTTCTAGCCCTTCTCCACTTAGCGAAGAAGAGCAGGGAAATGAACCCATGCTAGGGGGGGGGGGAGGGAGGGAATACACCTTTATGCTTAGCTCCCAAAACAGCCTAGCTTCTGCTAAACTCTGATTTTGAGTTAAGCACAAATGTTTCATTGCCTGTTAATATGAACAGAGACACAGAGCCATTGTTCTCTGCACATCAGGAAAATCTGGAATGTGTACCACGATACATTCCCGACTGCGGTCAAAAGCCAAAGCTTAAAACTTTTCTTCTTGGCCCACCAAAGCCGCTTTCACATATAGACAAGAATAATGAATTATCTGTCCATACCAGAAAGAAATTAAACATGCTTGCAAACAGACTAGGAAAAGTCCTGTGCATGCAAGGTTTAAATGTACTGATGAACCCCTCTTTTCTGCTGAGAAATCTTACAGTCAAGAATGCAAGTCTGAATTTGATTTCAGCTCCTTTCAGAGTGGGATCTTTTGACGCTCATCCTGTTCCACCACTGTTAGTTATGTAAAAATGTTTATGATTTAACTAATCATGTCTTTTTCTTCTTTGTTCATAGGTTCCTGAGAAGAATTTATTTCTTAATAAAACTAACCTTGTTTTATTTTAATTGTTTTAAAGACATTCCTAAGAGTTCATACAGGGATGTAAAATTTCTAGAGAGAGAATGTACATTTCTGAGGTCACCTGACCATATAAAAATAAAATGCTTTGTTTAGTTCCTACAGAAAAATAACATTAAGGATTCCATTTGTGGCTATGTCTGGACCAAAGTGAATTTATAAGTACTCTTAAGATGGAGTGCAAGTGTGATTCTCATTCCAAGGACTGAGGAGCTTTATCCCACATGGAATGTCCACGTTTACTATTCTCTCAGCCTCAGAGAAAGGCATTACAGATAAGGGTTCAGTCTAATTCATTTGCTGTTTGTGAATATTTCTTATACAGTTTAATACCTGAAGGGAAAGGTGCAGAGTTTTTCTGGAGTATGTAAGTAATCATGGGCATCTGAATTTGCCTGTCATTTTCTAGAGCTGGCAAACTTCCAGAAATGGTGTGCTTCATTTTGTACCTAATTTGAAGTGGTAAGATTCTTTGACTCCTGTTTCTAATTGTTTTCTTTAAATGATCTTAATTTAACAGTTTATCATTGCTCAGTCTGCTTCATGAGACACCAAGCATGTGCATATTTAGAGAAGTATAGAATTTTGGGAGCCACACAGATGACAGCCTGAGCTCAAGTGATTTTCAAAGGTCTCTTCTGTTAATCATGTTTTTGATTTTAGAGCTATAAGTAAAAGGACACTTATAGAAGAAAAAGATAACTTTTGGACCTTTGCAGATGCAGAAATTGCAATAGATCCAGATTTACTAAATAATTCCATCTTTTACTGTTTGAAATAACAAATACTAACCTAGAACAGGATAGACTGTTTGCTTTGTTTTACTGATGGAGAATATAACCTTGAAGGTCCTCTTCCTGATTTTGCTGACAGTGGGATACGAAGTTGCCAAATTGATTGAGCTTGGCTCGCCTTCTGGTGTTGTGCTGCAGGATATACCTGGATTCTTGATCACACAGTCCCAGATAGTTACTAAGAAAGTCTTTGTGTCACTGGATCTACAACAACATGTTTTACAAAAACACTTTAATATTTCTGATCCACGCACACCTAACACACAGTGGTTAAAAGCACGCACAGATTTTCCACTGCTGATGTACAGAATATTTTAAGCCAGTTGGAAAAGGTTATGATCCAACCAATGCTGCAAGAATACATTAGACCTAAAGCGTAGTTACTCATCTGCAACAGGTGTTCTCCAGAAACAGCAGGAATCAGTCCTCACATATGGGTGACATCTGCACCGACGGAGCCTTTGCGGAAGCTTCCCCCCAGCTTTCAATGAAAGTCTTTGGGAGATGCCACCACATATGCGTGGTCCCCTTCCCGCCCAAGGGTGTCAACTTTCTCAGTCAGATGACATAGCTAAAATATGGCAAAAATAAAAGATGGCAAAGGAGCAAATCCAAGGGTTGTGAGGACCAATTCCTGCTGTCCCAGGAGAACACCTGTTACAGGTGAGTAACTATGCTTTCTCTGGGAACAAGCAGGAAGTCAGTCCTCACATATGGGACTCCCCAGCTACAGGCTACCGAAAGCCCATAGCAATAATGTGGACTCCCTCACGGGGAGCCGTGAGCAGCAGCAATTAAGTCCATATCCACAGAACACAGTAGACCCCTGTGTCTGATGAAACCAGCACTCCGGTAGCCTGAACCCCAAACAGATTATGGAGCACAGCCTGGCTGAAGGCACTATCCTGTCAGGACTCTCTTTCCAGGCAGTAATGGGCTGCGAAGGTATGGACTGAAGACCAAGTGGCAGCCCCGGCAGATGTCCATCGAGGCCGCCATGGCCTGGTTCCAGCAGGAGCCCCGCTTGCTCATAGGTGAGAGCGATACAGCCCGTCACCCAGGTGGACAGCATACACTTGGTCACCACCTCCCCCAGCCTACTGTGGTCGTAGGAGAAGAAAAGCTGTATAACTTTGTGGTGGCCCTGAGTGCTTTGGACGTAGAAGGACAAAGCTCTCTTACAGTCCAAGGTGTGAAGGACTGTCTCCACCCTACAGGAGGGAGGTCTCAGAAAGAAGGTAGGGAGTACTACTTCCTGGTTGAGATGGAAGGACGATACTACCTTTGGAAGAAATTTAGGGTGCGTTCGGAGCACCACTCTGTTCTTGTAGAACCTGGTATAAGGGGCCTCCATCACTAAGGCCAGAGGCTCAAAGGGTGGGTGAGTGAGCTGCTCCAATACTACGTTGAGGTCCCATTCGGTTTCCGGAGGGCAAACCGGGGGCTTCGATAAGAGCAGACCCCTAAGAAAGTGGGTCACCAATGGCTGGGCCGAGAGGGGCTTGCCATCCACCGGGTGATGCTCTCTGCCAGGGCACTAAGGTGCATCCGACTTAGGCTTGAGCCCAGATTGGGAGAGGTGGAGAAGGTACTGTAACACCAAACCCAACAGGTAGAAGAACGGGTCCGCCCCGTGCTCGGCACACCAGGCCAAAAACCTGCGCTATTTGAGGGCATAAGCTTTTCTAGGAGAGGCCTTGCGGGAGGCCAGCAAGATCTCCTCTACCTCACCCAAGACGTTGAAAGGAACTATGGTCGCCCTTTCAGCAGCCACGCTGTCAGCAACAGGAACCCCAGGTTGGGGTGCACAAGGGAGCCCCCTTCCTGAGACAGGAGTCCTGGAGAATTCCCCAATGGGATGAAGGACTGCACCATTAATTGGAGGAGCATCAGGAGCCACAGTTGCCTGGGCCACCGAGGGACTATCAGGATGAGCGAGGCCCTGTTGCGGAGGGTCTTAAGGTTTTGGCAATCAGCAGCATGGTAAGGAAGGTGTACATGAGGCCCTCTGACCAGAAGATGAGGAATGCGTCCCTGCCACCCTGGAGGGGTGGGGCTGCCAAGAACAGAAGCAGGGCAACTGGAAGTTGTCTGGGACGGTGAACAGGTCCATCATGGGTTCCCCCCAGATTGGGAAGAGCCGGTCAGCCACCCTGGGGTCCAGCTGCCACTCATGTGGCTGGAGGACTCTGCTCAGTCTGTCGGCCAGGAGGTTGTTCTGGCCTGGTAGGTAGATACTGCCCTATATTGAGTAAAAGCAGAGGACCACTGCCTCCCAACAGAGGGCTTGAGACCCCGTGCACCCCTGTTTGTTCACATAGAACATCGCCACCTGGTTGTCTGCCTGGACCAGCATGTGATGTAGATGATGGCAAAACACACGCAGGGCTAAGTATATCACTCACAGCTCCAGGAGGTTGATCTGCTGGGTGCAGAGCTCCCTACAGTAGGCTCCCATGGTAGGACCCTTAAGGGGCTTGGGGCATGAAAAGGCATGCCCACCTCGAGATACTGGAGAGACTGCCACCAGACTAGCGAGTCCACCTCTCGAGGCACCCCTTGGCTCGTGTCCACTGGTCCCAGAGACACCACTGCACCACCCTCAGGTGGAGGCGAGCATCTGGGGTGACATGGACCATGGAGGCCATGTGCCCAAGAAGGCACAGAAGAAGCTGAGCTGGCACAGAGGGATGGCACTATACGTCCCGTGCCAGAGTCCTGAGACAGTCAGCTCGGTCCCTGGGCAAGAAGGCCTTTGCCTGGAGAGTGTCCAGTTTTGACCCGATGAACCCCAGACATTGTGTCGGGAGGAGGTGAGACTTGGGGTAGTTTATGATAAAACACAGTGCTGTGGAACCTGGATGGTAGTGCGGTGGCCTGCTGCACATCTAAGGCCATGCCTCCCTTTATGAGCCAGTTGCCAGGTAGGGGAAGACAAAGACCACATGGAGATGGAGGAAGGCAGCCATGACTGCCTGGCATTTTGTGAAGACCCTTGGGGCAGAAACCAAGTTGAAAGGGAGCACCCTGTACTGATAGTGCCTGCCACCAACTATGAACTGCACGCACTGCCTGTGGTTGGGGTGAATGAGGACGTGGGTATAGGCATCCTTGAGGTCTAAGAAGTATAGCCAATCTCCCTGCTGGAGGTAGGGCAGCAATGTTCCAAGTGAGAGCATCTTGAACGTCTCCCTCACCAGGAATTTGTTGAGGTTGCGCAGGTCGAGGATGGGCCTTAGGCCCTCTGTTCTTTTTGGCACGAGGAAGTAGCTGGGAGCAGAACCCATGCCCTTGAGATGGTGGGGCATGGTTCCACCACTTTGTCCCCAAGAATACCTGCAAACTCCTTCAGTAGAAGATCCCGGTGGTCCTGAAGATTGGAGGATCGCCAATGTAACACCAATTTTTAAAAAGGGTTCCAGGGGTGATCCGGGAAACTACAGACCGGTGAGCCTCATGTCAGTACCGGGAAAAATGGTAGAAACCATCATAAAGAATAAAATTACTCAGCATGTAGATAGTCATGGCCTAATGGGAGACAGCCATCATGGTTTTAGACAAGGAAGATCTTGTCTTACTAATCTATCATGTTTTTTTGAAAGTGTGAATAAACAGGTGGACAAAGGTGAGTCGGTTGATATAGTGTATCTGGACTTTCAGAAAGCCTTTGACAAGGTCCCTCATCAGAGACTTTTGGCAAAACTAAAGAGTCATGGGATAGGAGGCAGTGTACTACTGTGGATCAAGAACTGGTTAAAAGATAGAAAGAAGAGGGTTGGGCTAAATGGCCAATTTTCCCAATGGAGAAAAGTGAATAGTGGTGTACCCCAGGGATCTGTGCTGGGTCCGCTGCTTTTTGACATATTCATAAATGACCTGGAAAGTGGAATAACGAGTGAGGTTATCAAATTTGCAGATGACACAAAGCTATTTAAAGTTGTTAAAACCCGAAAGGATTGTGGAAAATTGCAAGAGGATCTTGATAAATTGGAAGACTGGGCATCAAAATGGCAGATGAAATTTAATGTGGACAAGTGCAAAGTTATGCACCTAGGGAAGAACAACCCAAACTATGGTTACACAATGCAAGGTTCCACATTAGGAACCACCACCCAGGAAAAAGATTTAGGCGTCATTGTGGATAGCATGTTAAAACCCTCAGCCCAGTGTGCAGCGGCAGCCAAGAGAGCAAATAGAATGCTAGGTATCATAAGGAAAGGAATGGAAAATAAAACAAAAGATATTATAATGCCTCTATATCATTCCATGGTGAGACCTCACCTTGAATATTGTGTGCAATTCTGGTTGCGGTATCTTAAAAAGGATATAGCGTTATTAGAAAAGGTTCAGAGAAGAGCCACCAAAATGGTAAAGGGGATGGAAGGATACTCCTATGAAGAAAGGCTAAAAAGGTTAGGGCTCTTTAACCTGGAAAAGAGACGGCTGAGGGGAGATATGATAGAAGTCTATAAATTAATGAATGGAGTGGAACGGGTAAACGTAGATCAATTGTTTACGTTATCAGAATATAGAAAGACTAGGGGACATGCAATGAAGCTACAGGGTAAACTATTTAAAACTAATAAAAGAAAATATTTTTTCACTCAATGTGTAATCAAACTCTGGAATTTGTTACCGGAGGATGTAGTAAAGGCTGTTAGTGTAGCTGGGTTTAAAAAAGGTTTGGACAAGTTCCTGGAAGAAAGGTCCATAAACCAATATTAAGAAGGGACCCAGGATATCAATGCTTGACCCAGTACAAGCATTGCGGAACCTGTGTCTTTTGGGGAAACTGCTAGGTACGTATGACCTAGATTGGCCACTGTTGGAAACAGGATACTGGGCTTGATGGACCTTGGTCTGACCCAGTATGGCATATCTTATGTTCTTATGTAAAATAAGAGGGAGGTGTCCGAGTCAGGTGGAGGTGGTAACCCTCCCTGACCACCTGAAGTGCCAAGGAGTCGGTGGTAATGGTTAACCACCTCTGGGCATAGTGGGTCAGATGTCCCCCTGTGGGCTGCTGATCTCCTTGGGGTAGAGAGGCTATGCTCAAGGAGTCAAAAACTACCCCCTAGCTGGGCCGGAGCCAGTGTCTAGGGTTTTGCAGCCTTCTGCTTATGAGGGCCATGACCATGTCCCTTGGCCTACTGACCCTTTTGGGGAGCTGGGGAGTCCTGAAAAAGGTGGAAGTTTCTGTAAGCAGCCCCTTTCCTCGGGTACAAGGACTTTTTACCCGAGCCCTTTTGTCTGGAAGGGGCAGTGGTCTTTTTTTTTTTGAGGGCCAAGTCCTCGTCATGAACTTGGTCTCAAGCTCGGCAGCCTTGTTGGTCATGGGTTTGCCAAAGATGTTCTCTCCTTGCATGGGACATCAACCAATATGTCCTGAATCCACTGCTCGAGGTTGGACAACTGTAGCCAAGCTTGGCGTAGTGCACTGATACCGCCGCCGCTACTCAAGTCGCCAACTCAAAACCGTCATAGGCTACATGAGACATGAACTTGGAGTACTCAAGGACTGCCTTGGCCAGATTCTTGAACAGCTGCAGGGGTTCCTCAGAGAGAGACCAGCTGAGAACCCAGCGAGTTCCTTCGCCAGGCCTTTCAGATTCATGGCCATGTACAGATGGTAAGCCTGGATGCGTCCGATGAGCAGAGCCCTGGTAACACTTTCTGCTGAGGCCTCCCTGCTGGGGGGCACCGAAGAGTATGTCTTCTTGCTTTTCAGCTGATGCATGGCTGACTCCACCACCATGGAGTTATGTGGCAGCTGTGATTTCAGGAAGCCCGGGCTCCAGTGGACTCGATACATCAAGTCAAGCCATTTGCTCACCACCAACACAGATGCCGGTGTCTCCCACATCCGGAGCATCAGCCATTCCAGGATAGGAGGGATGGGCACCATAAGCAATTCCCTTAGAGGAGCCTCATACTGGAGGATTTCCAACTCATCCACCTGAGGGTCCTCCTCCGACTCCATTGGGAACGCCAGGGCCTTGGACATATCCTTGACAAAATCAAGGAAGCCCTTATCCTTTGGTGGGGACCACCATCGAGGCTCAGATGGGAGAGTCTGATGGGACGTTGCGGTGGCAAAGGGTATCGGGGGACTCCTCATCCTCTGTCTCTCACTTGGGAGTAGTCTGTCAAGGACTCATAGGAGGGCTGCTCCACGGGCCTCAGGGCACTTGAAGCTCAGTGGCCGGAGCCTGGCACACTTGCCGGGGATGATTGCAGTCCCGTCAAGTGGGACTTGGATCAAGATATCGGTTGAGGATCAACTCAAGGCCAATGTACCTCGAGAATCGGTTCAGCCTCTGGGGATGTCTTCAACGTCTAGGGCCTGGTGGTTGGGGTGGATGAACTGGTCGTACTGGACAACAGCACCCGCTGCTGGTCCATGAAGGCAGACAAATTGCGCTCCAGGGCTATCATTATAGAATCTAAGCCAGAAGGCTCTGCAGACTGGCACGGGCAACAAGGGACTTGGGCCCGGTGCCGGCTCCCCCAAAGGGATATCCTCATTGAAGATGGTGTCTGGAGACTAAGACTGGTCCGAGGTTGATTCCTTCCAGGGGACCTTTGCAGGACACTCCTTCTCCGATGCCTTGGATGAACATCTCGGACTGTGGGACTGGCCCGGGGGGCACCTGGCCGGTCAGATCCATCCAAGGATGCTGCCTTTGAGGGTTTCTTCTTCTTCCTGGGTTCCCTTGAGGGAGACCCCCTTTCTGAAGGCCCATGGTGGGGCTCAGGCTTGGAAAGGTTCATCCGAGGTGTCGAGGCTTCAGACGAGGCCCTGGCCTTCGCAGGCACTGGGGACTCAGGGAAAAACTTATCATGCTGCTGCTGGCGGCTCTTGAGGGCCTTGCTTGTCATCCTCTTGCAAAGACTGCATGCTGCCAGGTTGTGGTCTGGCCCGAAACAGCAGAGACAGCAATCGTGTGTGTCGGTCAAAGACATGAGTTTTGAGCAGGGGGGAAAAAAAGTACCCCTACAAGGTTGAAGACTCGCCAGACTGCCAGTTGGGAAAAAAGGCATGAAGATGCCAGAAAATTAAAGAAATGAAAAGCTACAAAAATAGACCTGAACTCGATGCGAAGGTAATGAAGTCGGGTGGCGGGAAGAGTACCGGTGTGATACCGGAGGAGAGTATGAAACTCAGAGAGAAAAAAAAAAAATCAACTTTTTCCGGGGACAAGCTAGACAAGCATCTGAAGGGCTCCACAGAATAAAAGGAGACTGAGCAAGACGGCACCCTTGGGCAGGAAGGGGACCTCGCATGCATGGTGGCATCTCCCAAAGGATTTCTTTGAAAGTTGGGGGGATGCTTCCTTGAGGGCTCCGTCAGTGCCGATGTCATCCATATGTGAGGACTGACTTCCTGCTTGTTCCCGGAGAAAAGATTTGTAGGATTTACTGTTGGTACATTTACAGCCGTAGGCTCATTGTTTGCGTCCACAATTTCTGTAGTGAATGCAGTATCTGTAAGTAAACTCCAGAGCAATATTCAAGATTTAAAAGCTGATATGAAAAATATCAAAAAACACAGATCTGTTCACAGCAAGGCCAATTAATTGTCCATGGCAAGACCATACATAATACTGTAACTGTGTTCTAAGTTGATTAACCAGAATACAGCGGAATTAAATATGTTTAAAGGAATAGTCAATGAAGAGCATACTTTCATGCAACCAGTAAGTCAACTTACCTATGATTTGTTTAGGGAACTATGTAACAGCATCAGTAACTTGATGCATGGTCAGATTCCTCCATATCTGGTACGCACAGACCTTATGGCTGAAGCCTTTGCTAAGGTAACCAGAACTAGCACTTGGCCGTTTCAAGATCAGTTTGCTTTCCACCTGGGAAATGCTATTCCACTATACTTAGATGTACAGAATATGGAAATAGCTTTTCTGTTGAATTTATTGTGCCCAATAAAGATGTACCAGCTGAAACAAGTAGTTAATGTTGGCACCTGGTCTGAAAATGTCTACATGTGTGTCGATACTCCTGAGTATTTAGCCTTTCGCCATGATGAATCGCAAGAGTATCTTGTACCTAATTTACATATTAACATAGTAAATGACGGCAGATAAAGACCAGTATGGTCCATCTAGTCTGCCCAGTAAGATGGCAAGAGTAGCTGCACATGCCGCTCTGTGCAGGCCACTCCTCCTCATGTCTTTGTTTAGGGGTGAACCCACCGCTCCATGTAGGACACCCCTGTTTGTTGAGAAATTAGATAGTTAAGTTTATTTTGATTTTATCCTGTTGCTGTAAAGGGATCCATTGTGTCTGTTCCATGCCATTTTGAATTCTGTCACTATATTTGCCCCCACCACCACCATCGGGAGGGCATTCCAAGCATCCACCAACCTCTCAGTGAAATAGTATTTCCTGACATTGCCTTTCAATTTACCACCTTGCAGCTTCATGTTATGCCCTCTAGTTTTACAGCTTCCCCGTCTTTGGAAGAGGTTTGTTTGTTCATTATTTCTCTTTAAGTATTTAAAGGTCTGAATCACATCTTCCCTATCCCTCCTCTCTTCCAGAGTGTACATATTTAGGTCTTCAAGTCTCTTCTCATAAGGTTTCTGATGCAGGCTCCAAATCATTTTGGTCACCTTCCTCTGAACAGTTTCCAGTCTTTTTACATCCTTTTCAAGATATGGTCTCCAAAACTGAACACAGTATTACAAGTGAGGACCCACCAGTGACTTATACAGTGGCATCGGTAACTCTTCCTTTCTGCTGGTAATTCCTCTTTGTATGCAACCCAACATCCTCCTGGATTTTGCCACTGCCTTGTCGCACTGTTTTGCCACCTTGAGATCCTCAGAAATAAATCACACCAAGGTCCGTCTCCTGGTCTGTGCACACCAACCTCTCACCCCCTACTGTGTAAATTTCCCTTGGATTTCTGCTTCCCAAGTGCATGACACTGCACTTCTTCGCAATAAATCTTAACTGCGAAGAATTAAACCATTCTTCTAGCTTTTGTAGATCTTTCCTCATGTTATCCACTCCCTCAGGGAAGTCCACTCTGTTGTAAATTTTGGTGTCATCTGCAAAAAGACAGACTTTTCCATTCAGTCCTTCAGCAATATCACTCAAATACATTGAACAGTGCCGGGCCCAGGACCGAACCCCGGGGTACCCAGCTAATCACCCTCCTTTCATCTGAATTAGCTCCATTTACCATCACCTTCTGTCATCTGTCAGTCAACCAATTTCTGATCCAGTTCACCACCTTGGGACCCATCCCCAAACTACTGAGTTTATTGATAAGTCTATGATGAACAGTATCAAAGGCTTTGCTGAAATCCAAGTAGATGTCATCCATCGCATGCCACCGATCTAGTTCTCTGGTCACTCAGTCAAAAGAACTCAGATTTGTTTGGCAAGATCATCTTTTGGTTAAACCATGTTGCCTCGGATCATGCAACCTGTTAGTTTTAGGTTTTTGTCAATACACCAAGGACATTCATTGGTTGTGCCCGGGTAAACCTTTCCTTAAGAACACTACTGAAGCTCTTTGTGGTTTGACTACTGCAAATGTGAAAGAGAAATGCAAAGTTAGAAACATAGAAAAATGACGAGAGAAAAAGACCATATGGCCCATCTAGTCTGTCCTTCCATATCAACAACTACAACAGTCTTTTTTCCTTTAGAGATCCTCTGTGTTTGTCCCATGCTTTTTTGAATTCAGATACTGTCCTCATCTCTACCACCTCCACTGGGAGACTATTCCACGGATCCATCACTGTTTCCGTAAAGAAATATTTCCGCATATCACTCCTGAATCTATCCTCTTTCACCCTCATCCCATGTCCCCTCATAGCAGAACTTGTTTTCAATCGAAAGAGGCCCTCTCCCTGTGTATTTATGCCATGGAGGAATTTAAACATCTCAATCATATCACCACTAATCTGCTTTCCTCTAAGGCAGGAGTTCTCAACCCAGTCCTCGGGACCCACTTAGCCAGTCGGGTTTTCAGGATAACCACAATGAATATGCATGGGAGAGATTTGCATATAATGGAGGCAGTATATGCAAATCTCTCATATATATTCATTGTGGTTATCCTGAAAACCCGACTGGCTAGGTGGGTCCTGAGGACAGGGTTGAGAACCCCTGCTCTAAGGTATATATATGCTTTACAATGAAGACCACTAACCATTTTAAGTAGCCACCCTCTGTACTGACTCCATCCTGTTTATATTCTTTTGAAGGTGCAGTCCAAATGAGGTTGCACCAAAGACTTATACAGATGCATCATCACCTCCTTTTTTCTGCTAGCCATTCCTCTCCCTATTCACCCAAGTTACCATGACTATGTATGATGATTTCTCTGAAACAAGGGTTGCTGTTAATAATTTATGGCTAGTCAGCACCCCTCTGAAGGAACTTCTGGTTACCAAGAATAAACATGATGTCATTAATAAAGTTCCTCTACCCTACAATGTTTGCCTAATTGATGTTCCTAAGCACTCCATTGTTACTTTTGGTGGAGTAGTCCTGTTCTATTTAGATTTAGATACCATTTTTACTGAAATCCAGGTGCTGGATGTGTTTCAAGGCAATGACATTAACTCCACTGAAGCCTTGAACTACCTACTGGACTACAAAGACTCTCACACAATTGAGCAGTTTATTGACCGGGAGAGCCTTGATGTCACTTATTACAACTTTGATTTGCATGATGTGGACACTATAGAGACTGATTTTATGTCTCATGCCATTGTGCCTGTCCTTGCCCTTCTCTTGGCAATCCAATTTTTGGTTTCCTTATATCAGCAAAGATAGATTCATACCCTGTGTCACATTGTACGCCAGGATCTTTTCATTAATGCATTACTCTTGATTGAGTTGCTTCATTCATCAACGATAGATTGTGTTTTCTTTTAGTAATACACTTATGCATTTAGGTTTTCAGTTGAAGTTACACTGACACATTATATTGTATAGCCTATGCCAAGTACACCATACTATTAACTTTGAAGTTATACTCATTACATTGATTGAGTTGATTTGATCTTACATATATCATTTTAGTATTAACTTCTTTTACCGCTTGTATGTATTCACAGTATGATTACTCATGCAATATTGTGCTTAAAGTAAATTATTAGACTTTAGTTAACCATGTCATTTGGTTCTCACCTACACAGTAGTCATGTTGGTTTGCTACAAAGGAGCATATTCCTTCTTAAAACCTATTTCCATCTTAAAGGGGAATGTGGGGCTGGTACTTGGGACCTGTTCTAAATCACTGTGCCCTGCTCAGATCCAAAAGCCTGAACCAGGCAACATGGTTTCCTGTTACAAGATGGAACTTGTTTCTGCTGTGAAAGCATTAAACCTGCAGATGAAGCAATTCTGCAAAAGTTATGTACCATACAACAGACTTATTGTTTATGGCTATGTGCAAGAGAACTCGCACTGTAAGGTCTGCTCTCATCTAGCATTTGCAACAATGAAGGAACCTGCATACCAGCATCTTTTCTCACCATAGACCTTTGTTTGAAGAAGGACCACCTGACAAATGTTACCTGATTTGCAGAAGATGACATACAGGGTCTGAGACCAGCAAGCCAATCACCGTGCCATGATGAGGAAGTCAGGACAAAGAATTATATGCTGGGCTCAGCGAGATGTGCACACTTTTGGGTACAAACATTTAGACATTTCTGAACACTTTTTGGGACTTTGAGAAGCTTTGCTCCCTGATATTTGCAACTTTGCTCTTAGCATTTTGGCAATCCTACTTTCTCTGCTTGCCTGCCTGTCTCCAGCTGGAAAGTCAGAAAGTGTGCAAGGACAAGGACTAACCTCAGGAAGGAGTAAATCTCTCCTACAGACCTAAAGCTCTGTTTTATCGCACAACTCACCCGGACTGCCTGCAGCCTGCGTTGGACCACTGCAATCCTTTGGACTTTGTACCATTCCAGAGAAGATTTTTCAGAATCAGCCACAATTGTCCTTCTGGCAAAAGCTCAGGTACTGTTCTGTATTATCCCTCAAGTGGACCTAGCCAGTCAGCTAATTTTCTGTACGTCTGAGTGCAGAACAAATCAATGACATTGGTTGCTAAAACAGCAATTTATTATCTTAGTAATTGCAATCGCAGGGCTATATAACTTACTTCCTCAGAAAACTATTCTATATCTGCACTATTTTTCAATCAGCAATAAAGTCTAATTTATATATTAACAGATGGTTGGTTCCATTTATCTCATGTGATTCATTTGCTAGATAGACCTATAGAATCTTGAAAAAAGTGGAAAGTAGCAATTACCCTTGGACCTATCAAGTATTTATGGTTAAATTAGACTTACCTGCTAATTGTAGTTCCTGGAGGAACTCCAGTCTAGTCCCAGAATCCTTGGGTTGTCAACCTCATCCAGCAGCTTTGGAGACTGAGAAACTTTACTGTTGTGATGTCACTGGCATATAAGCGCTGGCACCACCTCTTCTCACCAGTTAACCTATTGACAAAGCAGACTCACCGGAGCAACAAGTAAGTAGATAAACAAACACCAAGGCCAGCACCCCAAATAACTATGTACAGGAAAACTCAGCATACCGACTAAGCCATGAGGTCCTCCTTCCCCTCAACCAGAAGGACAACACCCCACACCTTGAACAGAATTATCCTATCGTTACTGAAACTTAAACTTCCCCAAATAACAACGTGGCTTACCTGTAAATGCACTCCTGCTTCAGGCCCCCACAACACCACCACCTAGGGCGGGAACCAAGACTAGACTGGAGTTCCTCCAGGAACTAAAATTAGCAGGTAAGTCTAAATTTAACCTTCCTGATCATCCCTCCAGTCTAGTCCCAGAATCCTTGGGGATGTAACAGAGCAGTGAAAACAAACAGGAGGGTCCTGCTAACCCCGCCTGAAGCACCGCCAAACCAAAACAGGCATCTCTTTTCGCTTGCACATCCAGGCGGTAATGCTTCACAAAGGAGTGAGACAAAGACCATGTCGCCGCCCTACATATGTCCTCCACTGGCACTAGGCTACATTCCGCCCAAGATTTGGCTTGCGCTCTAGTGGAATGAGCCCTCAATCCTTCTGGAACCCAACAGCTCTGTAAAAGATACGCTGATGCTATCGCCTCTTTTAACCACCGAGCAATCGAACCCTTATAGGCCGCTTCTTCTTGCTGAGGCCCTGCAAACAGAACGAACAATCTGTCCGATTTTCGAAAACTAGCTGTTCTAGCTAAATAACTCTGCAAGACCTGCTTAATATCCAAGCGATGCAGCTGCTCCGCATCCAGATCTTTTCGTTTGGCTGCAAAAACTGGTAAAGACACTACTTGGTTCATATGAAACCCCGAGACTACCTTAGGCAAGAACGAAGGCACTGTCCTCAACACTACCTTAGAGTCTGAGAAGGATAGAAAAGGCTTTCTACAGGACAGCGCCTGTAACTCCGACACTCACCTTGCAGACGCAATAGCCACCAGAAACACCACCTTAAGGGTTAGATCTTTCAATGTCGCCTCCGCCAAGGGCTCAAAAGGCGCCTTTCTCAATACCTCCAAGACCAAGGGAAGGTCCCAGGATGGGGCTAACTGCCTACACAGCGGCCTCAGCAAAGCCACCGCTCTTAAAAAATGTTTGACATCCGCATGACTACCCAGGGAATTGCCGAGCACCTTACCTCTGTAACAGGACAACGCTGCCAACTGGACTTTCAACGACGACGACGCTAAGCCCTTCTGAAACCCGTCCTGTAAGAAAGCCAGCACCTGTGGTACCGACGCTGTTAAAGGAACAAACTGCCTTTCCGCACACCAAGCCTCAAATATATGCCACACTCTAATGTACGCCAGAGATGTAGACCTCCACCTTGCCTTCAGAAGAGTCGCTATCACTGCCCCCGAATAACCTTTCGCTCTTAACCAAGCCCGTTCAATAGCCAGGCCATAAGCAAGAATCGATCCATTTGGGGCATGCAAAGGAGTCCCCGAGTCAACAAATTTTTTCGCACCGGAAGCCTCCAGGGCCCTTCCACCACGAGTCTCACCAGGTCTGCGTACCACAGCCTTCGTGGCTAATCCGGAGCAATGAGTATCACTCTCCCTCTGTGGAGCTTGATGCGCTGAAGCACCCGACCGATCAATACCCACGGAGGAAAGCACATACAGAAGTTGGTCCTGAGGCCAAGCTTGAACAAGAGCGTCTAGACCCTCGGACATTCGTTCTCTTCTCCTGCTGAAGAACCGACTGACCTGAGCTGACTGAAAAGTTGCCATGAGATCCATCACTGGAATTCCCCATCGATGCACTACCATTGCAAACACCTCCGGATGAAGAACCCACTCCACTGGGTCTACCTTCACGCGACTCAAGAAGTTGGCCTGCACATTGTCCACTCCCGCGACGTGCGCCACCGACACAGCCACCAGATTCCGTTCTGCCCACTCTAATAAGCAGTCTGCCTCGGATTCAAGCGCCACACTGCTGGTACCCCCTTGCCGGTTGATGTAGGCTACCGCAGTCGCATTGTCTGAGAACACCCAAATAGAAGGAATGGACGACACTCCTGTAACGCCAATGTCACCACTCTCAACTCCAATCTGTTGATGGACCAAGCCTTTTCCTGAGTGGACCACGCTCCCTGCGCAATCCGACCTTGACAATGGGCCCCCCAACCTTGAAGACTGGCATCTGTTGTAAGGGCTATCTAAGTCGGCGCTTCCAACGACATGCCCTTCTCTAGATTCTCTGGATTTAACCACCATTGCAGAGCTTGGCGTGTCAGAGGGGGACACACCAATCTCCGGGAATCTCTTTGATGGGACCATCGTCTCAACAAGGCTCTCTGCAAAGGTCTCATGTGGGCCCGCGCCCACGGAACCAGATCCAGTGTCACCGCCATGGTTCCCAGCACCCGCAGATACTCCCAGGCGGTGGGATTCTGCATGCCTAGAAAATGAACTATCAACTGCCGGAGCCCCAACCCCCGCTGCTGAGGAAGACAGACTCGACTGCTCCTCGTGTCGAAACGAGCTCCCAGATACTCTAGGTTTTGAGTCGGCTGCAACTTGCTCTTTGCGACGTTGACCACCCAACCAAGGTTCTGTAGCATCGCCACCACTTTGGCCGTGGCCGAGACACTCTCCACTCGGGACTTCGCCCTTATCAACCAATCGTCCAGATACGGGTGAACCATTACCCCTTCCTTTCGCAAGGCTGCTGCAACCACCACCATCACCTTGGTAAAAGTCCGTGGTGCAGTTGCCAGGCCAAAAGGCAGCGCCTGAAACTGAAAATGCCCCATCGGCACCACATACCTGAGGAATTTGATGCTCCTGCCGTATCGGAATGTGAAGGTACACCTCCGACAGGTCTAAGGACGTCAAAAACTCCCCTTTTCTCACCGCTACAATAACCAACCTGAGGGTTTCCATACGAAAGTGTGACACTCTGAGGCAGCGATTTATCCTCTTTAGATCCAGAATGGGACGCCACGCCCCTTCTTTCTTTGGAACTACAAAGTAAATGGAGTATCGACCGCCTCCTAATTGGTCGTCCGGAACCGGTACCACCGCCTTGAGCTCCAGTAGCCACCGTACCGTTTCCTGCACTGCCTTGCGCTTTTCTCTTGCCTTGCACGGGGACTGAACGAAAGAATCGGGTATCGGCCGCTGCAACTCCAACTCATATCCTTCTTGAAACACCTCTTAACACCCACTGATCGGACGTGAGTTGGACCCAGGCAGGGTAAAATTCCCGCAACCGACATCCCACGGGAACCACCCCCCCCCCTGAGTCCACCTGACTTCATTGTGACTTCCTGAAGGAGGAGGAAGAGGACGCCGGCATAAAACCTCTGCTCGCCCCTCGAAATCCACGAAACCCCTGGTTCTGAGTCGGGAAACGTCCTCGCTGAACCTGTCCAAACCTCGAGGTCCGAAAGCAGCGAAAATCGCATTGCTGACCCTGAAGGCCGAGGCCAAAACGACCCTGATTCTGCTTGTCCTCCAGAAACCGACCTCCCTTGGACTCTCCTAAATTCTTCACCAACTTCTCTAAATCCTCTCCATAAAGTAACTTGCCCCTGAAAGGAAGCTTACTCAACCTAGCCTTAGAAGAACCATCGGCTGCCCAATTACGGAGCCAAAGACATCTCCTACCCGCTACCACTGAAGCCATACTCTTCACCAAACCCCGGATCAGATCATAATGAATATTGGCTAAATACGCCGCGCTGGACTCTAACCTGGATGGCTCCTCGGTCTCTTCCACTGAATTCTCACCCTGAATCCGTTGCGCCCATCGCAAACAGGCTCTGGCTACCCAAGCCCCACAAATAGATGCCTGCAAAGATAGCGCATTGGCTTCAGAAACTTGCTTCAGCAAAGTTTAGAGCTTACGGTCCTGCGCATCCTTGAGCGCTGCTGACCCTTCCACCGGGATGGTAGTTTTCTTAGTTACCGCAGACACGGCGGCATCTACCTTTGGAACTTTAAACATCTCCTGATCCTGATCCAGCAGCGGGTAAAGCCGCGACATCACTCTAGAACCCTTGAGCATGGCCTCTGGCATATCCCATTCCTCCTGAATCATTTCTTTAAACACCCTATGTACCGGGAATGCCCTCTGTGTCTTACGGAAAGCCTGCAGCAAAGGATCTTCCAGGGTATCATCCTCCGCAGGTCCTCCCGCTGGCATATTCAGAGTCTTAAGGGTTTCTGAAATGAGAGCCGGTAACTCCTCCCTGCAGAACAGCCGGACTACTCTCGCTTGATCCTCCTGATCCTTAATCTCACCTTCCTCCAAGTCATCCTCCAGGCCCTCAGCAAGGTCCGCTTCCTCTGCGCGAAGGTCCTCCGAGAGGACTGACTGATCAAACCTATCCCTGTCCATTCTGGCCTTCTTTACCATACCGCCAGATACGTCCCCCGGAAGAGGAGAACCTGACCTCTTTCCCCTAAGACTCTCCTCCGAAGGCCCTGCCATCGGTGCCTCCTGGGAGGCACCCAAGGCTTTCTGAAGTAAAGTTTAAAAAATCTGACGAAAAAATAGCCGCCAAACTCCCTGAGACCGGCAGTTTCGACTGCAAAAGATCTGGCACTGATGAAGTAGTGGGCTCCGACTCAGGAACAAGCAGAGGGGCAAGAACCAGCTCAACCACCTCTATCAAGCCCTCTTTCCCTTCTGCCTCCACTTCTGCAGGCATATCTCTAGAGCCGGACTCATGAAGACAGCCCCTACACACGCCATCTAGAGTCACTGAACTTTTCCGGGTACCACATAAAAGACAAAGCTGCTTGGCTGGCATGCTGTGTCCCACTAAAAAATAAATTTCCTTTTTTTTTTTTTTTTAAATAAACTTTGAGACTGGCTGCTGCAGTGAAAATCTGAAGAAAACTATCAAAAACGCGGTTCCCTGAGACTTCCACGAGCCTCACCAGCCCCAACTGCCCCCGGCGATTTTTCCCGTGTGAAAAACATGCAGCGCGGCCTGTCCCCTCCAGAACTGCTGCTTGCTGCTGAATGGGCTATCTTACCTCTCGGGATCTCGCCTTACTGTTAATTCGGTCAAAAAACAGCGGTCTGAGCTCCCCTGCTCCACCGGACCCCAGGACCGCGGCAAACGCTGTTGCTGCAATTACCTCTGACACCGCTGGCAACGGAGAGGGCGTCTCAAAGCGTTTGCAGGCAGGTCTTCTGCATGCTGAGTCAAGCCCTTTACTGATTCCTGAAGCTGCCGTGCAGGACCAGGTAACCAGGCGCGGGTATCTATTTCAAAGTGCCTGAAGCACCCCGCAGGCTCCCGACTCTCCCTCACCAAGGTAAATTAAAACAAAGGAGGGGAACGAGAACCTCAGTGCAAGCTACGGCCAGACTAAGTGCCCTGTAATGAAACCTCAAACAATTAACCCTGAACTAACACTCCAACCGCCCTTCTCTCTTTCTTTCCCCCTTTCTTTTTTTTTTTTTTTTTTTTTAATGAAACTCTGCCTAATTGTTCCTCAAGTGAGCCCTGAAATCCCTGGGCTCACCACCTCTCAAGCTGCATTGGAAACTGGTGAGAAGAGGTGGTGCCGGCGCTTATATGCCAGTGACATCACAACAGTAAAGTTTCTCAGTCTCCAAAGCTGCTGGATGAGGTTGACAACCCAAGGATTCTGGGACTAGACTGGAGGGACGATCACAAAATATATTTATTAGCTACTGACAATAACCCTCCCAAGACCCTGGGTCCTTCTGGCCTGAACAGTAGAATCCCTGGATATTGTTGGAGTCAGAGGAGTAGCACTATAAGAGAAGGTGTGGAAGAGTGGCAGAACCTATGAGTGAGTGGACTAGTTGGCAGATTCTAAGAGGCCAGTGAGAGGTCAGAATCTAGAGGAGGGGGTGGGGATTAGGAGGAAAGAAGGGGGGTGGGACATAAGAGAAGGTAGAGTGCTAGAAGAGAAAAAGAGAACAGGGGTGAAATATAAGGGAAGGGGCATGGTTAAAGGAGAAAAGAACAGAGAGTGAGTGCATTAAGGGAGAATGAAAGGTCTGAGAATGTGCATGAGCGGGTAGAAAGAAAAAGAGGGCAGTGAAGGACAGGAAGGGGGAATAATGCAAGAAGATGGGTGGGACAAGGAATGCATGCAGGTGGATAGGAGAAAGTGTGTGTGCACATATCCCCCTTCAACGTACCAGTCACCCCAAGAGACATGCATATACAGCCACCCCCTACACACCCAAACATAGTTCACATACAGAAACCTGCATACACACACACAGTCCTCAACACTCCCTGTGAAACATGCACACACATGCAGGCAATCCTCTACATTCACATACACACACACACACATACACGTACTCCCTGACTCTTCCTATAAACACTCATATGCATCCTCTGATACTCCTAATGACACACACATTTGCATGTATCCCGCAACACAGAAAAACCATGCACACAGTCCTCAACATACATTCACACACACACACCCCCCTCAACTCTCACCATCACATGCACCCTACAACACTTCCTATGATACCCAGAGATGCTCCCCCCCCCAATGCCTGCAAATGGAGAAAATGCACCATTGTGTCACACTGCAGGGGTACATTTTTTAACTTGTATTATTGTGGATTGTTTTTCTTATAAAAAAAACCAAAAGAATGTTAAATATTCACTTATTTCAGAGTTCTCTAGGAAATGGCCTGTTGGTGCCACTGGATGACATCACTCAGTCGCATGACCGATTACCCTGCCGTCCGCAGAAAACACCAGCGAGAAAGTCCGCCTCCTTCAAATTTTTTATAAAGTACAGTATTTCATCTATCCATGTTGCAAGTCTTCAGAATTAAATTTCTGAGGGCTATTGTCAATGTCTGAAAATATGTTAGAAGTGGTTTGCAAAGTTTGTGGCCATGCCAACATTATAAACGTGTGTGAAACTGAAAACAATAAAATGCTGGTATACCTCAGAATGAAGCAGAAGGTTGCAGCTCAGTGGAACTCTTTTTTCCTATATGCTGGATTGTCTCCTGAGACATCAGAAGGCTGGGCATGAATATGTAGACCTGATCAAGACGAGCAAGGCAGATGTTTAACAACTGATGTCACAGAAAACTGATTGCCAGTGTTGTATTTGCCATTTCCTATCCCGTCAGTCAATGGGACACTGGTGTTTAACATTGAAGCTACTATCTACATGTTCATCTAGAGAGCAGGACACTGATTTCACATTTTTCATATATACCAAAAGCGGTGCTAGGGGGGAAAAATGTACATATGAAATTACATATGAAATATTTATTCAAATATGTAAATATTTTTTTTTGAGCAATAGGCAGTGATCAATGCTGGAGAGACTAGTAAGTAAATGAACAGATGTGCCAGTTTTCCTCATCCAATTCCTCTTCACTTGATTTCTTCCATCAGTGCCTGTAAATTATCTGGTAGATGAGATAAAGCCACAGCTATGTTTTCTACCTTTTGTTATTTCAATATCAAAAAGGTAAGCAAATTCCTGAAACATCAAATCTGGAGAAATATCCCTAGTGCTTGTGTGCAGTTGAAACACAAATATACTAGATCTGAAACTCACTTAAGCAGGACATTGTTAAATATAAAGAAAGCTGTTATACTTTTGGTTCAATTTATCTAGCTGAAGACATAGAGGAGTGAAAAGACAGGGATCTACAGTCATTTCATAAGGTTTGCCAATAATCCATGGATTTTCTCACTGGCAATCCGGTTGAGAGTTGTCATGTTCACTTGACTTCCGTATTATTTGCATTTTATCTCCATGGCATAAATGCACAGGAGGTGGGCCTCTTTCAACTGAAAGGACACTCTGGAACGACAGGTCTTAGGATGAAAGTGAAAGGTGATAGACTCGGGAGTAGCCTAAGGAAATATTTCTTTATGAAAAGGATGGTGAATGTGTGGAGCGGCCTCCCCGTGGAGGTAATGGAGATGAGAACAGTATCCAAAGTCAGGAAAGCATGGGACAAACACATAGGGGCTTGTTTACAAAGCCGCGGTAGCGGTTCGCGGTCGTTATCGGAGCCGCGGCCCCATAACAAGCCCCATAGTCTCCGAGGGAGAGGAAGGGACTGCAGAGCTGAGCAGGTGGCATGGACAGGCCATCTGGATAGGTTGTCTGGTCTTTTTTTGCTTTCATGTTCTGTTTCTAGGTAGATCCCTGCCCTA
The DNA here is from genome assembly GCA_033557465.1 of Ichthyophis bannanicus. Lineage (NCBI taxonomy): Eukaryota > Metazoa > Chordata > Amphibia > Gymnophiona > Ichthyophiidae > Ichthyophis > Ichthyophis bannanicus. The sequence goes on along the minus strand of CM066032.1, from coordinate 1,093,921,717 downwards.
AAAAGGGGTTATCATTTAAGTTCATATTTTGGGCAATGGAGGGCAAAATTACTTGCTCAAGACCACATGGGGTATCAGTGACTTTCAACTCACTGTTCTAAGAAATAATGTTCATACCCCTCCCCAACCCCCCCCCCCCCAAAAAAAAAATTTGGTTTGTTTGAATTTTAAATGAGATTTTCCAGATTTGGGGGAAGGTTTTTTTAGTAGATATAAAGCCCATGTAAAAAAGAAATGCATGATATGTGCATAAGCAAGCATTCAATGTGCAAACTGATTGGACGCACATTAATTCATAGATTTGCATGCACTTAAAATTAGGTGCCCTTGCGTATTTTATATTCCCTTAATGACATCTATGGGTGTGTATTTCATCTTCTCTTACTGATATCTACAGACTTAACTACCCTCCATCCTTTGCATGCCATGGGTTAGGGATCTGTAACAGTGGGGAAAAAATAATTTTTCCTGAATGAGGCATATAGCTTTGATAAAGATGGTTGTCCTACCACAGTTACTCTGTTTCAAACCCTACCCATAGAGATGTCAATATTGTTTTTTTAGAATATTACAGAAAAACGTAAAATAGGTTTATATGGATGGGAGGCCTCCAAGGGGGGCACAAAAGGATAGTATGTAGGACTAAGGGAAGTTGCGGTATGGCTTTATTATAGGGCAGCCTAGAACAGAAGCTTTCTGGAGTGATGGTATACCCACTGAAGCAGGATGCATGGGGGAAGTTCATTTGTGGCATGAACTATGGCTCCCCCAGTTAGTAGGCGTAAGGGCTAATCCCTTCTTGCCACTTTCTTTTAAACTTTGGAAGGGACTTAGAGAGGTGTTCATGGGAGAGAATGCGTACCAATTCAATATGATGAGGCATTTCCTCCTGATGGGAATGGGCCCCTTTTCAAGAGGTTGGAGGTGGGGGGTTGGCGAGTTTAGGACAATTCTTTGAAAAGAATAGCACCATGATCTTTGTGATAAGTACTTGCTAGGTAGACATGATTTTTGGAGTTTCTACAAGTTAAACATTTTCTCGATACAAGCAATAAGAAGTGAGGACTCCCTTTGAGATTTAAACCACTGAGTTTCATTTGGCAAAGGACCTTAATTCTGAGCTGTACCAGATGACAGACTCCAGACAAAATGGCTTCCAGAAGGTCTGAGGAGGTTGACTTAGGGGTACGGTTAGAAGTTGATGAGAGGATGGATATTTTTTTGATAGTTCTTAAAGCATCAATATCTACACCTCATTAGTGGAGAATGGATATAAAACATTATACGGGTAGTACATGACACTAGCTAGTACATGACACTGGCTAAATTTAAGAGCTTTGGGGTTACACTCTCAGATCTATGGGATCAGTTGTTTCAGACTGAATAATGTGTATTGTATGGCAAAGCTCACAGCTCTGAAGTTTGGGCATATGGGGCAATTCAGGAGAGACTGGGCACCATATGTACAGTGTTTGCCAGGTAATTTGTGAAAAGTTTATGAATACATATTTAAATTATATCGAGCATATGTACTATTTGGAGAGTAAGTCACTCCTTCAGGGTGGGGGGAGGGGAAGGGGATTTGGGAATTTTCTCTTGATATCTGTGTGGCAGACCTATTGAGTCTTACTTCTGCTTTATATTTTGTTTGAATCTGTGTCTTCGTTCTTGAAATGCAATGTTTATCGATATGGGCTCAAATAAGAAAAGCATTTAAATGAAAATATTATTAGATGCCCAAAGAAACTGAATGTGTGCTCACAAATACACATCCATAGCTCTAACTAGGAGGCCGCTCCTCCAGCACCACATTTTAGAGTTACAATCTGATAACACCATCAATTGGTTGGATGTATAATTGTGACCATAGATTACTTTTTGATCGATGTATCTTAAGAGAAAGTGTAAATTAGAGATAACAAGTCTGGATCCCCCCCCCCAAAAAAAGTACAAAGTGGTCTGAAAATGTCTCCCAACAGCATTTAACTAGTTATAATTTCTCATTTCATGTATCTGTCACCTATCATATAATTACTATACAAGTTAATATTGCAAAAAAAATGCACACAATATTAAAGTATTTCATAAAAACACCACATTTCCCTGAGACAACCAATAGATTCCCCAAAACTGGTCGCTAAATTTGATTGTGAAAAAAACAGGTTTCTAACAACTTTTAAAATCTCAAATAATCATTTTGTTGGCTAACAATGGAATCATATATTTCAACTTATGGGGACAATTATTTGAAAATGTCATTGCTCTTGTATTAGACTTTTGGGCCAATGACACAGCTTGAATATCCAAAAGATCTAATTGACTTGAGCGCAGAACAAGAGAAGGTTCACATCATTATAACAATGTTCATATCTCTATTAAAAATTCAGCATGCAACGTCCCATGCACAATACATAAGTAGTCGAATATCAATTGCTGTTTTATCCGCAACCAGTACAGGTCCTTATAATACACAGAAAAGTGATCCTTTTTGCGCAAATTAAAGATCATGTGAATAGCAGCATTCTGTATCACTTGCAGTGATCTAATCAAACAATTAGGCAAACCCAAGTATACAACGTTATAATAATCAAGATATGGCAATATTAGCATTTGCACTACCATCCGAAAATCCTCAGCCAGCAGATATTGCTTTAAACCTCTAATACTTTTTAATTTAGAAAAGGTAGCAGAAACTGTGTTCAGTACCCGAGGATGCAGAGATAAAGTAGAATCCGGTATATACAGATATGGCCATCAACCAATATGTACAAGATGTTCACTTCAAAATGAGCCATTACCATGGACTCTCTTGTAATTGATATTAAGCCCATTTAGCGACAACCAAGATGAAATTACATTAAAAAAATTTTAGCAACGTGGTTCCCATAATACCATCCCCCAATAGAAAAAACAAACAAATAAAATATCATAGGCATAGATTCTAAATAAAAAGGTAGAAATTTTCAAAAAGAATATTCGAACACCATGACAGTCAGCCACAACGCTTAAATATTGGCGGGATATTGAACAGCAGCATCCTATTGAGTGTTACTTTGCTAGTAAAATCTGAAGCACTGTGTGCATGCATAAAAATGAGTGGTTGTGTTCATCGTGCCAATAATGCCTGCAAGTGCATGGCTATGCTTCTTTTGCAGACAATGCACATGAGAGACTGATATGAAGTACACTGTCGAAGACTTTTCACAGATTACATAGACACTGTCATTTTGCAGCATCGACCTGGCAAGCTGCTCAAACTCTTCCTGTGAAAAGTAATCCTGCGTTGGGAAGATGCCATCTTAGCTGGATGTTCACTCCAGGAGGCAGAGGGCCCTAACCCTAGAACCAACCAATTAGGAGTGATTTTATTATTAGGGTATAGTCTACTATTCTCCTACGAATGCAAGTCCCCATTTTACCAGGCAAAGTTTGCTACTATTGGCAGTACACCATTAGTGCTATACAAATGAAAAGAAATAGATGTAGATATTTGGAGCTATGCAGTCATTGTATTGTCACCAGTAGGGGGCACTCAGTGAGTGCCGGTCAATGCCTCTGGGGTCTGCTGGCCCTCCACACCCAGTCATTGAATATAGAGGAGACTGGATAACAAATAGGATTAAACTAAACAGAAGCTGGCCAAGGCTTTTGGCACCAAAAGAAAAAGTAAAGGAAGAGAACAAAAACCAGGCAGGGCTGGGTACCTCCCAGGGAGAGCAGGGATAGCCCTTCAGAGTCTCTGTAAACGGAATACATTATTTACAACACAACATCCTTAAATGTTCCTCTTCTAAACTGGACCACTTTTAATTCTCAGGCCAGTATAAGTTATCCCCTAGAGTTTTAAGCAAACAAAATAAACCCCAAACAACTCTTCTTGAGTGCTCAAGTCTTTACGCACTCATAAAATGCTAACAAGTTCTCTCCATCCTACCTTTCCTGGTCCCACAGTCCACTGCAGACTCCATTTCCTAGAAAGGAACTAATCCGGGCCAGGGTTTTTCTCTTGACTGCAGCTTCTGCTGCCTGGATCTGACTTTCTTTTAAAATTGACAACTCAGGCCAGGTTCCCAGTGAGATAATTAATTATTCTCCCCACTGATGAACCATTCTCAAAACCCAAAGAACAGTCTTTATAAGCATTCGGTGTTTATACCACGGTCTGTGTAAGTTTATGACTGGGAAGGGCAAGTCCTTTTCCAGGCTTTTGCTGCTCTGCCTCTCTGGTAATTTAGGTTAACAGGGAGGACAGCTGCCACCCTCTGGCAAGGAAGCTCTCACCTGTTGAGTTTTCTTCAGCATGCCCCTCCCACCTACTATCCTAATTCAGAGAAACTTTATCTACCAAATATTCATTTCACTCAACCAGTCACACAGTATCTCTCCTACTTAAGCAGCAATTCACAGATTCAGTACCTTGCAGCAGACTCAGTTTCCATCAGTTCCAAACTACTAGGCTCTTATTCACTCATTCTGTATATCCTTTTGGCTCAGGTATTACAGAGGCAGTTACCTCACCCAGTGCTGGACCTAAGAACTCCTCCTCTCCTCCCAACCCTTCCTGATTTATATCTGCAACCCAGGGGCTAGGAAGGGGAGTGAACACTGCTAATAAAGCCCTGGGCTTAAAGGAACCCTGCCCTTTTCCTCAGGGTCTATTTCTAGCCCTCCCTTTTCCTCCTTGCTGTGGTTTTCCCTTTACCTGAAAGGGGAGATATGGCTTTATACGTTGCATATACTTGCTGATATTCAGACCTACATGGTTACCTCAAGTGATCAACTTGATTTTTGGCAATGCCACTTAAGGGCATTTATGCACAGATAGTAACAGATGGCTAATCTATGTATATTTGGTCATTATCCAGATAAGGTTTGCTATTCTAGCTCTCTCTTCTGCAGTTTTAGTTATCCATATAGGCTGCCGCTTAGCGCCTTGCTGAATATTGGCCTGTAAGTTTGTTATGTGAGGCAATGGAGAGTTAAATAATTTGCCCAAGGTCTCGAGGAGAGTCAGTGGGATTTGATCCCTGTTCTCCCTGGCTCTGTGCCCACTACTTGCCACTAGGCTTCTAGTTCCTTTTCCTAAGAAGGAACTGAATTTGAATCTTGTTCATTGTTCTGAATGTTGCTGTTTACATGCTGTCGTATTATGTGTATTGGTTATGTGAGATGCATTCTTGCATGTGTCTTAGTGAGGGAGAAAGGGTAACCAAGCCTGATAAAGGAGAGAAGAAAAACCTGCCTCTTAGTAAACAAAGGGAGGTATTGAACAGAGCAGGTTGAAGAGTAGTTTCCAAATCATTTGACCAGAAAGCTAACAGTGGGGTTGACCTGTTTTTTTGAGAAGCTTAGCACTTTACAGAAAAGAAACTGGAGAAGGAAAAGTTCCTTTAAAATATTACCCTTGAAAGCGATTTTCCCAAAGCTGAAACTTGTAAGACAGATCCACTGCTATGGAAGTGTTTTTAACAGGAATGTATTTATGGTGCTCACCAGGGGCGGCCCAAGGGGGGTGCGGGGCCATATGCGGAGACTCGGTGCGGGGCCTCATTTGCATAAGTGGCCTTATTTGCATAAATATTTGCATAATGTTACCATACACTAACTTTTAGTAAACACGTTTCTTAATGAATGTATGGATAAAGAAAGACTAAAAGATTTCTACATTACTATAATCCAGTGCCAACCGCCAGGCACATTAGGAACTACTACAAACACTGCCCATTCAGAACCCATAGCAAACCCGCCGTATCGTAACAGCACTACCAGGACTCACAAAGCACCAGACCCTACCTATCAAAAGGCAACACTGCAAATATTAAACAAATACATTTTAGAGAACAACAATACATGACCTACTGGGGAAAGAGAACAAGTGGCAATGTCAAATAGGAATTACATAAACAGAATACCTCAGCTCAGTTACACATGCAGAACATAGACCATCACCAAACAAGGAATCACAATTTAGAAACAGGAAGGCAATAATTAAACTGGGAACCCCAAAAGCCAAACTTGGAATGTACAACAACACTGTAGAAATAAAACTATAAATTAATTTCCTCTTGTACTAAACAAAGCGCAGACGTTAATGATGCACATTTCCCAGAGCTGACATATTCCAGTTAATAAATTCAAAATAAAGAGATATTTTTCTACCTTTTGTGCATTTTTTTTTCAGTTGCAATTGCTCCAGCCACTTTCTTCTGGTTTCTTCGTGTCTTCTGCTAACTCTCCATCGTCTGCTGTTCATTTGTCCTTTCTTCTCTCTTCTAGTTTTTTTCCATTCTCTCTCTCTACATCTGTTTTAACATACTAATCTTTCTCCTTTTGCTCTTTCCTCATTCCTATTTCATCCGCTCAAATTTTACCCCTCCATCCTCAATCCCCACTTACTCTCCCAATACCTAGCCAATTGTAGATTTTTCATCCCTCCCACACAAAATATTTTTCCCCTCTCCATTTCACTCTCCCAGCCCCATCCCATTCTAATCCTCCCCCAACATCAGCTCCCTTCTAGTTCCAGCCTCACCCAGCATCCGCTCCCTTCTAGTCCCTGCATCAGCCCATTTCCAGTCCTAGCCCCTGATCAGTCCATTTCCAGTCCTAGCTCCCCATCCATTTCCAGTCCTATCCGAGTCCCTCCATCAGCTCATTTCCAATCCCAGCCCCCCATCAGCCCATTTCTAGTCCTTTCCTAGCCCCACCATCAGCCCATGTCAAATCCTAGCTCCCCTCCACTCAGCCCAATTCCAATCCAAGCCCCCCATAAGCCTACTTCCAGTTCTAGACCCTACATGAGTCCATTTCAATCCAAGCCCCCACCACAGCCCATTTCCAATCTTAGCTCCCCCAACAGCCCATTTCCAGTCCTATCCTAGCTGCTCCATCAGCCCATTTCCTGTCCTAGCTCCCTCCCCTCACAGCCCATTTCCATTTTAAGCCCCCCTCCCCATCAGCTATTTGTAGTTCAAGCCCCCCTTCCACTCAGCCCATTTCCATTCCAAGTCCCTGTCCCCATCAGCTATTTGCAGTTCAAGCCTCCCCTTCCACTCAGCCCATTTCCAGTCCTAGCAACCCCCCAACCCATTACCAGTCCTAGCCCCCCATCAACCCACTTCCAGTCCTAACCCCCCCCCATCAGCCCACTTCCAGTCCTAACCCCATCAGCCCATTTCCAGTCTTAGCCCCCCATAGCCCATTACCAGTCCTAACCCCCCCATCACCCCATTTCCAGACTTAGCCCCCCATAGCCCATTACCAGTCCTAACCCCCCATCAGCACACAGCCCATTACCAGTCCGAACCCCATCAGCCCATCTCCAGTCCTAACCCCCCATCAGCCCATTTCCAGTCCTAGCCCCCCCATAGCCCATTTCCAGTCCTAACCCCCACTCCCCCCCCTCGGCCCAGGGAAAAATTTAAAAAAAAGAAGCTGGCCGCTGCTGCTGCCACTGCCACCACAGCAGCGGCAGAATCGACTGTCCCGTGGGGCCCCCCCCCCTGCCCAGCTGAGCTCTCCCTGCTCGGCTGAGCCTCTCCGTGACGGCTTTCAGATCCGCGAAGGGAGAGTGTCTCACTGTCTCCCTCGCGGCTCTGTTAAGCCCGCAGGGGCTGATGGGAAATTTCCCATCAGCCCCTGCAGGCTTAACAGAGCTGCGAGGAGACACTCTCCCTTCGCAGATCTGAAAGCCGTCACGTAGAGGCTCAGCCGGGCAGGGGGGGGGGGGGGGGGCTGCAGGACAGTCGATTCTGCCGCTGCTGCAGCAGCCAGCTTTTTTAAAAATTTAATTTATTTTTAAAGCAGAGTGTCCTTTGCGCGGGGCCCCTGAAACGCAGGGCCCTGTGCAAAAAACATTTTTGCTCAATGGACGGGCCGGCCCTGGTGCTCACTAAGCATGGCTATGCCTTTTAGAAACACCTTACAGTATACTGTATATAATTCTGCCTTTTTGCAAGCTTTTCCCTTTACCTTTGTAAGGGGTTGGAGCTGGTATTAACAGTCACAGTGGTATAATCATGGAGTTAGGTATATCTTGGCTAGTTTCTTTTAATCTTGTTTCTATAATGATCTGTAATGTATTATAGGCAGCCCTGTTGCCTAGGTGTTTGATTTTGGTTTCCAATTTCATTTTAGAAAATGTTATATGCATAAAGAATGTGCACTAAATTGACTTTAAGGGGCCCTTTATGAAAGCACAGCAATGCTCTGTACTTACTGCGTAATTAGTGCCAAAATTAACACATGGTAAGTGCGAAGCCTCTGCGGTAACTTTCATAGGTGTGACCAGCATGTTTCTGGCAGTTACCGCAAGGATATGAACCATAACATGCATGGGACCCATGTGTACTTACCGCCACCTATTAAGGAGATAATAAGGGCACTCATGGTAACTGCAATATTGACAGCACATGGCAACTGCCCCCATGCTAATCACAATGTGGTCACCATGTCCACTCTCCAACCCTAGCCCACATAGTCTCCACCCCAATTAGTGCAAGGTAACTACTATGGTGAGCGAGTAGTCTAGTGGTTAGAGCATTGGATTGGTAACCAAAAGACCAGCATTTGATTCCCACTAGCACTCCTTGTGGCCTTGGGCAAGTCACTTACTCTCCATTGTCTCAGAAGAAAGGCCTGTACTTCCGGGCACACTGCCAAGAAAACCCAGGAGCTGCTGGGTCGCCAGGTGTCAGCATTGACTTGAAGGCACACATTGCATTTTGCAACTACTATGGAAATTAGCGCATGGTAACTGTCATGCCAGCGTGATGACAGTTACTATGAAACCATGCTGACAGTTACCACACACTAAGGGCAGGTTTACTAAAGGTTAATGCACATTAAGTGCTGCAGTGGTGCATAGAAATGAATGGGCAGCAGCAGCACTTAATTAATGTACATTAACCTTTAGTAAACATGCTCCTAAAATGCACGTTAACTACACTTTAGTAAAAGGGCTCCTAAGTGCATCAGTCCTCTGAATTAATGTGTGTAAAGTTGATTTATGCATGTTAAAACATGTTGATGCATGTTAAAATTTACACACATTAACTTTCAAATAAAACTGAAAAATATCCCAGATCAGTTAAAAAATAAAAAAACAATCAAAAAATGAACCAATAATATTTCAGTGTACATCTCTAATATTATCATATTGTCTTACTTTGGTTTGTAAGGAGACAGTTATGCATTGTCCTTTACATAGTGGCCATAATGTAATCATAAAAACATGGAAACATGACAACAGATAAAAAAAACCATATAGACTATCTAGTCTGCTCTTCCATATCAACTACTATAATCCCCCTTTTTTCTTTTAGAGATCTTCTGTGTTTGTGCCATGCTTTCTTGAATTCAGATAATGTCCTCATCTCTATTACCTTCACCGGGAGACTGTTCCATGCATTTACCACTCTTTCCATAAAGAAATATTTCTGCATATTACTCCTGAGTCTATCCCCTTTCACGCTCATCCTATGACCCCTCATTGCAGAGCTTGCTTTCAATCTAGAGGCTCTCCTTTTGTGCCCTTATGCCATGGAGGTATTTAAACATCTCTATCATATGTCATCTATCCCGCCTTTCCTCTGACATACAGATCTTTAAGCCTGTCCCCATATGCTTTATAATGAAGACTACTAACTATTTTAGTAGCCACCATCTGCACAGACTCCATCCTGTTTATATCCTTTTGAAGGTGCAGTCTCCAGAATTGCACACACAATACTCCAAATAAGGTCGCACCAGAGACTTATATGGAGGCACTATCACCTCCTTTTTTCTGCTGGCCATTCCTCTTCCTGTGCAACCAAGCATCCTTCTGGCTTTCGCCGTTGTCTTTTCTACCTGTTTAGCTACTTTAAGATAATCAGAAACAATCACGCCCAGGTCCCACTCTTCTTTTGTGGACAGAAGTACCTTGCCCCTGCTGTGTACCGCTTCCTTGGATTTTTGTAGTCCAAGTGCATGACCCTGCATTTTTTTAGCATTAAATATCAGCTGCCAAATTATTGACCATTCTTCAAGCTTAGTGAGATCCCTCCTCAATCAAATTCAATATCTTCTTAAAATAAAATATTTTTAAAAAATTAAGAAGAAAAATGTTTATTTTGAAAATGGAGGGAAAAATGAGTAAACTAATTATGAAAGAAATGAATAGGAACAGCCAACAGAGTACAAGGCTTGTAAATAGCATGAAGAGGAATTTTAGAAAGGGTGTTAAAGTGCAATCTGGGACGACTAAGCCAGAACATGTGAAAAAAAGCAGGCATGTCCAGGTGCAGGCTTGATTTCACAAATGTGGTAGTGCCTAATATAGACATCTGCAGGAGCATCTACATAGATGTTGCCAGAATAGTATTTCAGGATCTGGATGTCTAGGACTAGTCTAATGGTGAGAGTAGTGGGCTAGGCATGAAGCAGCCAGGGTTCAAAGCCCACTGCTGCTATCACTGAGATCGTGCTTAGTACTATGGAGTACTTTCTCCTCTGGTTGTTTTTCAGCCAAAAAAGCACTTTTCAGATGCCTGGTGCAGGTCTAAACTCAGACATGCTACTGGACAGGAGATCAGATGGGGACGTCCACGCTCCTAAGACATGATGTTGGATATCCAGGATGTTTCTGAGATCAGATGGGGATGTCCACGCTCCTAAGACGTGATGTTGGATATCCAGGATGTTTCTGAGATCAGGCGGGGATGTCCAGGTTTCTGGGAATGCCTCCACCATGCCCTCATTTAGACTTGGACATGGCTCTGTCGACATCTCTGTACTTTGGATGTCTCTATGCCCATTTCTGGATATCCAAAGCACAAATAAGGCTTCCAAAAGAACCCCATAAGGCCCGATTCCCATCGGGGCATATCTGGCGCATCCATATGTCCAAAAATCTGGGCAGGCCGGATTGGCACCCGATTCTGAACCCACAGGTACTAGATGCACCCGTGGGATCAGAATCGGGTGCAATGGTCCTCAACGGGCAGGACATACCCCAATTTTGTGCCACTGTACGTATACCGCCCACCCTGTCCAATCCAGCAGGAGCACCTGCATAGAACCCCGGTGCTTTGTCGTCCGCTGCCATGGCATAGGGACACCATACAGGTGCCCCGATTCCCCACTGGGTCACATACCTTCCTTTCCCCACCACCCGACTCCGGAGGGGCCTGCCACAGCCCAAATCGGACAGCAGGGCACCTCCTTCCATGTCCCAAGTCCTCGGGGGTGGGGGGTGTCCACCGGCGCAGTTCCCTGTCTCTGGGGGGAGATTTATTCCACCTCTGAGATGGAATAAGTTCCCCATGCATTCCTGCAGCCCCGGACATACAGGGCCACGACCAGAATCGGCCTTATACATCTGGTGCCATGGTCCCTCCTCTGCCCTGCCCACGCTCCACATCTGGCCTGCCCCCTCCCGCCCCCATTCAGAGTTCCCCGAACAATGCTGGTGTACGTGTGGGGAGCCTGGCTTTCTGAATTCGATCCCTGCAAATAGAGGGGGGTGGGACGACATCCATCCTCACTATTCGCAGGTCGGAATGACCCCATAGTGTCTAATCTAAAATATGTAGAGTAGAACAAAATACTCAAATGTCAGTGTGCGTCCAAACACCATCACAGAAATTCAACATTCACACAACTTTAGGGTCCCTTTTACTAAATAGAAATAAAAGGACTATGTGCACTTAACACATTAAAAGCTTAAATAAAAGGGCCCCTTTATATTGATGCACACTATAATTCAAGGACCCAGAATTTCAGTACAGTGAAAATCACTTAGTATTGTTGTAAATTTCAAAAACATTTACAGGTATAAAGTACACAAATATTCCCAAATACAAAACTTTTCATCATTGAGTCCCACAGGCTCTGCAATTTTTTAAACATTTTTTTAAAATTCTTTTCACATGAAAATATCTATTTTCAAACCTTCAAATATTTATCATTCATAATATTTTCCTGAAAATACATCCTGAGTGGAGGATGATGGACTTTCAGGATGTATTATAAATACTAAATGTTTGAAGCTTTAGAAACAGCTATATTTATGACAAATATGTACCTTATACCTGAGTGTATTTTATAGTCTCCAACACTACTTTTCAGAAACTTACAGTATTAAAAGTCCCTTTTACTAAAGCCTATTAAGACGTTAGCACATGTTTCTGCCCATGGGGCAGGGAATAGCTGGGGGAAGTGGTGGATTGTGGGCGTAGATGGCACATTGGAGTTAGCAAGAGAGAACTGCATGGCTGCACATGACGATACCTCTAGGATGGCGTTAGATGAACCTGTGTTAATTGCGCAGCACTTTAGAATAAGTGTCTGGATGATAACTGCTGGTTCCACAGTTACTGCGGAGGCTTTGCACTTGCCGCATGTTAGTTTTAGTGCTAAATGCGTGTTAGGTTCAAAACAATAACAGGCTTTAGTAAAAAGGCCCCTATATAATTTTTTGCTGTATTTAAATTCTGTGTCTTTGAATTACTGGGGGTGATTTTATAACAGGCACCAAGATTTGGAAATAAAAATGCCATCTATTTTAAGCCTATTTTATAAAGACATATAGGGGGTCTATGGGCCTGATTCCGAGATGCGGGTTGTGGGGCTGCACGTCCTGGCCCTATTCCCCCTCTGGCTCTCCTCACACGTCTTGAGCAGCAGAATGGGGAGAGCCGACAGAAGGCGGGAGGGGACAGGACTGTGGCGAAGCAGGGGCAGGCCAGCCCAGCAGGATGTACAGGGCCAATTCAGGTCATGGCCCTGTACATCCTGCAGGGTCAAAGGGGACATGCTGCTTATTCCACCTCGAAGTGGAATAAGCAGCACTGATCCAGTGAGGGTCCCTGCCACCCGATTCAGGCTCTAGCTGGCCAGCCGTGGGTTGGGCAGCGGGGAAAAGGGGGACCGAGCTGTAGTAGCCAAGGGAGCCTTTGAGGAAGATGTCCACACAGGCAGGAGGGGCACGCTGAGCCGTCCTCGGGCCCCAATTCCGTGTACCATGGGCAGGGCCGGCCCGTCCATTGAGCAAGAATGTTTTTTGCACAGGGCCCCGTGTTTCAGGGGGCCCCGTGCAAAAAACATTCTTCATCATCGCAAGTTTAAAAAAAACAACAAAAAACAGCTCCTTCTGCCGCGGCAGCATCAAGAGTGCCGCCGCGGGGCCCCCCTGCCCGGCAGAGTCTCCCTGCATCGTAGGCTAGCGTTGAATCCCCGAACGCGGGCTTCTTTCAGAGCCGCGAGAGTTTCCTTTCTCGCGGCTCTGTTAATCCCGCCGGGGATTTCCCATCAGCCCCGGCGGGATTAACAGAGCCGCGAGAAAGGAAACTCTCGCGGCTCTGAAAGAAGCCCGCGTTCGGGGATTCAACGCTAGCCTACGATGCAGGGAGGCTCTGCCGGGCAGGGGGGGGGGGGGCCCTGCGGCGGCACTCTTGATGCTGCCGTGGCAGAAGCAGCTGTTTTTTTTTTATTTTTTAATTTAGGATGAGAGGGGGGAAGGGGGTTTAGGACTGGTAAGGCTAAGACTGGAAGTGGGCTGATAGGGGAGGGTTAGGACTAGTAATGGGCCATGGGGGGTGCTAAGACTGGAAGTGGGCTGATGGGGGGGGGGGTTAGGACTGGTAATGGGCTATGGGGGGGCTGACTGGAAATGGGCTGATGGGGGGGTTAAGACTGGTAATTGGCTATGGGGGGGGCTAAGACTGGAAATGGGCTGATGGGGAGGTTTAGGACTGGTAATAGGTTATGGGGGGGGGCTAAGACAGGAAGTGGGCTGATGGGGGAGGGTTAGGAATAAAAATAGTACATGGGGGGGGTGCTAAGACTGGAATTGGGCTGATGGGGGGTTAGGAGTGGTAATGGGCTATGGGGGGGCTAAGACTGGAAATGGGCTGATGGGGGGTTAGGACTGGTAATGGGCTGGGGGGGGGCTAAGACTGTTAATGGGCTGGGGGGGTTGCTAGGACTGGAAATGGGCTGAGTGGAAGGAGGGCTTGAACTGCAAATAGCTGATGGGGACGGGGGCTTGGAATGGAAATGGGTTGTGAGGGGGAGGGAGCTAGGACTGGAAATGGGTGAGTGGGGGGGCTAGGACAGGAAATGGGCTGATGGAGGTGCTAGAATAGGACTGGAAATTTGGCTGTTGGGGGGTGCTAAGATTGGAAATGGGCTGTGGTGGGGGTTTGGATTGAAATGGACTCATGAAGGGGCTAGAACTGGAAGTAGGCTTATGGGGGGCTTGGATTGGAAATGGGCTGAGTGGAGGGGAGCTAGGATTTGACATGGGCTGATGGGCTCATGGGGGGCTGGGATTGGAAATGAGCTGATAGAGGGACTTGGATGGGACTGGAAATAGCTGGGGGAACTAGGACTGGAAATAGGCTGATGGTGGGTCTAGGATAGGACTGGAAATGGGCTTATGGGGGGCTAGGACTGGAAATGGGCTGATGCGGGGACTAGAAGGGAGCGGATGCTGGGTGGTACTGGAACTAGAATGGAGCTGATGTTGGGGGAGGATTAGAATGGGATGGAGCTGGGAGAGTGAAATGGAGAGGGAAAAAATATTTTGTGTGGGAGGGAAGACAAATCTACAATTAGCCGGATATTGGGAGAGTAAGTGGGGATTGAGAATGGAGGGGTAAAATTTGAGTAGATGAAATAGGAATGAGGAAAGAGCAAAAGGAGAAGGATTAGTATGTTAAAGCAGATGTAGAGAGAGAATGGAAAAAAACTAGAAGAGAGAAGAAAGGACAAATGGACAGCAGACGATGGAGAGTTAGCGGAAGACACAAAGAAACCAGAAGAAAGTGACTGGAGCAATTGCAGCTGAAAAAAAATGCACAAAAGGTAGAAAAATATCTCTTTATTTTGAATTTATTAATTGGAATATGTCAGCTTTGGGAAATGTGCATCATTAACGTCTGCGCTTTGTTTAGTACAAGAGCAAATTAATGTATAGTTTTATTTCTACAGTGTTGTACATTCCAAGTTTGGCTTTTGGGATTCCCAGTTTAATTATTGTCTTCCTGTTTCTAAATTGTGATTCCTTGTTTGGTGATGGTCTATGTTCGGCATGTGTAACTGAGCTGAGGTATTCTGTTTATGTAATTCCTATTTGACATTGCCACTTGTTCTCTTTCCCCAGTAGGTCATGTATTGTTGTTCTCTGAAATGTATTGGTTTAATATCTGCAGCGTTTCCTTTTGATAGTTAGGGTATGGTGCTTTATGAATCCTGGTAGTGCTGTTAGGATACGGCGGGTTTGCTATGGGTTCTAAATGGGCAGTGTTTGTAGTAGTTCCTAATGTGTCTGGCGGTTGGCACTGGATTATAGTAATGTAGAAATCTTTTAGTCTTTCTTTATTCATACACTCATTAAGAGGCATGTTTACTAAAAGTTAGTGTATGGTAACATTATGCAAATATTTATGCAAATGAGGCCCCTTATGCAAATGAGGCCCCGCACCGAGTCTCCGCACATGGCCCCGCACCCCCCTTGGGCCGCCCCTGACCATGGGAACATTTTGTTCCCACGGTCCAGAATCAGGTCCTAACAGGCCCGTCCTGCGTGAGGACGTCTTGTCGTGCCTCTTTCAGAATTGGGCTCCACGTGTCTTTATAAAATATTAGGATAAATCCTGTAGAAATCGTGCCTAGATTGAAGGTATATGGACATTGTCTGCTTGAGAACAGATATAAATGTTAGCATGTAAAGTACATGGGGACATGCATATTTTATAAAATGTGTGTAAATATTGTGACTCCTTTCATGCACCACACAGATTCTGCCCCAGTATACACCTGCTGTACAAGTATATGTCTGTTTGTATCACGCAAACATATAGTGCAACTTAATATGATAAGTCAATTTACCGATGTAAAATGATATTTTACATGGAAAAATTGTTTATAAATGTAACCCTCCTTCTGTGTAATCCTTATGACTGTTTCTAGCACCTTAGTAGGCAAGGGAACACACCAATCTAATGAGCTTTTTTTTTCTTCTTTCTTTAGTCTGGAGCTGATGGATTTTTAGTATGTCACCAGGTGCCCCCAGTGGCCAGTGGCTATAAGGGCATTTGGCGTATTTATTATTTTTAAGGAGCAATGTGACTTTATGGGCCTAGTGCATTTTGGTCCTTATAGTTCTAGCTCCTTGAGAGCACAAATGATCCAAGCCAAGAGTGTAGGGTAACAAGGCTTTATTTCCCCTGTAATGCAATGATTCACTAAGACGAGTAGAAAATAAAGACAGTCCTTTCTTTATCAAAAGGGGTTCCACCAATATTCAAGCAGATAACTGTTATAGGCTTCACAGTTGAATGCAAGTCCTAGCTGAGGCTTCTTTTAGTTCAAAGCAATTTAAACAATTCAGCAAACAAACAGTTATAAGGTTCACCATCTGTTGCACAGTTCTTTCCTATCTACAATTCCAGCAAGGATTCAATACTATTTGCAGAACAGAAATTACAGTCCATGGATTCCTCCTGAGGCATGGGAATAATATTCTCACATTCAATTTCCATAGACTCTGTGTCACTGGCTTCTTCCTTTGAATAGTAGTTTTCACTCCCTGTTACAAACTTACAGGGTCTATCTTGCTTCCAGTAAAACTTTCCTGTTAAGCTGTGAGGGATTGTCTTAAAAAAGCTCTGCTTTGCTTCCCCTCCCCTTATAGGGAATAGCTGCTTTAACAGGGTTTCTATTAGCAAGGCTTTCCTTTAGAATAAAAGATTCAGCATACCTTGGCTTCCTGGAATTGCCACACCTAGAGCTCTCCTTCTGACGTACTTCTCTTGGGAGATAGGCTTTTCTGTGCAGTGCTTTGCTTTAATGGGGTTCAGGAAAACCTGGTAAGGATTCCCAATCACTGTGGTTCTCTGAAAAGGTATCTTTATAATAGGAACCTCTCTTCCTTGTTCCTTGTAATCCAGATCCAACAAAGTTACTTGGGCTGGGAGAGTCACTCCTACCAGACAAACTGTTTCTTCTGGCAGCTTTTCTCTGGACTCCGTCCCTCTGTGTTCTGCCCCTCTGGACTCTATCCATCTGAGTAAACTTCCTCTGGATTCTGTCCCTCTGGGCTGGCTCTGTGTGGAATCTCTCCTGTTCCACGTTCTTCTTGGCCTGCACGTCCTGCAGGTTCTCCACCTTCCTTCTCACTTCCTCTTCGTTCCCCTCTTTCTCCTTTGCTGCTTTCTGTTCCTCCTTATAAAGGGAGTTTTGGTTTGAACGTCCCGGGCTTGGCCTCAGGTGCAACTGATTGCCACTTATACAATTAGTGTCTGAGCACGTTGCTTCAGTCTCTGTGAGATTACTCTTGCCCCCTCTGGCTGTGCTACGATGCAACTGCACTCTCTGCACATTCTCGGCTCTATGCAAAACAGGTTTTTTTTCTAAGGCTGTATCTTCCATGGCTCCAGCCTCATGACAAGTATCAAGGTTATTTTAGTAGGGATTGCATAAGCCAGGAGGCCCTTGGCACTTGGCATTCTCACACCATTCCCTTCACAAATAACTGAGTCCAGGCCAGAAATTGTGTTGTGAGCCAAGGATTTACTTTTACTTTAGGATCACAGAGAAAACAACAATTGGCAGAATCATCAAACAATAACTATAATAAAAGCAGTTAGCTCCTCCTCACTCAGAAATGTTTACAAGCAGATGATTCCTTTCTGAATCTGTATATAAGGCAAACACAGATCCCCAATACTGTGCTGGATGTCACACTTGGATCTGGTGTCGCTGGTGTGAGATGGTTGCTTGGGTTTCTACTCTTCCTGAAAGCTGGTCCCAGAACTGCTCTGCAAGACTGCTGGCTCTGATGATCTGCAAATCTTTCATATGCTGAGCTACTGTCCTTTTGAGTCAGTGGGGTACTGGCAGGATTTGCAGACACCAACCCTTTGCTGTATTCTCCTAGCCTGCTGTTCAAAGCCTATTGCACCCTCTTGATAATATGATGTGGCTAGGTGCAAAATACTTCTCTCCACCTTTCTGGTGTGATGGCTGTATGTCAAAGACAGCTGACCATAAGGGCAGAGAGCTCCTGTATCTCCATTGGACAAAGGCTGACTGTCAAAGACAGAGTTCCGTCTTTGGGAGTGGTTTATATTTGGAAAAGGATTTTCCATTTCTGAAGAATCTCCTCCCAGCATGAAATGACTGGCAGCAAGAACCTTCCCTGTTCAGGAAAAAGTCAGACTTTTCTCTATAATTACTTGCAATATTTACTAGGGACACTGAATAGTGTGACTGCTCTTAATGCAACACCAAAAGCAGTCTGTACAAAAAAATTACCCTCAGAATGTGCATAAACTTGAAGTTAAGATATTGTGTGGTGCTGTATTTCTGTGATGATCTATTTAAAAGAACCATAATAGAGGTTCTGAATAAATGTAGACACATGGACTTGATTTACTAAGGCTTGTCTTGTATTCTCTATCTATAGAGAAAAACCCTTAAGGGTCTGTTTATTAAGCCCTGCACTGGTAACGTGTGTGTGGGCCATGCTACCAGTACACAGTTCCTTGCTAACTGCAGGGGGGTGTGAATCTGTACCCCTACAGTTATCAGTGAAACTGCCATGAGTGCAGCTAACACCATTCACTGAGGCGTCATCAGCTGTACCCATGCTACCGGCATCTAGAATACGTAGCACAAGCCATTAACACCTATGCCAGCAATACCCCTCTCCCACTCTGTCGCTGCCTCAATGCATGCTACCGAGGGAGCACATGGGTTTTAGAGTGTGACCCCAAGCTACTTTTTAGCACACTGCCAAAACTACACATTAAGCCCACACTACAAACATGCTCCTTAGTAAATCATGACCATAGTGGATCAAAACTAAGCCAGTGTATTGTTTAATAGCAGAATAAAGGAAGTTATTGGAGACAAAGTCATCAATAACAGGTTGAAATAATTTCCAAAGAAGGAAATTAGAAAGACTTGTAAACTTTGCAAAACGAAATGCAAAATTATCCAGTACTAAAGTTTCCTGGGTCCCCCTAGCAGTGAGTAGCTGTTACATGGGCCTGGAACTCTATAAATTGTGTGGGGTGCCTGGATTATTTGTTTTAATCTGCTACATAATTCATTGACTGCCATTTGGAGTTTGTTGTGTGTTGGCCATTGAACCCTCCTCTAAAAATATGGCATGCACAGGCGAACGACAGCATAGGAGAATGTTTCTTTGTATACACCTCTTTATAGACTTTGTTGGGCTCTATGGGGCTTTAGCTGCTTGTTTGGGGTAGAAATATTAATCTTGTCACTTTTGATTCTGGGTAGTGCTCTGTTGTTTAATTTGTAGATGAATGGTGATCTATTATAGGATCAGCTATTTCTGTAATTTGGGACAGGTATCATACAAAGTCAGGTGGCTAAAGAGGTAATTTAGTATTCCACTGTATGAGAGCATGCCCTTGTGTGCCATTCGTTTTTAAGATTAGGATAATATCTGGCCATGACAGATATAGATCAAGCATGGCCATTCCTGTGAAAAATGTAGAGAGGCCCTACATATTTGACTGCCATTCCACGATCTTCCAGGAATGCTTCAGTGGGTCCTCAAGCACCTATACCAATCCTTTGTTACCATTTTAGTGCATGCTTTTTTTGCAACAAAGTAATAATAATACAGAACCTGATTAATAATGCCCTGCTAGGCATAGCTTTCATCACTGAGTCTTGGTTAAGAAGCTTTAGTTGGGTGCCCTCTTTCCTCCATATTATAAATCAATGCAGAGGTCATATGTAGACAGATTGGCAGGGGGTATGGTAATGCTGTTTGTGGAATATTTAAACAATTTTATAGTTAACTTTAACTCAATCTCAGGTTTGAAATTTTTGTCAGTTGGGTTTAGCAATTCTGTTTTGACAGATGAGGTTGGTATAATATTGGTTTATCACTCCCAAAGGTACTCAAGACAGAGATCTGACTGTGCAGTATTACGTTATTTTTTTCTCAGAATATAGGAAGACTAGGGGACATGCAATGAAGCTACAGGGTAAACTATTTAAGACTAATAAAAGAAAATATTTTTTCACTCAACGTGTAATCAAACTCTGGAATTTGTTACCGGAGGATGTAGTAAAGGCTGTTAGTGTAGCTGGGTTTAAAAAAGGTTTGGACAAGTTCCTGGAGGAAAGGTCCATAAACCATTATTAAGAAGGGACCCAGGATATCCATGCTTGACCTAGTACAAGCATTGCAGAACCTGTGTCTTTTGGGGAAACTGCTAGGTACGTATGACCTAGATTGGCCACTGTTGGAAATAGGATACTGGGCTTGATGGACCTTGGTCTGACCCAGTATGGCATATCTTATGTTCTTATGTTCTCATGCCTTTCAGTAGTAGTTCAAAGCGAGTTATTCCAGGTACTGTAGGTATTTCCCTGCCTCCAGTGGGCTTACAATCTAAGTCTGTACCTGAAGTAATGGAGGGTTAAGTGACCTCCCCATGGCACAAGGCTCATCGGTAGGATTTGAGTCTCGGCTTCCCTGGTTTCTAGCCTGCTATTTTAAACATTAGGTTTGTCCTCTACTCCAGTTTTGATTTTAACCACTTTTATCAAAGTAGGTATCAGTTTGACCTTCTTTCAGTGCTGTGAATCAGTATATGACCACCACTGCTTTCTAGTGTTTATGTTCTATGTTCTTATGTTATATAATCCTGTAGCTAAACAGTGCACATCTAAAATTCTGAGGAGGGATAAGACAGATGAAGAAACATTTTCACTGATGTTAAACGAGGGCTTGTATCTGCTCTCTAAATTCGCTGTTAGTAAGATGGTGATTATTGAGATGGACATACTATTGAATCTTTGGATATATTGCCCCTTGTAAGTTCATGTACATCTCAAAGAGAACAATAGACCCTTGGCATAGATTGGCCAGATTGTTGGCATAGATTGGCTAGGCAATTGTTGGAATCTGAAGATCATTTGAATAGAAGGCTTTGGAGAACCAAGGTCCAGGGTTACTAAAGGGCTATACCTGAGGCTATTTTTCAAAACTTATTTTAGGGATGAGTAGTACCTCAAGGGTATTATGTCAGGTGGTAAATTACTTAAGGCTCTTGGTATCAGGATGGATCAGGTGGGCAGTGCTTCAGATACTAATTCTTTTGGCTCAATATTTAAACACCAAGGTCAGTGTTTTTAAAATTCTGGCCAAAGCATTTAAATTATTTATGTACATTCAGCATCGCTATCCACAGCAGCAGTGGGGCTGAATACACCTAAAAATATGTGCACCGTTGCTATACAGACAGCAACAATATTCAGTTCACTATGGGGTAGATTCTGCGCTGCGGTTAGCGAGGCTGAAGTCCGGTTTGGATGTATATCCCCGCTAAACACTTGGAAATGATTATTGGTTCAGAGCTCCCCACACATACAGTGGAGATGTGCAGGGAGCTCTTGACAGGGGCGGGCTGGAGGCGTGACACTGATCCTAGATGTACAGGGCCAATTCCAGTCACAGCCCTGTTTGTCCGGGGCTGCCGACTTAGACGGGAGGACTTATTCCACCTCAGAGGTAGGAGGATCACCACCCACGGGCTGCCGAAGCCAGGGGAGGTGCAGCAGGGGTTCCAATCGGCCCGATCGGGGGCCGGGTGGTGGAGAAATGTGCACTTGAGAAGACAACCAGCAATCAGGACACCTGCATGGAGTGCTGGTGCCTTGGCAATGGGACACCGCGGTACTAGGCTCCGTGCAGGAGCCTCGGGGATGTGTACAGGGAGCAGGCTGGAGGTACAGCGGGCCTGAATCAGGGCATGTCCTACCAATCCAGGCCTGTTACACCTGCTTCTGCTCCCGCGGGAGCGTCTAGTTCCCGCGGGTGCAGAATTGGGTGTACAACCGACCCAACCAGATTTTGGATGTCCGGACGTGCCTCGATGGGAATTGGCCTCCACCTGTATAGCTAGCCTATTCAGATATATTTAGGCTAGCAAAAAGGCTGTCTTAAATTTATCAGGATAGCTTTATGGCTAGTTAAATAATTAAGAGCTATCTGTTCTTCTTTTTATGGTTTATTTGGTATGTTGGTTGATAAGCTATCTATATTAATATCAGCTGATTTCTGTATTAGTCAATGCCAATGTGAACTCCTGAGCTCTTATTGGTTGTAGTTATGTGACTGTTGTGTCTTTTCCTTTTCAGCATCATCCAGTGGAACGTGTTAGGAGCTGGCGAAGCCATGGCATTCCTGGAGGTTTGATTTGAATTTGAATCTTGCTATAAGGACTATCAGAGCGATGAAGTTAAAAGCCATTCTGGCTCAATGGCCTGATGATCTCTTTGTGGCCAGACTTGCCTGAGAAACAGTTGGCTTATTTATTCGAGGTCCTATATATAATGTAAGATTTGGTCAAATTGTTGGGATTTTATATAATTTTCTAAGGGCTATTTGATTTTTTTTGGTTAGTTATTTGACTCAGCTCTCCTTTTTTCATAGACAGCAGTATATGGTGGAGTTCGAAACTGTGACAGAAACTCACATAAAGGCGCATTTTAGAAATGCCATACAGGTGCAATCTGGGCTGTCCAAGTCAAAATGTCCAAAATTCAGTGGGAAGGGCAGCAGTTAAGGTAGGCTTGTGTAAGTGTTTTGTAAAATTGGCATGTCTCCACCTGAACAGATAAAAGGCTCCATCAGATGGAAAAGAGTTGGGATGTGCATGTAAATTTCAAGGTGATTTTAGAAACATGCACGTATGCGATATGAATAGCTGCAGCCCTGGAAAAACACACGTGACCGTGATGGTTTTCTAGAATGGTCGCATGTATCTCTCGTTGCACATACATCCTGGCCTGCCATTTTACTAATGGAGATGTATAGTGGTGAAGCAGCTAGGAAGAAGGCCCCTCTATTTACTGGCATGATTTTTTGAAGGAGTGCAATTATTGGTGGAGTGGAAGGCATTCTCCTCTTCCCTCTGTATCTGTAAGTTGCCAAAACGAGTACTTTTAAGATAGCTGTTTGTTCCTAGGAGAAGGTATAGACATGGATCTGTCCACTGGCAGGTTTAGATGTGCACACTATTCTCAAATTGAGCGTACATGTGTATCTTTTTTGGTATGCCCCAGATATGCATCCACCATGCCCCCATGTGACATGGAAGTGATTGTGCCGGACATGTGTATGTTTGGGGCAATCAAAAATGGCTGTTGGGATGTGGATGTGATTGGGGCATTTGAATGGCCATTTTCAGAGGTCCAAATCTCAAAAATCACATCAAGAACAACGCTGACATCACATCATTTAGGAAACAGCTGAAGACAGTCCTATTCCGTGAACATCTTTCTACCACCATGACCTAATACCTAACTTCAACAGGAGTAAATTATGTCTATGTCTATGTCTACCCAAATCATTAATTGTTGACCTTGGTGATGGCCCCACCCAAAAATTACCCCGTCCTATGTTACGTGTTCCACCGCTTTGACCCGGTGAAAAGCGGGATATAAATGCAGTTAAATAAATAAATAAAATAAATAAAAAGGGCTTCTAAAATGACCCCCTGGATGCATAAAGAATTAAAAAGGTGGCTAATATGCAATGAATGGGTTGTTTCTGTCTAGACTCAGGGACCAGAGCAAAACGTATTTCCATCGTAGCTTCTGCCAGATTCTTATGAATTTGAATTCTGCTGGACACTTTGCTGTTGATTTGTGATAAGCACACAAGGAGGAGGAGGATCTACAAGAGCATTATCAGATATGCTTCAACAATTTGTGAAAATCACAAATTAACATGACAGCTTCATGTATACATATACTACAATACCAATCACCCTAACTATTTTTAAATATAGCATCATATCCGAACGAGGTAATTCACAGTACATAATAATTCCAGAAATCAGTATTTGTGAGTTACTTGGCCCATCCCAAGTGCAGTTAAGAAATAAACCATATGCTATTACAGATGTTTGAAGGAGAAAAATGCTGTATTTTCTCCTTGCAAGGACCGGGAAGTGACAGGCATTGAGATTTAAATGACAGTGTGTGACATTAGGTTCCACAATTAAAAGTCATTATGGGCTCCACAGTAACAAATTATTATTACATGCCTCTCGTCTGGGAAAACATTAACAAGCTAATAGTTAGGCAGGCAACTTGATCCATGGCAAAAAAGGATAGCTAATTTAATCCCCATGATTCTTAACTAAGTTGGGGTAAGGACAGGAAATCATTGTCTGGCAGGGTTCAATGAGGGGATGGGACCATGTGAGACTGTGAGGACAGATTTTTCAAGGAATGCTAGTTATGTAAAGTGGAAAAGAGATTATAGCAGCAACAACTTAGTGCCCAAGAGATCAGGGTTCAATTCTCACTGGCATTCCTTGTGACCTCGGGTAAGTCACTTTATCCTCCACTGCCTCGGAAGAAAAGGCCTGTCAATCTACTTCCAGTTATACCTTGCCAAGAAAGCAAGGTTACTTACCTGTAACAGGAGTTCTTCATGGACAGCAGGATAAGTCACACAAAAAGCAGCAAAAAACCACGTGTAACAAAGAATAAGCAAGATAAGTTAGCCACACCTGGTGACATCATTCGATGGCGCCGAGGACACAGAAGTAGATCTCCAGAGCTCAGAAAGGTAAACTTTCTGAGTATATGCAGGTATATCACACCACCCTGCGCACCCACCTGAAATTTGTCCCCAAGGTGGCCTCACCATTCCATTCCAGAGCAGTGCCTATGGAGTCTAGCGGGAGGGCCGAGGGAGTCTGATGCCCTCATCCGAGGGGAAGCGGGTGGGAATGTGTGGCTGACTTATCCTGTTGTCCACGGAGAACTCCCATTACAGGTAAGTAACCTCGCTTTCTCCTAGGACAAGCAGGATGAGTCAGCCACACCTGGTGACTCCCTAGCAACGCTGGATTACACAGATGCTGCAGTGGATGAGGCAGTCAGAGACATGGATACTTCAAACACTTTTGAGTATTTTATTGTACATGCCACAAGAACTTACATAAATGCAACTTATGTATGTAATGGCCCCTGGCACAGCAAGACTTCTGGTTAGCACTCATAAATAACCTACATGTGTCTCTTATGTATATAGTTACCCTGTTACTTCCAAGTTAATATCCCTGTTTAATGTAAGCAAAAGATTTTGTTCTATTGCAAATGTTGTTACAATGTAAACCGCGCTGATTCTAAATAGCGCGGTATATAAGAATTTGTAATAAATAAATAAATAAAAATAATAAATAAATATATGTAACTTATGTGTGTAATGGCCCCTGGCGCAACAGGGGTTCTGGGTAGCACTCAAGTAACGGAACGGAACGAACATTCACCAATCAGAAGTTGAACAATGTGGACATACTGATGCTGCACCGACTTGTGGCGGTGCCTACGTGTCGCGGGGGGGCAGTGCTGCTGAACTTAGGACTGCCCTGCCAAAGGCACTATCTGCCTCTATGGCTTGGTCGAGGCAGTAGTGCCTTTGGAATGTGAAGGAGGAGGACCAAGTGGTGGTCCTGCAGATGTCCTGTACGGGGACCGAGCGTAGGTTGACCAGTGTTGCCGCAGTGGCCCTGAGCTGGTGCGTGCGTACTCGCCCCGCCAGCTGTACCCTGTTCAGTCATAGCAGAAGGCGATGCAGGCCAATATCCAGAGCGACAGAGTCCTCTTGGTGATGGGGCGCTCCAGCCTGTTAGGGTCATATGAGACGAACAGCTGGACCACTTGATGGTGCTGCTCCGTTCTGCTGATGTAGACCTGCAGGGCTTGCATGCAGTCCAGAGAGTGGAGGCGCTCCTCCTCGGGCGAGGTATGCGGTCCTGGATGAAAAGTCAGCAGTGTGACTGCTTAGTTGACATGAAATGGTGAGGCCACCTTGGGGACAAATTTCGGGTGGGTGCGCAGGGTGGCATGATCCTGGTGAATGACCGTGTAGGGGGAATGCACTACCAGGGCCTGCAGCTCGCTGACCCGGCGAGCCGAGGTGATGGCGATGAGAAACAGCGCCTTCCAGGTGATGTACTTTAGTGTGGCTGAGGGCATTGGCTCGAAGGGGGGCAGCGTGAGCTGATATAGCATAATGCTGAGGTCCCAGGGGGGTACCGGTTGCCTGACAGCAGGCCTGAGATTAGCCAAGCACCACATGAATTGGGAGGCCAGTGGGTGCGTGGCAATTGAGGAGCCGTCGGGCGGTCATGGTAGGCCGTGACGGCGGATAGGTGGCAGCGGATAGACATCGTTTTGAGCCCAGCGCTAATGAGGGTGGTGAGGTACTGGAGAATCCAAGCAATTGTGCTTGAGTGGGGCGTGATGCCCTCTGTGGCGCACCACGTGGAGAATCATTTCCATTTTAGCCTGTAAGATTTCCATGTGGAAAGCCACCATGCGGGCAGGACAATCCGCTGTACCTCGCTAGACAGCCTGTCAAAAACCAGGCCATCAGGGCCAGGGCTTGCAGGTTGGGATGTAGAGTTGCGCTGCCATCTTGCGTGATGAGGTCTGGTGTTTGCTGGAGCCAGACCGGGGGCTCCCACACTCAGGAAGGGTAACCACATCTGCCACGGCCAACACGGGGCTATGAGGATGACCCGTGCTCTGTCCTGCATGATCTTCTGTATGGTCTTGGAGATAAGAGGTGTGGGCGGAAACGCATACAGCAGTGTCTAGTTTCCCCACGGGAGGCTGAATGCATCAGGAGCCAAGCTGCACAGTGTCTGGTGCTTCAAGCAGAAGTGAGCACTCTTGGCATCCTCCTCGCACGCAAAGAGATCTATGTGCGGCTGGCCCCACTTGTGAAAGAGGTTCGCTGCTGTCTTGGGGTTGAGCGACCACTCGTGAGGGTCTAGCTGGCGGCTGAGGCGGTTCACCAGTATGTTGTCTGCTCCCAGTGGGTATGAAGCCGGAAGTAGGCAGCTCTCAGAGAGGGCGAGGGCCCAGAGTTTGAGGGCTTCTCTGCAGAGGGAGAGGGATCTGTCCCGCCCTGCTTGTTGATGTAGAACATTGTGGCCTGATTGTCTGTCTAGATCAAGATGCATCGTTCTGTGATGAGGTGGCTGAAGGCCTGCAGGACGTAGCCCTCATTTCCAAGAAGTTGACGTGTCAACATCTTTCCACGATGTTCCAGGTCCCCTGGTCCGGAAACTGAGCACATGGATCCCCCAGCCCATTTTGGAGGCATCGGTTGTGACCGTGAGGTGATGGTTCAGTGGTTGCAGCGGCCTGCCCATTGACAGGTCATCCTTGGATATCCACTGTGTCAGCAACCGCCACATCCTTTTGTCCAGAGGAATGTGGCTGGAGAGTGACTGGGAGTGTTGCCACCAATGCTTGTGGAGATGCTACTGCAGGTGTTCCATGTGGAGCTTGGCGAGGGAGAGGACATGGTTGGATGCAACCATGTGGCCCAGCAGCTGCAGGATGGTCCTTGCTGAGGCGTGGCTGCTTGCAGTGACTCTTCTGGCTAGGGTGGAGATGGTGTTGATGCGTTGCACTGGCAGGAATGCCTTGGCTAGGGTAGTTCTGCTTTCCGCACCGATGAATTCCAGATGTTGCGACGGTTGGAGATGAGATTTCGGCTGGTTGAGCAGGAAGCCGAGTGCAGATAGCAATGTGGTCAACCATGTGACTGAGTCCTCTAGCTCCTGCTGGATGGGCGCTGTGATGAGCCAGTTGCCCAGGTAGGGGAAGACACATATTCCCTTCTTGCAGAGGTGCGCGATCGCCACAGCGACACATTTTGTGAATACCCTTGGGGCTGAGGAAAGCCCAAAGGGAAGTACCTTGTACAGAAAGGGTTTTCAGAGAGCCCAGAAGCACAAGTACTTCCTGTGGGCAGGGTGAATGGGGACATGTGTATAAGCATCTTGTAGTTCCAAGGATGCCATCCAGTTGTTGGGTTGCACCAGAGGCAGGATGGAGCCAATAGATTACATCTTGAACTTCTCCTTGCAGATGAATTGTTCAGCTTGCAGAGATCTAGGATTGGTCGCACTCCTCCTGACTTCTTGGCAATTAAGAAGTAGGGGGAATAGAAGCCAAGCGATACCTTGTTTGGAGGTACGGGCTCGATGGCCCTTGCCACCAGGAGGGTGGCTATTTCGGTGGCCATAGCA
This sequence comes from Ichthyophis bannanicus, assembly GCA_033557465.1. NCBI lineage: Eukaryota > Metazoa > Chordata > Amphibia > Gymnophiona > Ichthyophiidae > Ichthyophis > Ichthyophis bannanicus. The sequence continues at coordinate 1,093,893,617 of CM066032.1, read as the reverse complement.
GTGCTCGTGTCCTGAGGTGCACTGGGACAGGATCTCTGCCCTGGGTTTATGGAGAAGTTGAGCTTGTGTCCCTTGGCAATGATGTCCAGGACCTACTTGTCCATTGTGATCTGGCTCCATGCATGGAGGAAAGCAGTGAGCCATCCCCCCACTGGGAGTGCGGGGGAACTGAGCTTGTCAAAAAGAGGGATTGCTCTTGTTGGAGGGAAGCATGCCCTGTTTGTTTTGCTTGTGGTCCTGCTGACGAGTTTTTTGTTGGTATGCGGGATGGTAGCTCGGTTGCTGCTTGAAGTGATGAGGTTGCCACTTAAAGTAAAGGTTGTTGCGCCATGATGGCGGGTAGCTGTTTCACTGTGGATACGACATCTTCGTGAATGTGAAGGAACGTTCCAGACCATCCTTCGCGAGAATCTGAAGTGTAGTACAATGGTCCTTTAGGTTATTCACAGTGTCTTTGTCTTTATCGCTGAAGAGGTTGTCTCCCACACAGGGGGCATCAGCAATGCACTGATGTGTGTCTTCCCTGAGTCCTGATGTGTGAAGCCAGGCCATGCGCCTGGCTGCTATGACAGTGGTGGCCCCTCGCACTGCTGTATCAAAAGAGTCCAAGGCAGAGCGGATGAGATGTTTCATGCACTCGGTAAAGTCTTTGAGGATCATTGAGGCCGCCTCCGTAGTTTCCTTGGGAAGTGAACTAATGGTTCCTTTTAAACTTTCCAGCAGGATATACTGGAAGAGGACTTGCTAAAGCTGATCCTGGCACTGAACATGGTGCTTTGGAAGGTCTTCTTCCTGACGTCATCGGGGAGTTTGGGGTCTCGGCCGGGAGGGGCGTTGGTGTGTGTGCACAATTTCTTAGCCCGTTTTATAGCCAATTCCACCACAATTGACTGGAATGGGAGCTGCTGCTTCTCAAATCCTGGGGTAGCTTGAACTGGTATTTGGTCTCCAGTTTATGTAACGTGACGGAGCCTGAGGAAGGAGTTCGCCAGACCTTGAAGAGGTTGTCCATGAGGTGCTGGTGAACTGGAAGGGTGATAGAGTTCTTGGGGGTTTCCAGGAATCGTAGGGTGCTTGTGGTTGTAGTCGCCGGAGTCGGAGCGTCTACTGGGGAGAGGGAGAGTTGTGTAGCCAGCTTCAGGAGAAACCTGAGGTATGAGAGATCCTCAGATGTTGTTGAAAGAGGAGGCGTAGGATCCATATTTTCGCCCGGAAAGCTGGACTGGTCCTTAGAGGCCTGTGTGGCTGCCTCCTCATCCCTCTCCTGCTCGCCCTCCGAGTTTGTTGGGGTGAGGGTAGGGGTGGTGTCTGTACCTCTCTTGGTGGCCAGGACCACAGACTGTGGCTGTGGGGTGCCCTGCTGGATGCGCAGCTGTGGCATTCTAGGAGCTGTGTCAGGAGGTCAACCACCTTGCTGATGGAGCCCTCCCTGTGCCTTCAGCTGCAATGTCTCAATGGTGAGAAGTCCAAATCTCCAGACTGCTGCCGCTTTCTGCCCCGCTGGTTATAGCGTCTCCCGCTGCTGCTGGAGGAGGAGCGATGGTGTGCCCAGAGCCTTGCATGGTCTCTGCACTCTGTGCGCTGTGAGCGGATGTGTTTTCCGGCGCTGGTACTGCGGTGTGAGGGGTTATCTGAGTCAGCGCTCTGTTGGCCTGCACCACTCTGTCTGTCCACACTGCTCCATCTGCTTGTGCTGTTCCGGTCAATGTACTGCTTGGCGCGAGGGGGTCTGTTAGGGCTTCCTCCATTGGGCGGGGAGATGTTCCTCTTGGCACAATGACGCGAATCGCCGGAGTGAGCGTATTTTGCTGTGGCATGGTGGCACTTTTCCAGCAGGGGATCCTCACTTCCAGGTAACTGGTCCAAGGAGAGAGTGATGCCATCTTTTTCAGTAGTTCTTTCTGCCAGAGAACGCATGACCGGAGGAGAAAAGCTGGAGTCAGAGAGAGCCAGCTGCGAGGTGAGGGGCAGTGGTTGGGCATTGCAGGTGCAAAGGCTTTTTCCAGCATGTCTCGGCAGGTTAGTCTGTAGGGCCCCTTGGGAAGCAGAGCTCTGAGCAGCGTGCGTGACCCTTGGCTGAGTCTGTTAGAGCTGGAGAAAGCCTCTGTGAACTCCCTGATAGTGTGGCTGCAGGATTTTCAGGCACAAGGAGACATGCAGGCGCAGTGTGGGCAGGATTCCACTCGGTGACTCACCCCCAGGCAGCAGATGCATTGGTCATGTGCATCCGTGGAGTTCATTTTCCGGTCACATTTCGGGCATTTTTTAAAACCCCAATTTGGTACTCATGATGCTTGTTCCTGTAGGTATCTTCTTAAAATGGATATGAGGAGAGCTAGAATTCCTGTCCTGTAGGCAGGGCAGAAGAAAATAGACTGGGCTAGCCAGGGGTGGGCCAGGGAGGTGGAGTTACCTGCACATACTCAGAAGGTTTACCTTTCTGAGCTCTGGAGAGCTACTTCAGTGTCCTCAGTGCCGTCAGATGACGTCACCAGGTGTGGCTGACTCATCCTGCTCATCCTAGGAGAAAACCCAGGGGTTGCTGGGTTGCCTGGAGTCAGCAATGACTTGATGGCACTTTAGGAAAAAAAAGGCAGTTATCAACTCTGGGATCAAGTCACCCATTCTGAGACCAGAAAGGAGGCTGTGATTCATATCTTCCTGGGAAGGTGGGCAAATTAAAAAAAAAAAACACTTGGTCACTGGCAGAGAATGCACAGCTGCACTTGGGTCTTCCTGCTTTAGTGCTCTCCTAGACTTTTCCAGTGCTTTCAAGGGGTCAAAGACAGATGAGCGTCATCAGCATTCACAACTATCTGTTAACACTTTTAGGGAGTGCTGCCTGTAGATGTTCAGAGGCTGCATTGTTTTGGGGTCGACAGAGTCAGAGGCAGATATTTCAATTGCCAGTCCCACACACCAGATTGAGAATCCAGCTGCCCCCATTGACTGGAAAGGGGAGAGTTGAGAACTGAGTACCCCTTCAGGCAGGGTCGGCCAACCATTAGGCAAACTAAGCAGTTGCCAGGGCCGTCCCATCTACTAGGTGAGCTAGGCAGCCGCTTAGGACAGCTGGTCTGAGTGGGCGGCGGCAGCGGCACACATGGGTGGCCACATCGCCCCTCCCCAGCTGCCACCCAAATAATGTATTTTCCCAGACTAAACTTTAAAATTCTTCCCACTCGGGCTTTTTTTTTTAATACATATATATTTCAAGAAACAATCACACCAGCTCTCAATTTGTGCCTAGCATACAAAAATCCTGATCTGCTACCAAGATCATCTAGTACTGTATATCATCACTGAGCTGACATGTCATACAGCATCAAACTCCCTCACAGCACACTTGCATACACTCTCTCACTGACTCTCACTCACATCCTGTTAGGGCATTCCCAACTATTCACTTTTAGCACTTTGTGTCGTCTGTGTTATGCCTACTTTTGTTTTTAAGAAGCCTCTGTTTCCATAGATCAGTGAACTTCCTCTGTGTCAGCATTTTGAACCTTTAGAGGGTATTTCCAGTAAAGGAATTTTTAATACCATGGGGGTCTTCTACTAATAGGCGCTAGCTGGCATCATGTGTTCTGGTGCTTGCTGAAGGTGTGCTGGGACACATGTTGCGAACTAGCGCAAGGCCATGACACTTAGCGTGGGATGATTCCTGCAACTAACTGTGCAACCTGCATTAGGGTCGTGAGTGGGCAGGTTAGGGGTGGAGAGTGGATGAGGTGGCTTCAGTGCTTTTAGTGCAGGGTTCACACCACACACGGACTGTATTAGCACAGCTTCACCTAACGCCATCTCCATAGGTGGAGTTAAGGGCACTCGAGTTAACACAGCCCATGTTAAGGGAAAGTGCTCTACTTTAACTGCCAGGGAAATGCTTTCCACAGCTCCAACGGTTAATGAAGTGGTGTTGAATCCAGTGCACCATAGTTTCAGTGCTATTGGCGTATTAGGCGTGACGCCCTACTGCCCTTCAGTAAAAGACCCCCTAAGAGTTCATTCTCACAATACAGAGAAAAAAGTCACTAAAAACATTCATACATTGAATTATACTGACAGCTTCATTAATTCTTTAGTAGCTCTCTTTCTCACAACAGTTGCAATCATTCTCATTTACTGGCATGACAGTACAGCAATTAATTGTCAAACACACATGTATATTCACCAGCAAAACCTCATCCCAGTGAATCGTGAGAGCCCGATCGGGAGAGAAGAGCAGCTGGCCCTGTAGCGCAAGGCACATTGGCAAGCCATCTGTATGGTAAGTTTGCCATGCTGCCTCCATGAGCCCGGTTGAGGAGGGTGTATCGTGGCACACAGTCACAGACAGAAAGCGAGTAACAAAACAAATGCTTTACTGAAAAACTACTCGGTGCCAAGGCAACCAACCAACAAAGGAACCAAAGCCTGACACGGACGTGTTTCGGCGTGACCTTCTTCAGGGGCAATGGTCTGCTGAAAGTAAAAACATAAATACACAATCATCAAATGCTTACATAATGAATAAATAAATTAATAAAAACATGAGAAAACAAAGTACTTAATTAAAAAATAATAATAAAATAACTAACAAAAGAACCGAGACTGTGAAAACATGTTCCATAAACAAACAATTACAACATATGTATGTAAATATGACAGACATTTAGAGCATAGATAATCATCTACTGTGAATCTGGATTTTCAGCGTAAACACAAATCACATTCTGAATCATATAAGACAAAAAAATGCCATATAGAAACATAGATACACAAAAATTAATAATACCATAGATAAAAACATACATAGTCACATATCATAAAAATGGTAAAAGTGATAAAACTTAAAAGAACAATGTGTAGCCAACATATTCAGATCTAATCACCAATGACTATATAGATGTATGGTATATACCCATGGAGTACATCCTTAAAGGAAAACTTTAAAAACTCACAAATTGTTGTGTAGTCCTGAGATCTTGCCTTTAAGCATAGAATGTGAAAAACTGTAATATATTGTAAATATATCCCTTTACTGTTATACTGTTGGTAGTATTTTTGAAACATTATCTAATTCTTACCCAGTTCAAATGTTCCTACCTCTCTTACTATCTCCTGGTATATATAAGTTACAATTAATAGTTGAATGTTCATTGTTCTAAATCTGTTCTATGTAAAATAATAGTACTCTATTATTAAAGTTTATGTTACCTGTAAACCGCCACTGATCTCTGGAAGTGGCGGTATAGAAAAGATGTATAAATAAATAAATAAAATAAATCACTAGACATAAAGAGAGGAGGAATGGTGATGAAAAAACAATGAACCATAAAAACAATAAAAGACAATATAAAAACATGAGTGCCTAAAGGAAAGACCTAAAAATATAGGTCCAAAATGGACAGATTTATACTAGTGTACAAGATCAACCTACAGCAAAACCAATGAATGATCATATAGACCTTATGAACATCATGGACACAATGAAAAAAGAACCATCCCTGGAATTCGTTACTGGAGGATATAGTAAAAGTTGTTAGTGTAACAGGGTTTAAAAAAGGTTTGGACAAGTTCCTGGAGGAAAGGTCCATAAACCATTATTAAAGAGGATCCAGGTAATCCACTGCTTGCCCCCAATACAAGAATGGAACCTGTGTGTCTTTTTGGGAAACTGCTAGGTACTTGTGATCTAGATTGGCCACTGTTGGAAACAGGATACTGGGCTTGATAGACCTTGGTCTGACCCAGTATGGCATTTCTTATGTTCTTATAACTTGGAGTAACCCATAAATCGTCCCAGAACTACCTTGAAATTGAACCTTGTGTCACATATATCATGACATTATCTAATAGGAATGAAGCTTTTCATGCAAAAATATGTTAACTGGACTCTGATGGACCAATATCCATAATACATTGTCAATGATCATATATCACACAAAATGCCAAATCATGGGGTAGGCTGTGTATCATAAACAGGAAAAAATATATTTCAAAGACATAGTTAAAATTGAAGCCAAACTGGCTTGGTTCCCTCAACCTCATCAACCGGTATATTCTGTTTATACAATATAGAAAAAAATGGTACACCTTATATTGGACAATACTTCATCAACATTCTGGATTCCATGGTACTTAGATCATGTCTTCAAACCATTCTCAAGATAATCAAACTCAAAATGGTGTATCTTCTTATTGTCATAGGTCATATTCAAGAATATATCTATTCCCATACATCCCAGCCTTACCATGATCAGCTATATTACTAATTATGCCTCTCATTCATAACTTAAATCTCTGATAAACTTAAACATATAAAGACTAATAAAGAAATGTGACCAACAGATGACACCAAAATTTGCAACAGAGTGGAACATGAGGAAAGATCTACAAAGGCTGGAAGAATGGTCTAATGCTTGGCAATTAAAATTTAATGTGAAGAAATGCACTGTCTTGCACTTGGGAAGCAAAAATCCAATGGAATTGTATGCCATAGGGGGCGAGAGATTGGTGTGCATGGACTAAGAGAAGGACCTCGGTGTGATTGTTTCTGATGATCTCAAGGAATTGAAACAGTGTGACAAGGCAGTGGCAAAAGCCAGAAGGATGCTGGGTTGCATACAGAGAGGAATTACCAGCAGAAAGGAAGAGGTACTAATGCCACTGTACAAGTTGCTGGTGAGGCCTCACTAGGAATATTGTGTTCAGTTTTGGAGACCGTATCTCACAAAGGATATAAAGAGGCTGGAAGTAGTTCAGAGGAAGGCAACCAAAATGATTTGGAGTCTGCATCAGAAGACTTATAGAAGAAGGCCTAAATATGTACACTCTGGAGTTGAGGAGGGGCTGGGGAGATATGATTCATACCTTTAAATACTTAGAGAATTAATGGACAAACAAACCTCTTCCAAAGACAGGGAAACTGTAAAACTAGAGGGTATAACATGAAGCTGCAAAGGGGTAAACTGAAAGGCAATGTCAGGAAATACTTTTTCATTGAAAGGGTGGTGGATGCTTGGCATGCCCTCCCAATAGAAGTGGTGGGGGCAAACACAGTGACAGAATTCAAAATGGAATAGGACAGACACAGTGGATCCCTTTATAGTAATAGGATAAAATCAAAATAAGCATAACTATCTCTTATATCTGAACAAATAGGGGTGACCTACACAGAGCGGTGGGTATACCCCTAAACAAAGGCATGGAGAAGGGTGACCTGCACGGAGTGGCAAGTGCACCTGCTCTTGACACCTTGCTGGGTAGACTAGATGGACCATACTTGTCTTTATCTGCCATCATATACTATGTTACTATGAATGCACATTGAGCAAGTACCACATTGAAAATATCCCCTAAGTCTAGGGTAAGGACATTTCTCTGGAAGTGTGGAAGGAAACAACTTATTGGCCAAACTTGGATTCTTTTTGTGAGCTCATTCCTTGCCTTTTCCTGAACACTGCTTGCACTTCAGTTAGTTCTCATTCCAGGTATGGTTGTAGTCTCTGCTGAATGATCTTGAGTAGAATCTTGCTGGCATGTGGGATCAGAGCGATTGTGCAATAATTTCCACAGTCAGTCAGATCACCTTTCTTCATTATTGGTATAAAACACAGATCTTTTCCAGTCAGTTGGCCATGATGTTGTCTTCCAAATTTCCTGTCAGAGTCTTATAAGTATGTTAACAGCTGCATCCAATTGCTGTAATACTTCAATGCGAATACCATCAATGTCTGGTTCTTTGATAAAGTTTTGAATGCTGCTTCAACAACTTCTTTCATCACCAATGGTTCCTGATCATAAGGTACAGGTTGAAACGGCTGTTGGTTCACTTGATCTTTATGGTATAATGACTCTGTATATTCTTTCCACCTTTTCTTGATCTTCTCAGCATCATTCAACATGGATCTATGAGCATTTTTTAACATTCCAATTTGAGGATGGAATTTTTTCTTTAACTCTTGTAGCTGTAGGAAAACCAATCTTGTTCCTCCTCTAATAGCTTCTGCTTCTATTTCCTTGCATTCGTCATTGTAGTACTTCTCCTTGTCTTTTCTTGCTGCACAATGGAAATCTCTGTTGAGTTCTGCAACTGCCTCTCTTTCTCCTCTGGCTTTAGCTTCTCTGCGTTTCTGGGCACTTTTCAGTTTCTTCGGTCATGCATTTTGGTCGTTTTTGCTTTTTCACCTTTTGCAGAGACTTCTCACTTTCTTCCAACACAACCTTCTTGATGTTATTCCATAATTCTTCTGGAGCTCTGTCATTTGTATCTAAAGCAGCAAATTGGTTTGGCAGGCAGTCTTTAAATTCCGGTGGTATATTCTCAAGGTCATATTTTGCTACATTTATGAGTTGCTTGCTCTTTTTTAACTTTATCTTGAGTTTCCATACTAGTAGCTGGTGATCTATACCACAGTCTTCATTGATGTTATAGAGCTTTTCCATCATTGACTTCCACAGATGTAGTCAATTTGATTTTTGTACAATCCATTGGGTCACGTCCATGTGTACAGTCACCGCTTGTGTTGCTGGAAGAAGATGTTTGAGATAAATAGATAATTGGTCTTTCAGAATTCTATCAGTCTTTCTCCAACTTCATTTCTGTTGCCAAGTCCGTATTTTCCAAACACTTTGTCTTCTTCTTTATTGCCAACTTTTGCATTCCAGTCACCCATGTCTATCAGGATATCAATTTTGTCAATTTCAGCTTGTACTTGTTCATAGAACTCATCAACTTCATCCTCTTTTGCAGCTGTTGTTGGGGCATCTACTTGACTTATAGTTGTGTTGACGGGCATTCCTTGTAGATGAATAGAAATTAAGCATTCACTGATTGCACTGTATTTCATTACAGTTCTTGCAAGTTTCTTCTTGATTATACATGCAACACCATTTCTTCTTTGTCTTTCATTTCCAGCATAATAGACCATGTGATTATCAGATGCAAAGAGCCCGATGCCAGTCCATTTCAGTTCACTGACACCCAACAGATTGAGTTGTACATGTTCACTTTCATGCTTGACCACTCCAACTTCTCTTGGTTCATGCTTTGTACGTTCCATGTCATTTCATGCGCAGCTACATCAACAGTCAGACGTCCCAAGGGCTTTGATCCAACCACATCATAAATGCTGGCTTTACTCTGAAAAGTTTTCAGGTTATCCCCAGTAGCAAGTTGCGTGCCTTCTGACTGGGGGGGGGGGGGGTCTCATCTTCCAGCACTATAGTGCAGTTATTTTGTTGTGACTATCCATTGGGTTTTTGAGGCAAGATACAGAAGTAGATTGCCAGGCCTTTATTCCGTGCAGGTAATTTTAATGTTGTTGCCTTTGTCACAGAAATGTGATTCTCTACTGCCAACACCGTCCCATTCTGCTGCTACCCAGATGGGTGGTTTGTCTTGGTCTGGCACCTCAGCTGAGATGTGTCTATCTTTGGAGACCCTGCCACTAGTTATGCTACCGATAGCTTAGTCTTCAGCATCATTGATGCACACAAATCTTCACAGCATGACAAGCTGCAAACCAAGTGAGGGCCTAAACTAGACATATAATTTATCTGAACAGTGGCTAAATATTGTCAATAGCTGGTTAATATTTTCACCCATCCTGCCCCTTTTTTTTTAATATGATACTGGGCCACCTAGTGATTCAAATGGCCCAATATAGTATAGTTTCAAAATACATGGATAGGCAAGTTTTATTTTTACCGCTCCCAGTGAACATCTCACTTGCTTTGAATATCAGCCCATTGACTTTCAACTCTTTTGTTGTTACTTAGTTGTTGTTAGTTTAGTAGGAGGCAGTATAATTGTTCTGATCTGCTCATGATTGTGAAGATAGTGTTGATGTGTTTTATTGCTGATTTTATGTTCTACCTCACTTATTGTGCACTGATATTTTAGCAAGTAAAACTGTTATAAGTAATTAAAATAGTTTCATATTTATTTGCATCTGTTAAACATCTTAAGGTGACATACAATCATATATTGATTATAATAATATAGTACAAGCAATAAAAATATTCAACAACTAAAAAATACACATATTAATAAATCATAATAGAACAATGCAAAATCAAATAACTCAAACTTCTCCTAAAATTCAGATGATATTCTGTGACATGTAAATCGGATGATTTACTTTATACTAAAGATTATTCTTATAGAAGAACAGTTTATACTCCCTTGAGAAAGACAGCTTGTTCTGCTGAAACACTAGCTTTGGAGACCATTAAATTGCAAATAACATTAAACAAATGGCATAAGAAAATATTGAAAAGGACTGACGATAAGATGGAACTCTGTGGCACACCAAATGGCAGAGATCTAACTAGAGATGTAACATTATCCAAACTGACTATAAGTAAACAGTCTGCCTTCTAAGAATGAAGAAAACTATAAATATGCTACCCTTTCCCTTATTAATGTTTTCTCAAACCCTCAAGATCGTTTTTTGGTCTATTGTGATGTGTCAAATGCTGATTTTTTTTATTTCTTTAAAACTCTTAGAAAAGTGAGTCAATATCTTTTTGGTGTCAGAGTGGGATGTAGAGTAAACAAAGGGTGTAGAATACCACATGCCTTAAAGATGACACCCTATTCTGGGAAAGGTCAAAAAAGATGTATGTCCTTGGGCATAAAAGTTGCATAAAAAGGAATATGCGAGGAAAACCTTTGTAACATAATGCATAGAAAAGTCACATTCCTTTGAAGATCTTAAATTCTGTCTATTAGATGTTGTTACACTTTCTTGGAAGTGATTTGGTGATCTGGAAAGGAAGATGTTCCATATGGAGCAGGAATGTATACTTAATTTTAACACCTTACATCCCAATAGCCATAACCAAGAAATAAATCTCAGTTTTTCTATGACCCCTGTTCTTATGTATATTGATATAGATCAGGCATGTCCAATTTCGAACAGGTCGTGATCTACTTTTTCCGGCCAAAAGTGCCGGTGATCTACCACCATGAAAATTAAGTTTCAAATTAGTTTCAAATTAAATTTTAACCCAATAAAGTTGGAGGTTCCCCCCGCCCCCCATTTTTAATGAACCTTCTGTCATTTACTTGGATGTGATCAACTGTTAAGCAAATTAAGCAAAAACAAAACAGAGATGAAGATCCAGTAAGAACTGCGAGGGGAAATGGAAAGTACATTTTTCTGAAAGTTTTATTGATTAATAACTTTAACTGTCTCAATAACTTTCTTTAACTTTTATTGAGTAATTTGTGTTAATTTTAGGCTGATCTTGCACAATCTTTAATATTTCGCTCTTGCTCACTAGTGAAACGTCTGAACCTGCATTTCATCCACCAGCTTTTTGAAATTGGGTGAATATTGCGTGAGGGGCAGTCTCAGGGAATCCTGGAAATGTTCATCTGTCATGTTGGAACGTTGTGTACTCTGTCATTTTCAGATGGGAAAACGTAGATTCACACAAATAAGTTGAACCAAAACAGGAGTGTACAGCTTCACTGCATCTTCTCAAATTGGGAAATTTGTCTTTAGGCACTAGCTTCCAAAACAATTCTTGCTCAGCATGGGTCTTGAAAAAAATGTCATTTTTAGGAGTTAATATTTCGTTTTCAAGAGATGGCTTGTTCAATGAGTAATTTTTACTGATAGCAGCTGCAGTTTCTTTAATGTCCACATCTACTTTGAATAGGTATGACAAGTACTCCACAACTGTTCCAATTTGTTGGAAGTCACAGAATCTATTTTCAAATTCCTGGATAAAAGAACAGATTTCTGTCACATACTTCTCGTTCTGATATTGTCCCAGATGGTCCTGCGTATTAGGAAAATGATCAAAAGTGTTGTTTGCAACGTCAGTCATCATTAGCTCAAATTTGCTCTTGTAGGATGAAACTGTACTCATCTCGCCAATGCATTTGTTTTTACCTTGTAGTTCAAGGTTCATATCACTTAGTTCGCCTGAAAAGTCAGCGAGAAATGCCAGATCACATAACCACTCCTCATCTTCCAACTCTGCTTGGTCATCTCCCCTCTACTTCAAAAAACTTATTTCATTCAGCAAATCATGAAATCTTTGCAGAAATTTGTGCCTACTTAGCTACCTTACATCTGTGTGCAAAATGATTTCTGCTGCCCCTTCTTCAAGATTGAAAAGCCATCTTTGAAGTGATCTTCCATGAACTGAATTTACAATTTTGAAAGTGATGTCCATGACAGTCTTTGTATTGAGTCTCTTGCTTGCAAAACTTGCTGGTGAATGATGCAGTGGTAAGAAAGGAAATCTGGGAAGTCGTCATGCTGTCTACAGAAGGCTATGAAACCGTTCACCTCACCTGTCATTGCTCTTGCTCCATCAGTAGTGATGGAAACAAGTCTATGCAATGGAAGATTACACTTTGTCACAAAAGAATGGAAAGAACTGAATATTTCCTGACCGGTAGTTCTCCCTTTTAAAGAAATCATACCAAGTAGTTCTTCTTTAACACTGAAGTCTTCAAAAACCATCCGGATAAAGACTAGTAACTGGGCTATGTCTCTTATGTCTGTAGATTCATCCAGTTGGAGTGAGAAAGCAACACAATTTGAAACATCCTCCAACAATTGTTAAGTTGTGTCTCCACACATCTTTTCTATTTGCCGCACGATGGTGTTTCTTGACAATTGTACATCTTGAATAGCAGCTATGATCTCTTTCTTATTTTTAAATCCTTCAAAAAGATTGTCAGCTGCTTAAAGAAAACAATCTTTTACAAATTCCCCTTCAGTGAAAGGTTTGCATTTCTTTGCAATCAGGTTGCTGACCTTGAAGGATGCTATGGTTGCATTGACCGAATGTGACCTTGGCTTCACCATCTACTGAGTAGCCAATTTTGATTTAAGTTCTTTGAAGGACTAGAAAAAGGGACTGGTCTTGAAGGACTAGAAAAAGGGACTGTTACTTCTGGAGAGAGATCTGCAACTGTGAGTATATACTTCTGGTAATTTTCTAAAAGGAATTCTTTGTATTAAAGCTAATTAATCTGTGAACCCACTATTTTTGTTAAATCAGTCAGGGCCTAGTAGCAGCAGTTTAAATTTAAATTTAAAACACAGAGGAGAACTTTCTGGTTACATTTCATACCCAGCAGAGAGCTTGTAGTTTAAATTTAATAGTCACTCAGGGCCTAGTAACAGCAAGGTACTTTTAGTTTAAATTTAAAACACAGAAGAGAGCTTTCTGGTTACATTTGGAACCCAGCAGAGAGCTTGTAGTTTACATTTAATAGTCACTCAGGGCCTAGCATCAGAAAAGTACTTTTAGTTTTAAAACACAGAGCAGAACTTTCTGGTTACATTTCATACCCAGCAGAGAGCTTGTAGTTTAAATTTAATAGTCACTCAGGGCCTAATAACAGCAAAGTACTTTTAGTTTAACACAGAAGAGAGCTTTCTGGTTACATTTGGAACCCAGCAGAGAGCTTGTAGTCTAAATTTAATAGTCACTCAGGGACTAGCATCAGCAAAGTACTTTTAGCTTAAATGTAAAACACAGAAGAGAGCTTTCTGGTTAAATTTAGAACCCAGCAGAGAGCTTGTAGTTTAAATTTCATAAGAAGTTAGAGCCTAGCAGCAACTAAGAGCTATAATTTAAATCAAATCAGAATATAGCTTACCTCAGCAGCACAAGACAGGGTACTGTGTAGCAGCCCTCTTTTAATAAGTGTTATTTCCCTCCCTCCCCTGGGATAATCATAGCTTTATAGGTACTTACACATTTTACAAGACAGGAGGTGCTCTCAGGTGAAGCTCATTACCCAAATCAGTCGTACACTAAGGACTTGAGATTAGTTAAGCTTCAGGTGAACAAGGTATATTACACGTATTAGGTACCGTTTTATTAGTATAAATATCCATAGCAACCCTTAGTAAGTAAAGAACTTAGATCTAAACACAAACTTAAAACTAAGATGCAGACAGCAGTCCAGCAGTGGGATGGGGGCTTTCCAGTCTTTTGCATTGAGTGTCACATGTATGATTTTCTCCCAGCTGGTGAGAGGTCTTACGTGTGCACTAGGTGCAAGGAGCTCTTTGCTCTCAGGGAACGAGTCCGTTCTCTAGAGGTTAAAATAGCAGACTTGGAAAGCATAAGACAAACAGAGAGGTACATAGATGAGACCTACAGGGATATAGTCCTAAAGTCCCACCTCCAGTCTGGCAGCATCCCTGTTGCTATGGAGGAGAGAGGTCACGTGACAGGAGAGCATCACCCTGGTATGGCAGGAAGTAATCCTGTAACTAGGACCTGTCCTTCAGGTGATGTAAAACCATCTCGCACTGAGGATGTTTCTCCAGGGCCATGTGCCCATGAGGGAAGGGTTAGGACAGCCATTATAGTTGGTGATTCGATCATTAGGCATGTAGATAGCTGGGTGGCTGGTGGACGTGAGGATCGCCTGGTAACATGCCTGCCTGGTGCGAAGGTAGCGGACCTCACGCGCCACCTAGATAAGGTCTTAGATAGTGCTGGGGAGGAGTCTGCTGTCTTGGTACATGTCGGTACCAATGACATAGGAAAATGTGGTAGGGAGGTTCTGGAGGCTAAATTTAGGCTTTTAGGTAGGAAGTTGAAATCCAGAACTTCCAGGGTAGCATTCTCTGAAATGCTTCCTGTTCCACGCGCAGGACCCAAAAGGCTGGCAGAGCTCCGGAGTCTCAATGCGTGAATGAGACAATGGTACAGAGATGAGGGTTTTGGATTTGTTAGGAACTGGGGAACATTCTGGGGAAAGGAGGGGCTCTTCCGAAGGGATGGGCTTCACCTTAATCGGGATGGAACCAGGCTGCTGGCATTAACCTTTAAAAAGGAGATAGAGCAGCTTTTAAACTAGATATTAGGGGAAAGCCGATAGTCGTCCAAGAGAGGATGGTTCGGAAGAATGTATCTTTGAAGGATACTACCAAAAGCAGAGAGGTTCCACAAAATGGTAAGGTAGCCTAAATGCCCTCAAGTATGGAGCAGACAGAGCTTAAAGATCCTAAATTACCCATGTTTAACAATAGCCAAATTAATATGAATAAAATACATTCTCTAAAATGCTTGTATGCAAATGCTAGAAGTCTAAAAAATAAGATGGGAGAGTTAGAATATATAGCACTAAATGAAAGGTTAGATATGATTGGAATATCAGAGACATGGTGGAAGGAGGACAACCAGTGGGACACTGTGATACCTGGGTACAAACTATATCGTAATGATAGAGCTGATCAAATTGGTGGAGGGGTTGCTCTCTATGTTAGAGAGGGCATTGAGTCAGAAAGGATTAAAGTTTTGCAGGAAACAAAATCTGCTGTAGAATCTATATGGATTGAAATTCCATGTAAAACGGGGTAGGCAATGGCTATCGAGCGCCTGGCCAGAATGACCAAATGGATGATGAAATGCTCAAAGAAATCAAGGAAGCTAACAAAAGTTACAGCACAGTAATAATAATGAGTGATTTCAACTACCCCGGTATCAACTGGGTCAGTGTCACGGCAGGACATGCTAGGGAGATAAAGTTCCTAGATGAAATAAATGACTGCTTCTTGAAGCAGCTGGTTCATGAACCGACCAGAGGGGAAGCCATATTAGACCTAATCCTTAGTGGAATACCAGATCTAGTGCAAGAGATAAGGTTGTTGGGGCCACTTGGCAATAGTGATCATAGCATGATCGCCTTTGATTTAATTAGTGGAGGAGGGATAGTAAGGAAATCCACAGTACTACCTTTTAACTTTCGAAAGGGAGACTATGATAAAATGAGGAAAACAGTTAAGAAAAAACTAAAAGGAGCAGTTGCAAAGGTTAAAGACGTACATCAGGCTTGGCTGTTGTTGAAAAATACTATCTTGGAAGCCCAGACCAGCTGTATTCCATGCTTTAAGAAAAGTGGAAGGAAGTCCAAAAAACTGCAAGCATGGTTTAAAGGTGAGGTCAGAGAGGCTGTTGTTGCCAAAAAAGCATCTTTCAGGAAATGGAAAAAAGAGCCATTTCCTGAAACCTGGAAACAGCACAAGAACTGGCAAATCAAATGCAAGGCATTGATAAGGCAGGCAAAGGGAGAATTTGAGAAGAAGCTTGCTGCGGAAGCAAAAACGCGAAGTAAAGACCTTTTCAAGTACATTCGAAGCAAAAAACCTGTGAGAGAGTCAGTTGGTCCATTAGATGATAAAGGGGTTAAAGGAGCACTAAGAGGCGACAAGGCGATAGCGGAGAGACTGAATGAATTCTTTGCTTCAGTCTTTACTGAGGAAGATGTAGGGATGTTACCCATGACTGAAGTGGTATTTAAAGGTGCAGAAGAATTGAAAGAAATATCGATACATCGGGAAGATGTATTACAACTATTAGATAAACTGAAGAGTAGCAAATCACCTTGGCCGGATGGTATACATCCAAGGGTGTTGAAAGACCTGCTATTAGTAATCTGTGAACTATCATTAAAATGATCTCTAATACCTGAAGATTGGAGGATCGCCAATGTAACACCAATTTTTAAAAAAGGTTGCAGGGGTGATCCGGGAAACTACAGACCGGTGAGCCTGACATCAGTACCAGGAAAAATGGTAGAAACCATCATAAAGAATAAAATTACTCAGCATGTAGATAGTCATGACCTAATGGGAGACAGCCAACATGGTTTTAGACAAGGAAGATCTTGTCTTACTAATCTGTTATGTTTTTTTGAAGGCGTGAATAATCAGGTGGACAAAGGTGAGTCGGTTGATGTTGTGTATCTGGACTTTCAGAAAGCCTTTGACAAGGTCCCTCATGAGAGACTTGGCAAAACTAAAGAGTCATGGGATAGGAGGCAGTGTACTATTGTGGATCAGGAACTGGTTAAAAGATAGAAAGCAGAGGGTAGGGCTAAATGGCCAATTTTCCCAATGGAGAAAGGTGAATAGTGGTGTACCCCAGGGATCTGTGCTGGGTCTGCTGCTTTTTGACATATTCATAAATGACCTGGAAAGTGGAATAACGAGTGAGGTTATCAAATTTTCAGATGACACAAAACTATTTAAAGTTGTTAAAACCCAAGAGGATTGTGGAAAATTGCAAGAGGATCTTGATAAATTGGAAGACTGGGCATCAAAATGGCAGATGAAATTTAATGTGGACAAGTGCAAGGTTATGCACCTAGGGAAGAACAACCCAAACTATGGTTACACGATGCAAGGTTCCACATTAGGAACCACCACCCAGGAAAAAGATTTAGGCGTCATTGTGGATACCATGTTAAAACCCTCGGCCCAGTGTGCAGCGGCGGCCAAGAGAGCAAATAGAATGCTAGGTATGATAAGGAAAGGAATGGAAAATAAAACAAAAGATATTATAATGCCTCTATATCGTTCCATGGTGAGACCGCACCTTGAATATTGTGTGCAATTCTGGTCGCCGTATCTTAAAAAGGATATAGCGATTTTAGAAAAGGTTCAGAGAAGAGCCACCAAAATGGTAAAGGGGATGCAAGGATACTCCTAAGAAGAAAGGCTAAAAAGGTTAGTGCTCTTTAACCTGGAAAAGAGATGGCTGAGGGGAGATATGATAGAAGTCTATAAATTAATGAACGGAGTGGAACGGGTAAACGTAGATCGATTGTTTACCTTATCAGAATATAGAAAGACTAGGGGACATGCAATGAAGCTACAGGGTAAACTATTTAAGACTAATAAAAGAAAATATTTTTTCACTCAACGTGTAATCAAACTCTGGAATTTGTTACCAGAGGATGTAGTAAAGGCTGTTAATGTAGCTGGGTTTAAAAAAGGTTTGGAGAAGTTCCTGGAGGAAAGGTCCATAAACTATTATTAAGAAGGGACCCAGGATATCAATGCTTGAACCAATACAAGCATTGTGGAACCTGTGTCCCTTGGGGAAACTGCTAGGTACATATGACCTAGATTGGCCACTCTTGGAAACAGAATACTGGGCTTGATGGACCTTGGTCTGACCCAGTATGGCATATCTTATGTTCTTATCTTATGTTCTTATGAGCTTCAGTTTATGAATTTCACTTTTGGGTGGAAAATCAGCATCAAACTTATTGCTATGCAGAGCCTTATGACGACGTTCCAGATTACCCTTTTTGGGCAAGGATACTGGGGTGTTACAAATTAGACAACAAAACTTGTCTTTCACCATGATGAAGAAGTAATTCATTTCCCATTCATCATGAAAGTTGTAGGTTTTGCTCTTCCTTGGAACACTCATCTTCATTATACTGGGGTGGCTGGATGTAAGAAGGCCAAATCTGCTAAGTTAGTATAAACACTGGCTGAATCTGGTGCAAAACTGTCACTGTCCCAAAGTATTAAAGATCAACAGGAACTGAGGACCTCTGGATGATGTTCAATACAAGGACTGGAGATGCCAAAACCACACATGCAGTTCTAAAAGTAAAAATAAGAATTCATCATACTGGCACCAATAATCAAATACCACCAAACAATCATCAAAAAAACTCAAACACCTGTCCAGCAAACCAGATAAAATCAAATAGCGCCAAACAAGTTCAAATACCACCACACGCGATTTAATAAATTCTGCACACAGTGTAGAATCAACGCAAAGGCTAGGCAAAATAAAATTGTAGAGGCAAGCAAAAGTCACAGTGGTTTGAAACAATTTGAAGGCAAGGCATAGGCAATTTAGAACAAAATTGGAAAAGCCCACCAAAATCATCAAATTCTTGACACTTTGTTGTGTCTGCCCGAAAACGTTTAATGAAAGCGACCAATGACCAGCATACGACACAACTAATACGGTAAGTGTATTTAAGTAAAGCCCGGGCAAATGGATATCACCCGGTATATAACATACTTCTAAGGGGTGTTGGGGCGGGGGCAGGAATGGGTGATTCTGAGGGGCAGGAGTCCAGGTATGATGCCAGGCATGATGCCAGGCCTGTGGCGTCTCATCGCAGGGCGTGGGCGGCAGCCCCCTGGGGTACCCACAAACTATTGGCACGAAGACAAGCAGCGCCCCCAATACACCCGCAGGCAAGATTCCCACAGGCAGGGAAAAAAGACAGGCAAAGGATCAGCCAAGGCGGCAAGCCCTCAGCAGACAACCTGCCGGCATGAGCTCTCTCCTAGCGATGGGGCGAGCTGCTGGAGAGATGGAGCCAAGTGGGGCTGGCGATCTACCTCTGACCCTTCCGCGATCTACAGGTAGATCGTGATCTACCTGTTGGACATGCCTGATATAGATGATATAGACTTGTGGGGTGTGAGGATTTTGTTCTTATCCCTTTTAGTCTGTTAGTATATCTGCATTTGTTTATTATTTATATATTTATTCATATATTTACGTGTCCTGGGAGTTTATGACATCTCTTGGTAATCCTCACAAGCTATTCTTAATTATATTATTATGTCTTTTAGCCTCTGTTTGACCTGTTGTTCTTTTATTTATTGGCTCTCTTATGTATCTTATTTATGTCTTTCATCCCTTTTTTTAAATAGATGCTTTCTTTAATTTATATGCAGTCATATATATACAGTATATATGGTTTTAATGCCTTCTTATTTAAGTAGTTCTTCTCTAGATATTGTCATTATTTATTTCAATGTGTGTTTGTTCCATATCTATTTGATTGATTCATTATGTACCTTTGTACATTACCATATGGTTATTCATGATATTGAGACATGCAGTTCAGTATTGTCAGTAACATTTTTGGTTATTAAATTGGTGTTAACAATCAATTATATAGCACAAGAGAGCACACTGCTATTTGGTAATTATAGTGTCCCCTGCATCGGGATCTAGAATAATTCAAAGAGCATGTAATTTCATTGATAGGTGCAATGTTGTGAAATTATTTATTACTCCTTTCATTTGTTTGAGCCTCAGTGATATCTTTATGCGACCATGTGTTGGTGATATTGTATTTTTATTGCATGGGAGACTTTTGGTAAAGTATTTGATTTCTAGTGATGTCAATTGTCACCATGGAAACTGTTAATCAGGCCCTTATATGAGAACTCCTGAGTGGTATATCAAATGTAATTTAACGTAAACTTAAAATCAGAGGAAGCATGCTGGAGTTATTACTACTGCTGATTAACCTAGCAGTGGTTTGCTATACACAGTGAATCCCTACAGCATTGGTAAGTATACTAGGGCAGCCAGGGTGTTGCGGGTTGCTTCTTCTGTTCCCATCTTCAGGGACACTTGTGCTCTATGGCTCTTTGCAGATTCTGTCATGGCACATACGACTCACTGTATAGTTACATGGTTACAGCGCGGATCGTAGTGCTGTCTTTTGATGATAGGGGCCATTTTAACTGATAAATCAACACCCCCTGCTTCACATATAAAATGTTTATGATTTGGGTATAGTGAAAGAGAACGTATGCACGGATGGAAAATCACATTGGTTTGTTCTGGTCAGCATCTTTAAAGTGGCCCTTAGTTCACTTGTTTAGACGGCTGCCACCTGAATCACTGACACACAGGTCTGATGCATAGTAATACATTAATTGGCTGCACACACTGATAGTGACACACGTATGTTGAAGACACTGACACTTTCTCTCTGTATCTTTGATTCACTTATGCAACTGTTGCTTGCATTTGCACTTTTCATTGTTGAGTCATAGCTGCAACCTCTATGAGAACAATCCACGTCCATTGTGCACATTACACGTTCTTATATTTTAAGGGTTTAAACACTGGCATTGACAAATTCAGTAGTATGTCATTTTGCACATATATTACAGCTTAACAATGTTATGTTGAGGAATTTGCATCATTTTTTGATGACAAATTTAGACTTAAAGGTATTTTGTAAGTACTGTTTAAATCCTTTTCTATGAGATACTTTTGTCATACAGAATCACCATTGATTATACCTTATGAGGGTCATTTTGGAAGCCCTATTTGTGCTTTGGATTCCATAAATGGACCTAGATGTTCAAAGCGCACTGATGTCTCCAGAACCATTTTAGAAGCCAGGTCTGTGGGCATCCGAATTGGGGGCATGTTAGAGGCATTACTAGGCATTCTGAGGAACCTGGATATCCCCACCTAATCTCAGAAACGTCCTGGACATCCTGCGTCACGTCTAAGTTTAGACCTGCTCCAGGCACGAACAGGCATCTGAAAAGTGCTCGTTTTGGCTGAAAAAGATCCAGAGGGTGTAGAGAAGATAGCACACCATCATCCCCAGTACTCAAAACAATGTCAATGAGAGCAGCAGTGGGATTTGAACTCTGGCTTCCCTGTTCCTAGCCCACTTCTCTAAACATTAGGCTATTTGTAACCATCCAGGTTCTGAAGTACAGTTCTGGGGATGTCTATGTAGACGTCTCCACAGACATCCATATTGGGCATGTCCATGTTTGTGAAATCATATCTGCACCTGGATGTGCCTGCTTTTTTTTCAGACATACTGGCTTAGACATCCCAGATTGCACTTGGACATCCCTTCTAAAATTCCCCTCTATGTCTTTAATTATGATTTTATAATAGGCTTCTATACTTGACCTGTTTTAGAGAACATTGGTGATATTGTGGCTATTATTGTTAGGTACTAGTATATTTTTTATGATTTTTGACTTACTGATGGACTTTAGATTAAGTTATAATGGTTTTTCTGCCTTTATTATAGAGACCTTTATGACCCCTGATGCAGGCTGCCTCTGAAACACGGCCATGTAGGATCCTTTTAATGTTTATATTTTATGGTTAGCTATTAAATATATTAAAATCATCAGTCTGCAGTATTGTTTTTTTCTCCATGATGGAGTACATATTACCTATGATTGAGGCTGACCAGGAAAAAACTGCATTTGTATGTCCCCTAGGAGGTTTTTAGTTTAATGCCCCAAGGTGGTATCGGAAGGTTCTTGCCAACTTCCAAAGATTAACGCAATGGACCCTCTGCGTGCAATGAAAACAGGTTGCAGGCCATCTCTGGGACATGGTGGCAGTCACTACTCCCTTGGTACAGTCCCTTGGCTGGTGGTTGGAACCGCTGAACCTGCTTTGGGGCCTCCCATTTCAAGCAGAGCCCCCCTGCAGGATGCTGACAACCGATGCATCCAAACTCAGATGGGGGGCTCATCTGCTCAGCCTATAGACTCAAGACCTATGGTCCGAGTAGGAGAACCTGCACCAGATCAACTTCCTGGAGTTGCAGGCCATAGCGAATGTCCTTGCAACTTCAAGGCACATCTGGTGAATCAGGTGGTCCTGATTCAGAGGATAGCCAGGTGGCAATGTTCTATGTGAACAAACAGGGAGGCACAGGATCTCTGTTGGGAAGCAGTCCAGCTCTGGAGATTTACCCTGGACCACAGGATGAAGCTCAGGTCAACCTACTTACCTGATGAGCTCAACATCCTAGCAGATCAGCTGAACATAGTCTTCCAGCCACATGACTGGACCCTCCACAGAGGGGTGGTGGAGTAGATCTTCAGAGAGTAGGGTACTCCCATGATCGACTTCTTTGCCATGTCACAGAACATCCAGGTGGGTTGGTTCTGCTCCAGGAGGCTGTCCAGCAACCGGCTGGCCTCTGATGCCTTTCTCCTCCACTGGGGGTGGGTCTGCTTTATGCTTTTCCCCCACTCCCACTTGTAGCAAAAATTGCTAAAACTTCAGGCCGAGAAAAGCACCATGATCCTCATTGCTCCATATAGGCCCTGGAAGCCATGGTTCCCCTTGCTGCTTCAGCTCTCTCAGAGGGAGCCTCTGCCTGGGTTCAGCCCCAGATCTCACCTCCCAGGATGAGGAGACCCTGATGCACCCCAACATCTGCTCCTTGGTTCTCACAGCCTGGATGCTGTGGGTAATCCTTTTGGAACTCAGTTTACCCGACAACATCATGAACATCCTCTTAGTGTCACACAAGGATGCTACGCATCGGGCTTATGCATTCAAGTGGTTCACTACTTGGTTCATAGGTAGAATCAAATCCAAAAACCCCAAACGGTAATCAAACGTGTTGTAAAGATACACCAATAGGATACCGTAAAACTCTCTATGACATTTTTTTATTATTTGTCGGACATAAATTGTGAAGGAAAGGCACTTCAAACCGTCCCCAAACCACAATACATGTCCCTTTTATTCAACCAGTGAATCTAAAACCGGACTCATAAATCAGAAAATTGTCCATAAATGATTGTAGATTGCACTTATCTGGTATCACGCGCGACGTGCACGTTTCGGGGGAAAAAACCCTGTATCAAGCGCTCCCAACTCAGCTTCAATATGACCAAGTCCTTCTTGCAACCGAACTTCGGGGGGTTTTCCCCGAAACGTACACGTCGCGCGTGATACCAGATAAGTGCAATTTACAATCAGTTATGGACAATTTTCTGATTTATGAGTCTGATTTTAGATTCACTGGTTGAATAAAAGGGACATGTATTGTCGTTTGGGGATGGTTTGAAGTGCCTTTCCTTCACAATTTATGTCCGACAAATAATAAAAAAATGTCATAGAGGGTTTTATGGTATCCTACTGGTTCATAGGTAGGGCACTGTATCCCTTCACCTGCCTGGTGGATTGGTTGCTGGTATACCTCCTGTACCTCTCAGACTTTAGCCTGAAATCCAGCTCCATCCGAGTCCACCTTAGCGCGATCGGAGCCTACCATCACAGCTCGAGGGGCAGGCCTATCTCAGCTCACCCTTTGGTGACTCACTTCAAGCAGGACTTGCTTCTCCTATCAAGCTTCCTATGGTGGCTTGGGATCTCAATGTGGTCTTTACACAGCTCATGCGGGTTCCCTTTGAGCTACTCAATGCTTGCCCTCTCAAGTACTTGGCCTGGAAGGTCCTGTTCTTGGTAGCGGTCACGTTGGCCTGCTGTGTCAGTGAACTCCAGGCTCTGGTAGTGCATCTACTGTACACCAGGTTCCACCAGAATCGGGTGGTCTTGTGCATGCACCCGCGCTTTCTGCCAAAGGTCTCAATTCCACATCAATCAGTCGATTGTCCTGCCGACTTTCTTCCTGAAACTGCATGCCAACTGGGGGAAGCAGCGTTGTACACACTGGACTTGTAAGCATGCCTTGGCCTTCTACATTGAGCATACCAAGACCCACTGGCAGTTCACCCAGCTGTTCTTCTTCTTTGACCCTAATAGGCTGGGGGCTGCGGTTTCTAAGCACACGCTGTCTTTTTGGCTGGCAGACCGCATCACCTTGGTGTATTCCCAGGCCAGCCTGAATCTGGAGGGTTATGTCACAGCTCAAAACATTCAGGCCATGGCCATACATGATGCTAACCTGTTCTTGGCATCTACAGAGGAAATCTGCAAGGCTGTGACGTGGTCTTCGATCCACACGTTCATAGTCCACTATTTCTGGAGGGAGATTTCTGACTGGACAGAAACCTCAGCCAGGCCGTGCTCCAGCACCTTTTCGGGTATTAGATCCAACTCCTGCCCACCAGCCCTTCTGTCTGTCCAGGCTACCTGCAACTGTTGACTGACCTTGGTACTGCTGTACACTGAGGATGCTGACTCTGTGGAGTCCCTAAAGGGACTATCTTGCTGTTCTTTCTATTCTTCAGTTTTTGTTGCCCCTGTTGAGCTTTGGACTCGTCAGCCTTTTTGGTAGCCTGTAGCTTGGGAGTCCCATATGTAAGGACTTACTTTCTACTTGCCTACAGAGAAAACAGTTACTCACCTGTAGAAGGTGTTCTCCGTGGACAGCAAGAATAAGTCCTCTTGGGGGAGTGGCTGTAAGCTAAGATGGCGGCGATAGCGTTTTCCTAGTGTGAGAATGCCAAAGCGGAAGGGTAGGCAGAAGGCTCCTCCCGCAGAGCCCAAGCCTGCGATTACCTCTGGTCCCATGGATTGTTTTGTTCATCTGTCTGAGCAACAGATTGGGGAGATTCGAGCGGGCGCCGCAGCCCAGGTTGAGGTGAACTCGGAGCTGCTTGCTTTGGAGGTATCTCTCTCCCCTGACGGAGTCCTCCGTCCCGGATTGCTAGCCCGGTGCTTCCTCTCGCGAGAGTGAACGTGGCTTCAACTGAGGGTGTGAGAGCGGCGTATCAGGAGCGGGCCTCGCCCGAGGAGGAAACTGGCGGTCAACCTTTGGAACCCTGGATTGTTCCCGCGGTTGGAGATTCGGCTCAGGAGAGTATGCAACCTACTAAGCGAGGTGATGTAGCAGCAGTGGGACAGGAACTTTCCTCGGTGTCCTCTGTCTTTAAGGGGTTTGCCTTGAAGCACCCGAAGGTTATTTCCCTGGACGTTATTTGGGAAGCCCTAACCCAGTTATCATCTGCTATGACTCAGCAAGTGGAACTGACGATCTCTCATTTGGATCATTTGGAGACTCTATCCGGTGGATTTCGTAGCGATTTGAATGACATACGTGAGAAGTTGGTAATTGGAGAGCAGAAAATTGAGATGGTTTCTGTACTCACTGACTCTATTATGAAGGATAATCTGGCAATGAGGGTGAAATTGGAGAATATTGAAAATGTTGTGAGAGCGTCAAACTTGCGCTTATTGAATTTTCCTGTGGTATCTGGAATCTCCCCTGTCGAATTGTTTAAGAGGAATATGAATGAGACTTTGTTAGTTGCCTACTGATTTAACTCCTCCAATTGTAAAAGCATATTTTTTGCCTGTGGGTAAAAAGGTGGATCAGAGAGTAGTGTGTTCTGTGGAAATGGATTTGCTAGATGTTTCTGCTTTATTGCAATCTCCGAAGGAAGAAAGTTTAAAGCTATCCACTATGTTGGTTTCTTTTGCTATTCCATCAGACAGGGAATGGATTTTGAAATTATATTTTAAGAGGCGTTCTGTTCCATTTATGGGTAAAAAGGTTGTGGTATTTCCAGATGTTTCTAGGGAGATGCAAAAAAGGCGTAGAGCCTTTTTGCTCCTTAGACCAGGTGTGATTCAATTGGGTGCTTCCTTTATATTGAGGTTTCCTTGCAAGTGTATTATTTATTTACTTTAGACAGATTAAGTATGTTTTTTTACAACCAGAGGATTTACCTTCGTTTATTTCTTCCCATACTATAATATCATCTTCGCCTCTCGAGTAAGCGGTTTGTCTTATAAATTGTTTAATGCTCAGCCTATCGCTGTTGAAAAAGTTCCTATTTTTTGATTCATTGTCCTGGTACAAGGATTTTCACCTACCCTCGTTCTGTTATGTAGTGTTACTCCCCCCCTATATGGTGGGCTAACTATACTCTTGTTGAAGCTTGTATTTAATTTCTTATATAAATTTTGTTTTTTCTTTTTTGTAAATATTCCTGTTCTACAAGTAGTAGTTTTTCTGTACAAGCATTGCTTGATTGTTATTATAAAGTTCATAAATAATAAATAAAAAAAAAAAGAATAAGTCCTCTCAACACTCCCACTTCCCTGAGGAGTTGCTTCCTTGGCTACTGCTTTGGAATTTGACTGGAGAAGATGGTACCACGGCAGGCAGGAAGGCAAATGTACATGCAATGGAAGCTGGGGAGCGTTCCGCATGGGCTCCGTTGATGATGTCACCCATACATGAGGACTTATTCCTGCTGTCCACGGAGGACACTTGCTACTGGTGAGTAACTACGCTATATTCAATGCCGAGGCCATATCCGGATTGGATGAAGAGCAGCGAAGCTAACTGGGCAGCAGCGTTTTTCAGCCACTGCCTGCTTAGCTTTGGCAGTAAAAGTTAGGACTTTTTTAAGGTACCTAATTTTTGCCACCGAGGGCTAACAGGGCAGTGGCTGAATATCCCTGCTGCTTGCTTATCCCCCAGGTGCAGTTCTGCTCTGCCCCCAGAACACTCCCATGTTAGCCGGCTAGCATTGGTATGTTTAGCGGTGGTAACCATGGATATTCAGCAGCATTAATGTGGTTAGTGCCACTGAATATACCGGTCATCACAATTAATGCTTGCTATCCACGTTAATTGCTTTGAATATCGGACCCAAATGTCCAACATACTTAACCTCTGTGTTACAAAATTTACATTTATTCACTGATAATTTTAGACCATGTTGGGCCAATTGATCAAGAACCTTAAGCATTTTTTCCTCATGCTCCTCTAGAATCTTTCTTTTTCTTTTTTTCTTATTTTTTTCCTTTTTTTGGTTTTTGCAAAAACTATCAGGTCATCCAAATACACTAAGGAGTCAGTTTTCAAAACGTTGGATATTTAAACACCACAGCAGTCAGTCATGGCATTTAAGTATCCACAGGATATTCTGTGACAGTATCCAGATAGTGGCTGCTGCTGAATATCCAGATTGTGCAACCACTATCCAAATAAATGCAGCACTTATCCAGACAGTAGAGATTTTCAGCCACTGACCAGATAGATTATCTGGACAGAAATTTAGGACAGCTTTTTCTGTACTCAAGCTATCTGACTAACTTACCCGGATAGCGGCTGAAAATTGCTCCGTCCGGATAAGTGCCACAATTATCTGGATAGTGGCTGCACAGCTTCCACTCTTCCCATGGACGCCCCCTGCACTAATGATAGGCCAAGGATGTCTGTGAGATATTCACCAGCACTAATTCAGATAGTGCTCCTGAAAGTTCTCTCAGTACTCTTATCCAGATAACCTCGGATAAGGGCTTTTGAAAATCAACCTCCAGGTCTTCTAACAGATTCATGATTGGAGAGGCCAGCCAAGGGGGTGATGTTTACTGTGTAGACCATGTGGCTGAGCACTTTAAGTATCACCTGGGTCATGGTGTGGCACAGACGCTGCACACCGTCAACCACAGCTGTCAGCCGCTGCATGTTGTGCAGCAGCAGAAATGCCTGGGCTCGAGTGGTATTGAGGAGGACTCCAATGAATTCCAGCCACTGCTTGGGCTGGAGGTGGGACTTTGGGTAGTTGATGATGAACCCCAGCCACTCGAGGACCTGTATGGTGAGGTGAGAAGACTGCTGGACCATGTCTGGAGTGGGACCTTTGATGAGCCAATCATCTAGATAGAGGAAGATGAAGACTCCCATGGTTTAAAGATAGGTGGCTACCACTGCAAGGCACTTGGTGAAGACCAGAGGTGCTGAAACGAGCCCAAAGGGGAGCACCCAGTACTGGTAGTGCTGGTCTCCAGGCAGGAACCTGAGGTCATTTTGTGAACTGAGTTGATTGGGATGTGCGTGTACACATCCTTGAGATACAAGTAGCATAGCCGGTTGTCCTTTAGAAGGTAATGGGAGCAGCATTACCTGCAAGACCATCTTGAACTGCTCATGCATGAGAAACTAGTTGAGGTTCCAGAGCTCCAGAATGGACCAAAACCTCCTTTTTGGGGACCAGGAAGTACCTGGAGTAAAACCCCCTTCCGACCAGAGCTAGCAGAACCAGCT
Source organism: Ichthyophis bannanicus (assembly GCA_033557465.1). Lineage (NCBI taxonomy): Eukaryota > Metazoa > Chordata > Amphibia > Gymnophiona > Ichthyophiidae > Ichthyophis > Ichthyophis bannanicus. The sequence goes on along the minus strand of CM066032.1, from coordinate 1,093,865,332 downwards.
CAATGGCGAGGTCGGTCAACAGAGTGGAGACCTCCTCCCACAACAGGCTTCAGTGCAGTGGGTCCATGGGGTACTCCCCTCGGACAAAGGGATGCTGCAGCTGGGCAAAGTGCAGCTAGTAGCCCTGCTAGACAAGCTGCAGCACCCAGGCATTTGAGATGACGAAGGACCACCCATGGATGAAATGGATGAGCCACCCCCTTACCTGAAGGGGAACTCTGGCAGGTACAGGATGGCTGGCTATGCTCCTGAGGAACCGGTCAAAAACCCACCCCCAACTTGGTCTGCAGGGCTGTCTGGGCCTTCTGAGGCTTCTCCCGCCTCTGCTGGTGTGGGACGTGCACATTCGGTTGGAAACTCTGTGGTGGCAGGAAGTCAGTCCTCACATATGGGTGACATTGGCGCTGATGGAGCCTGCGCGGAGCATTTGCCCAGCTTTCAAAGAAAGCCTTTGGTAATGCTACCATGCATGCGTGGTCCCCTTCCCGCCCAAGGGTGTCATCTTGTTCAGTCTCCTTTTTTCCGTGGAGCCCAACGGACGTGGTCTTCATTTCTCCCGGAAAAAGTGATTCTTTCCCTTCCAAATTCTTGACTTCGGTCTTGTTCTGTCCTCTGCCTTGAGTCGGGCACCTCGGTGCTGTCCTTAGCCTCGTTGCGGTCTCTTTTTGTCAAGGTTTTTCCTTGACCGGCGTTTGTGTCTTTTTTCACCTGGGGGTCTTCAACCCCGGCCAGAGGTTCTCCTATCATGACTCCTGGTGGACTGAAAAAATATGACCGATGTGGCCAGACCATATCGGTTACAAATACTCATGATTTCTGTCTCCACCGTCTGGGCCCAGACCATGACAGCTCCTCCTGTGACCGGTGCCAGGCTATGACACCCAAGACCAACACGAAGAGGTCGGAGTTGCAAGGGAAACTGTTCCCAAAGCAAGACTCCGCTCCGGCATCCCCCTCACCCAGTCCGAAGGAGGGTTCCTCGAGGGAGGTCCAGGTGTTCTCAGAGTCCTGTGGCGGTGGCTCCTCCGGTAGGTTGCCGGACCCTCCTAAGAAGAAGAAGGTGCAACTTCCTGAGTTGCTGATGAAACCTGGGAAGGTCCCGCGGTGGGACTTGGGCGACTCGGTGCAGCGTCCTCCAAACGTCTTGAGGCAGGAGCCCTCAGCCGGTGGTGACCCCACCAGGGTTTGAGAGCCCATAATCCTCCTGGAGGATGCACTCTCTGGAGTGCCAGCATCAGACCCAAGGCCCTCAGTGTCCACGCCGAAGGCTGCTGAGCCATCAGGACTCAAAGCTTGTATGGCGGCCATGGAGCAGAGTCTCTCCTCGATTCTGGCCTTGCAGCAGGCATTGATGTCTGGACTTCCAGCTTCAGTGGCCCTAACACCCAGCCCTCTGGCCTCAGGAGATCCCCAGGGTATCAAGCCAGGCACCGAATGCCACCAGTCTTGGGTAAGTCCTCGGTCCCGGTTGAGGTCCCAGTCACGGTCCTCAGGGCTCCGGTCCTCCCTGGCGAGCCTACGGGGGTCTAAGCCCCGGTCCTCGGGTGGTCCCCGGTTCCTCAGGGCTACCCCTGAGGCCGAGTCCTCGACTACCTTGGGATCCGAATGGGAGTCCAAAGACAAGACTTCTCCCGAGACCTCCTGGCATTAGAGCGTTCCTTCGGAGCCCTCACCCATGCAGCCTCAACGCCACTCCCCATCCGAGGACATGGCGAACCAATGATTTCATTCAGGACATTTCCCAGGCTCTCTTGGTGCAGATGCAGTCCGATGAGGATCTGCGCACCGAGGAGCTGTAAATTTTGCAGTTATGAGTCTCCACCCAAGGAGACTCTCACTGTCCCGATCCCGCCCATCCTCGAGAGGCTCCTGCTCCAGACATGGGAGTCACTGGCCTCGGTGCTGTTGGTCAGCATGTCGACACCATTTACCAAGTCCGAAAGGGTGCGGGGTTCATTAAACCTCAAATCCCCTACAACTCAATGGTGGTGGAGTCGTTGATGCAAAGGCTCAGGAGTCAAAAGACTTACACATCCATGCCCCCGGGCAAGGAAGCCAGGGACCTCAATGCCCAGGGCCATAAATGTTACCAGGGCGCCATGCTTGGGTGACATATACAAGCCTATAAGCTGCATATGGGGATGTATTTGAAGAGCCTGGTCCAGGAGCTCTTGGGGGTCTCGGTGGGCCTTGCCGCGGAACCCTTCCAGTGCTTCTTGTCCTTGACCGGGGGTTATCCGGGACTGCTCTAAGTTTCTCTCTAGAGCTGCCTATGATGGGTTCGAGGCCTCAGCCTGGATGGTGGCTGCGGGCATCGGTGCCTGATGCCAGGCGTGGCTGCAGACCTCAGACCTGGAGGGGTGGGTTCAGGAGAAGCTTCTGGACGTGCCCTGCAATGGGGAGAATCTTTTTGGAAAGCCTATGTCTGATAAGACCACTGAGATTGAGCCTGAGGTAGTTACCCAGAAGAGAATTTCCAAAACAACTTCGGCTCTCCCCAGGAAGAAGTCCTTGGGAAAGAAGACCTTTTTCCCGAGGAAAAAGGGTTACCTCTCGGCTAGCCATTACCAGCCTTACCAAGGTCAGCCTCGCCAACTGGCACAACCAAAGAGCCTGGGGCATGGGTCTAAGAAGCCCAAGGCCTCAAAGCCCCAGGCACCAGCACCCCTCAGCCAGTGGGGAGTTTTTGACTCGGTAGGCAGGGTCTCCCCTCCCCCAGGAGACCCACCTCAGCACATAGGGGGTTGGCTCGCCTCCTTCACCGACAGCTGGACCACCATCACTACAGATCTGTTGGTTCTGCGGGTGGTGAGAGAGGGTTATTCCCTCCACTTACAGCAAAACCCTCCAGATTACTTTCCAGGGGAGCCATCTCAGTCACCCCTTCACTAGGCCTTGTTCGTCACAGAGCTTGCAAACCTGCTCAGGGACAAGGCGGTGGAACCCGTGCCCCACCACCTCTGGGACAGCGGCTTCTACTCAAGGTATTTCCTTGTCCCCAAAAGAACAGGAGGCCTCTGGCCTATCCTGGATCTACGCAACCTCAACAGGTTCCTGGTGAGGGAGAGGTTCAAGATTCTCTCCCTTGGAACATTACTGCCCTACCTCCACCAGGGAGACTGGCTCTGCTCCTTGGATCTAAAGGATGCTTATGCCCACATCCTGATACATCCCTCCCACAGGCAATACCTTAGGTTTGTGGTGGGTGGTCTGCAGTTCCAGTACAGGGTGCTCCCATTCAGCCTCACCTCCTCCCAAAGGTCTTCACAAAGTGCCTGGCCGCAGTAGCCGCACACATGCACCTTCAAGGGGCTTATGTCTTTACCCTATCTAGACAACTGGCTCGTCAAGGGCAGCACTGTCCGGGAGGCAGACTGGGCCATAAGGCAGAACATTCATGCCCTCCATCACTTGGGCTTTGTCATCAACTACCCCAAGTCCAGGCTCTCCCCAGCTCAGACCCATACAGACGGACAACCAGGTGGCCATGTTCTACGTGAACAAGCAGGGTGGAATAGGCTCCTACTCCCTCTGCTCCTACGGGCTGTTTACCTGCCAGGCAAGGACAACTTCCTGGTGGACAAGCTCAGTAGGGTCCTCTGGCCACACGGCTCTTCTGACTCTGGGGCAGGCCCTGCCTGGACCTGTTCACCTCTTCGGACAACTGGTGTGGAAGAATTGAAGGAAATATCGATACATCGGGAAGATGTCTTACAACTATTAGATAAACTGAAGAGTAGCAAATCACCTGGGCCGGATGGTATACATCCAAGGGTGTTGAAAGAACTGAAATATGAGATTGCAGAAAACTGCTATCAGTAATCTGTGAACTATCATTAAAAAATCATCTCTAATACCTGAAGATTGGAGGATCGCCAATGTAACACCAATTTTTAAAAAAGGGTTCCAGGGGTGATCCGGGAAACTACAGACGGTGAGCCTGACATCAGTACCAGGAAAAATGGTAGAAAACCATCATAAAGAATAAATTACTCAGCATGTTGATAGTCACAACCTAATGGGAGACAGCCAACATGGCTTTAGACAAGGAAGATCTTGTCTTACTAATCTGTTATGTTTTTTGAAGGAGTGAATAAACAGGTGGACAAAGGTGAGTCGGTTGATTATTGCGTATCTGGACTTTCAGAAAGCCTTTGACAAGGTCCCTCATCAGAGACTTTGGCAAAAACTAGAGTCATGGGATAGGAGGCAGTGTACTATTGTGGATCAGGAACTGGTTAAAAGATAGAAAGCAGAGGGTAGGGGGCTAAATGGCCAATTTTCCCAATGGAGAAAGGTGAATAGTGGTTGTACCCCAGGGATCTGTGCTGGGTCCGCTGCTTTTTTGACATATTCATAAATGACCTGGAAAGTGGAATAAACGAGTGAGGTTATCAAATTTGCAGATGACACAAAAACTATTTAAAGTTGTTAAAACCCAAGAGGATTGTGAAAAATTGCAAGAGGATCTTGATAAATTGGAAGACTGGGCATCAACAAATGGCAGATGATGAAATTTTAATGTGGACAAGTGCAAGGTTATGCACCTAGGGAAGAACAAAACCCAAACTATGGTTACACGATGCAAGGTTCCACATTAGGAACCACCACCCAGGAAAAAGATTAGGAGGTTCATTGTGGATACCATGTTAAAACCCTCAGCCAAGAGAGCAAATAGAATGCTAGGTATGATAAGGAAAGGAATGGAAAATAAAACAAAAGATATTATAATGCCTCTATATCGTTCCATGGTGAGACCGCACCTTGAATACTGTGTGCAATTCTGGTCGCCGTATCTTAAAAAGGATATAGCGATTTTAGAAAAGGTAATGAGAAGAGCCACCAAAATGGTAAAGGGGATGGAAGGATACTCCTATGAAGAAAGGCTAAAAAGATTAGGGCTCTTCAACCTGGAAAAGAGACGGCTGAGGGGAGATATGATAGAAGTCTATAAATTAATGAACGGAGTGGAACGGGTAAACGTAGATCGATTGTTTACCTTATCAGAATATAGAAAGACTAGGGGACATGCAATGAAGCTACAGGGTAAACTATTTAAGACTAATAAAAGAAAATATTTTTTCACTCAACGTGTAATCAAACTCTGGGAATTTGTTACCGGAGGATGTAGTAAAGGCTGTTAGTGTAGCTGGGTTTAAAAAAGGTTTGGACAGGTTCCTGGAGGAAAGGTCCCATAAACCATTATTAAGAAGTGACCGAAGATATCAATGCTTGACCCAGTACAAGCATTGTGGAACTTGTGTCTCTTGGGGAAACTGCTAGGTACATATGACCTAGATTGGCCACTGTTGGAAACAGAATACTGGGCTTGATGGACCTTGGTCTGATCCAGTATGGCATATCTTATGTTCTTATGTTCTTATGTCTGTTCAAAATCCAGAGTGAGCATGCCTCAGTGATCCTGGTGGCCCCCAGGTGGCCCAGGCAGCCCTAGATCCCCCTGCTGCTCTCTCTGTCAGTGACAGCCCCGGTACCTTTGGGCCAGGCCCCGGGCCTCCCTCTCACAGGAGGAGGGCTCCCTCCTGCACCCCCCCCCAACCTGAGGGCCCTAGCACTGACAGTATGGCTGCTGAAAGAGTAGCACTGGCCCCTTTCCACCTCACAAGGGAGATCAAGGCGGTCCTCCTGGCCTCTCTAGGAAGTCCTCCACTAGAAGGGCTTATGCCTTCAAGTGGAGGAGGTTCTCCGTCTGGGGCGCAGACAGGAAAATGAATCCATTCTCCTGCCAGGTACAACTCATGTTGCAGTACCTTGTGCATCTCTCTCATTCAGGCTTGAAATCTAATTCAGTCAGGGTGCATCTCAGCACTATAGCTGCGAACCACCACCCTGTAGAGGGAAAGCTCCTCTCAATCCTGCCCCTGGTCTCCAGATTCCTTAGGGGCCTCCTGTTGTTTAGGCCCCCCCTCCGCCCTCCGGCTGCGGAATGGGACCTCAATGTGGTGCTGTGCAAGATCACCAGACCACCTTTTGAGCCTATGGCCACCTGTCACCTGAGGTACCTCTCCTGGAAAGTGGCCTTCTTGGTGGTCGTGACCCCTGCCTGCAGAGTGAGCGAGCTGCAGACCCTGGTGGCGGATCCTCCCTACACCTGGTACGCATCCCAAGTTCCTTCCTAAGGTGGTGTCTGTTTTCCACCTCAACCAGGAGGTGGTTCTCCCTATCTTCTTTCCATGGCCTTACGCGGGCAAGGTAGAGTCGGTCTTGCAAACATTGGATTGAAAAAGAGCCCTGTCCTTCTATCTTCACAGGACCAGGGACCATCACAAAGTGCCCCAACTCTTTGTCTCGTTTGACCCCAGTAAGTTGGGGTTGCCAGTAACCAAAATGACTCTGTCCTCTTGGGTTGCGTACTGCATTGCCTTCACTTTTGAGCAGGCTGGCCTTTCCCTGGAGCACCGGATCACTGCTCATTGCATCAGGGCCATGGCCACGTCAGTAGCCAACCTGCGCTCGGTACCAATGACGGAAATTTGCAAGGCCACCACATGGTCTTCAGTGCATACCTTTGCAGCACATTACTGCCTAGAGAGTGAGTCCCGCAGGGACAGTGCCTTTGGCCAGGCGGTAATCCGTAGCATACCTGGTGCATAGGCAACTCCTGCCCTCCAGCCCGTCAATGGTCAGGCTACTGGACTATAGCGACGAGGGTGGCTGGGCGTTGCGGAGTCTCTGGATAGGGACTCGTCTTCTGCAACTGGTGGCCTCCCTTGGTGGTCACTGTTGGTGCTGTCGTGATTTGGGTCCCAGCAGCTTGGAGCTAGAGAGTCCCATATGTGAGGACTGACTTCCTGCTTGTTCCTGGAGAATGCGTAGTTACTCACCTGTAACAGGTGTTCTCCAGGAACAGCAGGAATCATTCCTCACAACCCTCCCTCCTCCCCTGGGAGTTACCTTCTCTACCTGTTTTTATCTTTTTGCCTAAGCTATGTCATCTGATTGAACAAGATGGCACCCTTGGGCGGGAAAGGGACCATGCATGTGTGGTAGCATTCCCAAAGGCTATCTTTGAAAGCTGGGGAAATAATCCACATGGGCTTCGTTGGCACCGACGTCACCCATATGTGAGGACTGATTCCTACTGTTCCCGGAGAACACCTGTTACAGGTGAGTAACTACGCTGTACTGGCACAGGTGTGGGCAGAAGGCCTTCTTACCCTGGTACTTTTTCTGTGAAGGATCTGTGGTTTTCCTTGAGAGCCTGGAGAGCGTCATGTGCTCCTTCTCGAGCTCACCTGCTTTCACTTTGACCGGCTTCCCGAAAAGGTTATCTCCACTGCAGAGAATGTTAGCCAGCTTATCCTGAACTCATTACTCTAGGTCGGAGGACTGGAGCCAAGCCAGCCACCAGGTGCCGATACCCACCACCACCACCCTGCACGTGGACTCGAAGGCATCATATGTGGCTCACATGGCATACTTAGAGCAATCCTTGCCAGACCTAGCAGGGTGCGGAAGGAGTCGAGGCAATCAGGAGGGACATAGGCGGCAAACTCTGCCAGGTCCAAAATGATGTCCTTTAGGAACATACTAATATATAGTTGGTAGGAAAGAATCCTAGTCACCAGCATGGAGTCCTGGTAGCATCTCTTCCCAAAGGAAACCAGGGTCCTGGCCTCCCACCCCGGGGGCACTGAGGAGTGGGTCTTGATGCTCTTCACACGCTTCAAGGCCAACAACTATGATGGAGTTGTGTGGTAGCTGGGGCTTCTCAAAGCCCAGCCTTCTGGGCCTGGTACATCAAGTCCAGCTGCCGGTTGAAGGCAGGAACAATGAGGGAATTTTCCCACAGCCACAGCAGCAGTCTCTGGAGGACATAGTGCACTGGCATTGTCATGGCCTCCTTGGGCACCAATGGATACTGAAGGAGTTCAAGCTCCACTGCCCTCGGCTGTCTTCTGCCTCAAGGGAGAAGGGTATGGCCTTGGCCATGTCCTGCACAAAGTCCTGGAAGGACATGACCTCAGGGGGCTATTTATATCGCTCATATGGAGGGGCTGAGCGATGAGCCTCTGAGATGGATGAGCCTTCCTCAGTTTCCCGGTCCTTAGACTCAGACTTCGAGAGGAAATTGAAGTTGCATCAGGTTTTCTCTTGCCACCTACTCCAGTCATGCGGAGAGGGTGGGTGGCGGTGTGACCTATGGTACCCTGAGTGAGAGCAGGGGTGTCCCAGGAGATCAAATCCCAATATGCTCGACAGGGAGATCACCAAGGAACCATCATCGATTCCAATTTCTTGCCCGATGTGCCTGCCTCTGTGGGCTTCGCATGGGTCTCCAGGATGGGTTAGATGGAAGTGGTAATGCCTCCAAAGCAATCACTAAGCCTGTTTGCCACAAGGCTAAGACCACCACCATGTGATCCTCAAGGTCCCTTAGACATTCCTCTAGTACCACTGCCTCAGAGGGGACCGAGCCAGGACACAATGACAGGCTCATCGGGAGATATCCGGCTGCCCTCCAGGGCTGTGGGCATCAATTCCTCCCATCTGGGAATCCATTTATTCTGCTGGGGAACTTTGGCAGAACGCTGCTGGCCCTTACTATCTGCATTGCACTGGGAAGGGCTGCAGTGCTGATGTACTTTGGGCTTGACCCGGTGCTTGGGCACCCCTTTCAACACTGATGAGATTGGTGTCAGGTCCTTTGTCGATTCTGGTTGGACATTGACGGACGGTCTCCACTCAATACCTCGGCCCCTCAATTCTGAATGTGCCCAGGCATCTCGCCTCGTTGATGCCTCAGCAGAACTCTGCAATGATGTCACCGATGCTGGAGCCAAGGATGCTGAAGCCGACGCTCTAAAGAGGGACTACTGCTTTTCCCAGCCCTTCAGGCCCCTCTTCATCATTTGCAGGCAGAAATTGCAGGAAGTGGGCTGGTGATCAGGCCCAAGGCACTGCAGGCACCAGTTGTGCCTGTCTACATTTTGTGCATTTTTTTAAAGCCAATTATTGGCTTAGACATGTCCGGGAAGACTGTGTCTGTGAGGTCAAAAGCCTCGATTATGACGATGGCAAAAAAGGCCCAGAAGGGAAAAGTGCAAAAAATGAAAAAGAAAAATATTGGCTGGGAGCCGACTAACTGGTGACAGGTGGTGAAATTTTCTGAAGAAAAAATTACCCACAGGGAGTAGCAGAGAAAAAGTTTTTCCGTTGGTACAGGCCACATCTGATGGGTTCAGCAGAAAAAAAGGAGACTGGAGAAGATGGTACTACAGCAAGCAGGAAGGCAGGCATGCATGCATGGTGCAGCTTGCAAAAGCTTCCAATGGAAGCTGGGGAGCATTCCGCTTGGACTCGGTGACATCACGCATATGTGAGGACTTAATTTCTGCTTGTCCACTGGGTTTAATCTTCAGTGGTGATGGCTAGCCACCTTACAAGGGCTAGCTGCCACTGCTGAATAGTGGGCCTGTTGTTTCCAAAGAAGGAGTGGCCACAGAACTTGATAAATAGTTGCCCTCACCTATTATTCATGTCCAATCAACTTCAAAGAACTACGGGCTCGATACTCAAAGAGAGAAACATGGTTAGTAGATCTGCTAACGGTGTTACATCTGTTATCTGGGATATTCAATGGCACTAGCAGGGTTAGTGCAATTGAATATCCACATGTGCTACCGCTACATATCTTGATGCTAACCGGTTAACATCAGGGCATGCCTGGGGTGTTCCGGCGGTGGCACCCAGTCATAACTGGGCAGCGGTGATATCGAGCCACTGCCCGGTTATGGCTATGCTGCGAAAGTAAAGCACAGCAAAGGCTGGCCTTACTTTTGCAACAGAAGCTAACTGGGCAGCAGCTAAATATCGCTGCTGCCCAGTTAGCTTCTTTCCAATCCGGGAAATCCAGCTCCAGGAGGGAGTAAGTGCATCCGTGCTATTGATGATGCACTTACCATAGGTCAATATTCACCATTATTCAGGCCAATAACCCCTCCCCCTGACATCCATGCCAACATCTAGAACTAAGATGCTCCCACCCTCCCTGACATTCAAAATTAAGTTCCTCTATCTCGTGATATCTGCATCCAAGGATGCATCCCAGAGGGACATATAAGGCAATTTTTGTCTTATATGGCAGACCAAGGTGAAATTAGACTTACCTGCTAATTGTTGTTCCTTGAGGAACTCATCAACGGACTCCAATCCGGCGCCTCCTAAGGCATTCCCCTTTCCAGACACCCTGGAGACAGCCACCACTGGAGCACCTGTTTGACCTCCTGCGGACAGGTCAACCTCTGCGGTAACAGATCCGACTGATGCGACCACCGCCTCAGCTACGCTCTCTGCAGTGGTCGCATGTGAACCCTGGCCCATGGCACCAACTCGAGCGTCGCCGCCATTGTTCCCAAAAGCTGCAGTTAATGCCACGCCATGGGAGCTGACATCTGTAGAAACGTCGTGAGAAGCTGCCGCAATCCTCATGCTCTCAGTTGTGGCAGGAAGACCCTGCCCACCTTGGTATCGAGGCGGGCCCCTAAGTACTCCAAATCTTGCAATGGAATTAATATGATCTTTGCCACATTAACCATCCACCCAAGGCTCTGCAAAACAACCACCACTCGATGGGTAGCCTCCTCGCTCTCTTTCCTTGACTTCGCCCGAATCAACCAATCGTCCAGATACGGATGAACCAACATGTGCAATGCCGCTGCCACCACCACCACCACCATAACCTTGGTGAAGGTTCGCGGAGCCGTTGCGAGTCCAAATGGCAACGCCTGGAACTGAAAATGGCCCATAGGAATCGCAAACCGTAAGAACCTCTGATATTCCAAGCGAATCAGAATGGGCAAATACACTTCCGACAGATCCAATGAGGTGATACATTCTCCCTTTCGCACCACCACAACTACCGATCGCAAAGTCTCCATCCAAAAGTGAGAGACGCGGAGACACCGATTTACCCGCTTGAGATCCAGAATTGGCCGAAACGTGCCTTCCTTCTTTGGCACTACAAAATATATGGAGTATCGACCGCTGCCGTACTGTTTCGGAGGCACTGGCACCTCCGCCTTGAGGTCTAAAAGCCTTTCTAATGTCTCGCACACAGCTTCCCATTTGGAGCGTGCCCTGCAGGGGGATAAAATGAAAGCATCGACCACTGGACGCTGGAACTCTAGAGCATAGCCTTCCCAAATGACCTCCAGCACCCACTGATCAGATGTAATGCAAGCCCAGGCTGGATAGAAGTCCCGCAGTTGCCCCCCTACAGGAAATAATCCAACCTGGACCCCCCTCATTTCATTGTGATTTCTTAAGGTTCGAGTACGAGGAGGCTCCAAATCCCCTCCCCGCTCCTCTGAAACCATGATACCCTTGAGACCGAAAAGGAAATCTCCCTCTTTGAAACTGCCCAAATCTCTGAAGACAAAAATGGCAAAACTCCCGCTGCTGACTTTTGGAAGCCCCCGCCTGACGACCTTGTTTCTGCTTATCCTTGGGCAACCTACCGCACTTAGACTCCCCAAGACCCTTGACTAACTTATCTAAGTCCTCTCCAAAGAGGAGCTTACCCCTAAAGGGGAGCTTTCCTAATCGTGCCTTGGAAGAACCATCCGCCGCCCAATTTCGGAGCCAGAGATACCACTGTACCGACACCACCAACACCATACTCTTCAAAAGGCCTCAAATCAGATCATAATGGATATCTGCTAAGTAAGCCGCCCCTGATTCCAACCTAGCCGCCTCCTCGGTCGCACCATCAACCTGAAGCCCCTGAAGTCGTTGGGACCAACGGAGACAGGCTCGTGCTACCCACACCCCACAAATTGAAGCGTGCATGGAAAGAGCATTAACCTCAAAAACTTGCTTCTGCAAAGTTTCCAATCTCCTATCCTGGGCATCCTTAAGAGCAGCACTACCTTCCACCGGAATGGTAGTCTTCTTAGTAACAGCCGACACTGCCGCTTCCACCTTAGGAGATCGAAAAAGCTCTTTATCCTGGTCCGCCAAAGGATAAAGTCGCACCATTACCCTGGAGCACTGACTCCAGCATGTCCCATTCCTCCTGAATCTTCTCCCAAATAACTCTATGAACTGGAAAAACACATTCAGACTTTTGCACCGCCTGCAATAATGGATCCTCCAAAGTGGAATCCTCTGCAGGCCCCAAAGCCGGCATATTAAGCGTCTTTAGCGTTTTCTTTATAAGGGCTGGCAACTCCTCCCGCCTGAACACTCGAACCACCCTTGCCTGGTCATCTTGTTCGGCCAGCTCTCCTTCCTCTAGCTCCTGTTCCAAATCCAACTCCTCTAAATCCTCTGATTGCGAGTCAGAGACCATGACCTGCTCAGCCCTGTCTCCTCCTACTTTAAGCCTCTTAGCTGAGGCACCAACTGCCCCTGAATCTAACGAAGGTCCACGGCGCTTCCCCCCCAACTCCCCCACCACAGAACAACTTCCTGCTCCCCGCACACCCTCCCTGAGGGCCTGCTGGAGCAGCGCAACAAAATCCTGCGAAAAAATTGCTGCCAAGCCCCCTTGAAATAGGGCTGGGGGAGAGGGGAGATCCGGAGCCGAGGAGGGCCCCGCTACCGACTCTGGAGGTGGCCCAGACAGAGAAAGAGGATCCGGCAAATCCAAAATCCACATTTTTCCCATCCACTACAGTGTCCATGGAGAGTGCGCTCGAGGCTGACTCCTGCGTACAGCCTCTGCACACCCCCGCCTCAGAGACGGACCCCCTCTTGGCCCCACACATCAAACATTGGGGCCGCGAAGGCATAATGTCCCCAACTCAGTACCAAACCAATTGAAAGAAATTGAAAGGAATTGAAAGGAAGCCGCAACACTGGGGTTTTTTTTTGGTTTTTTTTACTATATACACATAAGAAATGAACCCCCCCACACCCTCCAGGCAAACCTTTCCTGAGGCAACCAAAACTGCGAAAACCTGCTCCTTCTGAGACCCGAAGGCAAAGCTAGCACCCCGCGCCGTCCACCACGCAGCCCAGCCTAAACGCCCCTCACAACGCCTTCCTGCACTGCCAAACTGACACTGGCGGCACTCCCGCAACCGGCACGGCTCTGCTTCAGGCCGCCCCGAGTCCCATTCACTCACCTTGCCACTCAAAGAAACACTGCGCTGCCAAAAACAGCTCCCCACAGCCTCGGACAGCAAAAAAGCACTGTCTTCGAGCTGCCGGTTCACTTTCTACCGAGCTTGCTTGTGACCGCTGTGTTCAGCAGATGTCGCAAGTACCGCTCCTCACCCTCAGCGGGCTTCGGATCTGGAGGCCCCGCTCTCACTCCCTTCACTCTCCCTCTACAGTCACACACCTTGCAGGGAGGGGGGAGGGGGGGGCAGCCCGTGGAAACAGCAAATAGTAAGTTTAACCCTACTGCTGTTACTTTAACTTTTTTTTTTTAATCAAACCAAACCAAACCAAATCAAAACCTCTCTCTACACTAAAGCCTTCATCCTCCTTAATCTTTCCTGCAGTGAGTCCTGAACCTCTCAGGCTCAGCACTCCTCCTGCTGCTTGGAGACCAAGATTACTGACCTGAGGCGGCAGTACCTGGGCTACTTATGCTAGGGTCATGAAAGAATGATGGGCTCGGTCTCCAAGCTGTGGGAGGAGGTGCTTTAACCCCAGAGGTTCAGGACTAGACTGGAGGGATGATAAGGAACCCTGCTTTGTGCATTCCAGGATGCACTGCATGGTATCAGGCACTCTCATTTTCCAAGACGGCGATACAGGGGTCAAAGCATATTGGCATCGTTCCTGCCCCCCCCCCCAACAATTTAGGTATGTGGTGAAATCGAGCTAATACTAGGGATTCAGTGGAGAGGGGGTAGGGGCTGCTGGGGCACCAGGGAAGGTCTTTCTAAGCTTCAGGGTGAAGAGACCATCAAGCCACCAGGAAATGTCTTTCTAAAGTTCAGAGAGGTGGGGGGTAAGCACCACTGGACCACTAGGGAAGGTCGTTTGGGGGTAGTAAGGGAGTAGAGTCCACCAAGACACCCATGATCGGTGGTGTTGTAGTTAGGGGGGAGGAAACCATGATTGAGCAGTGGTCATCTGATATGAAGTGCCAAACTCCACCTTAGATGATCCTTTTGCTCCCCACTGGATTTTGACACCTTCCTGAAGCTGGTGTAAAGTTCCACTGTAAAAAGAAGAGTAAAAACTGTGCTAAGTTTTAGTGCAGTTTTTCACATCACAAGCAAGTAAAAATTCATTATTTTGCATGCAATTAGCATGCCCACTGCTCAATGGTTTAGTGAAATGGTTTTGCTTGCAATTTTCCTGGGCTAGCTTTTTTCCTGCATTAGGGAGCACCTCTAGCAAAGTGCTGCGCTTAGCACAGTCTGATGTGGTGAGCCTAAATGTATGAAAAGTACCAAGCATGTATGTTCTTAGGATGGAAGTCTCACTTATTAGGAGTGTGTCACACTCTTTTGAAGGCTCTCTCACTCTCACACTCATTGAGCCCCTTATCTCTAGCATTTGAGCCTCCAGGCCAGTACACTGATCTTGATCACTGCTTTCATGAGAGATAAGCCTAAGAGACGTACAGCTAAGTGTCTAGCCAGTAGAAAGAAATCTGAGCTCATCTTCCTGTGTACTGCACCATCCTTTTCTTTTTCTCTGTGAATCTATTCACATACTTTTAGCTACTGTGTGGAGAGCAATTTTCAGCCCAGAGAATTTACCCATATTGCCTCCACTATGTCTGTATCGTTTGAGAGACTCCAAAGAAAAACAAATATCTTTTTATGCTTCTTTCTTCATTTGCAAAGCAATACTACATTTAAATCTTTCTAGATTTATACCCTGGATGTATCATCTGAAAAACTATCACTCTTTGGACATCTCATTCTCTGGGGCGGTAAATCTCACTCTTTGGGATGGTTCACCCTTGGCATCTCTGTGTTCTAAAGAAGGCCAAATCCACAATTTGTAAACTTCTCCGGTGCTCCATGAGCAAAGAAAAACACTTTTGAACTCTTGAGTCATTACAGCTATAATTTGTGGTTTTGGGGGTTTATTTTTCTTTAGATACACAAATTCCACCACAGGTCTGTGAAGCAGCTAAATCAAAACTGAAAATGTCAGTAAACTTCAAAGCAAAAGTAGTCACAGTTAAACAGTACTGGCCAAGTCTTCTCCCCACCCCTTATAAGGATTGAATTAAACAACCTGCTAATTTTGTCAGATTGTTTAGCTGAAATTATTTCAGTCCCAATAGGAGTAAAGACATGGCTATTTTGTGGCCATTGTTCATATTCAGTACTAGGAAAAGGAAAATAAATACATTTAAAAATATGAAAGTAGGGAACAGTCCAATTCCCTCAGTTTGAGGCTGGAAAGGCTTCTATGGCAAACAGCCAGTAGAGAGCACCTGATGAATATTCTAAATAACATTCTGCATTGAAAATATTCGGCCTCTGGGCTAATGAGTAGTGAGCTACAGAGCGCATGATTTATTTCATCTATGGTGGAGAGAATTCATGGCCAATATGATGTGCTAAGGTTAAAAACTATCAAAAACATATGCTGAAAAGGTTTGTCACCACGCCACCTCATTTATATGCACTCTCAAACACTTAGGGGTATGTTTACTAAAGGTTCTTAACTGCTACTGCGGGGCTCTTGTGGAATTATCGCCCAGCAGTAACAGCTAATGCAGGTAAAATGCAGATATCACAGAGACCTTTCTGTGATATCTGTATTTTGTACGTTGTAATTGGGGGGAGGAGTGGATAGCGGCGGGGAGGAGTGGATCGGGCAGGGAGGAGTGGATCGGGGCAGGGAGGAGTGGATCGGGGTGGGGAGTAGGCATGCCAATGTTTGGCAGTCATCATAAGAAAAATTTCCATTAAACAAAGACACGGGGAGGGGTGGCCTGCACAGAATGGTAGGTGCACCCCTAAACAAAGACATGGGGAGGGGTGCACCTACTCCTGCCATCTTAACAAAGACATGGGGAGGGGTGCACCTACTCCTGCCAACTTAACAAAGACATGGGGAGGGGTGCACCTACTCCTGCCATCTTACTCCTGCCATCTTGCTGGGCAGTCTAGATGGACCATACTGGTCTTTATCTGACGCCATTTACTATGTTACTGTGTTACTATGATGGCTGCCAAAATCAGCTCAACTGCAGCCTGGCCAGATCAAGACTGCTGCCAATCAGCAGTGGCTGCAATGACAGAAGCTGATTCCCCCCATCTAGGCCCCGATAGGGCCCCCCTTGAATTCTCAACACTGACGGTGCCACGGATGTACAGATTCTCAGCACTGACAATATAAACATGGTGCTCTCCACCTTCATCACAGATTCCCCCCCACCCCCAACAGCTCCCAGTCCCCATGAGGAACTATCTGGGGGGATTGGTTCTTGCCTGACAAAGTATTACATCCCAGATAGTCAGTCAGGCCCCCTAAACCTCCCTCCTTCATGATCCATAAAAAAATACCTGGCTAGCCAGTTGGGACCCAAACCTCCTCTCCCTTCTCCCCTCTTCAAGACTAAAAATCCCAACTAGCTAGCTAGCCTAAGGGCTCCCCCCCCCTCGACTCCCAAGACCTTACTTTATTCCTTGGTGGTCTAGTGGGCACTGCGGGCAGAAGTGGCCCTCCCCACTTGTGCCCCAGTATCACAGCTAACCAAATGGCCGCAATCCCATGGTGCCGCACCCTAGCATCTTCATGCTAGGTGGGCAATACCTTGAGATTGCCACCATTTTTGTTCATGCTATTAAAGAGGCCAGAAGCATTCCTCTGCTCCTGGTCTCTTCAGTAGTACCAACAAAAATGGGAATGATCTCACGGTGATGCCTCCTAACGTCCTCATGCTAGAGGGCAGCACCATTTTGGTTAGCCACAATGCTGGGGGCAGGAGCAGGGAGGACTGCTTCTGTCACTAATGCCCACTAGATCACCAAGGAATAAAGTAAGAGCTTGGGGAGGATGGGGGGGGGTGACCCCCTTAGGCTGGTGGGCTAGCTGGGATTTTGATTCTTAAAGGGGGTGGAGCCAGACTGGCTTTTTTTTTAATGGATTGGGAGGGAGGTGTGTTGGGGGGGGGGGAGATCAACTGAGTAGCCTGGATGTAATACTTGGTTGAAAGAGCACTGATCCAACCCCAACCCTCCCCGACAGGTCTTGATGGGGATCAGGAGCTGTCTGGAAGGATTGGTGCTGAGGAGGGGAGAAGACACCATGTTTATATTGTCAGTGCCACGGATCTCTACATTTTCAGCACTGAGAATATAGACAGGTTGATAGGGGAGCCTGATTGGGGCATTGGGGGGGCAGATCAGCAGTGGACAGAGCTAGAAAGAGCTCTATCCACCCAATCGCTACCTGTTCTCCCCTTACATTTACCGCGGATAACCGCAATCCCTTCATCAGCAAGTACTGTGGGACTTTCCACTCTACGTGACACTGTAAGGATGTCCTCCAGATGTTGTGGTGGCCTCACCTTTTTTTTCCCCTCCTTCTTACCTGTAGCCTCTGTCTCTCTTCGAGATTCCTCTTCTTGTGAGGCCTACTGGCCGACATCCTCTACTCTGTTTCAACATTCTATATTCTCATCTACAGGCCTCACTCTTCCTCAGTTGATGGCCTCACTATCTCCTTTTTGGCCTACCTCTCTCACTGTTTCTCACCACTACTCATTCTAGGTGATTTCAACTGTACCCCCTCAGCTGATCCTCATTTAGATATAATTCACAGTATGAACTCTCTCGGCTTCACCCAAATGGGCTCTTTGCTCACTCACCCCCTCCCTTTACACAGGCTTTTCTCCCTTCCACCACCACTATCCCCTGGTTGGATCACTCCTTCCTAACCTTTTCCCTCTCCCTCCCTCCCACTTTGCTCTCTCCGGTTCCGGTTCATCCTCCTAAACTTTTCCATTCACTGAGAGACTCTATAACTAATCATCTGATGTCTTTGATTGAGAATGCCTCTTTTGCCCCACCCTCAGCCCTTCTCAATTTCCAACTCACTTCCTGGTGATTTGCTCTCTCTTTTTCCTTGGATGCTGCTGCTCCTTTATGCTTTTCTACACCCCACCAGTCGATATCAAAACCCTGGTTTCCCTCTGGTTTATCCTCCCTTCTCCACCAGACTGGCCACCTCAAAAAATGCTGGTGCAAATAGTGCTTTCCATTGTATATCGCCCAATGGAAGGAAGCCTCTTTCTTTTACAGATGATCTTTGCATTCTGCTCGCTCCACCTTTGTTCAAGCACGTCTTTCTGCCTCTTCTAACAAGCCTTGCCAACTTTTTCATCTCCTCGATTCCCTGGCTCTCTTTTCCACCACTTCAGTTCTCCCCTCTTCTCCTACCTCCTTTGCCTCTTTTCTTTTTGATAAGACCACTACTGAAAAGTGCTTTAACATCACATACTGTAATAAGACACAAGCCATTAATCAACTAGCAATTCCTGCTCTGTCATATAGCTTTAGAATATAGACTGGCCTCTTAAAAGATCTTGAAAAACTGGATGTGTGAACAAGAAAACTTTTCCATGCCCACATTCCTTGAATTGAAGGAGGAATGGGGCTCATAGAAATTGATTACACATGCAGAGCTACCATTATAGACCTCCAGGCCTACCTAACAGCATCAACAGATCCCATACACAAAGTGTTGATATATGAAAGTAAATGACCAGAATCCATCTCTGTTATCAAACTTGGATAGGCATTTTGACGAGTAGAAGGAATGGATGAGAATCTATCAGTGCACACAAGGAAGTATGCAATAGAATTTGTAAAATAAGAACAAACTCTTCAAAAAATTAGATCAGCAAACTAGGAAGAAGTGGTAAATGCACAAATACAGTGGGAAATAGAAAGCATTGCCTTAGGAGTCATTTATTGATCAAATCAGAACACATTAGTGGTTAAAGAAGGGTGAATTGAAACTTAAGAATGAGAGACTGATACTTGCAACCCATGATAGTGGATTATGGACAAGATGGTTCACAACAAGCACAAAAGAAACTCGGAAAGATGACATATGTAGATTCTGTAAGAAAGAGCTGGAAATGGTTACTCATCTCGTAGCTGGCTGCAAAGTTTTGATGGGAGAAAATCTCTATATAGTGTAACGTCCCCTGCTGGCTAGGTGGTTGCCTATAGGCAGTGGACGTACCTCCTATTGTCCCTTGGTAGTATGGGTTCCCCAGAGCCAAGGCTTCTGGGGATTGTAGTTGTGAAAAAATGAGTAGCCGAGGGTGGAAGGCAAATACACGAAACATTTATTCTTTTCTTCTTTTGCCCTTTCAAACATACAGCAACAAAAGTAGGATACTTCTCCAAATAAAGAAAAAGGAACTTTCACAGTAACACCGGTAGCAACTGCTTCACTCAGCTTGTTATACCAATAGTATATCTTTTCCAGAGTTCAAGAATACAGCTTAAGAGTTCCTTGCTCAGTTCAGCCCAAATGACTGCTCTTCCAAACTGAGCACTATGCAAAGCACAACCCACTTTATTTCTGGCTGTTTATACATTTAGGTAGTGACTTCTTAAGCATTCAGATCAGCACTTCTGAATCTTCTCTGCCAGCTTTAAAATGTTAGCAACTTCCTTCCAAACATTTCTAGCAGAACAGGCAAGTACAAAGCTTCTGGGTTATCTCAGTTTTAAACCTTACAGCTTCTTCATCTTTGCTTTACACACAAAGAACAGTCCATTTGAGAGTCGGCAGAACTATTATCAGAATCATAGTTATCTACCTGCATGCTCTCATACTCGGGGTCAGTTAACATCTGGCTGGAATCAGCTTGTGGGATTTCAGGTTTTATTTCTTCTAATAACTTTAAAACCTTCTCCCAATGAGACTTCTTTCTAGGTTGAGGAATGTTGGAAGGGCTGAGGGAATTCTTATCCTTCAATAAACTATGCAAGGTTCCAAATGGGCTCACCTTACTTCTAGTAACAGAGCTCTTTACAGTGAAGTTCTTCCTTCAGGTTCTGGAAGGACCACACCCGTGCCCTGCTCAAAGACAGCACTTTCCTCAGGATAAACCCTCCTGTCTTCAGGGCCTACTGTAATGCTCCTACAACATGGGCTTCCTTCAGAGCTGTAGTTTCCTGTGTGCTGGCTGCAACAAGAACCTTTCCTGAGGCTGCTTCTAGAACACCTCCCTCTCTCAGCTTCCTTGCAAGAACCTTCCCCTTCTCCTCCTGGTTCTTCGGTTGTCCCTTCTCTTCCTGGTTCCCCGGTTGTCTCCTCTCTTCCTGGTTCCCCGGTTGTCTCCTCTCTTCCTGGTTCCTCAGGCTTAAATGACTGGGGCTGCCCTATGGCTTCAAACTCCACCCCCGGGTGTTCCCCATTACCTACCCTGGTTGCCTTGGAGCTAGGGCGTGACTTGCACTCAGCAACTCTATGTGTGTGTTTTTTTTCCTTGGCTGGAGTTTCAAAGTCAAAACTCCCTGAACTATTCTTCTGCTTAGGGGTAAATGTCTGTTTTCTATCCATTTCCCTGGGCTCCACTATAGTCTCGCCACCACACATCCCCCCCCCCCTTAAGATATTACGGGCTGGCGTACTAACCCCTGCACAGCCCGTAATTCGTGAAAGGGCATCTGCATTGGTATGTAATTTCCCTGCTCGGTGCTCTATATGTAAATTAAAAGCCTGTAGGGCCATATACCAGCGGGTAAGGCGTGGGTTGTGGTCTTTCATCCGGTTCAGCCACTTCAATGGTGCATGGTCTGTGACCAGAAGGAACCTACGACCTGTCACATAATATCTGAGTGCTTCCACAGCCCACCTGATGGCCAGACATTCCCTCTCTACTGTAGAATACTTTTGTTCAGATGGCGCTAGCTTTCGGCTTAGTTCAGTTTGCAACCCCCGTGTTATCCAAGTTGTTACTCCTGTTCTCTGTAAAGCAAAACATGTTATCCAAGTTGTTACTCCTGTTCTATGTGAAGCCAAGCAGTTTGTTATGGTTATTTTGTTGTATGTAAACCGCGCTGACAATAGTGCGGTATATAAGAAATTGTAATAAATAAATAAAATAAAAAACATGATGGGATGTTTCCCACCCTCCTGTTTTTGTGACAATACAGCACCTAAACCGATTTCCGACGCATCAGTCTGTAGAATAAATGGTCAGTTAAAGTCTACACCGCGCAACACCGGCGCACAGCAGAGTTTGTCCTTTAAGAGCATAAAGGCATGCTCCGCTGCCGCTGACCACTTTAGCTGGTTCGGTGCATTTTTTTTAAGCATTTCTGTGAGGGCGGCACTTTCCGTCGTGAAATGCGGAATAAAGCGACGGTAGTAGCCGATCAATCCCAGAAAGCTGCGTAACTGTTTCTTGGTTAAGGGCTTTGGAAATGCTTTCACACTCTCAACCTTATCTATCAAAGGCTTAACTATACCATGCCCTACCAAATGCCCCAAATACTTCACTTCCCTCCCCCCAAGCATACATTTTGCAGGATTCAAGGTGATACCTGCACGTAGCATCACCCTTAAAACTGCCTCAATGTGGTCCAAGTGTTGATCCCAACTAGAGCTATGGATCACCACGTCATCCATGTATGTGGTTGCATACTGTTGGTGAGGGCGTAAGACCAGATCAACCAACCTTTGGCACGTCGCAGCTGCCCCGTGCAAGCCAAAGGGCATTCTGCGGAATTGAAACAGGCCTATGGGGGTGCTAAATGCGGTCTTTGGGCGAGATTCCCGGGTGAGGGGAATCTGCCAATACCCCTTGGTCATATCTAGAGTGGTGAGGTATGTGGCCTGGCCTAAACGATCGAGAAGTTCCTCTATTTTGGGCATCGGGTAGGTGTCAAATCGTGAAATGGCATTGACCTTCCAGAAATCAATGCAAAACCGCATGGTTAAGTCGGGTTTCGAGACTAGTACTATGGGGTTATTCCAGGGACTTCTAGACTCCTCTATTATCCCCATTCTGAGCATTTTCCGCACTTGACCCACTACTTTCCGCTGTTTTGCCTCGGGTAACCTGTAAGGTCTCTGCCGCACTATTTCTCCCTGCGGGGTAACTACTTTGTGGGCAACAAGCCTAGTTTCGCCTGGTACGGGTGTTAAAACATCAGGAAACCTTCGTAACAGCTTTAGCAATGCCTGATGTTGGGGCAATGAAAGTTCCTCCCCTATTTTGGGAACCGGCTCTGCCTTACAATCTGCCAGTTGTGGGCCCAGATCCACATCTGCCTTCTCCTTACAACTTGCCGTTAAACCCTTTATCTCATCCCGACCGGTGGAGCCAAATCCTCTTGACCCTCGTACGGTAGCGGTCAATTCAATTACCTCCTCCAGGGGTGGAAAGCCTACCCTTTCACATATGAGTTGGGCTATTCTGTCTCCTATATTCACCCTGAAGTCTTTCTGCGCGAAGTTGAACAATAGCACTTTAACTGCCCCTCGATAATCAGGATCTATGACCCCCGCACCCACATCTATAAAATTTTTCACCGCCAGACCCGAGCGAGGAGCAATACGCCGATAACAGCCTGGTGGTATCTCTAACTGGATGCCCGTCTCGACCAAGGCTCTTCCTTGTCGAGGAATGACAATGTCCTCTGCGCTATACAAATCAAAGGCAGCGGCCTGTTCTGAGGCACGCTTTGGGACCTTGGCATTCGGGGTGGTGTGGCAAAATTTAAGGACAAATCTTGGCTTATTGTCATTTTCCTGCCTTTGGGGTATTTTCCTATGTTCCTGCTTCAGCGTAGTCCCAAACAAAGGACCAGGCACTGACCTTGCCTTAGCACCGGCTTTATGGGAGGAGGTTACCTGCTTTTTCCTATTCTTATCCCCTAGGGACACGCTCTCATCCTTCGGGCTGGGTAAACCTCCTACTAGCTTAGGTGGAGAGTCCCTCTCTGACTCTAAGGGTTTCGGTTGTGCCAGGGTGGATGTCAAACCTGCCTTGTGTTGTAAGCCCTCAGCCAGCCCTCGCCTAAATTGAGGCCAATCTCTCCCGAAGACTAAGGTGTATGGGAGCCTAGGGACAACTGCTACAGATATGTTCCGCTTTAATCCCAAACCTTTTACCCTTACAGTGTGGACTGGGTAAGATGACGCTGCACCATGGACGCATCTTATCTTTATGCTGCCCTCAGAGGGTTCTGGGAGCTGGCTACCCTGGGATTGTATTTCTTTCCAGAGCCTCTGCAAGATCATGGACTGATCCGCCCCGGAATCCAGCAAGGCGTCTACAGGGATACCTTCCACTTCTACAGCCAACAAAAATCCCTCCCCACTCTCCTTGGACTGGGCGGTTATTAGGGCTGTCCTTTCTTTATAATCTTTCTTCAGGTGCCCTTCCTCTCCACATGAAAAACATTTTCTTTGGGCATAACCAGGTTTTCCCATGTGCATAAACTTTGTCATTTCTCCCCACATTGACCTTCCGCTCCTTTCTGAAACCCCTGCGACTGCCTGGTTTGAAACACCAGCCTTCACTTGGCTTACCAATCTGGCCTCTAGGAAACGCTCCGCCAGTGAGGTAGCCTCATTGGTGTTGTGGCAGTTCTGAAGGATCAGAAAGGACTGCAGATCTTTTGGGACAGCCTCCATAAACTGTTCTAATACAATGCAGTCTAACAGGGAATCTATTGTTTTACTCTCGGGTGTTAGCCACTTACATGCCAACCCTTTAATCCGCTGGCATAGAGCTCGCGGTGTTTCTCCTGGTTTTAACTTGCAACTCCTCAAGAGGCGGCAATAGACCATAGGGGTTAGGCCCATATGGTCTCTTATTGCCTTCTTGAGCTCCTCGTAACTGGAGGCTAGGGCAGCAGGCATGGCCCTGTAAGCCGCTAGCGCTTCCCCTGTAAGGGAGGCTGCCAGGCGCACTGCCCACTGATCTTTTGGCCATCCACTTAGGAGAGCTACCCTCTCGAATGCTTCCAGGCAATCATCAATATCATCTTCCTTGGTCAACTGACCAAAGGAAAATGTCCCATTACCCGGTAAACTCAGTCCTTGTAAGGCTCCCAAAGAACCTGACGCTGTCCTTATGGATTCCGCTGTTTGCTTCTGCGCTCTGAACCATGCGCCCATCATTTCCAGGAGTGACTTCTGTTGAGCTTGCATCATGGCAGCTGTATGTTCCTGGGTCCTGGCAGACATCTCCTGCTGCTTTTGGAACTGTTCCACCATCCAGCTCAGTAGTTCGCCATGCTCCATCTCTAGTTGATGCTGAAACAATAGAAAAGAGAAAGAACACACCAAGTGCGGCTCCAAGTACCAGCCCTCTTCCTCTCGAACCCCCTTTTGAGCACCCCCGGCACCAGTATCCGCTTTAACCCCTCCTATACACAGGTTACCTGATGCAGGTGGAGACTCGAGTTTGTCAGCAAACAGGTCCCGGCTGGGAAATCAGCTCCGGTTCCGTCCTTCTGCTGCCACTCCGGTCTTTACTCCTCAGAAGGCTCTCTCTGTCGTCAGAGGCTTCCAACAGAAGTTTTTCTCCTCCTTTATGGTAGTAAATATCCTTTCTTATGCATGGGTAAAGGCCAAAATGAAGGATCCTTAAAACTACGCCACCTGTCACGCCCCCTGCTGGCTAGGCGGTTGCCTATAGGCAGTGGACGTACCTCCTATTGTCCCTTGGTAGTATGGGTTCCCCAGAGCCAAGGCTTCTGGGGATTGTAGTTGTAAAAAATGAGTAGCCGAGGGTGGAAGGCAAATACAGGAAAAATGTATTCTTTTCTTCTTTTGACCTTTCAAACATACAGCAACAAAAGTAGGATACTTCTCCAAATAAAGAAAAAGGAACTTCCACAGTAACACCGGTAGCAACTGCTTCACTCAGCTTGTTATACCAGTAGTATATCTTTTCCAGAGTTCAAGAATACAGCTTAAGGGTTCCTTGCTCAGTTCAGCCCAAATAACTGCTCTTCTAAACTGAGCACTATGCAAAGCACAACCTACTTTACTTCTGGCTGTTTATACGTTTAGGTAGTGACTTCTTAAGCATTCAAATCAGCACTTCTGAACCTTCTCTGCCAGCTTTAAAATGTTGTAACACTCCACAATTATAGGTCCAATCTCTTAAGAGGATTCAGCTGATCGCTAAATATATATAATCTAATCCTCAATGATAGCAAAGGCTATTACTACATGGGTTGTGTATTTTCTCAATCCCTTCTCAATTATCACCATTTCTTAAGACAATGTTCAACCATTTTCTTACTTCATTTCACATTTGTGCATTAATAAGAACCAGGTCTCAGAGGACTTCCGGCGATGCGTGAGTGAGAGCAGACATCTCTCTCTCGCTCCGGGGCCGCCTCGCCGATAAACCTGCAAATTAATCCAATTTTCTGGGGCTCCCCCCTCTACCCACCTCAAATCGCTTACCGGGTACTGCACTGATTAAAGTACAATAGCTGCAGGGTGGTGGAGATGCCTTTGCCGACGAGAAAGGAGCGCGACAAGCCACTTCGAGCAGGGCCCTCCACAGCGACCACAGTGCAGCCGACCTCTTCCGGTGCGGAAAGCACCGATTCTCATTCAGAGGAGTTGGCGAAAGAGGTGGTCCGGCTCCTCGATCCCAAATTTGATCGCCTCATGAAAAAATTAGATGGGATGGAAGAAGCGCTGACGGAGTTTGGTAAGCGCGTGGAGGAGCTTGAGCACCGCGTGGCAGGTGTAGAGGAGGGTGAGGGCCGCCGAGACCGGGTGCTGGAGAATCAAAAACAGGCCATACTTGAGATGCAAAACAAATTGGAGGATCTCGAGAATAGATCCCGCCGGAACAACCTACGTTAGGTGGGTCTGGGAGAAGATAGGCCGGATGGAGAACTGTTGGTCTTTCTGTAAACCTGGCTGCCCGAAGTGCTGGGCCTGGCGGACCTTAAAGGTGATTTCCAAATTGAAAGAGCACATCGCCTGGGTGTGAGGAGGGAGAATGGAGATCGGCCGCGAGTGGTGATTATTCGAGTGCTGAATTTCCAACATAAATGGCGCATATTACAGGCTTACCGAAAGAGTGGCGACCTCATGTTGGACAACAGGCGAGTTCTAATATTCCAGGATTATTCGGCGGCAGTTGCGGCAAAGCGACGAGAATTTTCCCCAATTTGTACTGAGTTATACCGCAGGAAAGCCCGGTTCACTTTGGCTTACCCAGCCATACTCCGTGTCTCCCTCCACGGCCAGAATCATACTTTTGATCAAGTGGCGGCCGCAAAAAAGTTCCTCACCCAACATTTTCCAGCGGATGTATCAGAGGCCCGCTCATGAGCGCCATGTTTTTCCTGGGGAAATGAGGGCTGTCCGGGCCCCTAGTTCCGATTCTGCTGTTGTGGGACTGTAGGCTGAGACTCGGCTCAAGGCCTTTCATTAGATATCTGTAGGCCGGACGACTGTCTTCCCCCTGGGCTAGTCCTGACTACTCCACGATGGATATCTTAGTTAAGGATCCGGCATTGCATATTATGGATCTAATCTGTTAACATGACCTTCATAGAAGAACATAAGAACATACGATATGACATACTGGGTCAGACCAAGGTCCGTCGGGCCCAGTAATCTGTTTCCAGCAGTGGCCAATCTGGGTCATCTGTACCTAACAGTTTTCCCAAGGGACACAGGTTCCACGATGCTTGTATTGGTTCGGGCATTGATAGCCTGGGTCCTGTCTTAATAATGGCTGGTGGACCTTTCCTCCAGGAACTTGTTCCACCCTTTACTAAACCCAGCTACACTGGCGGCTTTTGCTGCATCCTACGGTGACAAGTTCCGGAGTTTGATTGCACGTTGAGTGAACAATGTTTTCTTTTATTAGTCTCAAATAGCCTGCCCTGTAGCTTCATTGCATGTTCCCTAGTCTTTTTATAAGAATGTTTGGACACCATAATAGTGATGTTTTGGTTCGTCTGTTATTTGTTTGCATATGCCTCTTTGGTGGGTGGGGGGAGGGGAGGCTGCAGAGACGGAGGGGGTGGGGCGGCCCTGAAGCACCGTGTTGGAAGTCTTACCTCAGTGCGGTAACTGAGGGTTGAGTACTTATGTTTTATGGGGTATGATTTTTATGTACAGGGAAGGGTCAACTTGGTAGTAGTGGAGCGAAGGGGGGAGGGTGGGGGGGATGTTTTGGGGGGGGGCTGGGGGATGGGGGGGTAGGGGGGGAGGGTTGGGGGGGAGATGGGGAGGGACGGGGAGAGGGGTGGTCTGTATGTGTAGTGAGAGGAGCGAGCCTGAACTCCATGATGAGTGTATTAGAGTATAAGACGCAACATCTACAATTCCCATATATGCCCATTCGGAGCAAGGTAGGGATGGATTGGAGTTCTGGGTCGAGGTTGGGCGACCTGGAACAGTGGTATGCTTGGTGGCCGTGGTTATTGGAATGTCTGTGGGATAGGGAAAATGCGGGATGATCTCCGTATAGTCACATGGAATGTTGGCGGTCTAAATACCCCTGTTAAAAGGACCAAGATGCTCCAAGCTCTAAAAAGGGGTCGTGCCCAAATAGCATTATTACAAGAAACACACTTGACGGCAGTAGAACATGCCAAGCTGAGAAAAGACTGGGTGGGGCAGGTCTTTGACGCGTCTACAGCCATAAAGAAATGTGGCGTGGCGATTCTGGTACAACGAGGCCTTGGCGTGGAAATTCTGCGGGAGGAGGCTGACCCAGCAGGGCGGTTTATCTTTTTACATGCTAAAATACAGGGGCAAGAACTTTTTCTGGGTAACATATATGCCCCCAATGTTTATGACCATCAGTTCTTTCAACTAGTGCTGAGGAAAATATTGGGGGCCCCGAAGATCCCGTTGATACTGGCAGGGGACTTCAACTGCCCGCATGATCCATTGTTGGATAGGTCCGCGACTGGTGGCGCTTGTGGAGCTTGGAGTAAGAAAGGGGTGGGATACCTTTGTCAGATGGGTGGTCTAATTGACTCCTGGAGAATTCTGCATGGGGTAGAGAAGGATTATACGCATCTGTCGAGAGCACATCAAACTTGGTCCCGGATTGACTATATTCTGATCTCAAGAGAGAGCCTGGGTAAAGTGATCAAAGTGGAGATCGAGCCCATAGTAGTGTCTGATCACGCTAAAGTGGTGTTGGATTGGAGGGGCACTGCCTCGGGAGGAGCACGGTGGACTTTCCCGGGTCATCTCTGGCAGAAAGCAGACTTTCGGGCTTATCTGGTAAGTCACTGGGAGGAGTATCTCAGATTAAATGATACGGGAGATGTTGAGGTGGCGACCTTTTGGGAGGCAGGTAAAGCAGTGCTGCGCGGCCACATTATAGCGTATGTAGCGAGAGAGAGGAAACGCCTTAATTCACGACTTTTAGATCTGACGAGTCAACTACAGGAGGCCAAACGGACCGCTGTGGCGTGCCCGAAGAGGCTTGTGGAATACTTAGAGGCACAAAGAGCTTTGAATGAAGTGCTCCATGAGCGTGCTATTCATTCGTTGCAGTATTATCAGAATCAATTGTTTCGATTTGGGGAACGCACGGGGAGACTTCTGGCGCGTTTGGTTAAATGGAAGGGTGGCATTCAGGGGGTGGCCCGAGTGAGGGACGAACAAGGGGTTTCCCACACTGATTTACGGACAATTGTCCAGGTATTTCGCCAATACTATCAAGCCTTATATACGCCGGATACTGAGAATAGAGCCCACGAAAGTGAATTCCTGGCGGCCGTCCCCGTGCCCAAGTTGACAGAGGCGGAGCTTCAGGGATTAAATGCGAGAATAACTGGGGCAGAAATTCAGGCAGTGATAAAGAAAGGGAAACCTCATAAGGCTCCGGGCCCCGACGGCTATAGCGCTGAATTCTATAAAATACTGATGCCTCATATAACACCTACTTTGATGGCATTATACCAAGATGCTCAAGAGAAGGGTATTTACCCGAGAGACATGAGAACGGCGGCGATAACTATCATCCCAAAAGAGGGTTGCGATCCGGAAGATCCGGCGTCATATCGTCCCATATCCCTAATTAATTATGATATGAAGCTGGTGGCCTCGGTGTTGGCGGCCCGGTTGCAAGGGCTCCTACCCCGGCTGATTGGGACTCACCAATCGGGTTTTGTCAAAGGGAGAGGGGCTTTTTCCAATATCAGTAAGGTGTTGCTTGGCATGGAGCACTGTTTGCACCAGGAGACGCCCTTGCTCTTGGTGAGCCTCGACGCTGAAAAAGCCTTCGATAGAGTATCATGGTCTTATATGTTTGCGGTCCTCGCGAAATTTGGCTTTACGGGAGCGTTTCTGTCCTGGGTGAGAGCGTTGTATGCGAGTCCGCTGGCATGTGTGGCGAGTGGGGGAACTTGCTCCGAGCCTTTTGAGTTATGTAGAGGTATGCGACAGGGCTGCCCCTTATCGCCTCTATTATTTGTGCTACAGTTGGAACCCCTGCTTCTTGCGCTCATAGCGGAAGTGGAGATACAGGGAATTGAATGGCCAAGAGGTGGAATCAAGATTAGTGCTTTTGCAGATGATATGTTGCTCTGTCTATGCGAGCCGCAGGCCTCCCTGGAGCGGGCTTTGGGAATGATTCAGCGATTTGGCTCATTTTCAGGACTCCGGGTTAACTTGAGTAAATCAGTCGCGTTGGATGTGGGTGGCCGAGCCAGACGTCAGTGGAAAGGGCTTTTCCCCCTGCGCTGGGCATTAGGGGAATTCCGTTATCTGGGGATTCAGATCCCAGATCATGTCTCAAAGTTATATGCCGCTAACATCCGCCCTATGCTGAATAGGACGGCGGCTACTCTCCAGAAATGGAGGTATCTCCCACTCTCGCTTATGGGGCGTCTTGCTCTCTTCCAGATGATGGAGGCCCCGCGATGGATGTACTTGTTGCGCCATCTGCCTATTTGGCTGTTGAGCAGGGATGTGCTGCTTTTGCAGCGCCACATTAGACGCTTTCTATGGAGGGGCAAGAAATCGCGGATCCCCATTTCGGTGCTGATGAGTAGTAGGGAGGACGGGGGGGCTGGGTTATTTTCGGTGAGAGATTATAACTTTCTAGCCTTGCTAAGGCCGCTGAGAGATTTAATTTTGGGGAGGGAGGATATTTTGCCAGTGGGACTGGTTGAGCGGCTCTCCGCCCCCTACCACCCAGCCTATTTGCTGCATAGCCGGACGACGGTATTGCCACAGGCATGGCGCGGGTCGGTCTACTTTGGTGCCTTGCGACAGGCATGGCGGCTCCTTTGCCAAAAAAAAGGGGTACATTGGTACAGCACTGATTGTCTGCCATTGCGCAATAATGCTGATTTTCAGCCTGGGAGCCAAGGGGGGCTCCCAGTGAGTTGGGTGCAAGCTGGTCTGGGGTATCTGGGTCAACTTCGTATGCAATCACAGGCGGAGTTGGACTCCTTTCAAGTGTTGACGCGACGATTTCATCTTGCGCCTCAGACTTTCTTTTTCTACCTGCAAGCGCGACACTACGTCCGAACGTTACAGCGCACTGGGGGCTTTCAATTCGGGACATCGGGAGTATGGGAGCTTATAGCGGCCACCGATGGAAAGCTTTCGTTGAGGACCTGGCGGGAGGAGTGCTATCCGGGGGGTGAGCGGGCCCCGTTAGAGAAACTAGTACAGCGATGGAGTAGCGATGGTAATGTCCAGCTTACGGTAGCCGCCTGCCAGGCAGCTTTCCAACAAATCAGGCTCCTCTCTGAATCGGTAAAATTTCAAGAGCTACAATATAAATTGCTCTGGAGAGCATATGTACCCAACACTTGGGCGGCTAGGATGAGAGTGCTCTCGACAGATGTCTGCCATTTATGTGGGACCCACAGGGGGACACTGCTACACCGTTTTTGGGGATGTGTGAGGGTAAATCAGTTTTGGCAGGACGTACATAGAGAGCTGCAAGTTTGCAGACCCCTTAGGAAGGCACTTTCGCCTGAATGGTGCTTGTTTGGCCTGGTGGAAACCGCCTTGCCGGAGACGACCGGGGGGGGGGCCCCCGGTGGTGGTGCCTCTAACCCTGCTCCGTCCGGGATTGGGTGCCCTACTATCTTAGGTGTCACGCCCACGCGACAGCTTTATGCCCGTGGCTTCTTGATAGCGAAATACTGCCTACTTCGCCATTGGGTGGATGATAGACCCCCGGAAATTCGGGAATGGTGCCGAACTTTACTAAATTTGAGGAGGCACGAGTTCCGCACAGCCCATCTGCTGGGGACCAAGAAACAAGTAGCCTGTGGAAAAGTCTGGGAGGGGGTCACTGTGGAGTTTTTCACCTTCCCGGGGATCCTGCGAGGTGTGAATGATGTGTGAGATTGATCTGGGAGTTTTGGGGTGTGGAGTGGAAGCGCCTCGGAGCCTGGATGGTTAGATGATACTGACATATGGAGGAGGGCTTGTGGATGAGATTAGCTGCTCCCGAGGGGAGGGTTTTGGGAGGGGGTTTGGGGGCTGAGGGTGTAGGGGTGGGTAGAAGGGGTTCTTTGGTGGTTGGGGGGGTTGGGGAGGGGGGGAGGGGGTTAAAGGGCTTACTGTGCGAGGAGGGAATTGGGGGACTTGGGGAGGGGGGTTCGAATAGAGCATGAATATCTGCAAATGCCTGTGGAGATGCGTTGGGTATTGTTAGCTCTAACGTCTCCTTCTCCAGCCTCTCAGACGAGCTTGCTGGAGAAATCTCCTATTCGTCTGCTAGTGTTGTATGAGCTGTTGGGATTATGTTGTTGATTTACATGGATTCTGCTTACTCCGCCGTGGGTTCTTGCTTTGTTGTTACATTTCCATGTATATCTTGCTCCATTTCTTTTCATATGTTTTCTTTTGTATGTAACTTTGGAAACTTAATAAAAACATAATATAAAAAAAAAAAAAAAAAAAGAACCAGGTCTCAGACTTCTTGTAGTACTTATGATAGGATTAACTCCCGTCCGTACAAGCTTTGCATCAATGACCACGGTTCAAAATATGTTTCATGATATGTGCATTCTTATCTTAAATAGATGGTATAGTATTTTGCACTAAGAAATTGTCAAACTTAGTATTTTGTTGAATATATGAATGCAGTATATAACTGAAACTTATCTTGTAATCTTCAATTGTATAGATACTATTTTGATCTTTCCCCGTCTTGTGTGTATCGCTTGGTCTTCCCCAACGCCACCATTCGGCACCTAATTTGCGTTTCACAGATGTTTCATCAGGGGTTCAAATGCTGAAAATAGATACAACTACTATGTAATGCCAGCGTAAAGTATATTATCTCTGAAAAATTGTTCAACCCCACTACACGTACCTTATGAAATTTGCAGAGATTACTCCTGCTAGCGCTAATCTGCGTGTGAAGCATCAAACTGTATAGACTTCAAAAAAACGCCGCGCATGTGGAGTACTGCAGCTCATGTCAATTTAAATAAGTCCAGCCCCCCAGGAGTGTGACGTATGGTTTTTCCTGCTGTTCTAAATACATGCCTATCATAAGTACTACAAGAAGTCTGAGACCTGGTTCTTATTAATGCACAAATGTGAAATGAAGTAAGAAAATGGTTGAACATTGTCTTAAGAAATGGTGATAATTGAGAAGGGATTGAGAAAATACACAACCCATGTAGTAATAGCCTTTGCTATCATTGAGGATTAGATTATATATATTTAGCGATCAGCTGTAAAATGTTAGCAACTTCATTCCAAACATTTCTAGCAGAACAGGCAAGTACAAAGCTTCTGGGTTTTCTCAGTTTTAAACCTTACAGCTTCTTCACCTTTGCTTTACACACAAAGAACAGTCCATTTGAGAGTCGGCAGAACTATTATCAGAATCATAGTTATCTACCTGCATGCTCTCATACTCGGGGTCAGTTAGCATCTGGCTGGAATCAGCTTGTGGGTATTTCAGGTTTTATTTCTTCTAATAACTTTAAAACCTTATCCCAATGAGACCTCTTTCTATGTTGAGGAATGTTGGAAGGGCTGAGGGAATTCTTATCCTTCAATAAACTACGCAAGGTTTCAAATGGGCTCACCTTACTTCTAGTAACAGAGCTCTTTACAGACCTTCCATGAGGTGATGCTCTTCCCTCAGGTTCTGGCAGGACCACACCCGTGCCCTGCTCAAAGACAGCACTTTCCTCAGGATAAACCCTCCTGTCTTCAGGGCCTGCTGTAATGCTCCTACAACATGGGCTTCCTTCAGAGCTGTAGTTTCCTGTGTGCTGGCTGCAACGAGAACCTTTCCTGAGGCTGCTTCTAGAACACCTCCCTCTCTCAGCTTCCTTGCAAGAACCTTCCCCTTCTCCTCCTGGTTCCTCGGTTGTCCCTTCTCTTCCTGGTTCCCCGGTTGTCTCTTCTCTTCCTGGTTCCCGGTTGTCTCCTCTCTTCCTGTTTCCTCAGGCTTAAATGACTGGGGCTGCCCTATGGCTTCAAACTCCACCCCGGGTGTTCCCCATTACCTACCCTGGTTGCCTTGGAGCTAGGGCGTGGCTTGCACTCAGCAACTCTATGTGTGTGTTTTTTTCCCTTGGCTGGAGTTTCAAAGTCAAAACTCCCTGAACTATTCTTCTGCTTAGGGGTAAATATATGTTTTCTATCCATTTCCCTGGGTTCCACTACAGTCTCACCACCACACCATACCAAAATGCAGATGTTTCATCCCGAATTACCGACTGTTTGGAGGAACCCCAATTACCTCCAACAGCCAGTAATATCTTAAGCAGGGGAGTATGTGGCAAAGTCAGTTATCCTGAGAGTGGGGGAGGTGAGAAGCATAACGAATTCACCCTAGTTAAGGGTCCCCTTCTAGGAGTGCAGAGAGAGGAAGCCACAGCCAGGTTTCCAAGACAGAAAACCCCCAGCTGGAACAGGTTTCAGCCAATGACTGATAAAGTAAGAAAGAGGGATTGCAAGCACGAGGACCAAAGCCCTTACTTTAACAAGTGCACTGATTATTCTAATATCAGAAGGCAGGGGGATTGCCAACACCTGGGAAAGAAAGAGGTGGGGTTAAGACCCTGGAGGTATAAGCCTGGGTTAGATTATGCAGAGGGGGAGAGACGAGAAAGAGGGAGACGAGAAGGAGAGCAACCGGGAGAGCAGCTGAGACAGAAGCAGAGAGAAGGAGTGGATTCTTGGAGAAGAGCTGAGCTACCCAGAGCTGAGAGAGGTGAATTCCCTGCTACAGGTTGGCAACAGAGGTCGGGACCAGGAAGTGAAGAAGCTTTCAGACCACCAGAGAGGTTGTCAGCTGAGCAGTCTGACCAGGTCGGTGAGTCAGAACCCATGCAGTTGGGAGAACCAGTGTCAGAGTTGGGGGAAGAAGATTGCTTTATGGATTGCTCTCTATGCCAAGCTCTAGACAGGAGGTCTTGAGGAAAAGCTAGCCCTGAAAGAAGTAGTTCTCCTTGGAAGTTAACCATATGGCAGAAGCAGTGTGGAGGTAAATTCCTGTCTGTTTTAAAAGGGAAATTTACTGCAACGTAAGCCTGATCAGGAAGCTCTGATTCATGCTTGTTTGTCACCTGTGTTTGAACTGTGCAATGGCAAGAAAAGCCAAGTTAGCTGCTATAAGAGTTTTTGCTTACTCCTCGCCTATATGAAAAGCCTGCTAAGAGTTTTGATAACAGCTTGGAATGTTTGTTTTGTTCTAAGTTTGGTTTTACATAGAAATGCAGCCTAGAGAGTTTTTTGAGGCTGGCAGAAACCAAACTGCTGTAGAAGAATTAAGCCTGAATTTTTCTTTATGCTCTGATTAACAAGGACTAAAAAGGAAAGTGGCAGCGTAGTTTCTAAAGGCAATTGCTTCTGCAAGTAAGAGGACTTTAAAAAGCCATTTCTGAGTTCTTTTGGTTTGTTTGCCATTATTTGCTGTACCTTAAGAACATAAGATATGCCATACTGGGTCAGACCAAGGTCCATCAAGCCCAGTATCCTGTTTCCAACAGTGGACAATCTAGGTCTCACGTACCTAGCAGTTTCCCCAAAAGACACAGGTTCCGCAATGCTTGTACTGGGTCAAGCATTGATATCCTGGGTCCCTTCTTAATAATGGTTTATGGACCTTTCCTCCAGGAACTTGTCCAAACCTTTTTTAAACCCCGCTACACTAACAGCCTTTACTACATCCTCCGGTAACAAATTCCAGAGTTTGATTACACGTTGAGTGAAAAAATATTTTCTTTTATTAGTCTTAAATAGTTTACCCTGTAGCTTCATTGTATGTCCCCTAGTCTTTCTATATTCTGATAAAGTAAACAATCGATCTACGTTTACCCGTTCCACTCCGTTCATTAATTTATAGACTTCTATCATATGCCCCCTCAGCCGTCTCTTTTCCAGGTTAAAGAGCCCTAACGTTTTTAGCCTTTCTTCATAGGAGTATCCTTCCATCCCCTTTACCATTTTGGTGGCTCTTCTCTGAACCTTTTCTAAAATCGCTATATCCTTTTTAAGATACGGCAACCAGAATTGCACACAATATTCAAGGTGCGGTCTCACCATGGAACGATATAGAGGCATTATAATATCTTTTGTTTTATTTTCCATTCCTTTCCTTATCATACCTAGCATTCTATTTGCTCTCTTGGCTGCCGCTGCACACTGGGCCGAGGGTTTTAACATGGTATCCACAATGACGCCTAAATCTTTTTCCTGGGTGGTGGTTCCTAATGTGGAACCTTGCATCGTGTAACCATAGTTTGGGTTGTTCTTCCCTAGGTGAATAACCTTGCACTTGAACACATTAAATTTCATCTGCCATTTTGATGCCCAGTCTTCCAATTTATCAAGATCCTCTTGCAATTTTTCACAATCCTCTTGGGTTTTAACAACTTTAAATAGTTTTGTGTCATCTGCAAATTTGATAACCTCACTCGTTATTCCACTTTCCAGGTCATTTATGAATATGTCAAAAAGCAGCGGACCCAGCACAGATCCCTGGGGTACACCACTATTCACCTTTCTCCATTGGGAAAATTGGCAATTTAGCCCTACCCTCTGCTTTCTATCTTTTAACCAGTTCCTGATCCACAATAGTACACTGCCTCCTATCCCATGACTCTTTAGTTTTGCCAAAAGTCTCTGATGAGGGACCTTGTCAAAGGCTTTCTGAAAGTCCAGATACACAATATCAACCGACTCACCTTTGTCCACCTGTTTATTCACTCCTTCAAAAAAACATAACAGATTAGTAAGACAAGATCTTCCTTGTCTAAAGCCATGTTGGCTGTCTCCCATTAGGTTGTGACTATCTACATGCTGAGTAATTTTATTCTTTATGATGGTTTCTACCATTTTTCCTGGTACTGACGTCAGGCTCACCGGTCTGTAGTTTCCCGGATCACCCCTGGAACCCTTTTTAAAAATTGGTGTTACATTGGCGATCCTCCAATCTTCAGGTATTAGAGATGATTTTAATGATAGTTCACAGATTACTGATAGCAGGTCTGCAATCTCATATTTCAGTTCTTTCAACACCCTTGGATGTATACCATCCGGTCCAGGTGATTTGCTACTCTTCAGTTTATCTAATAGTTGTAAGACATCTTCCCGATGTATCGATATTTCCTTCAATTCTTCCGCACCTTTAAATACCACTTCAGTCATGGGTAACATCCCTACATCTTCCTCAGTAAAGACCAAAGCAAAGAATTCATTCAGTCTCTCCGCTATCGCCTTGTCGCCTTTTAGTGCTCCTTTAACCCCTTTATCATCTAATGGACCCACTGACTCTCTCACAGATTTTTTGCTACGAATGTACTTGAAAAGGTCTTTATTTCGCGTTTTTGCTTCCGCAGCAAGCTTCTTCTCAAATTCTCTCTTTGCCTGCCTTATCAATGCCTTGCATTTGACTTGCCAGTGCTTGTGCTGTTTCCAGGTTTCGTCGTTTGGCTCTTTTTTCCATTTCCTGAAAGATGCTTTTTTGGCAACAACAGCCTCTCTGACCTCACCTTTAAACCATGCTGGCAGTTTTTTGGACTTCCTTCCACTTTTCTTAAAGCGTGGAATACAGCTGGTCTGGGCTTCCAAGATAGTATTTTTCAGCAACACCCAAGTTTGATGTACGTCTTTAACCTTTGCAACTGCTCCTTTTAGTTTTTTCTTAACGGTTTTCCTCATTTTATCATAGTCCCCCTTTCGAAAGTTAAAAGGTAGTACTGTGGATTTCCTTACTATCCCTCCTCCACTAATTAAATCAAAGGCGATCATGCTATGATCACTATTGCCAAGTGGCCCCAACACCCTTATCTCTTGCACTAGATCTGGTGTTCCACTAAGGACTAGGTCTAATATGGCTTCCCCTCTGGTCGGTTCATGAACCAGCTGCTCCAAGAAGCAGTCATTTATTTCATCTAGGAACTTTATCTTCCTAGCATGTCCTGACGTGACACTGACCCAGTCGATACCGGGGTAATTGAAATCACCCATTATTATTACTGCGCTGTAACTTTTGTTATCTTCCTTGATTTCTTTGAGCATTTCATCATCCATTTGGTCATTCTGGCCAGGTGCTCGATAGTACACCCCCACTGCCATTGCCTTCCCCCTTTTATATGGAATTTCAATCCATATAGATTCTACAGCAAATCCTGCAGTTATAATCCTGTAAATGATACCTTGAACCTGCTGTGTTTTGTGTTATGGAAATAAACTTTCTGTTACAAGCCTTACCCTCAGTTACCTCAACTACAAACCTTCTACTTAAGGCACCAACATATTTTAGCAGTACTACACTATCCAGAAGCCAACACGAAGAAATAGGCTGCTAGGAGCTGATAGAAGAAGGAATCCTCAACCATCACGCCCCTCGACCACTAGAGGCAAGTGGCTTCGGGTGTTGTGCTTGTGACAATAGATAGATAGATATAGATATACACACATACACACACATTTTTTTTTAGGTAGCCTGAACAGAAAAGAATGAGCCTAGGGAGGATTGATTTGGATTCTAATCCCCTAAGATATTCCATAGAACTCATTGGCTGAAGTTGCTGTTGCATTAGCAGTCCTTTTACAGATAGTAATGAGATGTGAATGTGTGGACTGAAGACCACGTTCCAGCTTTGGAAATCTTTTCCATGGAGACCGAACGTAAGTTTTCCACCAATGCAGCCATGGCTCTGTCATTGTGAGCCGTGATGTAACCATCATGGGCATAAGCAAAAGAGATGCAATCTGCCAGCCAAATTGAAAGAGCACATTTGGAGACAGGCAACCCCTAGCTTTCTGGGGTCAAAGGAAACAAATAGCTGGATAGACTTTCTATAGGCTTTTGTCCCCTCCAAGTAGAAGGCCAAGGCTCGCTTGTAATCCAACATGTGTAATGCAGTTTCCTCTTTGTGTGCAAGAGGTTTTGGGAAAAATGTTGGTAGGACAATTGACTGATTAAGATGGAAATCCGATACCACTTTCGGAAGGAATTTAGGATGAATATGGAGGACAATTCTCTTATGATGGAATTTGATGTAAGATGGATGAACTATGAGAGCCTGAAGCTCGCTCACCCTGCATGCTAAAGAGGCCACCACCAAAAACAAAACCTTCCAGGTCAAAAGCCCAGAAGGCAGGAATTGAGTGGCTCAAAAGGAGCTTTCATCAGCTGTGCAAGAACCATACTGAGGTCCCAAGACACTGCAGGAGGTTTGTGGGGAGGCTTCAAGAGAAGCAAACATCACATAAAGCAAATAACTAAAGGCTGTACAGATCAACTGTCCCTCAACACCTCTATGGTAAGCTCCAATTGCACTGAGGTGAACTCTAACTGAGTTGGGCAAGGGCCGACTCATAAAGGTGTAGAAGACACTCAAGCAGTTTTTGTGTGGAACGGGCACACGGATTAAAGGCATGGTCCTCACACCAGACTGCAAATCTATTCCATTTGCATTTATTTATTTAACTGGTTTTATATACCGCCTTTCAACACGCAAGGTGGTTTACATAGAACAGTAACATAATGTGGGGTACATAGAACGGTAAACCATGTCAACCATATAATCTAATCACTATGTTATCTGTAAGTGTTATATGTAACACACATTTATATGTTTCATGTAAACCACACTGATCTGTAATAGCGCGGTATACAAAACCAAATAAATAAATAAATACATACCGCCTTTCGACACGCATGGTGGTTTACATAGAACAGTAACATAATGTGGGGTACATAGAATGGTTTACATGGAACAGTAACTTGGCATGGGGTACATAGAATGTGCTGTCACAGAGACCTTAATTTAACAGGTAACTTAAGTAACTATATACATGAGCACAATACTAACAAGTACATGCATGAGAAGCTAACAGTCCATGGGCATCAGAGATAGGGCAGGTAGTGATAAGGAAGTCACTGGGACCCAGGCAGAGGTGTGCCTGATTAATCCGGAGGTACAGAGAGGTGCTCGAGGAACAGATAAGTTTTTACTTTCTTACAAAAGTCGTTGAGATCATTTATTGTGCGAATGTAGTCTGGTAGGGCATTTCAGAGTCTTGGAGGGAACAGGAAGAATGCTCTATTTGAGCTTCTAATGTTGTATTTCCTGTTGTCTGCAGGGATAGCAGGGTAGTTTGATTGCTGCTCCTTCTAGGACAATTCACTGATGGTCTTTTTATCAGAGTTTTCAGATACTCTGGGGATAAATGAAGTAGTGCTTTGAATACAGTAATCAGAGCTTTGTACTGAACTCAGGCTCTTATAGGAAGCCACTGGAGGTTTATGAGTATCGAGGTAATAAGATTATGTTTGGGGGTGCCAGTTAGCACTCTCGCAGCTGTATTCATAGCCATCTATAGTGGGTGGATTGATGCAGCTGAAAGTCCCTGGAGAAGTATGTTACAGTAGTTTAGATGTGGTAAGGTTAAGGCCTGAAAGACTGTCCGGAAGTGAATTTGGTCGAGAAGTGGTCACAGAGATTTGACTGTTTTCATTTTCTGGTAGAAGAGACTTACAGTGGCGTCTATGTGTTGTTTTAGGATAAGACCTTGATCCAGAGTGATGCTGAGGTATCGCACACTAGGTTTAGTGTTGATCTTTCTCCACCCATATCTATGTGTGGTGGAGGAATGAAGCAGGGATCCTTGGAGATGTGTAGTAGTACTGTCTTTTAGTAGTTTGTGGTGAGGTTATGTGCTTTTAGCCATAATATGACTTAATGGAGACAGTTGATAAGTGGTGTATATACTGGGTTACGGGTTGAGACTGTGATATACAACATTATGTCATCAGTATATAGATGATACAAGACGTTGTGGGAGCTGATGTCACAGATGGGTTGGATGAACAGATTAAATAGAAGTGATGACAGTGCTGATCCTTGTGATATTCCTTGAGATATGTCGGATGGGGTGGCAGCTATCCCATTAAAGCACACTTGTTGCCTTGAGGTTAGAAATGAGGAGAACCATTTGAGGGTGGTATTACGTAGGCCAAACACTTGGAGTCTGAGCAGTAGCGCTTTATGTGGTACTGAGTCAAAGGCTGCTTTTACATCAAGGAATAGGAGGGATAAACCTTGATTGGGTTTCCCGATGCCTAGAGTAAGCCTGTCAAAAACTATGGTGATAAAAGATTCAGCACCATGGTTGGTTCTGAATCCGTGTTGTTGTTGGTCGAGAGGAGTATGTGCATCAACGTGGTCCTGTAGCTGCATCTGGACTGCCTTCTTAATTATCTTGGCTAGGAAGGGTAGGTTGGAAATGGGTTGGTAGGAGTATGGAGAAGTTGAGTCCAGTCTTGGGTTCTTGAGGATTGGGCGTATGGATGCTTGCTTCAGTCGCTTTGTTAAGTAGCCTTGTGAGAGGGATAGGTTTATGATATTCAGGATGAATGGGGTCAGCTCAAGGGGTTGACTTGATCTATCTGTCTGGGCATAGATCAAGTTGGAAGTTGTCGTGTTAAGACCTGCTATGATATGTCTGAGTTGGTCCTTTGATATAGGGCTGAATTCTCTCCAAAGGTGACAGGTAGAGCTCTCGCAAGTTGTCGAGAGAGCAGCGGGTGCTGGGTCCTTTGCTTGTGTAATGGTGGACTGGGCATGATTTGTGAATGCTTGTAGTATGGGTATTGGGTCTCTTGACTGAGAGGCAATGGTCTGAAAGTATTGTAATTTGAGAATGTTTGTGGCATGGGGGAGTCCTGTTGTGGGGTTTCTTATTGTTATATTCACTATGTTGAAGACTTCTCTCAGTCGGCTTATTGATCTGAAAATTAGTTTTGTGTGATATTCCTTTCTGGTCTTGTTGATGGCAACTTGATATTCTTGCAGCATGTACATGCATGCTTCACGGTCAATGAGTGACTTGGAGCACAGCCATATTCTCTCGGTCTTCCGGAGTATGCATTTTTGGCATCTCAGATCTGTTGTATACCACGCTGCTCATCGGAGCTGTGTTTTGACACCAGAAGATTGAGAGGCTACTGCAGCATGAGATAATGTGTCATGCCAGTCCTCCACTAGCATATCTAGGTTGGAGTAGTTTGTGGTCAAATTAGGTAGGATAGTGTTGAGGAATACTTCCTTGTTCCAGCTTCTAGATCTCCTTGGTAGGGGTGGGAGGCTGTAGGATTGTGTCTGAGCCCAGTTTGTGGGTATGGTGAAGTTAAAGAATGCGTGGCCTGACCACGGGACTCTATGAATGGTTGGTGAGGGTGGTTGGTGGGGATGAGTGTGTTGTTTGTTGGTGAAGATGAGGTCCAGTGTCCATCCCTTTTCATGCAAGGGCCCTACTACAATTTGGTGAAAGTCTAGGGCCTCCATCGATTATAGGAAGGCATTTTCCATTCCCTGTTGAGTTGATGGTAAATTTAAATCACCAAGGAGAATAGCATGTTTGTTAAGAGTGGAAATATCGCAGGCAGACTGAAGTATGGTGGAGAGTTGTTCTTCTGCAAGGGTGGGTGATCTGTATTAAGCAGATGGTCAGGAGATTGTTAGAGACGATAAACAAATCCAAGTCATGTGCTGTGTGTACAGTAGCCTGATGGAGTTGTAGGCCTAGCCTCAGCACTCTGCGTCTTCACAAAATGCCTGCAATAATAGCAGCTTACCTCTGGACGCTGGGAGTGTTTGTCTTCCCCTTCTTGAATGACTGACATGCGAGAATCATCACAGCTGACCATTTGAGTGCTGAAACGACAAGAGTTCATCATCAATTACTCAAAATCCCACCTTTAACCCTCCCAACAATTGGAATTCATTGGAGTCCTGTT
Organism: Ichthyophis bannanicus; assembly: GCA_033557465.1. NCBI lineage: Eukaryota > Metazoa > Chordata > Amphibia > Gymnophiona > Ichthyophiidae > Ichthyophis > Ichthyophis bannanicus. The sequence goes on along the minus strand of CM066032.1, from coordinate 1,093,823,214 downwards.
TGACATGACTCAAGCGAGTGCCTTCCTTCCGCATGACCGACTTCACAGATTGACAGCGCTGTTGCGGCAGACTCAATGAAGTCAGTAGGTCATAGCTCACACAATGTTAACTGCACTAGGTCACATGGCCTCTACGGTGCACATAACGCCCTTGGCTAGGCCAAAAGGCAATACCCATTATTGGGAGTGCTGTCCCTCCAGTACAAATCTGAGATACTTTCTGTGAGTGAGATGTATCTGTATGTGGGTATACACATCTTTTAAATCCAGAAAGCATAGCTAATCTCGGTTTTGCAGATAGAGTAGTAGGGTGCCTAGAGAAATCATTTTGAACTTTTGTTTGATGAGAACTGTAGGATATCTATAAGATCAAGCAACACAAGACCAGTGTCTGAATGTATAATGTGTAATGTTTGAATATAAATCAAACAAAATAAAGGAGATAAATCAAAATTTTTTAATTGCATTTTTTGTTATATATAAAGCATGCCCATTAAAGAATTTGAAAGAACTCCAATAAATATTAGAATGCAAGTAAGACAAATGCATGTAACACCCCTGTGTCCAACCACACAATTCTGGAGACCACACCTTCAAAAGGATGTGAACAGGATGGAGTCGGTGCAGAGGGTGGCTACTAAAATGGTTAGTGGTCTTCATTATAAAGCATATGAGGACAGACTAAAGGATCTTAATATGTACACCTTAGAGGAAAGGCGAGATAGAGGTGATATGATTGAGATGTTTAAATACCTCCATGGCATAAATTTTCAGGGGGAGAGCTTCTTTCAATTGAAAGCAAGTTCTGCTACGAGGGGACATGGGATGAGGGTGAAGAAGGATAGATTCAGGAGTGATATGTGGAAATATTTCTTTATGGAAAGAGTGGTGGATCCGTGGAATAGTCTCCCAGTGGAGGTGGTAGAGATGAGGACAGTAACTGAATTCAAAAAAGCATGGGACAAACACAGAGGATCTCTAAAGGTAAAAAGGGGACTGTTGTAGTTGTTGATATGGAAGGACAGACTAGATAGGCCATGTGGTCTTTTTCTGTCATCATATTTCTATGTTTCTAAGTCCCCTACACGCCCCAATGCTATCCAGTTAGTATCGGGGCGTGTTGGGGGTGGTCCGGGGAGGAGCAGAGGTGGAGAATGGCGTTAACCGTGCAGTAGTGATTTTAACTGCTGCCCGGTTAGCAATCAGCACCCTAAATGCAGTAGTGATTTTAGCTGCTGCCCGGTTAGCGATCGGCACCCTAAAGATAGGTGAGGAAAACCCTCGCCTATCTTTAAGGAGCCAATCACTAACCGGGCAGCAGCCAATATCACTGCTGCATGGTTAGCTTTGGTGGCTACTGGCTTTGGCGGTGATCACCGGATATTCAATGCCGGTGCCTCAGCACTGAATATCCGATTTGGAGGTCAGTGGGGAGGGCTATGCACCCATTGACGTATTTCTAGGCAGTTCAATATCGGGCTCTTGGTGCCTCCACCTGGGGAAAGTTTTGTTTTGTTTATAAGTCTTCATATACTGTAAAGTTACCAGGGATTGTCCTCAATTTTGAGGCAGTGTCCCAGTGACTCCATGGACTATAACTACCTCCTGTCCCTAATTTCAGAGGAGACAGAGGCAAAGGACAGTGCTCCTCCTGCCTACCCCTCTAATGCAGTCTTCTCAATCCTGGTAAGAGAAGATGTAAAATTAACTTATTTTCTGAAAAAAAGAGGAGGAATTTTAGAAATGTATAGAATATTTATCTGAATGTATAAAATAAAGCTTAGGGGCCCGATATTCAAAAGCATTTACACGGTTTGCAGACCTATGTGAATGCCACTAAGTGGGATACTGAGTGGCACTAATCGGTTAGCACTGGGGCATTCCATGGGCTGCACCCAGGAATAATCGGTCAACAGTGATATTCAGCCACTCTGGTTATTCCTTGGCAGCAAGAGTCAGGCACATTAAAGGCTGTCCTAACTTTCACCGCCGAAGCTAACCATGCAGCAGCTGAATATTGCCACTGCCTGGTTAGCTTCCTGTTTCGCCGGCCAGTCCACATATTCAATGCCCCTGGGCAGATAAGGCCCCAGCATTGACTATCTCTGGGTTGAATGACGAGCAGTGACAGCTAGCTGCTGTAATCGCACTAGCCACTGCTGCTGAATATCGGGTCCCAAGTGTGTGTGTATATATATATATATATATATATATATATATATGCACTTATAATTGAGAAGAGTTGCTACTGTCTTTTTTAAAACTTTTGAAATTACTGAATACTGCTTAGACTGGTCATTTTAAAAGATATGGGGAAAGATGCCTGAGGAGGGAGGACCCCTGCCCCTCCCAACCCTGCCCAGGCGTCCCAGATTTGCTCTTCACAAATCTGGTAACTCTAATATACTGCCTTTCAGCGAGGAATTAAAACCATTTGCAGCAGCAGTCAAAATATAAAAATTCCAAATAAAAGTAAAATGAAAAATGATATACAACTAAAAAGTAGAGATAGAGAAGGACAATAATGTGATCAGACAGGGAGGTGATAAAGTTAACAATAACTGAGAAAGCCAGCAGACATAAAATCAAGGGAATCCAGGAAAGTTCCGAGGTTACAACTCAAAATGCCTGCTGAAACACATTCCAAGAACTGCTTTAAAAAATAATATGGACCATTTGTTCTCAGGGGAAGGGGCAGAGAATTCTCTAGATAGCTGAAAGCAGTATTGTATGTCATTTCAAGATGTATTTAGCTGGAAAAACTAAACCTTGGGTAGATGATCTAAGACACTTCTTTTATAAGCAGGGAAAAAGCAGGTCTGCAATATCTTGGATGGTTGGGGAACAAAGCTCTGAAAGTCAGTTTACAAATCTTAAATTTAATCTGATAGGCAATGGGGAGCCAATGATGGGCAGTAAGCAAAGGAGTAACATGGATATTATTTTTGGCTTCACAGATAAGTTTGATTATATAATGGCACTGTGCAAGTCGCTGGTGAGGCCTCACTTGGAATACTGTGTTTAGTTTTGGAGTGGATCCCTTTATAGCAACAGGATAAAATCAAAATAAGCATAACTATCTCTTATATCTGAACAAATAGGGGTGACCTACAAGAAGCGGTGGGTACACCCCTAAACAAAGGCATGGGGAGGGGTGACCTGCATGGAGCGGCAAGTGCACCTACTCTTGCTGCCTCGCTGGGCAGACTAGATGGATCATACTAGTCTTCATCTGCAGTCATATACTATGTTACTATATTATGAATAATCTGCAGACATCAAACCAAATGAATAGTAATTCCATGACGGAGAGCATTCCCATAGCTTGACTTTTGCAAAACCAATGCAGGCATTAATGTAAACACCAGTGTTGTCTATGCAAGAGGCATAGTAGAGTAGGAAAGAAGAAAGATTACTCGATTGTAGATGAAATATTTAGGGAGAAAGTCAGTTTAGTATCAATAATGATACACAAGGAAGTACCAGCCTCCTTATCTGAAAAAGGATCGTCACTAATAAGTGAAATTAATAATGGAAGATTATTTTGCGTACTAATTCAGAAAGATTAGTGTTTCTCTGGGTTTAGTTTAAGGCAATGATCAAACAGCCAGTCAGCCACTGTATCCCGATTGGTACTAAGACACTACTAGCGAGTATATAAGCTACTAGCTGGAGGCTGCCCGAATTATCTGAGGAAATATGGCTGATCGACTTCGTCGAGGAGGGCTTGGAGAGTATAGTTTTCCGCTTTGGAGTGGGAGATTCAGGAGGGAAGTTACTGCTGTAGAGTGTATTTGGTAGGAGGGGATACTGTCAGCCTTTGCATCTGCCCTTTCAAACTAGCACTTGAATGTGTGCCTTAGGGAAAGTATAAAAACAGACAGTGAAAAATGTTGGCCAGCACATGTATTCCCCTTGTAAAATGGGGAGTTCCCATCTATATTTTTTCGCACTCAAATTATGCCCTATCCATGCCCTCCTGCAGTCTCTGCTTAGTGTGGATCTCCATGGGTAAACAGCAGATTTCTACATTCACTATTTACACATGTGGCCTGCCTACACATGTATATGCTTTTATTTACCCATGGAAATGCTTCTAAAATAACTCCCAAAATGTTGGAAGAATTATAAGTCCCAGCACTGGTAAGAAAAAGAAAGAATAAGATAATTCATTTGGGGGCATGTTTAGTAAACCTTTTGGGAATGCCGTGCTAAAAGTAGTACAGAACTCCTGTGCTAAAACCCCTGTGCTACCCTGGTAGCATGCATCGGGGTGAGGACTGGATGGGGGAGGGGTGCTCCTGGTGCATCACGGCTAATACGGGCATTAATGTCCTGTACCATACTTGATGCCAGTAGCATGGGTGCAACTAACGCTACCATAACGAGTGGCATTATATGTACCGTGGTCCCAATTCCGTGACTCCACATGGCTTATCTGTGCTAACTGCAGCGGAACAGATGTACATATCCCCTGCAGTTAACGTTGAGTCTTGCGCTGGAAACACTGCCCACACATGCGTTACCGATGCAGAGCTTAGTAAACATGCCCCCTGGTGATTCTGGTGTAAATATTAGTGTTTAAAATATTTGTAAACGCCCTTCTACTTAACCACCCCATGACAATGATTTTCTTAGAACATCATGCTAGCATCACATAACATGAGCAGCTCAGGACACCTGGTTCTAAGAAACTATTTAACATTTTATTCTCAAGGCATGAACAAATGTGTTTATATACACATTACAATATATCAGGGCAAAAAGCAGAGTCTGAGGTTAGACACAAGTAGGAGCAGAGCCAAGGAGCAGGACAGTTGATAGTAGGACTCTAGTTTTAAAGTGCAAACAGCAAGAATGTCTAATATGATAGAGACTTGTCATGTGTGCAGATGTAAGAGAAAGTGCTTTGTAATTTGAGCAGAGCTGCCATCTAGCTGAGGAATAAAACTAACAGGCAGGCTGAATATTCATCTTGTCCTGGTTAATGAATCCCTCGGCAAACAAAGACAAAGTAATTGGTGAGATGGAGGGAACCCTTCCCGCCAGTCAAACCCTTTCGTATCCAGCTTTATAAAAGCACTGCTGGCATACAAGAATTCATGTTTTCAAGCACGGCTTGTTCATTCCACTTTTAACAAGATGCTGAAATAAGGCTACAGAGGAGGAAGAGAGACTTCGGCAGTTTTAACACAATGGTGTACTCAGAATGCTGGAAAAGAGAAAGATTGCATTAAAGTGGGTTGAGTTCCCTACCATCAGATTAGTGGATACAAAGAACCAATAAAAAGCTCAGGTTTCAATGACTGCACTCCTATGCCTCTGTTCGCCTCAGCCACCAAAGAGGTCCCTTCAGTATTCCTCACAAAGCATACGGGAGAAACATGGCAAGCCTCACACAACCTCAATTGTGGGCAACAATAAGTAATCAACAGTAAATATCTATGTACAGGAAAGCATAAACAGAAAGCTGTCTGAAGAAGATGAACCTGCAGAGCTAAGTGAAAAAAAAAAATCATAGCGGACCCAAGGGTACTGCAGCAGAAGAACAGAGCAAATACAGTTTTAGGTGTGGACCCTGGACTAGTCTAACAGGACCCTGGACTGGTCTAGCAGTTAATGCCACCTTTCATATCGTCCTCCTAGACCAGATAAGTGAGATGCACCAAACCTACAACTCCACTGGGTGGGAAGCAGAGACAGCAGCTCACAAAACCCTTGAGCTAAAGGCTGTGTCCACCCATGGGCAGACATCCAAACTGTGATGCTTGACAAAAGTGGAAAGTGATGCCCATATTGCTGCCTCACAAATGTCTGCAGGGGCTACGAAGTTCTGCTCCGCTTATGAGGACACGTGTTAGGGTAGAATGTGTGTGCAAACCTTCCAGAACTGGCTAGTTCTGCAACAGATATGCTGGGGCAATGGACTCCTTAATCAAGCACCCCAAAGTCAATTTGGCCACCGCATCACTCTTGTGTGGGCCAGCAAACAACACAAAAAGACGGTCAGACTTATGAAAATAATTCATAACCTCCAAGTATGGGAGAAACACCCTCCAGACATCCAGAAGACGCAAATTCTTATCCTTCCTCCAACATTGCTCAATCGAGAGGGAGGGCAGGCAGACCACCTGATTCATGTGAAAGGGAGAAAGCACCTTAGGCAAGAAGGAAGACACAGGCCAAATGGAAACAGCCTCTTTTGAAAAAGACAGATAAGGATCTCAGCAAGACAGAACCTGCAGCTCGGAAATCTGCCTTGTGCAACAAATCCTGACCAAGACGACTGTCTTGAGGGTCAAATACTTCAAAATAGGGCACTTCAATGGCTCAAAGGGTGCTGACAACAAGGCCCTGAGCACCAGACACAGATCCTAGGAAGGGATCACAGACCGAAGGGGAAGACGTAGATGCCGAACCCCCTGGAGAAAGCACGAGACATCTGGGTGCAAGTCCAGAGACTTACCAGCCACTGGACCTCAGAAACAGGACATAGTTACCACCTGAACTTTCAGGGAGCTAAGGGAAAGGCTCTTCTCCAGGCCATCCTGTAGAAAGGCCAACAGGAGCCAACTGCCGAGTGCCGCACCATCGTTCAAAGAGGCACCAGATCCTCACATATGCCAGCATGGTAGACCTCCTCCAGGCTCTGAGCAGAGTAGAGACCACCACTGGCAAATAGTTCTTGCGTGTTAGACATCTTCTTTCAAGAACCAAGCAGCAAGTGTGAAGAGAACCGGATTTTCCAGGATAATCGGAATCTGCTACAATAGGCTCCGAGACGGAGACAACCAAAGAGGAGATGCCTGCAGCAGCCGCATCAGGTCTCCAAACCATGCTCTCCTCAGCCAATCCGAAGCTACCAGAACAATGCTGCCCAGAAGGAGTTCTATACATCTAAGCACATGCCCCACCAGGAGCCATGGAGGAAACACATACAGCAGGTGCTGACTTGGCAAAGGCTCAGTCAGGGAAATGACACCCTTGGACCCTGTCTCCATGTGGCAACTGAGGAAGCAACAAACTTTGGCACTGGAGCAGGTCCCCATCAGATCCATTTCGAGGAGACCCCAGTAGCGCAGAATTAACCAAAATGCCTCCTGACTCAACTCCCACTCTCCAGGAGACAGAGAGTGCCAGCTGAGAAAGTCTGTTTCTACCCCGGCAATGTGCCGAGCCGACAAGGCTAGGAGATTCTTCTCCACCCAGGTAAACAGGAGAGCTATCTCCAGAGCTATCCCAGCACTCCTTATGCTGCCTTGATGACTGACAGAAGCCACTACTATGGCATTGTCTAAAAACACTCAAACCAGTCGGCCCTCGAGCAGGTGCTAGAAATGCAGAAAAGCCAACCTGATGGCCTCAAAGTGGTTGATAGACCACACAACTTCCAACTTCCCTAGGCCATATGGTCTTGGCAATGGGCTCCCCAGCCTGAGAGACTGGCATCCATCATCAGAAGGATCCAGAAGAAATCATCCAGCAGTACACTCTCCCTCAGAAGACCAGGCTGCTACCACCACCACCACATGCTGGATCTCATCATCAATGGGTGCAGGAGCCTGCGCTCTAACTCCTGAGAACTCCGGGACCACCGAGTCAGCAGGGACCACTGGAGAGGTTGCATGTGAGCACACGCCCACAGCATCATCTCTATGGTTACCGCCATCAATCTGGGATCTGAAGATAATCCCACAATCTGGGAGCCTGCTGCACACAAAATAGCACCAGGCAATCCAACGATCTTTTGACTTTCTCCTCTAGCAGGAAAACACTGCCCACTTGAGTGTTGAAACATACTCCAGAGACTGTAGGAACTGGGATGGCAACAGCTGGCTCTTTCCCCAGTTGATCACCCAGTTGAGGCTCTCCAAAAAGGACACTACTCGGGATGCCACCTGAGGCATCTGTGAAATGCATGGGCCCGGATGAGCCAGTTCTTGGAGAATGTTCTTGTGGCGGTGCATAGCCTGAAAGGGACGTGGCAAACTGAAAGTGAGAGTCACGCATGGCAAAACACAGATACTGCTGCTGATCCACCCAGATTAGGATATGAAAATATTCCTTGGCCAAAAACTCCCCTTGGCGCACTGCTTGAATCATGGAGCGCAAGGTTTCAATTCGGAAGTGCAGGACACACAAGTGCTCGTGGATCCCCTTGAGGTCCAGATGGGCTGGAAGGGACCATTCTTTTGGAGCACCATGAAATAAATGGAGAATCTGCCCTTGCTCCATTTGTCTGGCGGGATGGGCACCCCTGACTTTAGGCACAGCAACTTGTGGCCCACACAGAGGCACTTTGATCGCAGTCCCAAAGGGGAGATGATGAAGGCATCTGGAATTGGCTCTTTGCACTCCAGGGCATGGCCAAACTAAATGGTGTCTGACACTCAGTGATCCTTGGTAACCCGGGCCCATTCCTGAAAGAAAAGGTGAAGCCTGCCTCCAACTGGAGAAATCAGGAAATGGGCCACCAAACCTTCATTGTGCAGCCCGGGAGGGTTCTTCTCTGGAACGGACAGAGTGCCTGGGCCCACGTGCTCCACAAAAAGACTAAGAATGTGGCTGAAGCCCAGAAGCAGAGGAGAAAAAACATTTTACTGGTCGGCAATGAGGAGAGGCCCGAGACCCCTGGGAATCTGGCCAGCACACCCTCAGTGAATGGGGGAGGCTGACGAGAAAAGGGCACCAGCTCGCTTCACAGGCCCCTTGAATCTGTCTTCTAGAAGGCGGTAAGATTTTGTCTCCCCCAGGTCCTTCACCAGCTTCTCCAATTCAGCTCCAGAGAGAAGCTTCCACTTAAAAGTCAGTTGGGCCAAGCAGGCTTTGGAAAATAAGTCCACTGCCCAGTGCCAGACCCAAAACCAACACCGTGACACTGTCATCAGGGCACCATCCCTGGCTTCCAAACGTACCAGGTCAGACATGGTATCAGAAAGGAAGGCAACAGCTGACTCTAAAAGAGGGTTAGTATCATCCAGCGGACGAGACTGAATCCACTGGAGCAGGGCTCGAGACATCAGGCTGGTACATACCGACAGCTGCAGAATAGCTGCTGCCATGGAGAACTGGCTCTGCAACAACAAATCCACATTGCAGTCCTGAAAATCCTTTGAGGCCAATCTGCTTTCCACTGGAATGGTGGTCCTCCTGGGGACCATCATGACCTGTATATTCACCTTGGGAATGCCAAACAACTGAACGCACTTCCTCTCTGGGACAGCGTAGACCTTTGTACAAACCTTAGCCCCTTAGGTGGGGAGTTAGGAGAGTCCCAACTGACCGGATCATATCCTTGATCACAAATAGGAACGGGAGTAGACTAGTGGATTTCCGCACCCTTTGAAGAAGAGAGAGTACCTTCAGCTCCTGCTCTATGCTGGAAGCAACCATCAAGTTCAAAGGCAGATGAGACCCTGGCCATGAACGCTGCCAACTCCTCCTTCTGGAATAGGTGGAACAGTCTGGCCTCTTCACAATTTTCTGAAGGTGAGAGTACTTCTTCATTCACGTCAGAGCCCAGTACCGAGCCATCTGAATCCAAGTCATAGTCAAAATCTCGGACAGCTCCCAGCTGTTCCTCATCTCCAGGGGGCACCTCTCACAGGGGATGCCTAGCCAAGGGTAATAGGCTGCCCTACAGGAGACTGCACCCGGGGGCACCCAGAGGCCCCAGGGTCTGAATTTCCATGCCAGAAGGATCAGACCTGCTGCAAAAAGGAAGGATTTCAGGGAGGACAATCCTGAGTCTGGAAGCTCTCCTCTCAGAAATGAACCCTCAACACAGTTGCCACAGACCTCCTAGAGAGCAATGAGCGTCTCACAGCACAGTCACTGGATCCTCCAGCAGGCTGAATATTCTTACCCATAGCGCCATTCATCACCTCCTACTCTAAAGCAGGTAAGGCTGAATTAACTGCATCCTCCAGCTGGAAGAGGGGAAGCAGGCCCTCTAGGGACAACTCAGAAGCTGCCATGCAAGAAGAGCAGAGTACAGAAACCAGAGAAGACGTACCTCGATTGCCACAAGTCAAATACGTTTCCTAGAAAGACACATAGAGAGTCAAGGCAAGTATCACAACAGTGTGCCAAGGCTGCGGTGGCCCAAAGGCACACATTAACTGTGCTTTTATTGATACATACATTACAGGTGCTAGAGAAGGAGTGTGCATTGGAACCATTTGGGCAGAATGTGTGCTAGGACTGTAAAACCGCTAGGTGCGCAATAGATAAAAATGCTATTAACGTGTGCAGAAAATGGTGGAAAGCCCCCACACTGCACCAACAGTCATCAGCAGTCCACTCTGAATTGTGTTCCAGGAAGATGGAATCGAGAGCCCCCAACAAGGACAATGATGAGGTTAAGCCTTGGTACTCACATCCTGAGAGCCCCAGGCATAGGATCCATGCCAGGCTCATCTCTACTCCCCTGAAACTGTTTCTCTGGCTTGGCAGCTCTTTGTTTAAGGTAACTGGTAGGCAGATTCCTCTGAGAGCCTTTGACAATCTTCGTGAAACAGCAGGGGGGACAGAGGAGGGGGAGGGGGCATTGAGTTTGTGTGAAGCTGCTGAATTCTTACAACCTTCCAGATCCTTCTAATTTTTTGGCTGCTGAACAGGCTGTTATCCGGGGTAAGAGCATGGAGCTGAACCAATTTTCCCTCCTCCTATGGCTACCAAAAAGACCACAGTCTAGTGGAGCCTCCCACGTCATGCTCTAGTGAGAAATCAACCCACAGGCTGTCATTCATGAGCATTGAATCAATCTTTTCCTCTCAAGCTTCAGATTTGTTTTTCCTTCAGAGATGAGAAAATCCATCCACCATCTGCTGGAGACAAAGAAATACTGAACGGACCTCTAGTGGCTGAGATGAATAGACATACAGGAGTGATGTAATTTAAATCTGGTCTTTTCATTGGTTCTTTTTCTCCACCAATCTGCTGGTAGGGGAACACAACCCACTTGTCTGGACTGGTCTTGCAGGATGATACGGAACTAGAATTATCTTGAGTACTGTGTGTACTTTATGTGTCTCGATACACTACACACAACAAAACTGATGAGGCAGCATTTGTACTAAAATGTCTATTCTGCTGTGGAAAATAGTAGTTCATCTTCCTTCAATAAATTGACCTAAGCTAGATCTGGGGCTTTTCTTTCAACCCAAGTAAATACATTTTCATTTACGATACCTTGGGGATGATTTTACAACTGGCTGCATAAGCGGAAGTAGTCAGTGTGTGGAAGTAATCTTATAAAACCTTTTCCATGCTTAGAGCCTGTTTTACAAGCAGAAAAGGTGTTTTTTTTAAATATAACTGGGGAATTAAATACGTATGCATATAAAAAGAACACGGAGAGAAAGTATACTCCAACTTTTATGCAATCTGCATTGGGCACAGAAATGTCCAAAGCACAGGGACGTCTCCAGAGTCATTTTAGAAGTCGAGTCTGTAGACATCCCGAGTGCGAGGACTTCCAAGTTTGAACAGGGGTGTGATGGAGGTGTGGCTGGGGTGTTCCTAAGAACCTGGACATCCCCATCTGTTCTTAAAAATGCTCTGGATATCTTGAGTCGCATCTAAGGTTAAACCTGCTCCTCGTAAAAACCGGCATCTGAAAAGTGCTTGTTTTGTCAGGCCAACATCTGGAAGGAGTGGGGAAGGAGCTACATTAAAACCCCCTGTATTTTACAATAGGTCAACAAACATTGACGGGGAATGGGGGCTCATGTTTTAACTTTGCTATGCCGCTGGATGTCCCTGTATGTTAGCTTTGCTTGAGATAGATGTTCCCAACTCATGCTTTCCTAATGGGGATGCTATGGGGTCGCCCATATGCATGTCCACATTGAAGACATCTATGTTCCTGAAACTGGCCAGAGACATAGATGTCTCTGGTATTATTCTGCCTTGGACGTCCGCAGTTGGACTTGGACGTGATTTCTACAATGCCACATCACATTTCATCATAGGTCCAATTTTTAATTTTACTTTCATCAAACAGCTTTCTTCTTCAATATTCTATCAAACACTTTATAGTTGCTAATCTCATTCTTTGAAGTGTTTGATAGAATATAGAAGAAGAAAACTGATGAAAGTAAAATTAACAATTGGGCCTATGATGAAACTACATATGCACCTAAGAAGATAGTATATCTAACGGGTGATTTCTGACAGTCCACACAAATATTTTCCATAGTGAGCTCTGAGTGCTGGTAATGTTAATGATATAATCACTTGTTCTTGAGATTGGATATATTGCTGCCTTGATAAAATAGGCACATTTTGGGCTTCTCATGTAGATGTCCTGTTATAAAATCATGCCCCATATGTCTAAAAACCAGCAAATTTTATAAAGGAAAGTATACATATATTGTCCCTTATAAAATTGCCATCTATGGGGGACGATTTTATAAAACATTTTCTGGGGGTAATATATGTTTTATGTGTGGAAAGGGCTCTTCTATATAAAAATGGGTAGGTGTGCAAGCATGCATGTACATGTGCACATGCCAACAAGAGCACGCGTACGTTTATGCAGTGCATATGCCTGTATTTCAAGGAGTAGGGGCAAAGCTGAGAGGTGCATATGCATTCTATAAAATATATATGTACTCACGTAGAATGCACTCACTTAGTTGTACCTGCCTTTGAGTAGAGGTACTTTGGCTGAAAACATTTATGAGTTACCAGGGGTAGTAGTTCTGGAAGCTTATTTTATACAGACACATATGCACCTACATTACCTTTTTAAAATAGGCATCAAATAGATGCATTTTTTGAAAGTTGTATGAGGTTCTGCTTATAAAACTAGGGAAGTTTCTTAGAAACAAGGATATTTTTCCAAAATAGAGCACTAAATTCACATTTTAAAATGTCAATGTTTCTACTTTGGTGGCCTTATTGCTCTGTTAATGTCACCTTTCTTTCTGAATTACATTTATTTAATTTGTTTAAAAAAAAAAAAATTATTTTAAATAAATGCATTATGGGTGCTGTACAGAAAGGACTGAGGTTAATCTTTAATTTATAAAGTCTGCTAGATACACTATCAGAGTCAATTTTTTTTAAAGTGCCGTAAAGTCAATGCTACAGATGCCCGTTTGTGCCTGGAGCAGGTTTAACCTTAGATGTGACTCAGGACATCCAGAGCATTTTCTAAGATCAGGTGGGGATGTCCAGGTTCTTCGGAACGCCCTGGCCATGCTTCCATCACGCCCCTGTTCAGACTTGGAAATCCTCACGCTGGGGATATCTACAGACCCGACTTCTAAAATGGCTCTGGAAATGTCCCTGTGCTTTGGACATCTCTATGCTCATTTTCAGATCTCCAAGACATGAATAGAGTTTCCAAAATAACTTCCTACATGTACACCCATAGTGTATCCAATGAGTGCCAGAGATTTTTGACAGTCTGCAAAAATGTGTTCCATAGTGAGCTCCGAGTGTTGGCAGTATTTAATAAAGACAATAGAGGCGCTTATATGCCTTTATGAAACAGACTTCAAGAACTAGCCCCAAGAGCATGCAAACACCAATGGACATACACCTCTCCTATAGCTGGTGCAAATATATCTGTACCTGTGTATTTTATAAAATATGTGCATGCATCGCAATTCTGCCTCCTCTTTGCCCAAACGATAGATCTTTGAAAAGATCAGCTACCTCTGCGATATCACAGCCATTCATTTCCTAATAGATTAAAAAGAAGGTCCTCTTTTTTTTCTCCTCCTCTCTACCCCATCAGCTCTTTTAATTCAATGCCTCTAACAATTGAAAAATAGAAATACCGGCCATACTAAAATTTAAAGCTATAAAATAATCCATTGTTTATCATTCTCAGAGATTTGGTATGCACAATGTCCAGTGAAAAACAGTGGACATCCCAGACAACAGCAGAAATCTTGTAGGGACTCCACTGAGGTCAATGGAGTATCTTTTAAACTCATGATCAACTACAGCAAACCTCAGGAGCCTCATCATTTTGCTTTCCAGTGATAATGTTACATTTCAATCACTTTTCTATTGGCCCATAGTGATTTACAGCATATGGAAATTACAGTAATTAGGTAAAAAGAATTAAATTGAAATTATATGAAATCTTTCCTTTCTTCTTTCCCCCTATCCTCCACTTATATAATATGTTCTCTTTCCCTCATCCTGCTGAATTCTCTATTTTGTCCCTTACTACTATCTTTTTGGGTTAAAATCTTTCCTGAAAAGTCTTTGACAATTTCACACCCTTCACCCCCCCCCCCCATAGCACATTTGGGCAACTGAAGACACATGCTGGCCTGAGGACTGGATGACCATGCCGGATTTAAGTTGTAAACACCCATAAGCTTGTAGGGGGATGGGCTATATCCCACCCGACACTGCCACTAGTGCTATCTAGATCATTCTCCTCACATTTGGGCCTTGTATTTTTCAAGGCTGTCTCAATGGCCATAACAAGCTTAAAGCAGGAATCGAGTGCTGGCACCTGCCTGCATGTTCTGACAGGCCTTGCAATGCCCTCCTCCTCCCCTTGCATGGGTTTCCTGTTACCATGGAAACCCATGCAAGAAGTAGAACACTACAGGGTCTGTCAGAACATGAAGGCAAGTAGGTTCCAATGCTCAGTTCCTGATTTTCACTTTCTACAAGCACCGGGACAGCTATAAGAAGCACAAGGCAGGTCCAGGTGGAGGCACAGCAGCAACACTGTGGTGCCTACGAAAATTTGGCACCAGAGGCAGTTGCCTATGTTCCCTAAGAAACCCTTTCATGGTACATTCTCAATGCTGCTCATTGCCTAGTTGCAGCCACCATACTGGCAGCAGACATCTTCCCAGTACTAAGTGCACCAGCTCTGCAGTAAAGCCAATCCCAACTTACTCTGCTGGGCTGGTGATCTTAACCTTCATTCCCTGCATCACAGTGCACAGCTCTATGGTCTGATCCATGGTCTCAGCCTATTCACTGTTCCTTACATGTTTTTCATTCTTCTTTGACTTCTTGTGATATTGCTGAACCTGAGTTGTGACACTCAGGTTGATTTCATTTCTTGTCACTCAGCTATGAGAATGTAGAGTCACTGTTGTCGTAAGACAGAGAGAGAGTAAGGAAAACAGAAGCAGATAAATAACCTTAGAGAAAAGACCGAATGAAACAATTAAAGAATATACAGTATTTAATATTCTAAGACCATGGAAAGCTCCAGCAGTCCCATATCAAATTGACCATACTACCTGTTTGAATATGTTTTCTCTAAGTCAGCAATCAGTGTGATGATAAGCATTAATAATTTTGTTGTTTGAATTCTTGTTCGAGCCATATGCTTCCTGTGATTTATAATACGTTCTGATCATGCTAGATTTTCTACTCATTGAACACATGTAGCCCACTGAGCAGCTATAATGAATATTCCTTTTAAGCATTTAATCAATGACTAGTCTTGGTTTCTAGAGTCCTTTAAGCAGCATTTCCATTAAGCACTATGGATTGCAGCTTAACAGCGCATCTGCTAATTGTGCTGGTGCTCTTCTATTGGCAAGACATAATGGAATAAGATCAGTATTGGAATGGGAATCAGACTGCACACAGATATAACAATTGATGGATTTTATAAGCCATCCATATTTGTTCGTCCTCATAAACCAATTCAGCCAACACGCTTATTCAACCATTTAACAGGTGTTCTGACATTTTTGTATGTACGTAACCCTTAGTCACAATTGGTTACGAGTTGTACATGTATCTTTTTTCTCACCACAGAGTCTTCTAGTAATAAAGGGGAGGAAATGAGGGACCAGGCAGAAGTGGAGAGAGAATATATTTTGGTTACAGAGGTTTGTGCTTTGCCATCATGCTCAATTTTCAAGATGACCAGTTAGAAAGATACATAATGAAAGAACAAGTCACAGTTTCTCGAGACAGCAGGATAGGAGTGAGATAAATAAATGAATAAGTAGTATACTTTATTCTCTGCATCATGAATCTGATTAACTCTGTTTATGCTTCAGGCACAAAGTATGGGCATAAAAGGGTTTGATGGGCGAGCAGTGCGTGTTGGGGGGATGAGGGGGTGTGAGAAGGTGGCGGAGGGGTGAGTTGTTGGATTGGAGGAGAGCTTTGAGGGCTGTGTGGCTGGCTGTATGGATGAGGAGAAAAAAAGGAAAAATGAGGATTGCAGACAAGAATGGTTTAAATACACTGTTGGAAAACTGACTGGTTATAATGTTTCAGTGTATGTTATTAAGACGATTTGAGACACTATGCTCATTATAAGTACAAGAACACAAACTATTGTTAATTGTTAGATGCGTTAATACAAATAAAATTAAAAATGAACAAAACTTGTTGTCTCTAATGTGGCAAACAGCTCTTCACTATTAAAGTTTCACCAGCTGCTGTCATGAATGAGAATATGGTCTACTGTGAGGGACAGGATCGAAAGGTGGGATTCTTAGGGGCTTGTTTACAAAGCTGCGGTAGTGGTTCGCGATCGCGATCGCAGCTGCGGCCCCATTGAAATCAATGGGGCCGCGGCTCCGATTACGATCGCAAACCGCTACCGCGGCTTTGTAAACAAGCCCCTTAGTGTGGTGCACAACGCAAGACATGATTTTTAAGCAATGTGTTTGTATAAACTGAAGCAATGGTTAAGTGCAGTCTTTGCAGGCTTGTGATATTTGTTATGGAGTCAATAAACCATCCGAGATGTTTTCAGGTGACACATCAAGGAGAAACCCATATAATCTCTTGAATTTCCTGATCATCATCATCATCATCTATGGAGTATTCTGCAAACTTGTGAAATAAAAGGTACCACAGCCTGCAAAGAACCTAACACTCCCAGGGCCAGCATGACTACTAGAGTTCAGCACTACAGTATGAACTAAAAAAGGCAAATTATGCAATTCTGACCGCATTAGAGAATAGCGAGGCCGCGGGGCCATGTCCTTGTGGCTGGCACTAACCGGGGGGGCGGCTATGCGCGCGCCCTGCCTGGCGTTACGCTGAGCCGTGAGCGAGGGGCGGGGAGCAAGTGGTGCCGTGTGCCTATTGGCTCCCGCGGGTTGTTTGGCTGCGCGGGAGCCAATGGGAGAGGGAGGGTGCCTTCAGTGGGGAATTTGAGCGGGGACGCGGCGTGGCTCCGGCCTCTTCTGGACTGCTGCCGGAGACGCCAGACACAGTGCTGAGAGTGCGGCTAGTTTGCAGATTTAACGGTGGGTCAGGTGCATTTGAGGGGAGAGGAAGACGATAGTGGGAGGCTTTTGAGCGCGCTATAGTGGGATCCGATTTTGGGAGCGGGGGACAAGGTGTGTTGAGCACGTGGGTTGAGCGCTAAGTGCTTTGGAGCTGGCAATGGTTCTAGTGTGTGTAAGCTGCTGAGGTTTCCTTCTTGCCTCCCAGGGGCTGCGAGTTAAAAAAAAAAAAAAAAAAGATAAAGGGACGAACAACAATTAACATTACTATCAAGTATAAAAAAAAAATATATATATATATATTTTGGGAATATATGCACCATTGCTTTGAAATGGAGGGGGGTGCAGGAAAGCGAAAGGGGCCCTGCAGGGGGAGAAGTGTGGTCAGTGCTGCACGACGCGAGGGCCGATCTGGCCCTGTGGCTGGTAATGAGCCTGAGGGCAGCAGCACCGGTGGGAGGGGAGGCAGGCCGCAAGGCTCAGCAGCAAGAGGGAAGGTGGGGCGAGGGGGGGCTAACAGTAAAGCAGCTATCAAGGGAAAGGGTGGGAGGGGGGGCTGTAGGCAGACAGGGGGGCCCAGCAAAAAAAAAAGGGGGAAAGGGGTCAGTGGGCTGGAGGGTGAGCTGGCCCAGGCTCAGAGTGTGGTTGCTGAGGACCCCCAGGTGAGTGATTCAGTGGAGGTGAGTCGGGCGCCTCGGGGTAGTCGGGGCAGCAGGAGTGGAGGGTTATCAAGGGGTTCGTCGGGGCAAGGGGCAAGGGGCAGGGCGGGGGTCTGCTAGTCGCTTAAGTGGGGGGCCCTAGAAGGGGGCTTAGGTGCGTTGGGGGAAAGGGATAGGTGGGGTTTGGCGGATATGGTAGGATTGCAAGGGGATTTCAGAGGTGACTCATCGACAGCTTGGGAGCATTGGCAGGGTGGTGGTCAAGGCTCCTCACACGCTGAGTGGCTGGGGGCTTTGAAGCCTCCATGGGCTATGGCGGGTGTCTCTTCGCCCTTCCCTGTTTTCTCTCCGCAGGTACCACCTGTTTGGCAGTATGCGGGGAGTCCGTGGTGGAGTGCGTCGCGACAAGGAGACGGCGCGAGTTCGAGCATGTCTGGAAGTCAAGCGGAAGGAAGAGCGGCGAGGGAGATGGAGGCAGCCTGTCAGGAGGCTTCAGAGCATCAGGAGATCGGTGTCTCGACAGAACCGTCGCAGAGTGCTTCCGGTGAGTTGGTAGTCGACCAAGATGCGGCGGTTAGGGACGGATCTGGGACAACCGGCAAGGGGCGAAAGAATAGAGGCCGAAAGAGGAAACATTCTTGTCGTAGGCGTAGGAGATCTGAGTCCTCTTCCACTTCGTCCACTGACTCGTCGTCTGCTTCGACGTCGGAGGGGGGCAGTAAGGGCCGAGAGCAGGGGGTATCGGCTGAGAAGAGGATAATAGGCGGGGCAGCGCCTACATTAGCGGCGTTCTCGGAGTTATGGGAGGGCGTACCTAGGAAGTTGCGACGTAAAATTCAAAGGCGGCATTATATCAACATTTTTCGGCTATTAGAAGGCCGGAAGCGTTCAGGGGACAGTAGAAGGAAGAGGAGGGAGGACGAGAAGGCGGGTAGGGTGCGGAGAGTTGCTCGGAATGTGGTGAATTGGACGCGGGCCTTTTTAAGCTTGGCCAGTGTTTGGGGGCATGCTCACCTGGAGCAGTACGGTATGCTTTTGGCATACGCAGACTCTATCTTAGAGGCGTCAGTTACGCATGATGGGTGGGCTTGGCTCAATTATGACGAGAAGTTCCGCGATAAGATGGAAGAGAACCAGTTGCTATCCTGGGGGACGCAAGATATTATTTTATGGTTGACGCAGATGGCGGTTAGACCGGGTGTTGGAGGGGCGAGCGGGCCAAAAGGTGGAGTGCTCAGTGCAGTGGGCGCTGCAAAGCCCTTTTGAGCGGGCGTGCCCCCGACAGTACAGAGGTCGACGGGGGAGGGGGCACCGGAGATGTCTGTTGGAGATTCAACAAGTCTTCGTGCCCCTTTCCAGACTGTAAATTCCGGCACGCTTGCTCTGTCTGTGGCGGGGGACATTCTGCCCTCAAATGTGTTAAGAGAGGGGCTGCCGGAGCCAATGCCCCCTCCTCATAAGAACATAAGAACATAAGATATGCCATACTGGGTCAGACCAAGGTCCATCAAGCCCAGTATTCTGTTTCCAACAGTGGCCAATCTAGGTCATATGTACCTAGCAGTTTCCCCAAGAGACACAAGTTCCACAATGCTTGTACTGGGTCAAGCATTAATATCTTTCGGTCACTTCTTAATAATGGTTTATGGACCTTTTCCTCCAGGAACTTGTCCAAACCTTTTTTAAACCCAGCTACACTAACAGCCTTTACTACATCCTCCGGTAACAAATTCCAGAGTTTGATTACACGTTGAGTGAAAAAATATTTTCTTTTATTAGTCTTAAATAGTTTACCCTGTAGCTTAATTGCATGTCCCCTAGTCTTTCTATATTCAGATAACGTAAACAATCGATCTACGTTTACCCGTTCCACTCCATTCATTAATTTATAGACTTCTATCATATCTCCCCTCAGCCGTCTCTTTTCCAGGTTAAAGAGCCCTAACCTTTTTAGCCTTTCCTCACAGGAGTATCCTTCCATCCCCTTTACCATTTTGGTGGCTCTTCTCTGAACCTTTTCTAAAATCGCTATATCCTTTTTAAGATACGGCGACCAGAATTGCACACAATATTCAAGGTGCGGTCTCACCATGGAACGATATAGAGGCATTATAATATCTTTTGTTTTATTTTCCATTCCTTTCCTTATCATACCTAGCATTCTATTTGCTCTCTTGGCTGCTGCTGCACACTGGGCCGAGGGTTTCAACATGGTATCCACAATGACGCCTAAATCTTTTTCCTGGGTGGTGGTTCCTAATGTGGAACCTTGCATCGTGGAACCATAGTTTGGGTTGTTCTTCCCTAGGTGCATAACCTTGCACTTGTCCACATTAAATTTCATCTGCCATTTTGATGCCCAGTCTTCCAATTTAACAAGATCCTCTTGCAATTTTTCACAATCCTCTTGGGTTTTTAACAACTTTAAATAGTTTTGTGTCATCTGCAAATTTGATAACCTCACTCGTTATTCCACTTTCCAGGTCATTTATGAATATGTCAAAAAGCAGCGGACCCAGCACAGATCCCTGGGGTACACCACTATTCACCTTTCTCCATTGGGAAAATTGGCCATTTAGCCCTACCCTCTGCTTTCTATCTTTTAACCAGTTCCTGATCCACAATAGTACACTGCCTCCTATCCCATGACTCCTTTAGTTTTGCCAAAAAGTCTCTGATGAGGGACCTTGTCAAAGGCTTTCTGAAAGTCCAGATACACAATATCAACCGACTCACCTTTGTCCACCTGTTTATTCACTCCTTCAAAAAAACATAACAGATTAGTAAGACAAGATCTTCATTGTCTAAAGCCATGTTGGCTGTCTCCCATTAGGTCGTGACTATCTACATGCTGAGTAATTTTATTCTTTATGATGGTTTCTACCATTTTTCCCGGTACTGATGTCAGGCTCACCGGTCTGGAGTTTCCCGGATCACCACTGGTAACCATTTTCACAATTGGTGTGACATGGGCGATCCTCCAATCTACAGGTATTAGAGATGATTTTAATGCTATTTCACAGAGTACTAATAGCAGGTCTGCAATCTCATATTTCAGTTCTTTCAACACCCTTGGATGTATACCATCCGGCCCAGGTGATTTGCTACTCTTCAGTTTATCTAATAGTTGTAGGACATCTTCCCAATGTATCGATATTTCCTTCAATTCTTCCGCACCTTTAAATACCACTTCAGTCATGGGTAACATCCCTACATCTTCCTCAGTAAAGACCGAAGCAAAGAATTCATTCCAGTCTCTCCGCTATCGCCTGTGTCGCCTCTTAGTGCTCCTTTAACCCCTTTAGCAGCTAATGGACGAAACTGATTCTCTCACAGGTTTTTGCTACGAATGTACTTGAAAAGGTCTTTATTTCGTGTTTTTTGCTTCCGCAGCAAGCTTCTTCTCAAATTCTCTCTTTGCCTGCCTTATCAATGCCTTGCATTTGACTTGCCAGTGCTTGTGCTGTTTCCAGGTTTCGTCGTTTGGCTCTTTTTTCCATTTCCTGAAAGATGCTTTTTTGGCAACAACAGCCTCTCTTGACCTCACCTTTAAACCATGCTGGCAGTTTTTTGGACTTCCTTCCACTTTTCTTAAAGCGTGGAATACAGCTGGTCTGGGCTTCAAGATAGTATTTTTCAACAACATCCAAGCTTGATGTACGTCTTTAACCTTTGCAACTGCTCCTTTTAGTTTTTCTTAACTGTTTTCCTCATTTTATCATAGTCTCCCTTTCGAAAGTTAAAGGGTAGTACTGTGGATTTCCTTACTATCCCTCCTCCACTAATTAAATCAAAGGCAATCATGTTATGATCACTATTGCCAAGTGGCCCCAACACCCTTATCTCTTGAACTAGATCTGGTGTTCCACTAAGGACTAGGTCTAATATGGCTTCCCCTCTGGTCGGTTCATGAACCAGCTGCTCCAAGAAGCAGTCATTTATTTCATCTAGGAACTTTATCTCCCTAGCATGTCCTGCTGTGACACTGACCCAGTCGATGCCGGGGTAATTGGAAATCACCCATTATTATTACTGCACTGTAACTTTTGCTAGCTTCCTTGATTTCTTTGAGCATTTCATCATCCATTTGTTCATTCTGGCCAGGCGGACGATAGTACACCCCCACTGCCATCGCCTTCCCCTTTTTACATGGAATTTCAATCCATAGAGATTCTACAGCAAATTTTGTTTCTTGCAAAACTTTAATCCTTTCTGACTCAATGCCCTCTCTAACATAGAGCGCAACCCCTCCACCAATTTGATCAGCTCTATCATTACGATATAGTTTGTACCCAGGTATCACAGTGTCCCACTGGTTGTCCTCCTTCCACCATGTCTCTGATATTCCAATCATATCTAACCTCTCGTTTAGTGCTATATATTCTAACTCTCCCATCTTGTTTTTTAGACTTCTAGCATTTGCATACAAGCATTTTAGAGACTGTATTTTATTCATATTAATTTGGCTATTGGTAGACATGGGTAATTTGGGATCTTTAAGCTCGGTCTGCTCCATACTCGAGGGCATTTGGGCTACTTTACTCTTTTTTGGAACCTCTCTGCTTTTTGTAGTATCCTTCAAGGATACATTCTTCCGAACCATGCGCTCTTGGGCGACTGTCGGCTTTTCCCCTATTATCTAGTTTAAAAGCTGCTCTATCTCCTTTTTAAAGGTTAATGCCAGCAGCCTGGTTCCATCCCGGTTAAGGTGAAGCCCATCCCTTCGGAAGAGCCCCTCCTTTCCCCAGAATGTTCCCCAGTTCCTAACAAATCCAAACCCCTCATCTCTGCACCATTGTCTCATCCACGCATTGAGACTCCGGATCTCTGCCTGCCTTTTGGGTCCTGCGCGTGGAACGGGAGAAATTTCGGAGAATGCTACCCTGGAAGTTCTGGATTTCAACTTCCTACCTAAAAGCCTAAATTTAGCTTCCAGAACCTCCCTACCACATTTTCCTATGTCATTGGTACCGACATGTACCAAGACAGCAGACTCCTCCCCAGCACTATCTAAGACCTTATCTAGGTGGCCGCGTGAGGTCCGCTACCTTCGCACCAGGCAGGCATGTTACCAGGCGATCCTCACGTCCACCAGCCACCCAGCTATCTACATGCCTAATGATCGAATCACAAACTATAACTGCTGTGTCCTAACCCTTCCCTCATGGGCACTTGGCCTGGAGAAAACTCCTCGGTGCGAGAGGGGTTTACATCACCTGGAGGACAGGTCCTAGTTACAGGATCACTTCCTGCCACACCAGGGTGATGCTCTCCTGTCACGTGACCTCTCTCCTCCATGTCAACAGGGATGCTGCCAGACTGGAGGTGGGACTTCAGGACTATATCCCTGTAGGTCTCGTCTATGTACCTCTCTGTCTGTCTTATGCTTTCCAAGTCTGCTACTTTATCCTCTAGAGAACGGACTTGTTCCCTGAGAGCAAAGAGCTCCTTGCACCTAGTGTACACGTAAGTCCTCTCACCAGCTGGGAGAAAATCATACATGTGACACTCAATGCAAAAGACTGGAAAGCCCACATCCCGCTGCTGGACTGCTGTCGGCATCTTAGTTTTAAGTTTGTGTTTAGATCTTTAAGTTCTTTACGTACTAAAGGGTGCTATGGATATTTATACCACTAAAACTGTACCTAATAAGTTTAATATTCCTTGTAAACCTGAAGCTTAATTAATCTCAGGTCCTTAGTGTATGACTGATTTGGGTAATGAGCTTCACCTGAGAGCACCTCCTGTCTTTTAAGTTGTGCAAGTACCTATAAAGCTGTGATTATCCCAGGGGAGGGTGGGTGTGGGGAGGGAGGGAGGGATATCACACTTATTAAAAGAGGGCTGCTACACAGTACCCCTGTCCTGTGCTGCTGAGGTAAGCTATATTCTGATTTGATTTAAATTATAGCTCTTTGCTGCTGCTAGGCTCTAACCTATTATGAAATTTAAACTACAAGCTCTCTGCTGGATTCTGAAGTTAACCAGAAAGCTCTCTTCTGTGTTTTAATTTGAAACTAAAAGTACTTTGCTGATGCTAGGCCCTGAGTGACTATGAAATTTAAACTACAAGCTCTCTGCTGGATTCTAAAGTTAACCAGAAAGCTCTCTTCTGTGTTTTAATTTGAAACTAAAAGTACTTTGCTGATGCTAGGCCCTGAGTGACTATGAAATTTAAACTACAAGCACACTGCTGGATTGAAAATTTAACCAGAAAGCTCTCTTCTGTGTTTTAAATTGAAACTAAAAGTACTTTGCTGATGCTAGGCCCTGAGTGACTATGAAATTTAAACTACAGCTCTCTACTGGGTATGAAAGGTAACCAGAAAGTTATCTTCTGTGTTTTAAATTGAATCTTAAACTGTTGCTACTAGGCCCTGACTTAACAAAACATAGTGGGTTCACAGATTAATTAGCTTTAAAAGAAAAAAATTCCTTTCAGAAAAATTCCCAGAAGTATATACTCACAATTTCAGATTTCTCTCCAGAAGTAACAGCCCCCCTTTCTAGTCTTTCAAGACCTTCTAGTCCTTCAAGACCTTCTAGTCCTTCAAGCCTTAGGAGCTTGCGGAGCTTGGCTCCTACTACTATTAAGCTTCAAGCACTGCGACCGTGGTTGCGGCGGTATCCCATGCAGAAAGACAGGGTAACATTGGAAAAGGGGTTTCAGTGGGGGTTTCCGATTCCGGTGGTGGGTAAGGTAACTGCAGCTAAGGCTGGGAATTCACCTTCGGTTAGACGTTTTGCCCTGATTGTAAGGGATAAGTTGGCTGGGGAGATCGGGTTAGATTGGATTGCTGGCCCCTTCCCGGTGCAGCCATTTACGAATTTTGTGGTATCTTCCTTGGGAATAATACCGAAGGAGCCTGGGAAGTATCGTTTAATCCATAATCTACCATCCCCTGTGGGCGATTCGGTTAATGACCACATACCAAAAGAGTTGTGTGTGGTGCATTATGCATCCTTTGACGAGGCGGTGGACTTGGTCAGGGAAAGTGGCCCGAGGTGCTTGATGGCGAAGGCGGATATTGAATCAGCCTTCCATTTGTTGCCTGTGCACCCATCGGCTTTTCATTTGTTGGGTTTCTGCTTTGAGGAGCAATTTTATTTCGACAAGTGCATGCCTATGGGATGCGCGATATCCTGCACTTACTTTGAATGGTTTAGTACTTTCATGCATTGGGCACTGGTCGAGCAGATGGGTAGTGGTCAGGTAGTGCATTACTTGGATGATTTCTTTTTCGTAGGGGCGGCGCAGTCTGGACAGTGCCAGGATTTGTTGGATGGCTTTATGCAGTTGGCACAGAAGTGGGGTGTACCATTAGCGGCTGGGAAGACAGAGGGCCCGGCGACTTGCATTACGTTCTTGGGGGTCGAGTTGGATTCTGAATTAATGATAGCAAGATTGCCTGCAGAAAAGGTAATGAGGCTGCGAGTATTGGTGGCGAATGTGATGGTCTCCCCGAGGATGACGTTACGGGAGATGCAGGCTCTCATAGGTTCTCTTAATTTTGCATGTCGGGTTATTCCCATGGGCAGAGTCTTTTTGCGGCGGCTGTCTGCGGCCACCGCTGGGGTCTGTACCCCTCATCATCGGATCAGGGTTTTGCGGAGCATGCGAGCGGACTTAGGGGTATGGGATGAGTTTCTGCAAGATTTCAATGGTGTCACGGTGTTGCGGGAGAGAGAGGTATCAAGTGATGACTTACAATTATATACTGATGGGGCCGGGGGGGGCGGGCTTAGGAATCTTCTTCGGGGGCTCATGGTGTGCGGCAGAATGGCCTCAGTCTTGGCGGGATGCTGGGCTTACGCGTAATATAACCTTCTTGGAGTTGTTCCCCATTCTGGTGGTGCTGGCATTGTGGCCGGACAGGCTACGTCACCGCCAGTTAGTATGGTGGTGCGACAATGAATTGGCAGTCAGCGTGCTGAATAATTACGCCCCGTGATGCAAACAGGTGGCAGACTTAATGCGGCAGGTGGTCTTAGCCTGCTTATGGTTGAATGTTGTGATTAAGGCTCGCCATATTCCAGGGATTACTAACACAATTGCGGATGCTCTTTCCCATTTTAAGTGGGAGCTGTTTCGGTCCCTGGCGCCGGGTGCAGAGGAAGAAGGGGCTGCGGTCCCAGAGCATTTATGGCGGATTGGCCTGGAGACATGACCGACTTGCTGCAGAAGTCAGTGTCGGCTGCGATGTGGGAGGCGCACCAGAGGGGATGCAGCAGTGTGGTGTCCTTCCTATCGGAGCATGGATGGAAGCAGGGTCCAGCATCTGATTTGCTTCTCGGTCAGTATGTCTTGGCAGCAAAGGTTGCGGGCATGTCGCGGTCAACGGTGCGGCGGAATCTGTCGGGGTTTGCATTTTTCATGAAGGTGGTGGGGTGGGGGGCTGCGGGGGGGGGGGGGTGGTTCCTGATGCGCAGGCTGTTGCAAGGATGGGAGCGATCTGTTCCATCGCCGCCTGATGGGCAGCAGCCTATCACGCACGACCTGCTGGGTCGATTGTGTCTTGCCTTACCGTTGGTGGTTTCGTCCCGCTATGAAGGCTTGCTATTTCGGGCGGCGTTTACAGTTGCCTTTTTTGGTGCTTTTCGGGTGGGGGAGTTGGTTGCGGAGTCAGGTCGTGGCGCGAGGGGCCAAGGCTTGCAAGTACACCAAGTGAAGGTGGTAGACGGAGGCGCTCGTATTCACCTGGCACGTTCCAAAACGGATCAGATAGGGAGAGGGGCATGGGTAGTCCTGCGAGAGGTTTCTGGGTCTCCTACATGCCCGGTTACTTGGTTGAAAGAGTACTTGTCTGTACGGCCTGCGGGTGCAGGTAAGTTCTTTGTGCATGAGGACACGTGGGTACTTACTCGTTTCCAGTTTACGGCGGTCCTGCGATTGTCGTTGCAGCAGATTGGTGAGGAACCGAGGCGGTTTGCCCCCCACTCATTCCAAATAGGCGTGGCTACCAGTGCAGCGGTGGAAGGTTTGCCGGAGCGTGAGATTCGGCGTATCGGCAGGTGGAAGTCGCAGGCGTTTCGAAGCTACGTGCGTCTATAGGGGCGGTGGGGGTGATTAACTGTTGTGTTTCTTTATGTTTCAGAAGGATTTCAAGGATTGTGTCGCTGTTGGGTGATTGGCCACTCGTTTGTTTACTGGGCCGGTCGGCGAGCAGCAACACGGCCGGTTGGTCTGAACATTGGACTGGACGCTTCAACGGTGACCGTCTCATGGCTGGGCGAGCGTGGACTGCGGTGGATTCAGCTCTTGCCTTTGCTGCGGCACCATGAGTGTGTGAGAGGAAAGCTGGATATATTGTTGATTCACCTGGGAGGCAACGATTTGATATCCTGGACTTGCCGGCAGTTGATTCGTGCTGTACACAAGGACTTGGAGGCGGTGTTGGCAATGTTTGAAGGCATCGTTTTGGTTTGGTCTGATATCATTCCAAGGCCTGCTTGCAAGGTTCAGCGACGGTGGTCCAGAGGGCTGACAAAAATTAATCGCCAAATTGGCAGATGGGTTATTGAGCATGGGGGGTGCCAAATTTTGCACACATGGGCGGATGTCGAATGCGTGGGTCTGTTTCGGTCGGACGGAGTACATCCATCCCCGGTCGAGATAGATTTGGTCCTTAATGACTGGCAGGAGGCCTTGGAGGGTATCATGTATGGGATGAGAGCTGGTCGCAGCTTGCCATTAGGGGGGCGGCTCAGGTCTGGGGCGGACTGAGCCGGTGGCGGGATCCCAAAGGTTTCCGGGGTCCGGAGCCGGATGCAAGCATTAGGGTGGGGGTGGGGTACCCCCGACCCGGACAATCCCTCAGGTTTTTGCTAATAATAATGCAAAGCCGGATGAGGGAGGGCGAGGCATTTTAGTCAGGGCCTCTACCCGGCGGAAGCAAAAGCGGCATCACCTTCCTAATAACATGGCTGGTGATGGCTCGCTCTGCTGGGGGGGGGGGGCGTTGGGGTAAGTTAATTTGTTGGATTGTTGTTGGCTATTGTTACGTTTTTAATAAAGCTGCGACCAGTTTGAGTCCAAATGAAGGTGTAATTGTCTTTTATGATAAGGAACAGGTGAAGGAACCAAAAAGGTAGGGGGGGGGGGAGCAAGGGCGCGTAGCGATGGGTCCGCGGTACCCGGTTATAGCGAGGCCGCGGGGCCATGTCCTCGTGGCCAGCACTAACTGGGGGGCGGCTATGTGCGCGCCCTGCCCGGCGTTACGCTGAGCCGGGAGCAAGTGGTGCCGTGTGCCTATTGGCTCCCGCGGGTTGTTTGGCTGTGCGGAGCCAATGGGAGAGGGAGGGTGCCTTCAGTGGGGAATTTGAGCAGGGACGCGGCGTGGCTCCGGCCTCTTCTGGACTGCTGCCGGAGACGCCGGATGCCTGCCCACCCACCCTGGGGTAAGGGGGTGTAGGCTGGAGGCGTTGGGGGTGTTGCAGCTGGAGGGGGTTTGGCGGGATCCCAGAGGTTTCCGGGGTCCAGAGCCGGATGCAAGCATTAGGGCGGGGGTTGGGTACCCCCGACCCGGACAATCCCTCAGGTTTTTGCTAATAATATGGCGAAGCCGGATGAGGGAGGGTGAGGCGTTTTAGTTGGGGCCTCTACCCGGCGGAAGCAGAAGCGGTGTCACCTTGCTAATAACATGGCTGGTGATGGCTCGCCCTGCTGGGGGGGGGGGGCGTTGGGGTAAGTTAATTTGTTGGATTGTTGTTGGCTATTGTTAAGTTTTTAATAAAGCTGCAACCAGTTTGAGTCCAAATGAAGGTGTAATTGTCTTTTATGATAAGGAACAGGTGAAGGAACCAAAAAGGTAGGGGGGGGGAGCAAGGGCGCATAGCGACGGGTCCGCGGTACCAGGTTATAGCGAGGCCGTGGGGCCATGTCCTCGTGGCCGGCACTAACCAGGGGGGGGGGGGTGGCGGCTATGCGTGCGCCCTGCCCGGCGTTATGCTGAGCCATGAGCGAGGGGCGGGGAGCAAGTGGTGCCGTGTGCCTATTGGCTCCCGTGGGTTGTTTGGCTGTGCGGGAGCCAATGGGAGAGGGAGGGTGCCTTCAGTGGGGAATTTGAGCATGGACGCGGCGTGGCTCCGGCCTCTTCTGGACTGCTGCCGGAGACGCTGGATGCCCGCCCACCCACCCTGGGGTAAGGGGGTGTAGGCTGGAGGCGTTGGGGGTGTTGCAGCTGGAGGGAGTTTGGCGGGATCCCGGAGGTTTCCGGGGCCCAGAGCCGGATGCAAGCATTAGGGCGGGGTGGGGTACCCCCGACCCGGACAATCCCTCAGGTTTTTGCTAATAATATGGCGAAGCCGGATGAGGGAGGGTGAGGCGTTTTAGTCGGGGCCTCTACCCGGCGGAAGCAGAAGCGGCGTCACCTTGCTAATAACATGGCTGGTGATGGCTCGCTCTACTGGGGGGGGGGGCGTTGGGGTAAGTTAATTTGTTGGATTGTTGTTGGCTATTGTTAAGTTTTTAATAAAGCTGCAACCAGTTTGAGTCTAAATGAAGGTGTAATTGTCTTTTATGATAAGGAACAGGTGAAGGAATCAAAAAGGTAGGGGGGGAGCAAGGGCGCGTAACGACGGGTCCGCCGTACCCGGTTAATATATTTTTCTTAGCAAATGTGTAACGCTATCACTATAAGAAGCTGAAAACTGATAAAATGGCCAGATCTTATGGAGGCCTTTTACTGACATGCACTAAGCAGATAGCGTGGGTTTAGGCATGTGGCAACCATGCCCTCAGGCCCATGGTAACTGTCAGCATGGGGGCATGACATTTACCATGCGCTGATTAGTGCACTAACTGCCTCGCACATCGGGATGGAGAATGGGCAGTGTAGGGACGAAGAGTGGGCATGGTGAGTGCATTGCAGTTAGCAAGGGGGTACACGTCGTGTGCGAACTGTCAATGGTGCCATTAGTGTTGGTGCAGTTACCTCCACCTCAATTTGTGAAGTTAAGTGCATTTGTGGTAACAGCAACCTGCATTAAGATGTGGGGCTAGGGACATGCTGTCCATGTCCCCGACAGTTAACGTGGTAGCTTTACACTTAACATACATTACATTTCACACACTTGGTGCAAAACCATAGCACCCTTTAGATTTAGGATTAGAAGTCATTAATATCCACTTTTGGAGGACTGAGTCACGAGCAATTCGATTTAAATATCATATTTAGTATTCCACTTTTGCAGTTCATCCAATGTCTTAAATTGAAGTCATTTTTTTTTACTTATTTATACTCACTTTTGAGTTCACAATCAAATATTTTAGCAGATATTTAATTTTGTTGAATTCTGTATAATGGCATCCCAATAGAAGCTTTTGTATGGCGGCACTGAAGGGAAAAGGATTCTTAAATGCAAAACTCACTTCAGGCACATGGTGCAGGCATTCAAATTAACCTATGTTAATAGCGAACCATAACTGGTGCAGATGTGAAGGGTAATTTTATAGCAGGCAGCTTATATGTGAAGGGCAAGTAGATGCCTATCTGCAGCCTATTTATATAGACAAATACAACCTATGTGTCTTTATAAAATACTGGGGGGATAGGGGCAAAACTCTTGCCTAGACTGATGCTGTGGGTATTTCCGCCTTCTTGGGAGCAAATGTAGATGTATGGAGCTGCAGTATGTGCATGTTTTATAAACAATGGGGCTGAGATGCCAAAGCAATTATCTGCTAAGCAGATAAGTGGTGACCAGCATGATGTCCAATGGCACTGTCCAAGTAGCAGCAGTAAATTTTCCCACTGACCTCCTTGGCACTGTCTGGATAGTGCTGGGGAGGTGTGTGGGGGAGCTGAGGCAGTTTGACATTGTCTGGTTAGTCTGCTAACCGGATACCTTTATGCACATAACCAAAAATTCAATAAACTATTACTCCCAATAAGTGCTCACAGCCTTTATTGTAGTTTTGTACTTCTTTCTCAGTTTCTTCTTATTTTTTATGTGCCTAAATTGAACTTGATAAAGTTCTACAAAAGAGGGCAGGAGAAACTGAAAGTCAATCAACAGAAGTAAGCCACTATGACAGATTGGGGGCCATAGAAGAAGAACCATGTAGAAGCAACCCACAGCTCTGCCTTTCATTGGCTGTGTGGGTTTGAAGTCAGACAAGGAGATGCAAGTAGGAACTGGTGAAAGCAAATGTTAGATAGTACATGGAGATCGGAATTGAGATGGCGAGGTCAGGATGTACTCAATTCCAGTGGTATTTTAGAAAAGGCTCTGTGAAACCTGGAGCCTTTTCTAAAACACACATAAGGACGTGCAGCGGCATGCATGTATTTGCCAACACGTAGAGCCAGAGGAGCAATTTCACATATCTACATGTGGGAAAAATCCAGTGGCGGCAACTCAGCAGCTTACAAGTTTAAGTACCACACTTATACCTGGCAGACCAAAATAAGCACTTCTTAAAAAGTTATATATACCAGGGAACAGCTTTAATTCCCAAGGTGGACAATTTAGATCATACACATACATTCCCTATATGAAATGGGAATACATGTGTAGATTAATTAGAGGTGCAAAGCTTCTCTGTAGCTTTTTAATCTTTTCTTACAAACACAGGATATGTGACAAATTTTTTGGTCTGAAAATTTTCCAGATCCTGAGAGGAGTGAAACGGAGCCTTCTGTGTACAAATACCCAGGCTGCAAGCTTAATTCAGACTATTTCTTAAGCATTTTAGATAGCTTATTTCTGAAATTTGGGTTCTCCCCATATGCATTTTCATCCACTGCAATTATAAAGTCTGATGATTTTACAACAGATGGTTCCCTAACACTATCAAAGGTAATAGTTGAAATCCCAAACCATTATGAATGAATTTTGTGCAAATAGACACAAAAAACTGTGATGTTAAAGGTGTATAGCAGCAAGTGCCAAATGTTCTGTAGAAGGTTAAATGATAAATGCAATTGATCTGCATAACAAGTTATACCGGTTTGCAATAGGCCATGATTGTTCAATTAATCATTAGGCAGCACATCAAAAAGAATCCACCATTGTGCAATTTTTATTGGCTTTAGTCATTCTAGGGCACCAGTCTGTTTTATGCATTGGTCAGATTCTGTTTTGACCCGTGTTCTCTGCCTGGCTTCAAAGGGCACATTTAGGGCTGATTCTAAAGGACATGCCTATGAATGGGTGCTTATGTGCACACTTTAGGCAGCTGCCATTTTGTAAGCATGTACGTAAGTCCCATTGCATGCACTTTCAGTTTGGTGCAGGAGAGTTTCTGTTAGGCCTAAATATATATGCGTAAGTTATAGCATAGTATAACTTATGCATGTTGCTGACTGATCTAGGCACGGGCATTTATATCGACTCTAGAGCAGGCATAACTACTGTGACTAGTTGAGGTGCATCAGTACACCTCTACTCTATAAAGCAGGGGTTTTCAACCCAGCCCTCGGGACATAACTAGCATGAACTGCCTCCATTGCATGCTTATCTCTCTCATGCATTTTCATTGTGGTTATCCTGAAATCCTAACTGGCTAGATGTGTCCCAAGGACAGGGCTGAGAATAATTGTTATAAAGTGCACTCATACTTTACTTTAAAGAACAGACTCCACATATGTGCCTAGCAATGTGCATCATCTACGCGGGAGTTTATAGAATTACCCTCTTAAAGTTCATAGTGTGCAAGGCATGTACCTGTCAACACCAAACACTAAATTGCCTGGAAGCATTCAAAAAGCAGCCAGGGCTGCTGCTAGCAGGCCTTCAGTGAACTTTAAATAAGAGGGTTGTTGTTTTTTTAATATAGAAAAACTTAACAAAAATAAAAGGGTAAAATGTACTGGTTTCCTAAATGCCTACTATAACCTCTAAAACCTGGAGACTCCTTATTTTTGATTTCCAAAAATGTTAGCATGCGTCCAAATTTAGATGCATGCCACTTTTGGGCTTCCAAAATTTAACTAAATCATTGACTGCTGGAATTACAATGTAAACATAGCTGTATGAATTTACACAGATTACTTCTGCAGCTATTAGTATGCACAATGAATCAACTAAGCTGACGTGAATAAGTTAAGATGATAACAAAATGACATCTCTGTATCAACAACCCTTACATAGTCCCCATGTAAATGAGGTGTTGTAATTCTCACTCGTCTGTGCTGACAATGAGCAGCATCGCCAAGCACTACCAATGATAAATGGTGAAAAATCTTTGAACAGATTTCGAAACAGTCCATTTCAGGCTACAAAAGCTGTTAATAATGGCAAGAAAGGAATTTCTGATTGCTCTAGATCAAGGTCACAGCCCTGCAGTGTAAATTTAGCATCATGAATAACTCACACAAGGTGATGGAATGTTTAACATCAAATTTTGGCAAAGTTTAGTTTCTTTCTGTAGGCTAACCACTTCTAACTAGAGGGAGCTTGGAGAGCGAACTGTTGGGAAAATGAGCTGTTAATCCTGTATATCAACAGATGTTACCAATATAATGATAAGAACATGGGTGAAGAATAGATGTCATCACAAATATGATTTTTCTTGGGGACAAGCATGTATCACAGAATAAGCATACACTGATTCTTAAATATTACAGATGCACAAGCAGAAATTTCTTTTGAAATGTCTTTCATTTTTCCTTTTTTTTTTGTTTTATTTTTTTTATTTCATTAGGAGCATACTATTCAGTTTTAATCCTCAGAAAGAATAACTTTATTTATGTCACCCATGTATGAAAATGAATGTCCAAATTGGGACAGCCAAAAGTTGTCCTATAATTTATAAAGGGCCTGCCAAATGCAGCCTTTTGTACAATATCATGTCCATCCCCAAAAAAGTAGACAAAAATAAAAGTCCAACACGAAAGCAGAATGGACACTTGCAGAACCTCAAAGCACCAAAACAGGAGTGAGTAGTCATGTGGATAATTGAATAAAGACTTTAATCAGGGGTACAATACAGCCAAAGCCCAATACAGCCATGTTTCGGCACCTGCCTTCCTCAGGGGTAAATGGTACTAAAAACAAATAATATATAATAACAATAAATATATAAAATGTTAAATGGCAAATAAAACTAATAAATATATAAAATAATAAAGTAATATAATAACATACATAAAACATTAAAGTAAGACAAAAGAAATCCATTCCAAAACAATTAGCATATTACGATCAAGAAACTGTAATAGACAGTCATAACCACAAAGGAAACAAAAATAAGAAATAGAATCAATATAAAGATGTGCGCTGAATCTCAAAAGTACAGTGGTGAAAGAAAATAATGAAAGAATACATATAAACATGGGTGCTAATTCTCAAGAGAGGTGAAGGAAACACCTCCTAACTAAAATTGTAAAAACGTTTCCAGCTCAATAGCTATAGAAAAAATAGTGAACTCATGTATGTGAGTAAAAAAATGAGGAAAACATTTTACCCAATATTGCAACATTGCAACTATTCTTCTACCTACAGAATCAACTTCTAAGGAAACACTGTAAATAAAAAGAAATAGAACAATGTTGTGAAGTCTCACACATTTCTTAAGGTATGATGGCCCATTCGAAAATATAAAACATAATCAGATTGCTTGAACAATATACAGAGAATTAAAGGTACTACCTGGTTCATCATAGTGCTCTCTTGACTTAATTAATGTAAAGACAATTCCATTATTGTAATGGCAGAAACACCGTACAATGAAAGTGATATAACATGAGCCATCATAAGGACCCCCATCCACTCTTGTTTAATGAAATGATCAGTTCACTGCACTGCACTGTATGCTGAGGTAATGCTTTTTTATCTATTATACATCGGGTATTTCTAGCTATGAATTATAATTCATAGCTAGAAATACCCGATGTATAATAGATAAAAAAGCATTACCTCAACATACAGCCTGTCTGTGGCACAAAACCTGTGCACCTTAACCTGTATACACGTGACACCAGTCGATGGGCAACACGTATATAAATGATGCACTGTCATCATCTGGTGCAGCCTTACAATCTTGACTAGATTGTAAGCTCTGGCGAGCAGGGACTGTCGTTTTGCTTATATTTCTGTACAGCGCTGCGTGCATAGCACTATATAAATGCTAAATAGTAGTAGTAGTATCCTTAGAAGCCATCAAGGCTGATGCCACCAATGCCAAAGATGATGGATTGAACTTAGAGACGCTGCTTCTCATGTGTCTCAAGACCTCTTCTTGTCATCTATAAGCACAATTTATAAGGTGGTGGCTTATGAAAGGGTCCCAGGATGCAGTGCACAGGGCCAGGTACCCCTATTTGTGAATATGGTGGTATGGGGACAGAAATGTGTAGGTATTGCGCCTGTACTACCATTTTTCAAGATAGTGGCTCAGGGACATTGCTCCTGTATTTAGTCTTAAAATGGGCCTGCACCTTAATGTAAACAAGACAAGGATCCTGACAATAAGTTCATCATTGATGGAGAAGAAATTGAAATAGTGAACAACTTTAATATGCTTGGATCAATCAATAAACAAACAACAAGCAACCAAGAAATCCGATGTCACGTTGTTCTTGGCAGAATGGCTATGAAGGATATAGATGAGATTCTCAAGAGCAGAGATGTCTCTCTCCATACAGAGGATCAACTTCTTTCTCCAAGCCATGTTTTTTCAGTAACATCTTATGGATGTGAAAGTTGCACAGTGAAAAAGATAGACAGGAAGAAAATCAATGCTTTGAATTATGGTGCTGGCGAAGATTACTGTGTATACCATGGACTGCCCGAAGAGCAAACCAGTCAATACTAGAAGAGATCAAACTAAAGCTTTTTTTAGAAACTCAGATGACAAGACTTTGACTCTCATACTCTGGACACATCATGTGAAGAGAGAGATCATTAGAGATAGACATCATGCTTGGCAAGGTTGAAGATCAACGCAAAAGAGGAAGGCCAAAAATGAGATGAATCAATAAAATGCGCTCCTCCCTTTCTGAACACACTACCAAGACACTTAGTCACTCTTTAGTCACCTCCTGTCTTGACTATTGCAGCCTCCTCCTTGTTGGTCTCCTTCTGAATCATCTCTCTCCCTTTCAGAACTCAGCTGTGCAGCTCATCTTCCACCAGCCCCGATTTGCTTATATAACCCCTCTTCTCAAGTCACTTCATTGGCTCCCCATCCGTTTCCAAATCCAGTTCAAACTTCTCCTACTGACCTATAAATGCATTCATTCTACTGCTTCCGACTACATTTCCTCTCTCATCTCTCCCTATGCCACTCCTTGTGAACTTCACTCTTCTGGTGGATTACTACTGTCTATGCCCTTTTCTTCCACAGCCACCTCCATTCACTTTGTTGCTCCTTATGCCTGGAACAAACTACCTGAATCTGTATTTCAGGCTTCACCCCTGACCCTTTTCAAATCCATGCTAAAAGTTCACCCCTTTGAGGCTGCTTTTGGATCCTGATCCGCTTAATCTCCTATGTGTCTCCTTACTTTCCCTAGTTGTTTCCTTGTCCTTAATAGTTGTATTGTCTGTCTTGACTAGATTATAAGCTCTGACAAGCAGGGACTGTCTTTACATGTGTCTGTGTAGCGCTATATAAATGATCAGTAGTAGCAGTAATACTTTGGTTCCTGAAAGTGTTTGATGATATCACTGATGGCTGTGATTTAGTTTTTAGTGGATGCATAGTTTGGGGGAGGAGCAATCGGGGAAAAAAGGGAGGGCCTTTCCACAAAAATTTGCTCTTTACCCCATAAGTGGTTAAAGCAGTCCTGCCATTGCAAGGGACTTTTATATTGTGTAGCAGAGCACGGCACTGCTGTTGCCTTTTAAACTGTTGCAGCACCCATTTCCCAAGGGTCCTCCAGGCACGCAGACCCTAACAGTGAGTGCGCCTACTGCCTACCTCTTCTCTTTTTTGCTTCCGTATGTTGGCCTGAGCCATTCTCTATCCTGCTCTCCATTTTCCACACCCTTCTGCCTGCTCTCATATATAGTATCATCTCACTACATACAGCATGTGTATATTTGATCAGACTGTAATCTACAGTCCATGAGAAAAGATGCATAGGACCCTGTTTCCAGAAGACCTGGATAATAAGGATCTATTCCAACAAAAAGATGTTTGAGATCTTTCTTAATATTTTCCTTCTAACTACAATTCTTAAAGCGTAACATAAATATTAACTTGCATTTCAAAGTTTTATTTTTGCCTTCAGTGTCTTTTATCATATTTCACCCATGAAGGAAATACCATCAAATTTGATAAGGTTGGCTCCAGACTCATCTCCTGGTCTATTTTCATCCTGTCCTCCCCATCACCTCTCATTGTGAAATAAAGAATATGGCAGGGGGTGAGGAGTTGGAGACAGAGAGCAAGAAGGATTATAGAGTTTATAAGTGGTAGGCAGAGAATAGGTAAGGTGGGTGAACTTGGAGTGCTAGTAGAGAGGATACAAATAGAGTGGTGATAGAGTGGAAGGTGGAAAGCAGGGAAAGATAACAGGATAAAAAAAAGGAGTGAGGGTTGAAGGTGTAAGTGGAAAAGAAATGAAGGCAGGAGGTGAACCATAATGAATATGCATGCAATGTATATATTCAAATAAATATGCAAATGTGTCACCCTCACTGGATTTGCAATTTGTTGTGCTGTGAGGGCTTGTGTGAATCAGTGATGTTGAGAGCTAAGCTAACTGACTGTGGAAATTATTGCACAATTGCTCTGATCCCACGTGCCAGCTAAATTCTACTCAAGATCATCCAGCAGAGACTACAACCATACCTGGAACGAGAACTGCCTGAAGTGCAAGGAGAATTCAGGAAAGGGTGAGGAATAAAAGACATCATCGCAGATGTGAGATGGATCCTTGAAAAGAAAAAAAAATACCAAAAGGATATCCATATGTTTTTTATTGACTACAGTAAGGCTTTTGACTGTGTAAACTATGAGTAGGCCATATTAATAAGCATGGGTATACTGGAACACCTGATAGTTCTCTTGCACAACTTTTACATTGACCAAGAAGCAACAGTTTGAACAGAATAAGGAGGAAAAAAATGGCTTAAAATCAGCCAAGGTGTATGACAAGACTGCATATTTTCCCCCTACCTGCTTAATTGATATGCAGAACAAATCAGAGAAGCAGGACTGTATGAAGACAACCGAGGTGTGAAGACTGGTGAAAGACTCAACAACCTTCGTTATGCTGATGACACCACAATACTGGCTGAAAGTGAAGACAATCTGAAACACTTGCTTCTCAAGATCAAGAAATATAGGGGTATGTTTATTAAACGGCAGTAAGGGAGCATGTGTTAACGAGCGTTAACGGCAGCGAAAAGGGGTTTTCCATGTTGGAAAGGCTCTGGGCATGTAGGAGGCATTCTGGCGTTAAGGGCACTATGGGCTATTTAACATGCAGCAATGGAACACCAGGCATTAAGGTGTCAAGCAGGCACATTAACATCCGAAAACGGCTGTAACCCTAATGCTGGATAAAGGAGCAGCAAGGGAAGACAATCTGAAGGTGATGGCTGAAAGGATAGGTGAGAGATGATAGGTCTCTGTCAGACCAGTGAGCACCCTATGTGGCAGCCATTAAAGTGCATGAGCTTGTGGGAGGCTGGTGTACAGATGCACAGGGTATGACAATGTAATATGGAGCAATGTCAGTGTGTGGCATAGGATGTAGAACATGTATCCCCCAGTAGTGTCAGAAGTAGCAGGAGGACAGAGTAGGAGTAGCGACGTGCAGATCAGGCACAGGAGAGGTGTGCCTGTGGACCCAAATTGTAGGAAGGAGTACCAGTATAGCCATGGTGTAGCATCCTGCATGAGAAGACATGACTACACCCAGACGATAGAGGTGGATGGATGGGCTGAAGTACGGAAGGTGGCAGAGGAGAGGGTGGTATGGGCTTGTAGCACCAATCTGCCGTAGGTGCCACCCCCAGCATATCTGTCGTATGTATGAAAATGTGTGGCATTGCCACTTGGAAGGCCTGATACCAGATATGTTCAACTCACACCTGTCCTAACCACACAGACACCATACAGCACCTCAGACAAATGTGCTTATAACAATTGCACAGGTGTTATCCATACCAGGCAAATGGGGTATGTATGGACATGAGCTGAGACCTGCAGGTGGATATCCAAGGGGTAGGATGTGTCCACATGTACTGAAGAGATGGAAGGAAGCCAAAGCTGTACAGTAACAGATATGATGTCATACTTGACTCATGTTTCCCAAGTAGGTTACAGATGTATGCATGTAACTGCTGTTAGTATACTGCTGAAGCAGTGCAGTTACGTTAGGGTTCACCTTACCATCAATTACTAATGTCTGATGAAAAACACGGACTGTATGGACCTGCTGTCAGCTGAGCTATTGGTGGGTTAAGTGACCTGCCCAAGGTCACAAGGAGGTGATGGCAGTCTATGAAGGTTGTATCTGACATAAAATGCGACAGTAACTCATTCTGAAATGTCATACAAGGAGTGCTAGAGGGGCCTCAAACCATTGTCATTACCATTATGCCATGCCTCCAAGCAGGGTCCTGACATATGCAGGGTGAACATGTCCAACCCCCTGCAAAGGGCTGTATCAGAGGCAATAAAGCCATGCTCGCAAGAAGGCCATGATGTAGAATAGCATGTTCGCTGACCCAAAGTATGGCCAGAACCCATAACAAAGTAGAAGGATGAATGTCTACAAGTCACAGTAGAGCTAGGACAGTTAAAGGCAGGGAAATGGCCTGAGTAGCACACAGGCCCAAAATGACAAGGTGGGAATTGAATCCCTGTCCCCTTACATATGAAAACATTGCACTAACCAGTAGGCTATACCTCCATACCTCCCTACACAGCATTCTCGGGATTCAAAGAGCCTGCAGGTCACTGCTTAGACTGCCTGCTGTGTGTGCTGGTATAGATTAGCCCCTCCAGTACCCATGAGGCATTGCACAGGTGGAACATCAGTCTGCAGCTGATCACCAAATGGAGAATGCACTGATCCATCACATCCACTCAGTAAGACGCACTGACAGTGGGTGCGACATGCACATAACTGCTACAAACCGTGCTACTAAGTGGTTTTAGCAGTGACCCTGAGGGAGAGGATGGGCGCCCAGCACCTGGTCCCCAGAACTTGCACTGATAGAGTTGGTCTCTGCTGGTTGTGCTGCACGTCCACATCACTGCTAGTGTGTTATGCTAGTCACCATGTTTCCTGCACAATTGCAGCA
The DNA here is from genome assembly GCA_033557465.1 of Ichthyophis bannanicus. Taxonomy (NCBI): domain Eukaryota; kingdom Metazoa; phylum Chordata; class Amphibia; order Gymnophiona; family Ichthyophiidae; genus Ichthyophis; species Ichthyophis bannanicus. Next base: position 1,093,783,157 of record CM066032.1, on the reverse strand, counting down.
TGCTGTAGGTGCCAGTCACAGCTTGGCCCTGTGTCTGGGCCCTGTTGAACATGGATTCTCTTAGAACAGTGCATGTTAATCCTCAGTGTGAAAAATCTGATGTCATGGATGCCAAATGCAGTGGAGGTTTCCAGGCTGGCGTGGAGATGCTGCTACTGTCCTGCTGGTCCTGCCATGACCACAGTGAGTAGGCCAGGAACAAGTGCTGTTCCAACCATTAAGGACTAACAATCCACCACAGCAAGCTCAGTCAGACTGCACCTGCTGGCCACCAGTGAGCTGTTTCAGCCATGCACATACCAACTGCGGCCGGTCCTCTGGCTAGCACACAATGCATGGACACCCAGCACTGAGCCACAGCTCAGTGATTGGGCTCCTCAGACAGAGACTGCACCCACATCACTAGAGCCAGACAGTATATAGCAAAATGTGGATACATAGCCGTGCCATGGTCACTGCTCAGAGTGAGAGTGCCCTCTCAGCATGACATGCTGTGGCCACCCAGGCCATGCATGTGGCAGATAGGCACAACAAAGTCTCAGTCATTGACCCTACTGCCGAGGCAGACACATCCAGGTCAATACATTCTGTCCCAAGCCATACCTACAATCCTCTGCTCCTTGTCATGCACATTTGCACAGTAGCGCTGGGAACAGCTTAGGCAATGTGAAGCACAATGAAGTGCAGAAAGCTACATAACAATGGAGAGACACACACACACATATACATCGCTGAGCTGTGCAAAAGTGGGCATGGCTTGCATTTCTGCCTGCCACATTGGTCTTATATCAGCTCAAACACACAATCCATGGACACCCAGCACTGTTTCTAGTCCCACAGGTGCTTCTTGTGGCCTTGGGCACGCCACTTAACCCTCTGTTGCCTCAGGTACAAAAACATAGATTATGAGCCCTTTGGGGACAAGGGAAAAACATATATATGTACAGTATCTGAAAGTACACCGCTTTGACTGGTAGAAAAATGGTATATAAGTCTAGTTAAATGAATAAATATACAAGCATTGTTAATGTGTGCTCATTATGCAGTTGCTTGTAGCGTGCCCTGACATCAACGCCCTTTGTTAGCGCCTGCTCAGTGTGCAGGTACTCTCAGCCTGCTTCTCAATCCAGCTGTGGATAGTGAAGCCTGTCTGTGTGGTTTATGGGTGTTTGTACCTTTCCTGGACGTTTCATTGGGGGTTGCACATGCTGAAGCTGTACCTGCACTGTAGGCTAAAGTTTAGACACAGGGACATGCAATACTTGATCCACATCCAGGAACTGAACCTGTGACCCTCTGCTCATATAAACACTCACTGTGTATGTTGAGCCACAGTGCTGCCATGTAGATACAACACTCTCTGGGGCTGTCATGTTCCATATCAGATAGACCTTGCCATGTGTTGCAATGCGCACAGCACACAGGGCAAGGGCATGGCTCTGGTCCGCTGCAGACGGGTGCTGCTGTTGCTACAGACCATGTCTGGTTGCCCTATCCACCCACCCAACTTGCAGAGTGGGTTTGGTGGCCCTGACCATAATGTATATAATACTGAACATATACACGTATGTTGAGTCATATTGTGCAGCAAATGGTACATGGCAGTACAAACCTGCCCCACTGAGACATGCATTGTCTGCACTGCCAATATGCCTGTCAGTGCTAGGGATGCACCCTCAACATGGCCACAGAATCAGCAACAAACCCTGATGTGACACACATGATTCAGAATACTGCAGGCCAATGCATGTAGGCCCCATCCATGCCTCTTGCCTAGTGGTGCAATCTGTCTGCCCTTGGCACACCAAATCTCCCTGTGTAACACGTGACCCACACACACATACCCCAATCCCTTCCCAGAAACTCTCATCTATGATTAGTAACACATACCCCTACCCACCTGCTGCACTAACCCTGTCAACAGCAGCTGGTATACCATGATGGCATGTGGTCTGAAGCTACACCCTCAAGTCCCTTTTCAGGACATAGAACCTGTTGTGAACCAAGCCTGTGCTCCTGTAGCACAGCCAGCAACCATCAGCAGAGTTAGGATCTACAGTATTGCTGTCCTGTTATCATATTAGGGATGACCTCCCCAAGCTTACCACCCTCACACCCCTGTACAGTTATGACATGTGTTTTGCCAGACTGCAGAAACACAGGTGCACAACATATTTGGCACAGGTGCATCCATTTTTGCTAGATGGGATGCAGTGCAGAGGACAGCAGAATACTACTACTACTACTACTGAGCATTTGTATAGCGCTACCAGTCATACGCAGCGCTGCACAGACATGTAAGAGACAATCTCTGCCTGTCAGAGCTTACAATCTAGTTAAGACAAAAATTGTTCTACAAGTCCAACCCCTATTCCACGTTTCTGCAGAAAGAATGTATAAGTCTGCATGTACGTATATGTGAGGGTGCTAGATATGCCCTGTACGTCTCCACGGCTGGCCATGTCCCTGATCTGCCCATCACCACAGATGTCCAGTTATCCCTGTGCAAGGGGCCTAAACGTGCATGGGGTGATACGGCCGGAATATGGTTTGGGACATCTGTGCCAGAAGGCATGTTTACAGTCATGTTGAAATGATGTATTTGTGGTTTGTAATGACCCCCCACAATGTCTACCATGTGTTCCATACATCTGCTGTATCAAATTCTATGACTCCCTGCAGTGTCATACAACAGAGGTGAAAAAATTGTCTTGTCAGAAATGATTGATAACAATGTGCTTGGTGAACATATTCAGAAATACAATGTGTAATTCCTATACCCGTACATGCTGAACTAGAAGTGTGGCTGCAAAGATTGTGACAAATGTTTCACAATACATTGAGTCAAGCATGTTGGATATGAAATGTGGTCAGCTGTGTTCACAGACTGTGCTGGAACCATTATGTTAATTGACCAGATCATCCTCCATACGAAAGGGTACCACAAAAGGTGCTGTAAGTACCTGCATGAAATCTACACACAGGTTGCAAGTTGGATATCGGTAGAGTGGTATGTAGTAGTTCAGTGCGTACATATATGTGATGCTGGAAAACATGTGCTGCCACAGTGAGGAGTGCAAATTGCAATCCTGTAGACTGCACGAAGAACAAACCAGTCAATACTAGAGGAGATCAAACCTAAGCTTTCTTTAGAAGCTCAGATGACAAGACTTCGACTTTCATACTTTGGATACATCAGGCGAAGAGAGAGATCATTAGAGAAAGACATCATGCTTAGCAAGGTAGAAGGTAAACACAAAAGAGGAAGGCCAGCAATGAGATGGATCAATACAATAACAGCAGTTATGGGTGCCAGTCTGTCAGCAATGAGCTGCTTGACTGAAGACCGAATACAATTTAGGACAACTATTCAGACGGTTGCTATGAGTCGACACCAACTCGATGGCACTTAACACCACCACCCTGCATGTGTCCCACATTGGCAGGAGTCACATCACTAACACCTTAGAAAGTCCCACAGATGAGCCAGAGATACAGTGTCAGTGAGACATGATTGCAACCCACAGGTCTGACATCTATGCAAATAAACAGGGTGTAGGTTATATGATGATTCATAGCCCATGCATTCACAGGTACTGTACAGTCATGTAGACAGACAATGCTGGTAATGGACACATGTTAGAATTGAACCATGATCACCTGTGTTCCAGGAGAGTCATCTGACCATCACACCACACCTTCACCACATATGTGCATGGTCACTGTGTGAGATGTGTTACTGTAGGGGTCCACAAAATACTCGACACACACAGCAGAACACAGCATCTGTGTGGGTCAGCAGGCATTGTACACAGATTACAGCAGTGGTTAAATGTGTTGGCTGCACTATGGGGCATAGCTACTGCCTATGTATTACCTGTCATGCCTCTCACAGGGCAACATGTCCACAGCCTCTAATGCCCCTGAAACTATCCCTGTAGCAGTCAGTAAGGGAAATGTGACATGGACTAGAACACTATGGACAATATTAACAACACAGTTATCCAAGTGACTCTGGGGGAGGTACCTACTGTCCTGCCAATATGCCCCTTCTCGGTATGCCTGTGCCCCACGTAGCATAACTTGTCTTATTATGTGGATGCATATGCTGCAGAATGTGCTCTAAAACTGTCGCAGATGTTGCTGTTAACACCATCCCATACCAGTCATCCCACATATGCTTCATGCTTGTCACTGTCTCCACTCTAGCATTTGTACACATGATGCAGAACCTGTGTGTGAAAGTCCAAGCACTGGAAGCCCATGAAATACAAACACAAGTCATTATTTTTAAAAAAAATGTCATTATTGCAAAACTATATAAACATATTGCCACAAAATAAATACAGTGATTATTCTCACACAAAAAAAAAGTATGCACATGTAAACACACAGAATTCTGCATAACGTTTGTCAACATGATATGATGCACACTGTGCAAACACACAGCATATACAGCAATGAATTGCTGTGGGCTGTATACCAGTTGGGGCCAGAGGACCAGCCACACATAAGGTGATATCCACAAATATCTGTACATGGGGTGGTCAGCCATTGATGTGTGCAGTGACGTGGGGCCTCTGGCACAATCAGTGCACAACATGTGGCTGGTGTGCTATCACACCACAAACAGTCCCCAAGTACAGTGCCTTGCAAAAGTATGCATCCTCTCGGTTCTTTCTTGTTTTGTCGCATTGCGTACAACCTGTAATGAAAATGGAGGTTTATTTGGATGTTAGGTAAGAGACTGAACAATATAGTCCAAATTTGTGAAGTGGAATGGCAATTAAATACTTGGTATATATAAACAAAACCAGTAAAAACGTCAAACTTGTGAGTGCATATATAATCCTCCCTTGTTCTATGAAACCCCTAAATAAGATCTGGTGCAACAAATCAACCTCAGAAGGCACATAATTAGTTGATGAGGCTTCACCTGTGTGCAATCTGTGTCACATGATCTGTCACATGTTGCCTGTAGAAATATAGCTGTCCTGAAAGGCCCCTGACTCTGTAACACCACTAAGCAAACAACACGAAGACCAAGGAGCACTCTAAACTGGTCAGAGGCCAAGCTGGCGATGTATAAATCAAGGTTCACTTATAGAAAATAACCCAAATATTGATTATTCCATGGAGCACTATTACATCCATAAGAACAAAATGGGACATTGTAACGGGTGGTCGGACGCACAGTAAGGCATTATGGCGTAATGTGTTATAATGCCCTACCATGTGTAACTACTGCCCATTACAACATCTGCATAGTAATGACGTACAGAATGTCTGACATCTGCAGAAGTGCAGGTGGGAACAGCCATAGGAGCACATCAGATCAGGATGCTGCATCCACGTCCTGGAATCAGAGAGGGGAATGTGCATACTGAGGGATACTCAGGCACTGTTGGACATTCTCAGCAGGCCACAGTGCTGACCACATGCCATAGGGACAGTCAGCATATGCAATGCATGGCATTTATGCCCAGAATGAAGAGCAGCCAGCATGGGCAAGATGTACCAACAGCAGCACCTGCAGCCATGCTACCAACATCACAGAAATAGAAGAGGCGGCACATTCTGGAGTCAGAACGAAAGAGGGAGCACCATTTCAATGCAGAGGAGAATGAGATGCTCTTGCAGCAGGTCCTATGATGTGTTGTTTGGAAGCCTCAGTGCCACAACTCCTGTCAGCATATGGAATGCGACATGGGAGGACATCAGGCAGGCTGTGTCCGCATTAGGTGGACCACCATGGGACTGTGTGACACTACACAAGCATTTTGCTGATCTCAAGAGATCTGTGCAGACATGGCTTATTGCAGTGCACAAGCATACATTGGGCACCGGTGGTGGGGAGGTACTGACATCAATAATGAACCCCATGGAGGAGCAACTGGCACAGCATCTTGGACTAGTCTACATTAGTGGTTTGCCAGAGGAGCTTGACACATACCACCCAAATTCTGGTATGTTGAACCACTAATACATGTGAATGTCTGTGCGAGACGGGTGAGGGGGGCCATTGCAACACAAACATTGCACTCACATTTTGCATCTTGGAAGCTGTGACGCAGTGGCAAGTTCAGAAGCCATGGAAACTGATACTGACCCTCTGGTTGGTTCAGGTATTGCAAGAAAAGGCAAGGTTTTCCATTCTCAGCATAACCTGCAGGCAACTAATCAGCTAACACAGCTCACCTCAGGGGAGGAGAGAACCAGAGCTTCTGATTGGGCACGCCCTAGTAGGAGGCGGGCTTCCCAGAGCAGGGGCCCCTTGTTAAGCAGAGAGAAGGAAGACAGTAGTAGAAGGAGAATGAGAAGGAATGGAGGAATGAAATGGAGGACGAATGGAATGAGCAGTACGAATGAAGTGAGAAGTGAAAGTGGATTGAGCCCACGAGTGAGAAAGCAAAGGACATTGGAAAGGCAGGAAGCTCTCTTGAATGCAGAATCCTTTGACCCTGCTACAGAAATACTGCCCAGCTGCTGCAATAGAAGGGAAACTGATTCAGAACCAGGATTAAAGCCTAGGTTGTTGGGAGACAGCGTTTACCCTTGGAGAGAAAGGCACGCTGGCAAGTCATTCTCTGACAAGCCTCATTTCAAGGTACCTGCTACATTTAATTCCTTTAACAAGTTTTATAAGCCAGAAAGAGTGAATCCTGATTTTAAAGTACAGGATAGTTTCAGGCAATGTGAGAGACGTTGGCTACAGCCTGAAACCTCTTTAAATAAGCCTAGCTTTTCTCAACAAACAGCTGCAGCTTTTAACAAGCAAGCTGATGGGAAGAATTCAGCTAAACTGTTTGCAGGAGAATTAGGCCACAGTAATTCAGAAGGTCCTACCTTTGAAGCATTCTTTAAGAGCAGAGCTCGTGCAGAGGAACGTGTTTGATCCAACACTTAACAACAGAGATAAGTGGGGGAGGGGTAACTCCACCACGGGCACAGAGTGTTTAAACAGAGACAGCACTGTTTGTTCACCAGAAGTGAATAATTACCTGCCTAAGCAAGGAGAATATATTCCCAGTAGTCCTGCTAGAAGACAGGCAGAACTACTCCTCAATGAGTTCAAACAATTTCTAAATAGAAGAGCTGTTCCTGGACAGACTTCCATTCAAGCAGGAATTAATCCTGAGATAGGAATTCCCTTACCGGCTCCAGTTCCCATGATAGATGTTAACCAGCCGATGGACTGCTCAATTGGGCTGATAGACAGAGCTGACAAGAGCCAAGCTTGAATGGTCATACCTGGTATTTTACTCTGTTTGCTATGCTAACCAGATACCTGAGTGAAAAAGCTTATGAGATGCATAGTGTTTAAGCAACTGAAATGAAGAGCTTATGAAGCACTAAAACAAGCTGGAATGTAACCTGATTGCAAGAGATATGCAGTATTATTTCTTACCTGAGTATTTTTGGAATACAAGATAAAAAGGACACATGAGGTAATGTGCCATTACAGTGAAGAATAGTTTAAAGCACAGTTTGAAAGCTTCCATTTGTGTTGTTCCTGATTTGGTTATTCTTCTCACCTGTTCATGTCCACCAAGGAGCGGGGAAAATAAAATCCTTGTAAAAATTAATTTCTTATTCCCGACTTTCATTGGCCCCCACAACTACAAAAAAGGCCCATCCCTCCTTAACCCTCAAGGTTAGGGAGTGGGTGCAGGGTGACAAAGCACATATTGACATTTGAGATCAAGTGTTGGCACAGATCGGTTCCTCACTCTGGGGACAACTAGCTCCAACATGACAAAGTCCATATACTGCATGTGTAGATCCCTACTGCATCTCCACCCACTACTCACCCATCTGGCATCTGATCAATAATGCCACCCTGATCATTATGAGCACTGAGTACTGCAACTCCATCTATCACAGACAGCTGCTCCTACCTTGATAGACTGCCCTCCACACAGCAGCCAGGATCATTCATGGAGCTACATCTCACACTCACATGAACTGCATCCACTGGCAACTCCACTGGCTCCCTCTGTTGTGCAGGATCCAATACCTATTCCACCAGTTACTATACTAGACACTCAGCAACCTCCCGTACCCTCACCTACAGGCATGCATCACACCTCTACAGGTTCACAGACCCAGATGACTTCCCACCACTAACCTCTGAGCCGCCACCCTCATGCATACTGGCAGCACTCCACAGGCCTGCACAGGATCATTTGGCCTCTATGCACCTGCCATGTGGAAATGGCTTCCTAGACCCATAATGCACACCTATGACATAACCACTTACTGGCCACGGGTCAGTGCACATCTGTTCTCCCAGTACCTTCAGCCACAAACCTAGACCCCCCCTTCAACCCCTATCATGTCCCCCTCTTATTTCCCTTCCACCTACAGCCCTGTAAATATGTAGATGCTGGACTGAGTTGTTTGATTGTTACTGCTAATACATCTACCTCTCTGTATCGGTGTTTACACTGTTAACCTGTTCCATGTACATAGCTTTCATGAGGTGAAAAGCCCAGTAGAGAGTCAACCGCACACATACATAGGTAGAAAGCTGGATACGGCACACATGTACTCCATACAGCCCTGTAGAGAGTCAACCACACACATACATAGGTAGAAAGCTGGATACGGCACACACGTACTCCACACAGCCCTGTATAGAGTCAACCACACACATACATAGGTAGAAAACTGGATATGGCACATACGTACTCTACACAGGCACACTTCTCTGTGCCTGTGTATGACCGCAGCATGGCCAATACACCAGTGGTCAACATCACCTGCCCTACCCTCACTCACACTCCTCCTATCTGATTACTCACTCACAGCAGGCTGAGGGGCACATCCTCCTCATCACATACCTCTGCTGGGTGACAAACAGCACCTCCTGCCTCCCCTCTTCACACAAGTTGCATACCATAGCCCTGTCACGTCAGCTCACTCATTTCCACAGGACACACTGATATCATGACCTTAACACACTTCCCATGTGATTTTATACACATTGGGTGTATGTGAGGATGTAGCCGCGCTGTTACCCAGTGTCCCCTGCCATCATCAACATTACCACATCTACCACTCACAGCATTGTGCAGATCTCTCTACAGAAGTAGCAGTCCCTTTTTGTAGTCCTTCAAGACTCAAAATCGTATCATCTATGGGCATACGTTCTGTATATTTGAATCTTTAATTTTTAAATGTTTACCCTATCCTCCCCCAGCCTACTTACCATTCCCCCTCTCCCCCTTATATGCCCCAATTGACCTGCTCATCGCCCGACCAGCAGTTTGTGGGTGTTTCTTACTGCCCAGCCACTGTTCGTCCGATCTGGGCTTCTCCCCTTCCACCCCTCCCCCCATAACCCATCCTGGAGGCCACCACTGAGTTACACCAATACCAACCAGTCTCAATCCGCAAGAAGCAAGGGCCGGGGCAAAGTCACCGGGGCTCATATAGTTAGCACGTCACTGCGTGTCCTGGGGGATAGGCGGTCCAAATATGGGACCACACCATAAGGAAAATTTCCCTTCTCTTCACGGTCCTTTTGGATGCCAACCCTTCTATAAAGCTAATTGGTGCAGGGCATTTCGCCAGTCCCAATATCCCGGGCCCTCTGGATCCTGCCACCAATGGAGAATACATTGATTTGCAACCAGACAACTTATCCAAGCCAATAACCAGCTCCCCGAGCTAATAAGGCCCAAGGGGTCCTGGACATCTAATATAGCTAACCCTGGGGTCAGCACCAGGGACTGCCCTAGCAACCCCCCCCCCCCCCAGATACCTCTGGACCTGGTCCCAAAATCCCTGTACCTGCACACAGCCTCAAAACATATGCCCTAGGTGGGCCCGGTCCTCCTCACATCATGGGCAATACCCATTTTTTCAGACCCCACCTTCCAGGCCCTGTAGGGTGAAATGTACTCTCGCTCCAAAATTTAAAATTGCATTTATTTATTTATTTAACATTTTTTATATACCGCCTTTCAGAATCTCAAGGTGGTTTACTTGGAACAGAACTTAGTTTACATGGAACATTTTTCAACTATATACAGGTTTACATATACAGCAATGTTTACTGAGTTTACATTTAACTATTTACATAAAGTTTGTGCTCCGCTTGGAGCCTAGGGTTCAGAGTGTTAAGTGGTGGCAGTCCTTTACAAGGATGGGGGGGAATAGAAGTATTCCGTAAATAGGTGGGTTTTCAAGAGCTTCCTGTCTGTGGTTGCTCTCAGTGGTTGGGGTAGGGAATTCCAGAGAGCGGGTATGTAAAGTTTGAAGGCTCTCTTTAGAGTATTCTGGGATATTCCTGTGTGGGATTTGAAGCTTGTGAGTGAGTCTTGATGCTGTGTTCTTCGTGATCTGTTGTCAGGAGTTTTTTGGATTAGCTCCTTTAGGCAACCGGCCAGTTGGTTATGTTGAATTTTGAATGCCAGCATTATGTTTTTTTATTTTATTCTGGAGATGATGGGAAGCCAGTGAAGGGATTCGAGGATGGGGGTGATGTGGTCATGTTTGCTGGATCTTGTTATTAGACGGGCTGCTGCGTTCTATGCTAGCAGTAAGGCATGGATTGAGCTTTTTGGTAGGCCATGTAGGATTAGGTTGCAGTAGTCGAGGAGTGGTGTGATAAGCGCTTGACACACAGTTCGAAAATGGTTCTGTTCAAGTAGGGGATGTAGGTTTTGCAAGTATTTCATCTTGTAGTATATTTTGGAGGTGGTCTTGCTGATGTGGGTCTGTAGATTGAGTCTCTGGTCGAGGTGAATTACTAGGTATCTTACCTCGTTTTTTACAGGGATTGATCTGGTTCCAATTGTTATGATGTTTGGGGGTTTGAATGTGGAGTTCTTTGTGACGATAAGGGCTTCCGATTTTTTATAGTTGATGTTGAGGTTCTTTGATGTTAACCATTCAGTTATTGCTGTCATACAGGATGAAATGGTGGCATAGTCGGGATTCTTTGTGTCTAGTGTGGTGTAGATCATTTGGTCATCCGCATATAAGTGGTAGTGAATGTTGTAGGCTTGTAGTATTTTGCAAACTGGCTGTAGGTACAGGTTGAATAGTAAAGCTGAGAGGGATGATCCTTGGGGAAGGCCTTGTTTTGGTGAGAAGGGTCTCAATACATTGTAATTTATCTTGACTTGGGACTTCCTGTTGGTAAAGTAAGAGCGGAACCATGCCAGGGGTGTGCCACTTACTCCTATTTCAATTAGCCTGTCTAGTAGAGTGTGGTGATTTATTGAGTCAAAGGCAGCTGTTATGTCGATATCTTGGAACCTCGCCCGGGCTATCAATCTGGGGATATGACCCACCACTGCCTCCCAACCAAAGTTAGCTAAGGTAATTCACAACTCTGTTTCCCATTGTTGGGTGAGCTGGTCATAGCACTGCTCCTGAGGGAGGTCTCTTAAGGCACGACAATACTTGGCAACCGAAATCCAGTCTCTATCTTCTAGTATGAACCAATCTTCCAATTTGTCAAAACTTTCCTGTCCAAGCCCCAGTCTCGATCCCTTCATCAAGGCCAAGTAATGTTGCAATTGCAAATACGTATAAACATGTCCTGCTAGTAGGCCATGTAATTCTCAGAGTTCCATGAAGGTTTTTAGATGTCCTTCCATGTCCACCACCTGGGGCATCTGGGTGGGGCCCCAGGAGGCCCACTCCCAAAAGAACCGGGAGTCTAGATTGGGCACAAAAGCCAAGTGACCCTGCAATGGCAAGAAGACAGTTACCTGTGATGAAATCCCAATCCGATCACATAAAGTCTGCCAGGCTCAGTGGACCCCTTTGATAAGGAGACTCCCTCGGAGACTCTCTGGTAACAACATTTGAGACACGTGCAACACAGAGAGAAGGGAATAGGGGGCCACCATCGCCGACTCAAAGTCATATGGGGTATACACCAAATTTCCCCCTAACCAGTCTCACACTTGCCTTAGCATACAGGCCAGGTTATACTGGGCCAAACATGGGAGACCTAAACCTCCCCTACCCCATCTAGGTTTTTTCCCTCTCCAGAGGAAAGTCTGCAACAGAAGTTCCACATCCTGGATGTCATGCCGTAGCATTTGCAATGGTAATAATTGCAAGACATATAAAACTTTAGGGAAGATCATCATTTTATAGGCTGTCACCTGACCTGAGAGGGAAAGGGGGAGTGGGGTACCAGTCTCTTAGCTTGTCTTGGATTCATGTGAGTAATGGCGGGATGTTTAAATGGTACAACTGTGAGGAGTTGACCGGTAACCATATACCCAAATATTTAAACTTAGCCTCAACCCATCTAAGTAGGAAAGGCCCCCCCAACAGTACCACAGTCCCCCTAAAACATCCAGGACTTCCGATTTTGTCATATTCAGTCTTAAGTCGGCTAATGTCCTAAATTCTTGGATTTCACCTAGCAGTAGAGGCGAGGAAGTTTGCAGGTCAGTTAGCAAGACCAAGAGGTCATCCGTAAAGGCCAATATCTTAAATGTGGAAGGTCCTAGTGTCACCCCCTTTATATCAACACGAGAGTGAATGACCCTCAACAGAGGACCTAGGGAAAGCATGAACAACAGTGGGGAAAGTGGGCAGCCTTCTCAGATCCCCTGTTCTATATTAAACCTCAGGGTAAATCCCCCAACACCAAATGACATGTTGGATTGCAATGGAAAGCAGAATGTCAAGAAGCTTTTTGTTAAATCAGCTAAGTCCTTATTCAGACACAATGATCTGAATAGCACAATTTGTACTGTCAAGGGGGTATCAAAGTGAAAAATGTCACTAATATATCCAGTCCAAAACATTTTAATAATAGGGCAGTCACAAATTATGTGAATCAATGTTCCAATATCCGCTACATAGTGCCAGCAAAAATTGGAACCCAACAAACCAGCTCTGAACATACTGTATGAACTGGTGTCTAGGTTGCCCAATGTGCAATAAAAAACAAAGATTGGGAGAGACTGCAACACATTGTAGGCCATACTATGTGACTCCAAAATGTGTTCCATTTGAAACCATCTTGTAGAAAATCAGTGTCAGACTCTCATATCCTACATAAACCTAACAAAGAAGAGCCCTTGCCAATATTAGTAATTTGTAAAAGCAGAATGTCAACCTTCCCCCCTCAGTGGCTTTCTATTTAAGGATTTTCCAATGCATCAAGAAATTACAAACAAAAACATGAAAGAAGAAAATATCAAAATACAATAAAGAAAAATTTCCCACAATTAAAGGAAACACATCAAGGGGAGAAATCGCCTCAAACAACAAAAAGAATCAATCTAATATAGAAAATAAGAGGTTACAAAACCCCACAAGGGGGAGCTGAAAAAACAAAATCATTCCTCCACTAACGAACCTCCCTCCGCTTTTGAATCCAAAAAACTTTTCAAGGCATTAACATCATTGTACACAAAAGTTTGTCCCCCGAGGGTAATCACGCAACGACAAGGAAATTTAAGAAAGAAAGTTGCCCCAAGAGCCACTACCTGTGATTTTAATAGCAAAAACTGTCTACGCCGAATCTGCGTATAACGACAGACATCTGGGAATATTTGGATGGCCTGACCACCAAAGGGAACACGCCGATGTTTAAAATACGCTCTCAAAACCCGCAATTTGGCAGATTCAGAAACAAACTGAACTACCAAAGTGTTACGTTTTGAGATGACATCCAGAGAATCTTCCAAGAAAGCTGTTAAATTTTGATCCACTGAGGAGACTGAAGGGGCAGGAGCCCCAACAGCCCGAAGAGTGGAAGAAGAACCTAAAGGCAAGTAGTACATATGGACCGTCTGAGTTGTATGAAAATCCCCCTACAAATGCAATATCTCCAAAAAGTATTTTCCCAACAATATTTCAGAGGATAGTAGGTGTGTCACAGGAAAATTAAGAAAGCGTAGATTGCAAGCTCTAGCACGATTCTCAAGAGCCTCAAGCCGGAAGGACATCACTGAGGAATCACACATAAACACAGCTTCAGAATTACGGCAAGATTGAAGCTGAGAATCAGTGCGAGCTGCAAGCTTTACAACAGAACCTAACTGGTTATCCATAAATTGTAACTTATCCACCACATCTTGGGAAAATTTACACAAGGAGGATACAGTAGAAGTTAAACGTACATCTATTTTTTGAATTGCAGACCATATATCATTAAGCGTTACTTCCCCAATAGGGGATGCTAAAGTCCCAGGCTCTGCAGCAGATGGAAATACAGGACATGGAACTGGGGGACTCTGCTCAGGAGGACTACATGAAATAGTGGACGAAAGAGCAGGGAGAGGAAACGGAGGAGGAGACCGGAGGACAGGACTCAACGAGACCTCCTCCGGAGATAGATTACCAGGCAGCAGGGCGGTCACATGTTTGTCCATAGGGCCCACCACTTTCTCTCCCGAACCTCCAATCCCAGATTTGTTACCAACCTTCGCCTTCCTTTTGCCCATGATGATGGAAACCACACTGATGTCGACACAACACACGAACACCTCATGTGCGCCGAAGGGGCGCCAAAGGGGCGTATCCTGCCCCTTGAGCCACGCCCCTTTAGGCCACGCCACGCGGTCCGCGACACGCGGCTGCGTAGAGCACCGGAGGGCTTTGTAGGGTACAGCAGGGTCCTCTGGGCCAAGGCACGTCCTCTTCCCGCCTGCCCGACCACCAGAAAAGCCTCCTCCAGGTCCCGCTGCTCTGAACCGTGCGGCTGGCAAAATGCACGGCAGCTCCCTCACAGCGGCGATCTCCCAACTGCTCACTCTCACACCGGAGGGCTTTGTAGGGCATAGGAGGGTCCTCCGGGCCAAGGCACGTCCTCCTCCCGCCTGCCCGACCACCAGAAAAGCCTCCTCCAGGTCCCTCTGCTCTAAACCGTGCAGCTGGCAAAATGCACGGCAGCTCCCTCACAGCGGCGATCTCCCAACTGCTCACTCTCACACCGGAGGGCTTTGTAGGGCACAGCAGGGTCCTCCGGGCCAAGGCACGTCCTCCTCCCGCCTGCCCGACCACCAGAAAAGCCTCCTCCAGGTCCCGCTGCTCTGAACCGTGCGGCTGACAAAATGCATGGCAGCTCCCTCACAGCGGCGATCTCCCAACTGCTCACTCTCACACCGGAGGGCTTTGTAGGGCACAGCAGGGTCCTCCGGGCCAAGGCACGTCCTCCTCCCGCCTGCCCGACCACCAGAAAAGCCTCCTCCAGGTCCCGCTGCTCTGAACCGTGCGACTGGCAAAATGCACGGCAGCTCCCTCACAGTGGCGATCTCCCAACTGCTCACTCTCACACCGGAGGGCTTTGTAGGGCACAGCAGGGTCCTCCGGGCCAAGGCACGTCCTCCTCCCGCCTGCCCGACCACCAGAAAAGCCTCCTCCAGGTCCCGCTGCTCTAAACCGTGCGGCTGGCAAAATGCACGGCAGCTCCCTCACAGCGGCGATCTCCCCCGCGGCTTTCTAACAAATCTGCAAAAGGTCTGAAGTCTGAAACCTCCCCTCACACCATATAGATAATTGTGTCAAATCCCTGATCAAGCCATCTATTTTGGAAGCTTGTGATGGCGATAAACCATATAGTTCTATTAGGGGTTGTGCAGAAACTAAAATACCTCCTTCAAAAAGCTGGCCTACTTTGTAGATTCTTTTGCCAATCCATACCTTCCAAACATTTTTTATTCCTATTGATTCGAATGAGTGGATTAAACCATATGGAGAAGGCCCCAGAACCCGAATATGGAATGGAACAGTGAGAGTCTAGCTCTTTAAGGGCTTTAATGGTGCTGACAATGGTGGATGATTTTAATCTTGGGCTGGAAGGACTGGGGTTTCTAGTCCCAAAGATGCTCCTTGTGGTCTTGGGCAAGCCACTTAACCCTCCATTGCCCATGTTCCCTGTAAGTATTAGTGTATGTGTCTCATATCCCTGTGTGTTAAATGTATCTCCCAATTGTGTTGTGACCGCTTTGATTGAAGGATAAGGCGGTATACAAAACTGTCTAAATAGGGGGGGCGGAGCCTGATGTCCAGCGGGATAGACGCTTAACGCTGAAGCTCCCGAGTGGCCTACTCAGAATCCTGACTTTAATACAACTTATCTTTTCAATCGGGCTCTGATCCTACCGGGGTGCCTCGGGGGGATGGCGGGGCCCAAGCCAGCGCGCCTAGAATTCGGCTCTCTCCAACGAACTCCCATGGCAAACGCTCTAAAACTGAGCCGCCGTCCCCACAGAAGATGGTTCCACTCCGGGAGGGTCCCGCGATGCAGCAGGAGATCTTAGATGAGATCCGCGGCGTGAAAGAACTTGTGCAATCCAACGGTGAAGCACTCAGATCCATGCGGGAAGACCTCGGCAAGCTACAGGAAAGGCTAGAGGGGTTATCGCTGAGACAGGACAAAATGGAGGGTACTCTTGACTCACATGCGGTCCGCTTGGCAAACTTGGACAAGGTCGAACGACAAGTGCAGGCCCTTCAGAAGGAGCTGGAGGACAGTAACAACCGAGCCCGTCGCAACAATATACGGCTCGTGGGAATTCCGGATGGAGCAGAATCAGGAGATATGAAAGAGTTCCTCTCTAAATTGCTTCCCTCCTTGCTTAAAACAACGTTCACCAAGGATTTGGAGATTGATCGGGCCCATCGAGTACCCACGACTTTGGCGCTCAACCGGAAGACCCCTCGGCCCATCATTTTCCGATTGTTGAGATATCAGCAAGTTGAACAAATTCTAAACGCTGCCCGTGCAAACCCCCGGCTGGATTATGAGAGCCATCGGATTTCATTCTTCCCCGACCTGGCGAAGCCTACAGTGGACCGCAGGAAAAGACTCCTCGAATTTCGACCGCGTTTTGCAGCAGCTTCAAGCGCGCTTTGGCCTAATGTATCCGGCGAAACTTAGAGTTACTCTTCATAATCAAACCAGGACTTTTGAGGATCCGGACGTGCTTGCGGCCTATCTGGAAGCCAAAGAAGCGGACCAAATGCGCTGAACCAGGGACTTTTCATTTGTCCATCGATCTGGAACTGGTCGCCATTTTGTGTCGTCGACGCTGCACATACAGCCTGGATCGGAGGCCCTGCGGCCTAGCTTATCATGGCCTGCTGACCGTCGGACTCTCCTGTGAGGGACCTTTCCATAGCATGCACCTCGGTGGGCTCCGGAGCCTATGTAGCTATTACAGTTAATATGTAGAATGTTTGGCCCTCGTCGGGGCTTCCTCCCGCAGACATATGGTCGCCATTAATCATTGGGGTTATGCTTCTTCTCTACTATACTTCGGTGTTTACTTTTGGTTTGGGGGAATACCAGATATAGTGCTTATTGTATATGATTTGGTTAGGTCTTCTCTGAATCAAGCAGCCAAGATGGGGGATAATGGAAATTGTGTGCATTATGATATTTTTGTCTTGAATAGACTCAGTTATTTCTATGGCCCCATGTAAGCTTTTGTCATTGAACGTCAAAGGTATTAATAATCCGATAAAAAGGAAGAAAATCCTTAGTACTTAAGTCACGAAAATGCTGATTTGGTTTTTTCTCCAAGAAACGCATCTAAATGCCAAGGAGACACTGAAGCTCAATGTTAAACCCTACATGGTGGCCGCCTACTACTCTCCCGATATAGCGAAGAGATGTGGGGTAGCCATCTTGATTAGGAAATCCTTACAAGCCACTGTTATAGATAGCAGTTCTGATACTGAGGGTCGGTGGTCCCGAGTCCACCTTAAAGTAGGTAATCTTGAACTGACATGTATATGTTTATATGCTCCTAATGTGGATGATCCTATTTTCTTTGCTAACCTTGCCCAGGTTGCACAAGCTTCTGCCAATACTTCGTTAGTAATAGGAGGCGACTTTAACCAGGTGGTTGATCCATTGGTAGATAGGCGACCACCCAGAACGAGTGGTCCCACCAAGAGTCACCTCACGCTAGCGTCTTTGATTAAAGATCTAGCTTTAGTAGACCTGAGGAGTCTGCTACAACCCTTCGGACTTAGAATTCACGTTTTTCTCCCCCCCACATCAGTCACAATCTAGGATAGATTTTTTCCTCGTATCCAAAGCATTAATCTCCAGCACGGATACAGCTAAGATACACTCTCTGCACATCTCAGACCATGCTGCTATTTCCTTCCTTTTGAACACTAGTGCACAGAGGGATACTCCACGGGCTTGGTATTTTGATCGGACCCTGCTTGAACAGCAGGATTTTCAGGCTGACATACGGGCTGCCATACAAGATTACTTCCACTTTAATTCACCCCATGATACAATGAACTGGGCATGGTGGGAGGGCTTTAAAGCGTCTATCCGTGCAACCATCACTAGCTATCAAAATCCGTTTAGGGAAGCAGCGTAAACGGCAAACTCTTAGCACTAGAGCAGCAGATCAAGGCCGGTGAACGTGTTCTTACCTCTCGTACTGACCCAGGTGTGTTGATTCGCTTGCAACGCTTGCGTTTCCAATATAACTCGCTCTTAACGACTGCAGCGGCCAAAAATATTGAACTACAGCAAGGGACGTACTATCGGGAAAGCAATCGTGCCGGTAAACTCTTAGCTAACGCTCTGAAAGGTCAAAAAGAAGCCAAACGCGTAGCGGCCCTGCGTAGTCCAACGGGGGGGAATTTAGTCACAAATGATACAGAGATAGTAGAGCTTTTTCGGGATTTCTACACCCGCCTCTATCAATCAGAATGTGAATTTGACCCAGAGGCTTTTGACCGGCTATTAGCTGGTATACAACGACCGACCCTTTCTGTAGAGGACAAGGAGTCACTAGACCAGTCATTTACTCTTTCAGAAATTCAATTTGCACTCAAGCGATGTGCCTCGGGTCGGGCTGCCGGCCCAGATGGCCTCCCGGCAGAATTTTTCAAAACTTTCAGCGCTGATTTGGCCCCATTCCTACAACTCTATTTCTCTGCTTTGGCCAAAGATAGCTCCTTTACAGGATCTTTCTCGACGGCAAATGTTGTAGTCTTTGAGAAAGAGGGGAGAGACCCGATGCTGACTGCAAATTACCATCCAATTTCCCTCCTTAATGCTGATTACAAGATATTTGCAACCATTCTGGCCACTAGATTATCCGATAAAATGCCTGCTCTAATTCACCCAGACCAATGTGGTTTCATACCTGGTAGGTCCACTGCTGATAATGCCAGGACCTTGTGTCATATACTAGCTGCAGCAGCGCATCATGATCAACCCCTCGTCGGCCTCTCTCTTGATGCCGAAAAGGCATTTGACCGATTAGAATGGCCCTTTCTATATGCGGTTCTCCGCTGGTATGGGTTTGGGGAAGGCTTTCCTCCGATACCTTCAAACTCTGTATGCACATCCGACAGCCACTATTTCTGCCAATGCCACAAAGTCTCAAACCGTTCAATCTTCACAGAGGCACTCGGCAAGGATGTCCCTTATCTCCTCTGCTCTTTGATCTAGCACTTGAACCCCTAGCCCTCCTCATCCGACAGGCCACAGATATCCATGGAGCCCCCTTTCAACATAGAGATATTAAAATTTCTGCATATGCAGATGATCTCATGCTTTTTGTATCCTTGGAATCCGTCCCTGCTGTTTGAACAAGATTGATAGCTATTCCCTACTCTCGGGATACAAGATTAACTGGACTAAATCTGTTGCCTTCCCTTTGAATCATCGAGTCCATGCTGCAGACATGCAGGCTTTCCCCTTTGTATGGCAGCCCCGTATGGTCAAATACCTGGGGGTTCATTATTGTTATCCATTAGAAGATACTCTTAGCCATAATGCTAAAGAGCTAATCTCCAAAGCGCGTGATCTTACCAACCGGTGGTCTCCTTTAACACTCACATGGTGGGGCCGACTGGAAACAATCAAAATGATGATGGTTCCCAAAATAAATTACATCCTAGAAATGCTACCATGCCTCCTGCCTGCACACATCTACAAAGATATAGAAGGTCTCCTGATTCGTTATTTATGGCATGGCAAACCACCAAGGATAGCTAAGCGTAAGTTACAGGCGGACAAGGAAAATGGAGGGGTCCGGTTCCCAGATTTTCTTAAATATCATAAGGCTTTCCTCCTTAAACAGGGTGCCCGTTGGTTAGACCCCCGGTAGAAGGTAGACCAGTTTGGCTCGACATTGAGGAGGAACTCTGTAGGCCAATTCCTCTTACCCACCTTCCCGGCATGACCTTCCAACTAGATTCCCACCATCCACCAATGGTTGTGGATACACTACTTGCCTTTAACACTTTCATTCAGTCTCAGGGACCACAACAGTGCCCGCCATATAGACTCCCGCTATGGCATAACTTGCGCCTTCAAATACAAAATAAACCGATAGCATGGACCCCCTGGTATTCCAAAGGGATATGGATGCCTTACCAATTGATTGCCAGCGAGCGCTGGAAAACTTTTAAAGAATTGCAAGAGGAATTTGGTTTACTAGCAAGAAATTATTTCCAGTGGGTGCAGCTTCAGCACTGCCTTAGGAGGTGTTCGGATTCTTCCACTAACTGAAACCAATGATGAAGGTCTAGCAGAGATAATTCGCTCTATTGGGAGTCAATCTGGCGTAGCCTCTAACTTTTATAAAATGTTAAGCAATCATGAGAACAGTAGCATTCCCGCAGTCCAACAGACATGGGAACGGGAGCTACAAATCACACTAACTCCTGAGCAATGGAGCCTCTTCTGGAGTAAAGTTGTTCGGGTTTCCCGGTCAGCATCGATAACCCCAGACACTATTCTATTTTGCACATAGAAGTTTCTATACGCCTGTGAAGCTTGCCAAATGGAATGCCAATGTTAATGACAGGTGTTGGAATTGCCACGCCGCCACAGGCACACTAGCTCATATAATGTATGAATGTTCTACATTACAGCAATTCTGGAGTCGGGTCTGGGGTCGTATTCAACTCATTTTACAATTTCACGAGCCTCTCTCTTGGCGGATAGTGGGACTTCGCTCTGCGGCGGGGATCCCCTCTCTTCCAAAGTCGGGCCGCTTTTTGCTAAATTTCTTGATGGGTATAGCTATATCTTTAATCACGAAACACTGGAAAAATAGCTCCCATCTAAGTCCCCATGAGTGGTGGAATCTTGTATGTTTATATAGTAAATATGAACAGATACCACGCCGAATGGCTCCCCACGCCCAAACCTTGCATCATGTTTCTAAATGGAATTTGCTCAATGAATATGTGCAAACTGCCAAATGCTCTCATCTAACTGTTTAACTCCATTTATCATGTACACTCATTTATTATGATCTTCACTCGCTCTATACTGGTTTACAAAGAATGAGAACTAATCATTGATTACCCGAACGTTGTATTCCTTTCCTAGAGACGACGCCTGGGGGGGGGGGGAAATATGGGGTTGCTTTTATATGTATGGTTTTGTATTTGTATCTTTCTGTATGTCTTTACTTTGGTTGTGTTATAAAAGGAAAATAAAATATTAAAAAAAAAAAAAAACTGTCTAAATAAATAAATAAATAAAATAAATCTACTAATTGGAACACTCAACGTAGGTAATTCTGATAATCTGAATGGTGCGACTAAAGATCTTTCCATATCTAGCCAAGGCACGTCAAAATAATTTTGTAGCCATTCAGACCCATACCTTGACAATGATGCTGCATGATATGTTGAAAAATCTATAAAACCAACCCCACCCTTCCTTCTGGAGACTTTCAATTTGGCTAAGGCAATACGAGCCTTTTTGCCTTTCCATAGAAAGGAAGTTAGTAATTTATCCAAAATGAGGATAGAGGCTTTGCTTGCAAAAACCAGGGATCACCCCCCGTTTGTAAACTACCCAACTACCCATTGAAATCAATGGGGCCGCGGCTCCGATAACGATTGCGAACCGCTACCGCGGCTTTGTAAACAAGCCCCATAGTTTCTTCTGAGGTGTTCCAAACGTACATTCCAAGGTATCTGATACCAATTGAAGCCCCCAGGTAGGTGATACATTAAATACCTTTATGGAAATGGGTAACAGGGGTAACATATGGAAAGCAGTGTGGAAAGCAGTGTGTATAAATGCCCATAGCATGGGAAATAAGATCCCTGATGTTGAAGCTTTGGTGGGAGTGGCTGACTTGGATTTAGTGGCAGTTACAGAAACATGGTTCACAGAAACCATGATTGGGATGTAACTATACCTGGCTATACTTTATTCAGAAAGGACAGGGTAGGAAGAAGGGGAGGAGGAGTGGCACTATATGTAAAAACTACTATTAAAGCTTTGGAATTACAGAGCTTAAAAGGGAGAGAGGAGGCATTGTTGGTTAAACTAGAAAGAGGGAAAGAGAAATCTATTTGCATTGGTGTGATATACAGACCTCCCTCACAAGAGGAAGAGGTGGACAGAGAGTTAATTGAAGACATACGCAGCATTGCTAGGAAAGGGGAAGTGCTACTGATAGGAGATTTCAATATGCCAGATCTTGATTGGCACATTCCTGCTGCAGTATCATCTAGAAGTAAGGAGATCCTGGATTCTCTACAGGGAGAACTATTCAGGCAATTGGTAACAGACCCCACACGTGAAGAGGCTATACTGGACTTGGTGCTTACCAATGGTGAAAGTGTTTCTGATGTTGTAGTGGGAGATCATTTTGCATCCAGTGATCACCAGATGGTGTGGTTCAGTATTAGGACTAGGGCTGTTAGAATCCATTCAAAGGTGAGGATCTTAGACTTTAGGAAGACTAACTTTGCGAGTCAGGGAGTCATTAGTGGGATGGGAACAGCTGGGGGATGTAGAAAAACAGTGGGCAAAACTGAAAGGAGGTATTTTAAGGGCAACCAACCTTTTTGTTAAAATGGTAAATAAAGGCAAAAGGAAAAGGAGACCGCTATGGTTTTCGAAGGAAGTAGCTGAAAAAGTGAAGAAAAAGAGGGAGGCCTTCATGAAATACAAGAGATCACAGAGAGAGGAAGACAGGCATCTGTATATGGAAAAACATAGAGAAGCTAGCAAAGTAGACAAGAAGGCAAAGATTCAAAAGGAGGAAGAAATAGCCAATGCAATAAAATGGGGGGATAAGACATTTTTCAGATATATTAGTGAGAAGAGGAAGGGCAAAAGTGGTATTGTCAGACTCAAGGGTGCAGGGGGGGGGGGGAATATGTAGGAGCTGATAAGGATAAAGCGGAATTGCTTAACAAATATTTTTGTTCTGTGTTCACAAATGAAGAACCAGGAGCAGGACCTCAGAAAACACCCACAAAAAGGAACAGAAGCGAGGGACATCTTGAACAATTTTCAGAAGACTGTGTTCGTGAGAAAATAGCTCAACATAAAGTAGACAAAGCGATGGGACCGGATGGGATACACCCTAGAATACTGAGGGAACTTGGGGATGTTCTAGCAACTCCACTGACTGACCTTTTCAATGCCTCATTGGAGTCGGGAGTGGTGCCAAAGGACTGGAGGGAGGCTCATGTGGTGCCTTTACACAAAAGTGGAAGTAAGGATGTGGTTGAAAACTACAGGCCGGTTAGTTTAACTTCGGTGGTGAGTAAATTATTGGAAACGCTGCTGAAAGAGAAAATAGTGAGGTTTCTGGAGTCCAGTGGATTACAGGATCCGAGGCAGCATGGATTCACCAGAGGCAGGTCTTGTAAGACAAATCTGATTGATTTCTTTGACTGGGTGACCAGGGAGTTGGACCGAGGGAGAGCTCTAGATGTGGTGTATTTAGATTTCAGTAAAGCCTTTGACACTGTTCCTCACAGGCGACTTATAAACAAACTGAGAACCCTAGGGATGGATCCTAAAGTTACTGCTTGGGTTAGAAATTGGTTGGGTGGGAGGCGACAAAGAGTACAAGTAAATGGAGCTCACTCTGAGGAGAAGGATGTTACCAGTGGTGTGCCCCAGGGATCTGTCCTTGGTCCAATTCTTTTTAACATCTTTGTTAGTGATATAGCGGAAGGGCTGTCGGGTAAGGTTTGCCTCTTTGCAGATGATACCAAAATCTGCAATAGAGTAGACACCCAGGAAGGTGTAGTTAACATGAGGAGGGATCTAGCTAAGCTTGAAGAATGGTCTAGAATTTGGCAGCTGGGATTTAATGTTAAAAAATGTAAGGTCATGCATTTGGGCTGCAGCAATCCAAGGGAGCAATACAGTATAGGAGGTGAAGTACTTTTGTCCACTAAAGAAGAGCGGGATCTAGGCGTGGTTGTGTCTGATGATCTTAAAGTAGCTAAACAGGTAGAAAAGGCGACGGCAAAAGCTAGAAGGATGCTTGGGTGCATACGGAGAGGAATGGCTAGCAGAAAAAAAGGAGGTGATAATGCCTCTGTATAAGTCTTTGGTGCGACCTCATTTGGAGTATAGTGTGCAATTCTGGAGACCACACCTTCAAAAGGATGTGAACAGGATGGAGTCGGTGCAGAGGGTGGCTACTAAAATGATTAGTGGGCTTCATTATAAATCATATGAGGACAGACTTAAGGATCTTAATATGTACACCTTAGAGAACAGGCGGGATAGAGGTGATATAATTGAGATATTTAAATACCTCCGTGGCATAAATGTTCAGGGAGAGAGCCTCTTTCAATTGAAAGCAAGTTCTGCTACGAGGGGACATGGGATGAGGGTGAAGGGAGATAGATTCAGGAGTGATATGCGGAAATATTTCTTTACGGAAAGAGTAGTGGATCCATGGAATAGTCTCCCAGTGGAGGTGGTAGAGATGAGGACAGTAACTGAATTCAAAAAAGCATGGGACCAACACAGAGGATCTCTAAAGGTAAAAAGTGGACTGTTGTAGTTGTTGATATGGAAGGACAGACTAGACAGGCCACGTGGTCTTTTTCTGTCATCATGTTTCTATGTTTCTAAGACCATTTGAATGGAAAGCCTCCAAGATCATTCTTTAGCACAAAATTATTCAAGGGGAGGTGCTCACATTTGTTCCAGTTAATTTTGAAACTGAAAAAGTGGAAAACTTGTCAACTAAATTTAAAAGAAACCTAATGGACATGACTGGATCTGACAATAATAAGCTGCCTATGCAAATGACATTTTATTATTTCAAACTACATCAATCTGATTTTAGGCCTCGGATACTGAATTCATTTTTGATTTTGAGCAAAAGGGACTTGAGTGCAAGGTTAAATAAAAGCAGTGAGAGTGGACAACCCTCCCTAGTCCCTCGAGTAAGAGGGATGGCATCAGATAAAAGGCCACCTTATTTCAAACCACACATTGTGCTACTATAATTCATAATAATAAGTTATAGGAAAATCTATTACAATTACCCTTGTTGGACTCTTTTCTCTTCAGTCTAGCCCAGCCTCAGCTAGCACTCACATTGGACCTTTTTAATTCAATGATATAAAACATATAACAGAATTATCCACTGTTTTTTAAGCTATTTATAGCCAACAGTGACATTGGACACCATCTCTATCCTTCCCCAGCATGCCTCAAACCCATAAGCCCTATCAAAAATTTTTGTTTCAAGGAAATTCATGAAATGACCCTATGCCAGTCCCTATCTGTACCACCTCTCTCCATATCCCTGTCCCGGTTCATCTATGATCCCGCCACTTTCACCCTGGCACCTCCACGTCTCTTCATGTGATGCCACTCTTACTGTCAAAGAAGGTTTTCAGCTTAGGAGGTGCCCTAACAAAGTTATCAGACAGGCATAGATAAGAGCAAAATATGCAAAGAGGGAGCTTTTGTTAACATGCAACTTACACTGAGAGGAAAATCATTTGGTTTGCAAACCCCATACTCAGCATCGTTCCTTTCTTCTGATCCAGTCTTGATTTCATCTATTTTGTTTATACTTGGAATAATAGAGAGAGAATTGTTGAAATTTCAAAGTGCTAGTTTTAACTGTGGTGCTCATCCCGAGGAATACTTCCAGCAAAGGGTATGTGTGGTCTTATGTGTGTTATGCTGCAATGATAATTTTTTTTTAACTTTTCGATTAGTTTTTCATTGTTTTTTGTAGAGACTCTTAACTTTATTAAATATACAGTTCCTCTTTTTAAAGGTGGCCAATGGGGTCAGAGTGATTTTCTTTTTAGTTTATAGAGAATTCACTTGGTCCCCACTGTTTTCTGTCCTGTGTAACCTGCATGCACAATGTCCTAGACATAAGTCTTTTGAATACTGCCATTTTTTCATGCCACGGAGGTATTTAAATGTCTCTATCATATCTCCTCTATCCTGGCTTTCCTCTAATGTATACATATTAAGATTCTTAAGTCTGTTCTCAAATGCTTTATAATGAAGATCGCTAACCATTTTAGTAGCCACCCTCTGCACCGATTCCAACCTGTTTATATCCTTATGAAGGTGTGGTCTCCAGAATTGCACATAATACTCCAAATGAGGCTGCACCAAAGACTTATACAGAGGGCATTATCACCTCCTTTTTTCTGCTGTCCATTCCTCTCCCTATCCAACCAAGCATCCTTCTAGCTTTTGCTGTCGCTTTTTCTACCTGTTTAGCTAATTTAAGACTGTCAGACATAATCACGTCCAGGTCCTGCTTTTCTTTCATGGACAGAAGTACTTCACCCCTACCCTCTACTGCTCCCTTGGCTTTTTGCAGCCCAAATGCATGACACTGCATTTTTTAGCATTAAATCTCATCTGCCAAATTCTCAAGCATTCTTCAAGCTTGGCAAGATTCCTCCTCAAGTTATCTATTTCTTCCTGGGTGTCTACTCTACTGCAGATTTTGGTATCATCTGCAAAGAGGCAAACCTTACCAAACAGCTCTTCTGCAATATCACTATGAAAGATGTTAAACAGAATCAGACCAAGGACAGATCCCTGTGGCACACCACTGGTAACCTCCTTCTCCTCAGAGTGAGCTCCATTTACCTGTATCCT